>JARYHS010008074.1:99189251-99260765 GCA_031002005.1 Vandiemenella viatica | reverse complement strand
TTTCATGCCCACAAAGTTGTGTAGGGAGGGCTGCTGATCTTATCAGCCTAATTATAATTTCTTTTCAGTCAGCAATGAAGGCGTTTTTGGACTAAGAAAATAAACTCCTCAATGACAATTTATTTAGAGTGCTTATTAACAGCGATGTAAATACTGTTCTTGATCTTTTTGTGATTGCCAACTTCAGTTCAGTGGAATCTGTTATTGTGTACTTACTCATATGCATCAAGTCACATTCCAGTCCGTTGACTGGGGATGATGATTAGGCCTCTCTATCTTTTTTGCCCACCAAAAATTAATTTACCACCATCTCCTCCCCTGACATCAACCGTCCCAAAACTGGATGACCGTTCCGGGTATGGAACTCGCATGCTTCCGAATACCATTCCAAAATGTTAACCTGCCGGCATTTGCCTCGGACAATGTTAAGAAACCTCCGCAAAGCCGAAAACTGTATGACCGGATAAGGGATTGAATTCGCGTACTCCCAAATGTCATTCTGCAACAGGTACTCACCCGCCAATCTCGTTCCTTTCGTTCTCACCCAGCCCCTGCGATGTTCATGCGTTACCTACATTCGTCATACTATTTATCTCGCACGCAAAGTTCTATCAAGCTTTTTCACACACATTACTCTGAAATTTATGCCCCCTCGGTGTCAATAAACATCAAGATAATCGCGTTTTCATTATTATTTTCGCACTCGGATAACTGTCTCAATGTAAAATCTTGTCGATTTTTAATAGGGCTAAGTATGATGTGAAAAAAAAAAAACAGAATTAATGGTACAATAATGTCTACGTAGTACTGGATTACAAGTGTAGAGACCAAGAACAATCACATTATTGATAATTGATATTAAAACCGTAATTGCTTTACAAAAGTTTAATTTCATTTTCCTTACTCAGTGTTCTGCCCTAAGGCAGGTTTTCGCTTGGTAACTCTATATGTTCTCCTGTTTTCTATCCTGCTCTTCAGATCTGCGAATAACCATTGGCCTTGATGTCATCTCTTATCTGGTATGGCTTTCCCTTACTCTGCAGTTCTAAGAAATAACACAATTAATCTATATGCAATAAATCTATTAATCTATACCATCATCATCTTCGCCCGTCTCAGCTTTAAAACTGGTCGGTTTGGGGTTCTTGTCTTGAGAAAATTTCTACCTCGTTCTTCTTTTGATTTGACATATTTTGATTTTTATTTGGTCGTCTTGTTGGCGTAGTATTGATAATTCTTTTCGTTCCGTCAGCATTAGTGGTCTGTTGTGTTTATCAGTGGCAGTTTCATATTCGCCGGAATAACTCACTAGTGGATTGGCAGAGAGATGTGCTGCACTGTAGAATTTATAGGCATGTTGTCGCAATCTTTCGATAAGCCTGGCTGTTCCCGACGCCTCGTGAACTGCGCCAGTGGGAAAACGGTCGGGCAGATGTAGCGCCCGCTTCAGAGCTCTGTTCTGCACCACTTGCAACTTTTTTGGGTGGCAATTAGCAGTGTACCCCAGACAGGGCAAGCATACTCAATTACCGGCCTAATCAAGGAGCATTAAAGGGCAACTTCTAGATGTGGTGCCAACGAGCTTTCCCGATTATGTATAGGGTAAAGAACATGGAGCCGAGCACTTACCCTTTGCCTGATGTCCTCGATGTTAGCTCGCCATGTCAGCTTACAGTCAAGTGTTACACCAAGGTAGCGAGCAGTTGGTGCCCAGGGGAAGGTTTTACCACCGAGCTGAAATTGCAGGTCTGTTAATTGTTGTCCGCGGCCTCCTAGGCGTCGCGACAGGATAATCAATTGTGTTTTGACGGGGTTTATACTTATCCGCCACCTCCTGACCCAGGCTATCGTCTGCTGAAGAGCCTCTTCCAATCGTCTCGTGGCGATGGCTCTTCTGCGGTTGGATGTGAAGAATGCTGTATCGTCGGTGTACGTGGCCGTTCTCACATTCGCAAGTGCTGGAATGTCTGCTGTGTAGAGGGTATAAAGAACAGGACCCACCACTGAACCGTGTGGTACACCTGCACGTATGCGCCGCTGTGTTGACATAGCATCGCCAATCCTGACGCAGAAGGTGCGCCTCGAGAGATAGCTGCGGATCAGTTTCACGTGGTTTCCAGGCAAGCCCCATTCATACAACATGCAGAGCAGACCGGTATGCCACACTGAGTCGAATGCACGGGTGACATCGAGCAACACCAAACCACAATAGCTTCTCTCGTTAAAGGCCCTCGTCGCTGTCTGACAACACGCATCAGCGACTGCGTAGTGGAGTGCCCTTTACGAAACCAAAGTTGATGATCGGGTATGACGCCTACAGCCTGGATGCAGGTGTCAATGCGCTCCAGCAGAATTCACTCAAACAATTTACTGAGCGCATGAAGTAGGCTGATAGACCGGTAAAAATGGGGAAAGATTGGATCTTTCTCAGCTTTATGGACCCCGACAACAATGGCATGCTTCCATGCTCTCAGGAAATTCTGATTTCGCAGGATGGTATTGAAGCTTCGCGCCAAGTAGTTGATGGATTGTGGTGGTAGATTTCTAAGTGCCCGATTGTTCACTCGGTCGTGCCCAGGTGCTTTTCGTGTATTCAGCCCGGCGATGCAGATATCTACCTCCTGAGGTCCATTCTCGGTGATGTAGTGGTCATCGTCTGTTAATATTGTAATATGTCAGGTTTGACTCATTACAATATTTAATAAAGACAATGAGCTTTAAGATAGACATAAAATAAAATGTAATCTGAGATCCAGTGAATTTCATCAGAACAGAGCGTTGAGTTCGCGGGAGACATTTGGTTTTTTTGCCTTCCTTTGCTCTGGCGAGGAAAGTGTAATCTGTTGGACGAACGCCAGACACCGGGGGCGTGCATTAGGGTGACTACAAACTAATGGTCTGTTGTGTTTTTCCATGGCATACCACGAGGACCAGGTGTCTGCGGTCTGAGAGGATTGACGGTGATGTTGTATTTGTGTGTTAGCTTTGAGAGCGAGAAGTCTGAAACACACTGGTACTTGCCTCCCAGCTGAGAAGCTGTGTTTTTTACCAATACAGTCTGGTTCCTGGTGTGATCGTTAGCGTCTCACCTGCCCACCAGTTTCGCTGTCCGTTGCAGTATGGAGAGCCCGGTACTGATTGAGTACACTATAGGTTGTGTACTGCTTCTCCTCGGACGACACATCAACCAGAGGCGAATCATCTACACGGTAATACATCACCAAATTCTGCCGTACACAGCAATATCTTGGAATTGGGCTGAATTAGACCCAGAACAACCTGATTAGAATCTCATTGCTACCATGTTGCTTGCTGATCTGTTGAGGGAATCTGTTATAGTTTTAGATGTTCCATTAAATAAATATTAATTTGTATTATTAGTCAAATAAATTGTACAATCATTTTTCATTAGCTAATTGGGTTCTTCATTCTTTACAATTTCTTACTATCCCGATCCACTTCTATTAATTGTTTTATACATAATTTATATAAATGCTTGATAATTTCAATCTGTTACCAACCCCGGGCGCCCCAAGTGAATGAGGTTGAAACCGTTAATATAAAGTACCACAACCTGGAACGTTACAATATCTACCGTCGCAGGCGGCGACGTTCTGCGACAATGTGGTAAGTATCTATGTCGTCATCGACAGGCTGGAAGTTTTTCTCAAATCTGCGAGAGCGTTAGCCTTGTCTTCCGGTAAGAATGCAAGGCCACGTTCTCCGTGGAGTGGTGGTATCAGTTTCAACCGGCGGGTGAGGCACCTAGTTTCGTTCCACATGCTGCCATCGTTTGGTCGTAGCATTTCAACACGTGCGGACCACTCACGAATTAGATGTTCTACCAGTGTTGCCTTCAGCTCTCGTTGCATTTGATTGAGGAGGCGGTGAGTGGCAGGGTTCCTCGTTAGTTTCCACTCCTTGGCAACGCGATTTTTGTGTCTGATCAGCGCAAGAAGGAGCGGTGGAAGCTAACAGGAAGGCTCCATGCTTGGATGAACCAGTGGTGTAGCGAGACTCGAAGTTTCATTTACTGTGTTGGTGAAGAATCTTAGAGCCTACTCAACGTTCCTGTTCACTGTACCTATTTCTAGTTCTGTCGCTGCGATATACCTAAACCGGTTCCAGTAGGTTCGCTTGTAATAAGGAATTGGTTGACTCTTTGGCTGCCACTCCACAACGTCGACCTCAAGTAGTACAGGAGAGTGATCCGAAGATAGTCTTCTTATCGTTGTTGCTGAGACAAACCCTGTGATTCCCTTTGTTACAAAAATGTTAAGAACATCAGGCCGGCTTCCATTTGCATGATGATGCGTTGGTCAACAGGTGCCCATACACATAGGTTGTCACGGTGGTCTAGGCTTCTTAGGAAATTTCCTGCCGAATTAGCAGCTCTGCTATGTCAATCCTGATGGTTTGTATTCATATCTCCCCAATGAGTATTTTACCAGGAAGCGTGATAAGGGCAGTGATGTCAGCTTCGCCAAGCACTCTGCGTGGAGGTCGGTAGGCTGCGACGACGATGATAGCGCCTGAGTATGTTTTCACCTGAACCACGACAGCGTCAACCTGCTGAAGTGAAGAAATAGGGACTTTACAGTGGGGAACACCGCGTTTCATGTAAAGTGCAACACGCCAATCGGCCGTCAGTCGATCGTTACGATAGAAACTATAGTTTGGTGCTGCCGCCTTCGGGCACTGCTTTTGATGGGACTCACTAAGGAGGCAAATATCCACATCTTCATCCCGCAGAAAATGTCGAAACTCAAGCAATTGTCCATTAATACTGTTGGCATTCCACACACAGAAAGTGGGGCTATGAATGTGTGGCCTCCTATTCATGGTTGCCTTGTTGCGTTACGGTGGTGTTGCCAAGCGCCGACGTCACTGCGGCGGTGATGTCTGAAGACATTCTATCAAGTCGCGTTAGGAGGCTGACCATCACAATGAGTATATTCTCAAGCATATTGACTAGTCTCCCTAAGTTAGTCCCGTTCGTCTCTGCTGCTTCTTCTGGCTGCTGGCGAGGTAGACCATGTCTTTTCTGACGCTTTGGTGGTGCAGTCTGCAACGTCATCAGTTGTTTGGACTTTCACTTGGACCTTGCTTCACCGGCTGCGTCGAAGTGTCTTGGAGCTGTGGATGTTTGTGGGGAGAAGTATCAATCACATCTCTGGTATTTCTCGGCGCGGGATAAGTCTGATTGCACTTTGGAGGGTGCCAGTTTCTTGCCCTTCTGCTTCTTCGTTTTCTTCAATTTCTGTGGATTCGATTTCGTTGAATTTGATAGTTCATTGAATTCCGACATTTATTGTTGGTTTGACTGTTGCTTCCGATGCCTCTGAGGAGGCTCTGTTCCCACTTCTCTTTGACGATCGCGGACTCACTTATAAGCTGGACAGCCTTTCCAACCTGCAACCACGAAACATTGCTGTGGTCCATCCAACGAGCACAGTTTCTCTGTCCATACTCTGAGGTGGCAGAGTTGTCAACCTCGAATATTGTGCGATTTCCGCGCAAGTCTGGCAATACTACTATGAAAAGCGGCATTACTTCGTAACTGCCGGTACGACGAAGTTGAGTCACTAACTTCACGTCGTAGCCCATTTCTGCATCTACATCTACATCCATACTCTGAAAGTCACAAACATTGTAGGTGGCAGAGGGTGCTAAGCACCAATCCTAAATCCGCGCATTGCAATCCCGAATAGCGCGAGGAAAGAAGGAATACATAAAAGCATCCGTACGGCATCTTATTTCTCTAATCTTATCCCTTCGGTCATTACGACCTAAATAGGATGGCGGAAGAAGTATTTCATTGAACTCGAAATTTAAATTTTTTCGCATATTCTCCAATAAATTTGAACGCAAGCTACGTCGTCTATCTTCCAAACTATCCCAGCCCAATCTATGTATCAATTCTGTGACGCTTTCATAAGAGCCGTAGCAACGTCACAAATCGAGCGGCTCTCCTCTGCACCCTCTCCACTGAGTCAATCAGAACCTTGCGGTACGGATCCCAAACTCCACAACAGTAATCCAGATGCGGACGCACTAGTGTTTTATACGCTATCTCCTTTGTATGAGTATTATAATTACTCAAAATACGACCTATGAATCGCAATTTAGAATTCGCCTTGCCTACGACCGAAGCTATGTGCATGTCCCATTTCATGTTGCTTTGTACTATCACCCCCATATACTTCACGGAATCAACCGTATCAACAGCTGAATTGCTTATTTTGTACTCGTGAACAAACTGATTCTTTTTGTTACTTATCCGCATTGCCTTGCACTTTTTGCAATTAAGTGTAAGCTGCCATTTACGGCACCAGTCGAAAATAGCATCCAAATTGCGCTGAATTTCTAAGCAATCGTCGGCGAACCTTATTTTCCTATAGATAACTGCATCGTCAGCAAACAATCGCAAACAGCATTTGACGTTGTCACCTAGATCGTTTATAAAT
The DNA here is from genome assembly GCA_031002005.1 of Vandiemenella viatica. Taxonomy (NCBI): domain Eukaryota; kingdom Metazoa; phylum Arthropoda; class Insecta; order Orthoptera; family Morabidae; genus Vandiemenella; species Vandiemenella viatica. Next base: position 99,254,298 of record JARYHS010008074.1, on the reverse strand, counting down.
ATTAAGAAAAGAAGTGGTCCTATTACACTTCCTTGAGGAACGACCGAAGTAACATTTATCTTAGAAGAGGCTTTCCCGTCGACAACGTCATACTGTGATCGATCAGTTAGAAAATCACGTCAGCTCTTCTTTCATTGTCTCTGTCTGCAGAGTCCTGGGAATGCCACGAGACATCACCTTCAAGTTTCACCGCTCCGGTCGGAAAAGTGTAGTACGGGATGTTGCACTGTTGAAGGAGAGAAGTGACGGCCACAAAATCTTCGGTATTAGTCATACTGAATTTGATTTTGTCACCACCTGCTGTTTTAGCAGTGAATTGACTCTTGATGACAGCTGCCACCCCACCATGAAGAGTCTTTCAGTTTTCTGCAAATTCCACTACTGTAGGTGGGATGGAGTCGCATCTCGGCTCCATTTGCAGCGTGCCGTTGACAGTCAAGGCAGTGAAACGGTTTTCTACCTCCATCGCAGCTGGATCCAATGAAGGTGGGAGCTTTGCTGTCGTCTTCGGCATTATGAAACCTTCCTGGTCTGGTTGCCAATTCTGGGTGCGGGAATGACGCTTTCTGACTCCATTCAGCCCAGAGACCGATGCTGCAATATTGTCAGTCACTTCAATTCTTCTTTTGTACCTTAGCTTTCATAGGTTTCTTGGCTGTACCAAGTATCGTCACTGCCAGGCTGGCTCCAGTAGATTTATGGGTCTCCTCCTTCCTGTAGTTCACGGCGAGTGGCTGTTTATTGTAGGTTCTTTCAGGTGGAGTAGTGGTACGCTTTCTAGGGGTTAAATCTTTGCTCGCCGAGTAAACGTCACCGTGTATACGCTGAATGTTGAACTCAGCGGCTGGTGTAGTGTCTTCATCCATTTCGATATTCTTATCCGTTTGCCGATTCGTCGCACTTGTCACTACGTCCGCCGGCAAAGCCGAGTTCAATGAGGCACTTGAGTTTTGCTAGTGAACCACGCATGCGATTCTTACTTTGAGCTTGTGTGCGCTGTTCACCGCATTTGTTTTCTCGCTCGCGGTGTACCGCAGTCTGGATTTCTCGGTGTAGGGTACCTCCCTGCCCGAGTTAGTAGGGTTCTACCGCCACACAGCACTCTCCCGCCGGGAGAGGAACCCCCCCTGGCGTCAGTTTTAGGGTTGCTTCTGGCCTGGGCTAACCATACGGTGACAACAAAAAGCGCCAGAGCAACAGCCCCGTTATGTGTAAATTATGGACGACGACATACCTTGTCGTGATCTCACGCCCGACGCAATGGATGCTTCGGCATACGCTGACTCCCCAATGTCACCAGATTCGGAGCCAGCACATGAAATAGATTCACCTCAAATGGATGAAGGAGGGGACCAAAAATACGACTCACGACTCTGGAACCTCCATGCGAACATCACTACACCTGTCACAACTGACGGTCAAGTAAATATGTCTACTCTGAAAACAGCAGCAGGAGAAGAAATGCACACTTCGATATTCGACTCCAACATGCTTTCAATCCTAGGAGGAAGGACTGAGGCAAATCCCAGAGAACTGCAGTATCTTCCTCTATATAAAAATGAACTTGACATGATCCATGGCCATCTCCAAAAGAGGAGCAGCAGCAGGGAATAATGAAAAAAATCATCTACAGTACAAGTGTCCCAGCTTCCTCTACTGAAATGTTGAAAAAGACAAACATTACAGATTAGAGTCTGACAAAAGTAATTACTCACAATGCAAGCCCACCAGTGACACCTGCTTTCAGTGAAGCATAGAACCCAGATCAGAATGTGACAAATGCACCTGTTCCGACACAGCGGATTAATAAAAGCAAAGGGAATAAAACGCAACTGATACTCCACCGCAAGCCCCCACTAAGAGACTGGATAGTAAAAAAATCCACCTACAACACATCACAATACACCGGCCCACGAAGATCATCAGCAACAGATACTGGGCCAAGAAGAACAACAGTTCCACCGTCCCAAGAAAACAGTCAGGCTCAGACAGACACAACCTACTGAGAACATGAAAGTTTCAAACAGAAATAGCAACTTGGACGAGGAGAACAGTGCTTCAGAAACGGAGGAAATTCGTCCATCACCTCATAACAAAGCTATTCCATCATTCATGGTAATTTACTGGGGCTCATACCCAGATCTATATAGAATACTCCAAGCTAAGTGTACCAGAAGAATCAATGTCAAACCCCAAGGTGTTGACAAATACAAAATAAATACTTTTTGTGTCGAAGACTACAAAGATACGATGGATAAACTCACCGCAGCTGAGGTGCGTACTATACCTTCAAATCTGAGCCAATCCATTGCCTGAAGGTTGTACTACGTGGAATTCCGGACATAATACCTATCGAAGAGATCAGGACAGAACTCACTTCTACGGGATATGAAATCACTTCAATAGTACAAATTAAAACCCTGGGACAGGTACTGTGATGCCACTGTTCCTTACTATATTACCAGACACGATAGAAAACAGAAAAATTTACCAAACTAGAAGAATGCTTGGACTCACCATCTCTGTGGAGAAAATGAGGGCAACTCAACAATGTCATCGCTGCCAAGCGTGTGGACATGTTCAACGACATTGTAGTATGTCAGTCAGATGTGTTAAATGTGGACAACAGCATTCAACAAGCAACTGTGACCTGACGAAAGAAGCTCGCAATGTCGAATGCGCCAACTGTGAAGGGGGACATGTAGCCTCTTACCGGGGTTGTCCTGCTGCCAAAGAAGCACGACAACGTCTGAGAGGTAGGATTACTACTCCACCAAATAATAATCAGCTAGACAACCGGGCAGGAGATGATCAAACAATGGAGCCTCCTCCTCCAGCAAGCAACTCAGAGAACAGGTCTGCCTTAACGACACAAACTACAGAAGTGTTGCAATCATTCTCCACTGTTGTGTCAACCAACAGCAACTCTAGCAACAAGCTGTCAACAGCTGACCAAAGCAATATAGTTAAAATGCTAGAGTCTACTATGACTTTTATGATAAGCATAGCAACTAAGATTGACAAACTAATGGACCAACTCCTAGTACGTTCAATATCTACAGCCAACCCAACAGCAAGCGACACCCAACATGAACAGGCATAGGCAACTGAGCAATCTAACTTTCTGTACATGGAATGCCAATGGAGTTTTCCAGCAATAATGGGAATTAGCAGAACTTCTACAAGAAGAAGGAATCGACATACACTTAATATGTGAGACCCACCTCAAGCCTGGTCTCAAATTTACAGCAGGTAATTACAGAACGTACGGGGTAGATCGGCTAACAGCTGGTGAAGACACGGCTATACTAGTTCGGTCTTCACTCCCGCACTATAAGATCCTCCTTCCAGCTATGAATACAGAAACTACTGGCGTGGTTGTTGAGACCAGCAATGGACCAATCACCATCATAGCTGTCTACCATCCGCCGCGGCAGCACATCGATGGAAATGACCTTGATACTCTATTGTCAATCCGTGGGAAATTGCTTACAGCTGGTGATCTCAACGCCAAGTACCAGGCATGGCACAGTAGATGCACCAATATCAGCGGCAGAAGACTCTTACACGCCTGCGACTTCTATTGCTGCATAGTGGTTGCACCGAATGCACCGACTCATACGCCATATAATCATCGTCAACGTGGAGATGTTTTGGACATAGCCATCACGAGGGGTATGCCTGCCACACCCACTGCCAGGGCTCTCAATCGTATTTCCTCTGATCACAAGCCGGTTATTCTTGAAGTACCCAGCCTAGTAGTCACAGAATATGAAGAAACAAGAAGAGACTACCGCAGAATAAACTGGCCAAACTTTAGGTCACATCTTATAGATAAAGTGACACAGCTGGCAGCTGTTGAAGACCTGGAAACAGACATCCAACAACTCATAAGATGTATCAAAAAGGTTGCGGATGAATCAGCGCCCATCAGACAGGGTGGTAAGTGCCAGAAAGGGCTACCGACTGACATTCTCGCAATTATTGCAGAAAAAAACAGAGTCTCACGGATATGGCAAAAAACCAGACAGCCTGAAGACAGGCGACTTCTAAACAGACTAATTAGAGAAATTAAAGCCCTTAACATAGCACACAGAAATAAGGAATTGGAAGTAAGATTTGTGACGCTCAAAGGTGAGGACAATACGACCTGGAGAGAAACTCGGAGGTTCCTGAGAATAAGATCGCAAATACCACCTCTGCAAACTGATGATAGAGTACTATGCAAACAAACTGAAAAGCGAAAGCTCTTGCTGATGCTTTTGAAGCAAACTTTCAGCCTATTAATGAACTGCTAGATGAACAGCAGATCAGATTAGTCAAACGCCGCCTTCGTCGTTACCTCCGGGATGGAGGAGACAATGATGAAATTGCACCATTTACTCGACAGGAGTTTCTGGAAGTGGTGTCCAATTTGCCTCCTGACAAAACGCCGGGGGAAGATGGCATTACCAACAGAATTCTTAAAAATCTACCACTTGTCGTTGATAAATTGATTAGTAAGTTCAACGGAATAATTGAAAGAGTCATCTACCCAACTGCATGGAAGCACGCAATAATCATTCCAGTTCCTAAACCAGGGAAAGATCCAAAGTCTCCACAAAATTATAGCCCTATCAGCCTCCTGAACAGCAGTTAGAAATTTTTTTAACGCCTCCTTCTAAAACGACTGCAAGCTCACATCGAGGAAGGTAACATAGTACCCGATGTGCAACACGGCTTTAGGACTAACCATTCTACTGTTCATCAACTAATGCGACTAGTGGAAACGGCAACTGGTGCATTTAACTATAGGGATCACTGTGGGATGGTACTCCTAGATGTGGCCAAAGCCTTTGATTCGGTTTGGCACGAGGCTCTGCTCTATAAAATGACAACCCTTGGCGTGCCAGGCAGATTCTTTAAGATCATTAGCAGTTACCTTCAACATCGAACATTTGTAGTGAAGGTAGACAACATCACATCCACACGAAGAACAATACGTGCTACGGTTCCACAGGGCAGTGTACTGGGCTCAGTACTATATACTCTGTATACAGCTGATCTACCCATGCAACAAGGAACTGAAACTGCACTTTACGCTGATGACACAGCAGTCTTTGCAACTTCACGTAGCCCAGAGTTGATTGGACGGAGGCTTCAGGCCGCACTCGAGGAGATTGAAGATTGGGCGACAAAATGGAGAATCCACATTAATGCGTCCAAAAGCCAGGCCATCTGGCTAACAAGAAAAAGAATGCCACCTCGACACAGATTAGAACTTTTTGATGAAAGAATCCCTTGGGTAATACAGCCAGGTATCTAGGCGTCTCTTTAGATACTAAGCTGACCTGGAAGCCACATGTTGATGAGGTCCGACAGAGGGTACAGCGCAGACTGGGCGAATTATACCCAATCCTCAATCACACCAGCACCCTCAGCACTAGAACAGGCATCCAATTATACAAATCGCTTGTCAGACCACTCATGGAATATGCTTACCCAGGATGGGCATTCGTAGCTGCAACTCATTCGGAAACCCTGCAAAGATTGCAAAATAAGGCACTAAAAAGGGCTCTTCACCTACATATAATGTTCCCGACTAATCAGCTCCATCAGGTAGCTGATATTGAAATGCTCAAAGATAGATATCGGAAGATAGCTACCGCTTTCTACAAAAAGGCAGAAATGAATACAAATCCAACAATAAATACCCTCGCCCAATATGACGTAAATCTAGGACCGCACAAAAGACCACTTAACTTATTCCAATAGAGAGCTAAGAAGAACAAATAACAAATTCGAAAATAGATTACTAATTTAAGGACAAATATACAGGAAACGACAAATCAAAACAGAGAAATGCCTTAAAGAAAACACCCCACGTGAACATGAAGGAAATGCCAAACAGGCAAAAACTTCAATTAAGAATTCTGCAGCTCAAGGGCTGTAGAGGGCTGTAGAAAGTTGGCTCCACGGGACGGTTTCGACGCGCGTGGCGCGGAAGTGCAGAGCAGCCTTTCCTCGTCACCCATCCGAGTAATTCCTCTGGTCACGTACTGATGAGTGGCCGAGCTTAATTCGCTGCCTGCAGTCGGCAATCAGTTATTCAACTTCGATACACAACACGTAATACAACTATGACTTGTCACTTTCGTAAACAATACCTATCTTTAACAGTAACACATTCAGTTAAAATGCACATACGTAACCAATTAACTTAATAAGCCACAATCACAAGAATCACATCCATAATGTAATGAACCTACACTTGTAACCAGTTTATACCTTAATTATCAATTTAAATTACAAATGGATAAATCGTAATACTTATATTCTGCTTTATTTAAAGTAACTGCGAGAGAGGTGTCAATATCTTTTTAAGAGGTAGTGCTGGCAAAATCACTGAACTGAAAAGTTCTCCGTATTCCGCCAATACTTCTAGAATAATTTCATGATATGGCATCTACTGTATAGAAACCATAAATTTAAACTACATTCGGAAATCCTTAAATTTGGCCTCAAATTTTTAGCCACTTTGTCGTTAAATAGTTATATTACGAAAGAATTGAATAAATTTCTACATTGACCATATCATAATAGCATATTTCTATTAATATTCTTGATTGATTGTTTACTTGTTGGAGAGAGTGATGAGGGGATGTACGAGAGAAGTCAAGGAATTGGGTTACAAAACTTTGGTCAGACAATTGCTCGAATATGGTAGTGTAGTTTGGGACCCTCATTTTACGTATCAAATACAGGAGTTGGAGAGGGTGCAAAAAAGGGCTGCTAGATTTGTTTCTGGAAATTATCGCAGAATGCAATCAGTGACGGATATGATAAAGGAGCTGGAATGGGATTCATTGCAAGACAGGAGGAGAATGAGGAGGGTCATTGGAGTGTACAGGGCATATACTGGCGATGAGGCATGGAAAGATATTGCAATAGGTATGAAAAGTAGTGCATGGAAGGGAAAAGATGACCATGACCACAAGCTGGCACTCGATTTCAGGCACAAGGGTGTAGGAAGATTCTCTTTTTTAGGTAAGGGTGTCAGGGATTGGAATGAGTTACCAAGAGAAATGATGAATAATTTACCGAAAACTTTGAAAGAATTTAAAGATAAAATTTGTAGAGGGCAAATGTAGGTAGGTGCAGGATAGGGGGAAGATGGGTGTGTAGGGAAATTGCCACCGGAGCCTGTGCTCCATTGCAGTTAAATTAAATTAAAACGCTTGGAGCTGATTTTCGGAAGGACGGAAGAACAAGCCGTCCATGTTTCCGTTTTCAATATTTTCTCAAGTTACTCTAAGTGCATACTCGTATGGTTTATTCATGAAGGCAATGGCCAATTTACTTCCCGTTTCTTTTCCAGAATACTTTCCGCTTCTAATCACTTCGACGAGCCGTAAAATCGTAACATAAGTTTAAAAACCCTAACACCGAAAAAACTGAGCAACCATACAAATACGAATTGTTTTAAAAGGAAATTTTACAAACACAACAATGAAGAAATGTATTACACTTTTTATCCCTCATTAGGTATTAACAATCCGGCGACAGAATTTTAACTATTTCCCGGAAAAGGTTTCTTTTTTCAATTAAAAATTCTGGTATATTCAAGCAGCAATATTTGAGTAGTCATTTAAACATTGTCACAGATTGCCGAAATAGAATTTGGACTCAGCTTCCTCCAAGCAACCACCATAAACGAAAACAAAACGTTAAACAATACATCAATTTTACCGCTTTACTAGTTTTACAATACTTTTTATTTAGTAATCGGTTTACAATCAAAGTGATTACACTTTAATCACAAGGCAACAAATGATGTGGGAACACATCTGGCTGTTTTAGCTCAGTAGTATTAAACGGAAATGACGCTATATTACCATACCATACTGTTTTTATGCAAGTGTTGTAGGCTCAAAAAATCAGCAAATCGGTAATAGGTTCATGTATTATTGATTACAGTTCTATGTTCTTGTTGTAGTATGGTGCCGACTGTTTTACCCATTATTAAAAATGACTATCGTTTTGTATTACATGTTCATATACACAGTTCAACAGATTAAATGCAGAAAGAAAGTCTTTAGAAGCGACCTAAGGAAGAATTGTTTGTTAAAACCATTCTGCACTTATTGATTGTGTTTCCCGTGAACTTCTGTTCGTTTACACTGCATACGGAATGTGCATATTCAATGTTTATTTCAGTGAGAACTTAAGCCGACTGAGAGGCAAAGCAATTTGCTGCTTGGGAACAATAAGGGGCACGCACGCTTGGCCTCTGCAATCTATTTCTGGAAACAATGGCTGTCAGTCACAGCTCTCGAATTATCGACGAAATAACTCTTATTAAAGAGAAATGACAGTAGACCGTCGATAAATAACAGGTATTAAACCAGGAATGAAACAGCTGCTGACATAACACGAGCCCTCCCAAGTTCATTCCGAAGCTCTTTTGATCTTTGTTGACCTGCACTGGCAGATTATAATTGTATTCTACTGCTGTTCCATTATACAAGAGATTTTTCTCAGCTAAATACTTTTCAACGTACGCACCAACGTTTTATCTCTTATTACTTCATGGTAGTCGTGAGAAGAATGTTACCAAGGAATGCAAAACTGCCGCAATAATACTAACTAGAAAACTTCAAGTTGTCATCATATAGTAAAGAAATATGTGAATCAAATATCTAAGACGCATTCTTCGAAATGATGTACCTGATACTTACCGCATCGGTAGTAGGTTTGGTTAATATTTATTTTGTTTAAAGGTTTATTTAGCCTGGCAAGATTAGGGCTCTCAAGCCCTCTCTTACATCATACCAGGTGTTTACAATTAATAATATACACCTCATACAAACTAACAATATACAACACTTATATAACATTTGGCATAATTTAGGTTCAAGAGTAATACTAACAAAAAATCTTAATAATATTTATGAGTAAAATACTAACTAATATCTTAATAGTATGCGTTCTTAACTAGTTAATAATCTAATGTTATAAACTAATGCTAGTGGAAGTTAAAGAAGCAAACGGCACAAACTTAACACTAGTAGGATGAAGAAACAAGACACAAACTAATAATAGGTAAGGCAGAATAAGAGGTGGACTCTGTATAAATCTATATTATTCAAATCTAAAAATTAAGTTATGCATGGAAGGAAAAATCTTTTAGCTAATGCTCCAATAAGTAATGCTTTTTCAAATGAGTTTTAAATGGGCCGATTTTTGTGGTAGTTCTAATTTTACGGGGAAGATCATTCCACAGTCTATCCGCTGAAATGAAGAAGGAATTGGCTAGGATTTCCGAGCTGTGGGAGTTGATGGTTAGTATGTTTGAATTCAGGGATCTGGTGTTAATATTATGGGAAAATCCTTGATATGAGATTTTGGAACAAAGGTAGGCGGAAGTTTTCAGATGTATGAGGCGGTGAAGAAGACATAGAGTGTTTTTTTTTTAATGGCATTCGGCAACGGAGGCCATACAGCCAGCTCAATGTATATCTTTCCAATGTATGGACGCCACAGGACGGACAGGACATTCACACACACGCAACACTTAAACATCCATGCCCGCGGCCGGATTCGAACCGGCGGCCTTCGGCACGTGGAGCTAGCACTCTAGCCCCTACGCTACCGAGGCCGGCTCATAGAGTGTGGAATCGTTGTCGATCCCAAACGCGCAACCAATACAAGTTACAATATTGTTATGTTTTACATTTTGAGTATTGAAATTTTTATACAAATTAAAATCTACTTACAGTTTTCCTATATTGCTATATTTATCCGCCATTCTTAGCAGCAGTGATTCCTGTCTGCATTTGACCTGCCATTCATAAAGCAGACAGAAATCACTGCTGCTGATAATGGTGAATAATAAGACTAAGATACAAAAAATATCAGTAGTTTTTAATTTCAACACTCAAAATGTAAACATGTAACATGTATACACAATCAACAGGAAAACCGCTGTAAATGCTTCGGTTAAGAACCGAAAGGCGTTCAGAAAGTAAATAAACGAAGAAATATTCAATTTCTTAGGCTGTATTTATGTATTATCGGCAATTGAAGAAAATGATCCACAGCGTCCAAATATTGGAGATACACTGTTTGGGTCCTCTAATTCAAACAAGCATTTAATTTTTTTCCCTTTCGTCAGAAAACCTTTCTCCTATGGTAAAAGTTGGCGACAATATATCCGTCCTTGCAAAATTACTCAATTGAATGGAACTGTTTTGAGAATTTGTACAGCCAAGCTGGTACGAAAGGCAAAGCAATATGCTGCAATTTAATATACTGTTCACACCTTTAAATGGTTAAGGCACTATTACTCATTTTTTATGTCATACGAAGTGATACAGTATTTAAATATATCAATAACGAAGTTACTGAGACTGAAGGTATGTTCAATGGCATACGTGTATAGTGTGCACGACAAATTTTGACCTTGATGCATACGAGCAACCTAAATTACTATCTAACAGCTGACCTACATTAAGTTCCTGACACCATAGGTGCTACTGAAGTCAATGTGGATGCCGTTTTCTTCCTTTCCATAACTTAAGCTCTGACATTACATTTTGCGATTGTTCCTGCACTGATTCATGATGACAGTTTATCATTTGGAAGTGTCCACCATTTTCATGTAAACATAAATTGGTTATATTGTTGTTGCTCTTTGCAGTTATTCGGCTGGAAGTAATACTTTACCTGACTGTAATGGCTTTTTTATATAAAAGTTAATTCAGGTAACGGTGATGAGTGGTAAAAGTATGTTAGGCCACATTTTGGTCCATTAAGGGATTGGTTAACTTGTTAGTATAGAGTGCAATTGAAGGGAAGGAATGCAGCGGAAGACTACGATTACAGTAGATTACAGTTGATATGAAGCGAATAATACAAGCTAGTAAGGGTAGTAAGGGGTTAAGTGCTTATCACCTCAGCGACGGGTAGATAATTAATTAGTAAATTAATAAAACTAAGAACCTGATTTATGGCAATACTCCTATAAGCTAAATCTCACGCCTTTGGAGACATTCTGTGCGTATTTCTTACAAAGTAAAAAAAGGCATCTCGCTAAACAACGCGCAGTTTCTAGCGTCGGTACATTTTACTGTTTCATGCTAACTATATGGGCGACCTGGCGGTTCAGTGGTTAAGGCGTATGATTGGAAATCGAAAGGTCCACGGTTCTAATCCTTGTCTAGACGGGTATTTCCATAAACTCTTAATCCAGTCTTCACCTATGACACAGTTTGCTGTGCAATGTGAAGCACGATAGTTAGTATCCGTGGTTCAGATTCCGCATCACACTGTAGGTATACTGTGGCAGTATTATCGGGTTAGGCTATGTAAAGAGGAAAGAGCTGGCCACATTACCTCCAGTATCAGGCTTAGTATAACTTCTTCGAGAAGGTCTAACTAACCTTCCGATTGAATATCAAGCTTTGCTTAGCTTAGCTAACAATATGATTTCAGTAAATTCTCTGCCGGGCTTTTTTGTATGTAGCACATGAAATAAGCATTTGCCCAACAAACACTTTGCATTGTAGTTTAGCCAAAGTATATTTGGAACGAAGATAGTTAACACGAGTAACAGGATTTTCCAAACATCATATTATTTTTCTATGATGTGGAAACAGTTGTAGATGCAATATTACAGTTTGGTATTATACAGGTGAATTTTCAGAAAATCATCGATAAACTATCAAACAATCGTGATTTAATGAAATTATGATCCAATAGAATATCGCTGGTGATTTATGAATGAATTAGTAAATTTCTTAAGTAGATGGAAATTCTTGCGTTATGTAGATGTGACGTTATGAACTGAACAAGGAAGAATCAAAGCACCTTTTAACTTGTGATCATCAGAGGTTCATGTTTCTGTACATTAAGAAGTCCAATATTTATAGAAAATCAAAATCTTCATTCTATGTGACACTTGTGAGGAAAATGCCAATCAAAATTAAGTATAAAGGAATGAAAATTCAATCAGCTTTTATCTTCTGGAACCAAATCAGTTTTCGGTGTAGAATGAATATAAAAATGTGATGCACGATGATTTTTTTTTAAGAAACCCAGCTTAAATATTACAAAAGAATCATGTATAAAAGTTAACAAAATGATTTTATGTTACTATAATAGTACTTGAACCATACAAATTAGACATTACCGAAAAGTGGATAAATTAGAGTTCATGTTTTGTGACTGGTTCCAGATTTTCTGAAATTCTTAATCAGCGCATTCAATTCTAACAGCATCATCAAGGACGTGACGATAATAGCGATAAATTTATCGACGTCAAATATGTTATAATTACGTTCCTGCTACTAGTGAGAGAAAAGTAGCACTTTAATATTTATGTAGAACTCCTTCTGTCGCGCAAGCTAGTGTGATATGGGACAGTCACAAAAAACGTTGAATAAGAATGTGACAAGCAAGTCTCGGTAGCGTCGGTTCGAGTCCGGCCGAAGGCATTTGTGTTTAAGTGTTGTGTGTGTGTGTGTTAATGTCATGTCCGTCCTTTGGTGTCCGTAGTTAGAAGCTACAATATATACTGGATTAACTGTTTCACTGGAAGAGTTATGTTATTTACATTGAGCTGGCTGTAAGGGCATATAAACAATTATATAAACAAATAATCCACTGCAACACAGTTACCTTTAATGATGTTATTTACATCTTTGCTTTGTTTATATAACGTAAACTTTCAAACTGCATACATAAGACCTTTGTTTAATGTAATGTGAGTGTGTAGTTGTGAGTTTCTGCGATGGCGCATTTGAAGACACCTTCAAAACGAAAACTCCATAAGGTTTTCTTATATATAGCGGAAACAAACACAAGCACATTGCACATTAAAATGTATTTTATATTGCTTATGAAAATGGGAATTAGTTCTTGAAACGCGTAACGCACAATGTAAATAAACACCATTAAAGGTAACTGTGTTGCAGTGGATTATTTGTTTATATAATTGTAACAGTTACAGACTTTCATAAGTCCATTAATTATAGATAAAGTGAAAAATGTAAGGCAATAGTTGCCGAATGCCTTTTTTTTTTTTTTTTTTTTTAAATATGAAGTCCCTCTTCATAAAACCTTTTAACAAAATATATGCACATTGTTTTTGGACACGAATATATAGTTTTATTTGTTTTTTACAGGTGTTTGAGACAAGTCTCGATAAGTCGACAATTAGATAAAGATATCCCGCAGTATATAACACACTGTTCCATGCGTTTTCGGTCAGATACGTCCCATAGAGAGTTACGTAAGAGGCAGCAAGGGGAGTGACGCATGAGGTACCGATTCCCCGAAATGAGCCCGACAGCTCTGTCGTAAAGAGTCGGAGCCGCTCCACATACTGCGAGTTGCGCGACGCGGAGAAAGTTATGTGAGTGTAGATGGGACCACCGCCGGATTTTGTAACAAACATCTGGAACAACACGCAATTGCGTTACGCAACTGACAACGGCCATTCTAGATAACGTCTTTGTCCTTAATTTTTCCTATTTTCTGTCAGCAGAATTTGCTTTCGTATTCCTGCACAGTATTCTCCCAGCGTTGCATCTCGTGACCAGACAGATTGGATTTTGGAGGTCAGAGATACTCGTCTGGCAATAATTTATATTATTAGCGGCCGTCTAGTTTCGAGCGTGCAATTCGGTATTTAATTCACTTCTGACTACGACTCCCACAGGATACATACCTTGTTCTTGAAGAAGGCTAGAATTAATTATAAAAAAAACTGGTGCATACAACAGTGTGTGCACTCGCATCAGATGAAACTTCTATATAGGCCTCTTTTTCTTTCTATTTTTTGTTTTATACTCAAGTGGACTAACGATACTATCTTTAATGTATTTGTACAGTAAACATGAACTTTTTCCAAATTATCCTCCCTCTCTGCTGTAAATTGTGCAGAAAGTTATGTGCGCTTACTGAACAGGTTACACTAGCAAATTTCTAGCTACTTCGCCCAAGAGAGTAGCATTGTTTCGTATATGTTAATATAATATTGGCATTACTTTTGAGATCAAAATCACAGTTAATGTAGGATTTATATTTTCTTACGATAGCATTTTTTTCTTGGGTTTTTTGTCTCGTCGGTGCCAGTGTAATTACATGCAGGTTCAAGCGTGGTGGGTGAACGGTTAACGTTCTGGCCTCGCATTCGGGAGGACGCGGGTTCGATCCCCGTCCGGGCATCCAGATTTTGGTTTTTCCATGGTTTCCTCAAATCACTCCAGGTGAATGCCGGGATGCTTCATTCAAAAATGCCTCTGTCCCCAGTCCCATCCCGCCTCTAATGACCTTATCCGTCGACGAGGCGTAGAGCTGTAAGTAAAAAAAGTACATGCAGCAAAGAACTGGGGGCAATTCGACTATGGCTTTTTGAATGATCTATCCTGGCTTTTGCCTGGAGTGATTTTGTGAAACCATGGACAACCTGAATCAGTATGTCCATACTGGTTTTGATTCAGCATGCCCCACAAATTCCTGACCCAGTCTTTACGATTGCTGGTATCCAATCATTACACTTTTCCATTTCAGCACGCCTTTTTCGTATTAGTAAATTATGCCTGTACTCCGTAAAGCCGATATCTGTACGCATTGTGCGGCACAGTATCATGTACGAATATCAGGCTGCTGTCCAAAACGTACAGGGAGGTAATTTTTCCGGGAAGTAAAGAACTGCACATAGTATAAATGTCAAGAATGCGAATATGTTGCTTTCCATTCGTGAAAACCACCCTACGGGCCTGCTGGATCCGGGAAGGGCATTAAAAATAACTCAGGATTTATTAATCTGTTTTTAACAGCGTGTGTTTTGGACACCTTTGGACTGTAGAACTGCTACTGACATCGACTCATACCCTGCAGTCGATACACCAGCACTTTAGTTTTGGTTTCCGGGAGATTTTCGGTAAACACGTGTTTTAATGTTAGTATTGCGCAATGCTTGGCGTTTTAATGGAATTTGAGTTTTCCGAGTAGAAAACCTCAAGAAACACTTAATAATCCTTTACATTATTTCTTAGAATCATACTGTTCTTCGACATCGAAGTCTTTAGAACGGGAAAAAAGCGGCCAGGAACGGCATCCATTTTTTTCTGTGGCGTTTTAAAGGCCAGGAGTGATTTCTGGGAACCGAGGAAAACGTGTATCTGAATGGCTGTTTGGTTTGACTGGGAATTGATCCAGCGATCACCTAAAATGGTTGCTCACGTAATTAGGATGATGTGCCTGCCATCTCCTTGGTTTTACAGTTTTTTAACCCCAATAGTAAACATACAGAAATGAGATTAATAACCATCTACAAGTTGTTTGCAGATATATTTTAGTAGTCAGAGGAGAACAAAGCAGCTGACTATTATTTTAAGAAATTATGGAAAGTGTAATCCAATGTATTAGGACATGGAGTTATGATAACAGATGAAACAAATATTAACTAGTCCAAACTAAATGGGAACAACAGTTTTTGCGCAATATGTGAGTGAGGAAGTCTTCTCTTCCAGCTATTATTGTGATGTAGCAATAAGTGTGGGCGCATCGCATGTGACAGACAATGGGCGGTGTTTTATAATTGCCAGGTACTGTTATTCCGAGAATCAGAGTGAGACGGTTTGAAGTACAAACGACACGTTATGCATGGGTACGTCTTGTGTAACATCACAGGGTACAATGGAAATGTTTAACCTTACGTACCTCTGACACACAAAATTTCTACTGCAGAAAAATATAAGATATTGGATGCAAAAAATCATATTGATATAGAAATACCTATAGCAAGGATTAGAATCCATGGGGAAAAACTGGTGCAACTAACGTGGAAGGTATCAATAGTGTAATATATTAATAAATAAGTTTATTTAGCAATAAAGTAATCTTCTGAATCATCATGCTTTTTAGTACGAAGAGAATACGATTTTGAAACAATGCGTGGTGGGTTTATATATATTCGGACATACTGGTTAATTTTCTGACAGAAGATACAACGTCAAAAAGAAGTGTAGAATAAGATAATGATTAGAACTTGCAAAGTGGATATGTGACAACGTATGTTTGCTTGGTGTTGACGATATTGTCAACGGGATAGTAATAGGTAGAAGATGGCAACAGATCATTAGTCGGATTGTTAACAAATGAAACAGGTAATTGCAACTGAACTAAAAAAATGACAGCCTTTTTTAGCGTTTAGACAGTATGCTAATACTCACTGACGGCAAGTTTGTGGTAGGATAAATAAAGAAATGCGGTTATGACAGTATTTCACAATGAAAACACCGAGCGTGGTGGATGAGAGGTAGCGCTCTGGCCTCGCATTCGGGAGGACGGCGGTTCGAATACCCGTCCGGGCATCCAGACTTGAATTTTCCATGGTTTCCCCAATTCACTTTAGGTCAATGCCGGGATGCATCATACAAAAGGCCATGGTCGAATTCCTTCCCATTCCTCGTCTCCAGTCCTTTCCCACCTATAATGACCTCGGGAACGACGAGACGTAAAGCTACACGTAAAAAAAAAAAAAAAAAAAAAAAAAAAAAAAAAAAAAAAAAAAAAAAAAAAAAAAAAAATCAATGCAAACCATGCTCTTTGAATTATAGTTTTTTTAGTGTGCAAGATGGTTAGATGAGGCTATCAAACATACTCGCGATGAAGGTACTTTGGCTTACGTGGAATACCACCAGACATGAAATCCGTCCAGGAGTGTTACCTGTTCTGAGGGCGTGGAGGCGGGATCTGAAGAACTAGATGTCTGGGAGGCGGGACCTGCTCCACCAACCGTCGAGCAGTTGCCCAAACAGCGCGCTTCACTGGAACACGTTTCGATCAGTACAACTGCCAGCATTTACACCTTTACCCAAACCGGTGGAAACAGCCAATTCGAAAATATCATATGTAAGAGACTGGACTGTTAGTGTGTTTAAGAGTACTGAACCTCTATAATTATCTTCATCTGTTCCAATATGTTTCCTGAACTTTGCACCGGTGTGTTACTTAATCTTATATTGGCTTATGGTCGTTATGTTAATGATTGAAAAATTCGCGTAGCTGTGGTGATACAAGTTCTGATGATGGCCAAGATTCGGTTCTTATGAAGCAGAACATTTCCGGCCCACTCAGTGCATTATATAATGAGTACAGGGAAGGATCAGGCGGCTTCAGTCTTGGTGGAAATGTTTTCCTGGATCATGCTTTACAGAGTGATCTGCCTAAGTAATCTTCACTGTCTTAAAGTAATCCGTAAAGTTGTTATTTACCTACTAAATCTCTTCATTCATTAGTTTATGCACCAGTTAAAATGTTTCCTCTAATATAATGTGTAGGACATTTGACTATAAGGCTTTTAGCTTGAAAAGGACGTTGGGTAGAAGTGGAAATGAAGACGATTTGCATAGCCAAGAATTAAACTTATGTCCGAGGCTAAGATGCTGCACATCTGTTACTCCAATACGTTCACTCTGTATTACACTGACCGACGTATAAATCCGAATACCAACAAGAAGTTACTCTTTACAGGTAACAGCTCAGAACGTACGTCCTCATGAAATTATTGTCTACTACACGTTATAAGATTACAGTTCTCATGATGTGCGTACTACATGCAAATTGACGACCGCGTAGCCAAAACTAACTGAGATTATTCGTTGTGTCTTAATCCTAACAGTTGTTTATTAGATGCGATAGAGGCCGTAGTGGTTTAACAATTTTTCAGCTCATGCAACTGCACAGTAGAAATATTTCAAGAATACCACGAGCCATAGCTTTGTAGAGACAAACCGACGTATTCGGAGAAAGCCCTCGTAGATCAGATTGCTTCTGTTAGTAAATTCGACGCAAAATCGGTTGTCTTCAGTTCCTGATATTATTTACCACCGGTATTGTAGTACAGTACGCGTTCTCGCCTCGCATTCGGGAGGACGGCCGCGGCGGTTCGAATCCCCGTCCGGGCATCCAGATTTGGGTTTTCCATGGTTTCCCCAAATCACTCCAGGCAAATGGCCATGGCCGAATTACTTCCCATTCCTTGCCCCCATCCTTTCCCGTCTCTAAAGACCTCGATGTTAAAAAGAGACGTAAAGCAGTAACAAAAAAAGTACAGTATGACTTAAAAAAAAAAAAACAAAAAAAAAACACTTTCAATGAAGTAAGTGGTGGCTTCAATCCTCGTCATAAATCAATCAGAAGCTTTTATTTCTGCTGATTATAATAATAGTATTTAATTAAATTGCAATGGAGCGCATGCTCCGGTGGCAATTTCCCTGAACACCTATCTTTCCCCTTTCCTGCATCCACCTACATTTGCTCTTTACAAATTTTAACTTTAAATATTATATACAGTAGTCATCATATTTCAAGTAAATGATTTATGCACTTCTATAAATTGGTGTTCTAAGCATTAATCTGATAACAGCTGCAGGGAAGTTTGGATCTGATCATCGGCAGTACCGGGAATTTAATTTGTTCTGATAGTAAGACAATATTCTTCAGTATTCTTCTTCCTATATTATTGCTTTTTCCACAAAATTTGAACTAATATTATTTTTATATCTTTCCACGCTTGACGTCGATACTGAATTAAATCATTCATTTCTCTACATTTTGTCATATTTGTAGCCAATTTGAGCCGACTACTTTACATGCGAGGCTGCGTAATATTTTTTACCAGGCTCATCTGCTTTGTCATTCCTACTTAATTTAATTCTGGTAATCTTTATTATAAGTTACATAAGTATGTTTAAATCAAATATAGATTTCTAAAAAACAAAAATCTTAAGTTAGGAAGAAAGAAATTATTTTCATTAAAAACTAGATGGTATACGCATTGTACTTGTGAATATTAGTTTCAGCAACTAATTATCACTAAACAATCACTAAGGTGGTCGGATTTCAAGTGAATCTAGAGAAACTCGTTCATTGCATTTTTTTTTTAACATTTCAAGGAGTATGTACTGCACGATTACATGATAGTTTACCTACAGATCACAATGATCTAACATTGGTAGTATTCTGATTCAACATTCTTCTGCATTTCAAACTCTTCAGTTCATTACGAACGATCTAAAATGTTTAACGTCCTGGCTACAGCTGAAGTCGTGAAAGACATTTTACGTACGGTAATGGAGTGAAGTGAATAACACAGAAATTTGAATGTGTTGCTGATAATGTGTGCTATGTCATTCTCTTTCGAAGACAAAAATACTGGGGTGAATATTGTAGCATGGAGAAAATGAGAGCTCTGAATTCTCCATAGGATAGTCAGAGAAATTATTGTCTTTCCTCATATTATAGCAGTGACAGAGAAACAGTAAAACAGGTAATTTAAAGAAAATACTTTTTATGACAATCCGGTAATCGTTATAGTATCAAATAAGCACAAAAATAGACTTCAATGACGTAATAATACGGCAGATGTCTCACAACAAATTTTTGGATGTATCATCAACGAATATTATAAGAAAATAAAGGACAAAGAAGCAAAATTTAAAACAATCTCCGGAATTATAAGAGAAACCTGAAGCAGAAAAACGAGAAAGGAAACTAAAATGAAGTTTTGTAAGATTATGGCAGTGTTCAGACAATTGATTTGTAACGCAAAAAGAAATTAGCAGCGTACAGCCACCAGAATTGAAATCAACACCTAAAGGTATACGTAGAAATCACAAAAATTTTATTTTGTCTCTGTAAAATCAAATTTATAGAATATCGAAATAAAATGAGTCATCATGTGGAAAAAATTGTATACAACAGCCTTCCAAAACATTTAGTATAAACCAGATAGAAAGAGACTTCTAGAAAAAGAATGTTTGATATCGCTGTTTATAAAAACTCAAATAAAATCGCATATTATTTAAAGGATTAAGAAAAAGAAGATATATATATATATTAATATTAACTTCTTAATTCGACACAAATTTCTCCATTTATAACGAAAAAGTACTTCGGCAACTACACCCCAAAACCACTCTTGGAGACGAGATAAGATTTCTTTTCCGTTTTCGGCTCATCTACCAAGATTAGA
Organism: Vandiemenella viatica; assembly: GCA_031002005.1. Taxonomy (NCBI): domain Eukaryota; kingdom Metazoa; phylum Arthropoda; class Insecta; order Orthoptera; family Morabidae; genus Vandiemenella; species Vandiemenella viatica. The sequence goes on along the minus strand of JARYHS010008074.1, from coordinate 99,234,272 downwards.
TGAATTGGAATAATTAGATTTTATCAAATGGATGATACAGTGAGAAGGTCCATTGCTTCTGTGAAGGCACAGATCGTGGTGGTGTAACGGCTAGCGTTCTGGCCTCGCATTCGGGAGGATGGCGGTTCGAATCCCCGTCCGGGCATCCAGATTTGGGTTTTCCATGGTTTCCCCAAATCACTCCAGGTGAATGCCGGGATGCTTCCTTCAAAAGGCCATGGCCGAATTCCTTCCCATTCCTTGTCTCCCATCCTTTTCCGTCTCTAAAGACCTAGTTGTTATAGGAGACGTTAAGCAGTTAAAAAAAAAAAAAATCTGTGTAGGCACTATCCCTACATTCGACTGGAGTGATTTTGGGTTCAAACCTTGTCGTCCTCAGCTCTGCCACTCGCCAATTGGGCTCAGTAAGAAAAGAAGGAACTTGTTGTATCCATACTTGGCAAGCTGAGGAAAGGTGTGGCTGCAATTACGCCCAGCTGAGAGTTCGGTGAGTCCTTCTGGCTTCTGTCCAGCGTATTCGAAAACGATATTATTGGTCGGTGACCCATACCGGTCAATCCGGACCAATTACTTCCTTCATCGCGCTAGAAAATAAAAAAAAAAAAGTTTATTAAACTTGTTACTGCTTCAGTTTTACGAATTCTCAACACACCGGAGCAATCCGAAAGGGTAACTTCGCATATGCTATTCATAAAGTTCTTCCAGAGCGACCCAAATTCTTTACCTATTGCGAGAACTACAGTCGTAAAGTAAAAGGACTAGTCATAAAAGTTAAGGCGTCTATAGCGTTGTTGCTATATATTTGATTATTATCCACAGAGTATAATACAATGAACCATGACCGATGAAATAGTTACAATTTGTTATTATTATTTATTTTATGCGAATAGACCTATACAGATCACGCAAAACGTAGTCATTTTCTGTCTGAGTTTCTTTTGCCGTTCCAGTATTATCGCATCCATTTACAAGTTTTCTCTCTTCTGTCCATGTTGTACCGGTCTTCATGGCTTTGGTTTTTGACATGACTACCCAGTCGTGTATTTTTTGTCTGAAGATTTTGCGGTCTAGGATTTCTGAACTCTTGATTTTAGCTTTTCAAGCTCTTGTAGTTACAATTTATTATAATTATTCGAAACATTATTTTCCCGAAAGTATGTCTTTCACAAAGTGGAAAGGTTTCTGTTTATGGCTACAGTGATTATATAAGGAGCACATTAAGTCAATACTATATACGAATATTTTTCAGACATACTCATTCAAATTAAGTTGGTTAGTTGAACAGCTCACAAATTATCTAGTAGCTCATTAGGTACTCAATAGCGCTAATTCAGATCCTACTAATTCAGCAAGCCAAGTTCTGTTTTTAAGAATTGCTTATCAGAACCTGAGATAATTGGAGGATCTTATCATAAACTTGTCAAACTTAAGATTATATAAAAAAATGAATTAAACGATAATTTCCAGATTAGCTCAATGCCTGCTTTTTGTGAGCAAATTTAGAGACATAATGTATGTTGATTGTAGCGTAAAAAAAATTATCTTAAATTATAGCTGTTATTTGACACTGATGGTGTTTAACTGTGTATGTTCCATCAGGATGGGCGTACAGTTAAACTTTTCTTTTGTTTAATAATTGTTTTGTATTATCTAACGATATTAATAAATGTAAATTTTTGGGAAAATACCATAAAAACTATTGTCAAAGATACTAAGATTCTTTTCAGGAATATCGAAACTGAGTTTAGTTACAAATTTTTAACTGAAATTAGTTTCAGAATAACAAATTTAACATGTAAGAAAAAGTAAAGGGTTATTGCTATCCAAAAATCTCTACCAGACGTAACTGAATAACTGCTGAAAAGTGAAACTTGTAGCATGGCGACACTGAAAAAAAACTTAACTCAAACACCTTCTCAGAAATATATTTCCATAAACTGCGCTAAAAAATGCTGTTCTTAAAACACTCTTGTTCTTTATGATGATTTCCTCAAGGGTTCAGTCCATCTACGCCAGAACTACTAAAACAAATATGGTATCACATTGTATAAAATAACCATTACATGACAGTAAAAGCCAGGCTTGCGTTAGGGGTTCACTAGTAGGTTGCATTTGCTTAGTTACAGTGTAAAGTTTAGGAATTTATTTTATATGCCTGCCGTAACGAAAAATTTCAGTGCAGTAAACATACATTATGAAAAAAATGTGATTTCATCAGTCCTGAAAAGCCAAGGATCTCACATTATTAATTGTACACATTTCTATATATTACTAGGAGTCACGCATGTACCATTGCCTCTATCAAAAAAATCAATCATTTATTGTTCTGGGATGCTAAAGTGATGATCCGAGACTGGAATTTATTGACTCAGAGGACATGAAAATTGCTAATCACTACTGACGCGGGGAACATGTTGCCATTCGTTTTTGAGAAGTGTAGGTTTTGTTATGAATATTAAGAGTTAAATTACGTTTGAAATTTACAGCGTTTGAAGGCAATATTGGAGTTCGGCGAATAGTTTTCCTCCCAAATGTTACAGAAAAATGCCTAAAACAACTGGTACCCAAGGCTCTGGGCCGTTGAATCTCTCCGTTTTCCGAATGGCGGTGATGTACAAGATCGTTTAAGAAAAAGATTATTTATTTCAACGTTCTAATGAGACAATACTAAAGAACAAACTGTATCAGCCTACAACTTACATTAAAGTAACGTACCACAGTATTCTTTCATTTCAGATTTTACTACATATTTTAAAATGCGGCATTGGTTCAAAAACTCGCTGAAATTACTTGCGCTATTAAATTGACAGGAAATTTAAAACATCGTCATGTGAACACAATGTAATGATCTTTCCCAAGCGGAGAAAAACAGGTTTACGCAGCGGTACCGTGATGTATGTGACAATTAAACTAGCTGTATCAAAAATTTTAATGAATAATTAATTTTAATTCATTCATATAAAGTGAGTTTCTAATTAGGAGGACAATAAGGAACCGTCCATTAACCGTCCAAAAAGACATTTGGGTTGGCCACGTTTTTGTGTCACATTCTGTTCTCAGCGAACCTCATTAACTGAACTCTAACGGGACATTGTTATTAAGTGAAAGAACTCAATTACTGCGTACTGTAGCAGATGAGCCTCCCAACAATCAACCAAACCATCCATGTCAAAAAACCACAAACAGTGAGCGTATGGAATTTGGTAGGATGATATGGCATAACCTTCCATTTAAATTCCATATTCTTTGAGAGGGTTGGCGCTTTGAAAAGAATACAGTTGCCATATAATGTAGGCGCTTCCCTTGTTACGTTCAATACTTAGGAGGTGCGGTAAAGTAAAACAAAATTGGGATTTGAGGTCATACGACAGGACAGCAGCACTATGCCGACTCCATATCATGATATGCTCCTCCCAGGGAAGGTTTTAATAGGTTTTTCTACGGTTCTATGCAATATCCAGAATAACAGTATTTATCCGCAGTTACACACGTACTCAGAAAATCGAGAATCGCACCTGCAAGAAGGATTACTAGCTTTAATGGAACCCCGGAAATCAAAACTTTTCACCAACTACAGATCTAAAAGCTCCTGTAGATAAGAATCCTCTATGATTCTTAGTTGCGAGTATATTATTTGTATGACAAATTATAAAATAAGACCAACATTGTAGATGTTACATGGATATCCTGCTGGCTTACTAACATTCTTCTTATACAGTGCGCCACGCATGCTTCTGTCCAGAAATTCAAATCATATAAACAGTGAACCAAACATGTGTATCGCCTATTCGCACAGTAGTGCCTTCGATAAGAGGTTAATCGCTTTCATTGCTAGAAAGAGGAAATGATGTTTAGTCGGTATCATGTAATTCTAACTAGGTGAAGTACAACTATATCTCCATAAGGACTTCGTACTACTTTGTTTCTACCTGTTTCCAGCTGTTTGCATACTAATGGACAAATATGGTCTTGGACTTCATAATGTAGCTGTCCACCATTACACTATTCAATTCTCCTAACAATAATCTCAATGTTTAATATGGGGCTAAGTATACAGACCGGCATGCAAACGGATATACATGTGAACTGCAAGACAGGAAATTCTAGTCGATATTTTGTTTCGTAGGACTAATTTTGAAGAAAATTAAATGAAGATACATAAGAAGAAATGAGAGAAGCAACCGTGTCAGACCCTTCTTGAAGTACTATAGAATTATGTGTGAAACTGAACCGTAATAATGGTCAGAAACAATTATAAAGGAATACTAATTCATGATTTTTTTTTTAGGTTGCAAGGATGAGGGGAAATAAGATGTTTCACTAAGGACTGCATGTATTTCTTATTATTTGTGGATTGGCGACGTAAAATAACATAGAATTATTCATGATTTAACATTTTTCATAGGAATTAGCCCATAAGTTCATCAGCGTAGGCGGTTTCCAATGTGAAATGTTTACCTCTCCATGGCAACGTCTAGAAAGATGACTACGATGGTTTCCCGTTGCCTTCTGCAGTGCGAAAGAGTATATTTTTCGTGTAATTAATTGTGAATTTATGTAAATGAGCTGTGTTTTACGCAGAGGAACTATGTAAACGCTATGTAATATGTTCAAGGACAATATTCTGTACGAAACATAAATTAAAAATTTGTGATTGTAAGTATTGATCTGAGTCACGAGGTTAGGAGAACAATTCTCAACTTCGTTTATAAATACCTTTAAATATCCATAATTTTCATTTCAGTGTTTAATGTTGATTTTGATTGATTTTGTATTAATTCTGTTTGTTTTAATGTGATTTTGATTGTTGGCTGCATCGTTGCCGTTCGAGATGCATCGATCACCTTTCTCTGTATTATTCTGGATTGTTCTGTAGTTTCTATACAAACGGGCGACAGACACGAGTAGTTTGATGAAAATATGCTGTCAGGATTTTTGTTTGTGAATTTAATCGCTGGAATATTTGTATGTGCTGTGCTGTTATTGGAGAAGTCTGATGCCTTATGTCACTTTAGAGCAACACTGAAAAATAAATACTAACTTGAAAAGCGATTCCTCAATGCTGTCATTTGGTAGAACCACTTAATTCAGTCAAGTAAAGTGGTAATCAGTAACCTTTTGGGGAAGGTAAAATCCCGAGGTGACCAAGACAGCAATCTGTAATTTGGAGGACGAGTAATCAAATGAAATCATCGTAAAGTGAAGACCGTAGGAATTATTTAATTAACGAGATACCTAGGACTGAACAGCAAGAAATAGTAATTACCGAGTTACCTGCTGGGTCTGAGAGTTGTTATAACCGGGTGGGACGCCAGTCTTAACGTCCCTATTTGACGTACTGTATTAAAACTCAGGCTGGAGGAGGGTGGAGTGGAGTGGTGAATGCCGAAGATCTCCACCTGGACCAACCTTACCTTCTCACCTTTATATTTTAACATGAAGTCTAAATATTAAAATGGTTTTAATTTAATGGTTGCTACAAAGTGAACTAGAACCATGTACTTTATACCAGAAATAAAATTTGATTTATTGGGTCTTAAGGATGATACAATGCCAGGTAACATTTAACTTTACGTTTATCATATTTCAAAGGCAACAAGCTATACCAGACAGTTACATTCATAGGTAAAAGAAAACATAAAACTGAATTAAATATTTAAACAAAGAACAAATGAACATATTATCAAAACGGCAACACAGGCCATCAGATTGATGTTAACGTTCAGAATGAAAGGGAAAACCCAGGGCGCCAGTTTAAAATGAGAAGTACTGTCTTGCATTTAACACAAACCTGCAAGGTGCTAAAATTGAAATTAATCATGAAATCAGCTAGCTCAGTGATTTAAGACGGTAGTAGAGTCTGTCTCAGGGCCGCTTACGGATTCGCAAGTCTCATCAAAACCCACCGGAGTGTGACCGTATGCTTCCGTACTTTACCATGCGTCGACGTGAAGAAATGTGACACCGATAATGCCACAACAGCTGCGAAACCAGGATGGTGGTTTCGCCACGTTCCACAATAAACCTTAGGCTATGGCAGGCTTGCCATATAATTTCCCGCTCGCCTGAGCAAGAAAGTACAAGTCAATGTGACCGGACCCAGTCACTCATGGTCGGATGTGAGCGTGTTGGCTGCAACACGTCTGCCCAGTTCCTGGTCCGGACTGCAAGTGTCGCTTAAGATGGCCTCTTCCTTCTTCCTCGGAAAGTCATCTCTCCACATGTAACAAACTCCCTAGAATTAGTACTGTGGACCCTTATGACATTCACGATTGGTGCATTGAAACAAGTCCGTCGTCACGTGTTTTATCGCGCCCCCCCATACGCTATCGCCGTTCGCGCACTTTTCGTAGCCTCGAGCCAGCGTCAGAGGGGGGAGCAAGTTCACTGTCCCTAACGGGTTTTCCAGCGCGTGGCTGCATTGTTCAGGGGTAGGCGTCGCACTGTCGCGAAGTCTCAACGACTTTGTCTGGCCCCAGACCGTTAAAATGGCAGCTTTCAGCTTCCCAAACCAAATGTTACTGAGCACTAAGTTTTACAGAAATTAAATTATAGTAATAATGACTTTGGCTGCCTGGGTTGAATATACAATTATTGCCTATGCGATATCTCTATTATCTACCATATTTTCGATCTACATAATTGAATATCGTAACGAAATCTGAATATTACAAAAAAGATCTGAATATAAATTAATTATTTAATTATATTCATTGTGGGTGACTCTGTCATACCACAGTACGAATTACCACCAACAGTGAAGTATTCCATCACTCCTTACACGCTGCGTAGAGGTTTGGGATTTAACCCAGGACGTTTTTTTGAACAATCTGGTGATAAGGAATTGGGCGTCATCGCCTCCCCTGTCATGCTGGCCAAGAAGTGATGATAAAAATTTCTCTCACCAATAGGACTCGAACAACCTAATCCTGTGTCAGCACCGGATACCATCACAGTGCCGCAGCAACTCAGGTAACGGTGTGGGCCAAATTATAAGTTATTTCGTGGCAAATATAGCAGTAGTCGTAAGTGACACAAGAATTTCAGAACGAGTAGACAGGCAACGATGCGGGCCACATCATAAGTTATTTCGTGGCAAATATTGCAGTGGTCATAAGTGACACAAAAATTTCAGAACGAGTAGAATACATGATATAAACACTTTGAAACCGAAATGACTTTGTGTTGGAGACTTCAACGAGAGTGTAGACGAGGAACTCTTGGGCGGGCTGAGGTCTGGTACGGTGGCGGCATACAGCCTGCGGCCAGGCGGCTGGCCATCCAATTACGACAACACGGGCCGGCACGAGGCCCATTACCGAGCAACGGAGGCTCGGCCGTAGTGGTCTGCCAGACTGGAGGCGGTCCGAGTCTGTGCAAACACTACACCACGCATAACGTAGAATTCTACTGTGATTGCTGTCAATTTCTGGCTACCTTTTAACCTTGGCACGTCCAAAATGACAAATGGGAATCTTGTTGTGTCTGGAAATACGAAAACGATCCTATTTGGTACCAAATCCCAATGATCTGTTTAGCAAGAGAAAAAAATTTAAGGTGCTCTAGTTTTTTTACTTTTAAATGAAAGTTTCCATCACTAACTACGTCGTGGCTTTATAGAGTGTTGGGAGATTGGGTTCTACACATGACCTCAAAGATTTACATCCGAAGGTAAACTTATGGAGAGACCTCCCATGTCTCGGCAATCTAGAACTAGTGTCAAGGTGCTGTCTTGAAGAAAAGCGCGAAGAGCATGATGATTCAACCTTACCTCCATTATAGTGCCCATTTTTATAACGGAAATCCCGAAATCGACCTCCTCTTAATCCGTTACTATAGGATTTTATGCCTTGTTCAGGGACTAAGCAGCAAAAAAATATTATTTAGTATAGTTTGATGATCCCTCCGTCGCAAATAATTCATCCAGTATCTCGCAGTCAAATGTAGGTACTTTTAGTACATTATTTCTAGTCAATTGGCTGCGTTATTCTTCTAAATTTCATTAAGTTTTTCTCAATTCCAAGCTCAGTGTAAGATAGAGCATTGCTATTCAATTTTTTTAAATTTTTTAAATTGTGTTAACTGTTAATATATCTCAAGCTGTAAACCCTAAAGAGTAACCAGAAGATTTTAACTTATGATTATTTCGTTAGTAAAAAGTAATTGTCGCCTTTCACCCTTTTTCCTTGCATATAATAATCTCACTTATGATTAATATGAGTAATTGAATATGCAAATTGAAATTTGTTAATTAATTTCATAATCAATAACGGAAAAACTTGGAATCAAATTAATTAAATTCTTAAAGATAACTTCCCCACGCCAAACCAGCCTGCAAACGAAACTGGCAAGAAATACAGAAAGGATATTGAGCTAACGTAGGGGCTGTAATATGAAATAACACTACTTTGATACCAATTTTGCATCAGATTTACTTGACATTATAATATCTGAAGCCATTGAGTGGATTTTCGCTTACTGCGCTATTATCACCCCTGAATTCTTGATATTGTAACTTTGAGTGCTTAATAAGAGGATTAGGAAGATTTTTTGCTTAGGAAGCTAATGCCTTCTGTACAAAAATAGGAGTACTTAAATTAATACAGCCTTTCCATAATGTCAATTGAATACAGATTTAGTTAGATACAAGAGTTTTTAATGTTCGCTTCGCTAATAATAAATCTTGATCGTTTCCTGCGATAATGAATATACAAGATGGACATGAGAAATACCACGCACTCCTGTCTCCCACCTCAACCCCTCAATAGTATCTTGTTCTGGTCCAATTTCGGATGTAATGTTTTGAAATATGCGAAGCGCAATTTCGATTGCTAATATTATTTATTAAAGACTGACGTTGGTAAGTATGGTTTCGGAAAACAACGCAATATGATTAGAAGTAGTCTCAGAAACCGTAGTGGTTAATCTATCCACTGACATCAAGAAAATAATTGTTCGTTCAGAACTCAGTACCTAATGTCTCAAGTATTTCGTATTCTGAAATATGAATATCATTACATTTCTGCTAATTTTAATCTCCTTATCCTTCTTCTAAGTATTCTTCTCTACCCTCATTCAATAATTTTTGAATATATACTTCCCATTCCCTTAGTTTTATTAACTGGAGATGATGCTATTATATATCGTGAAATCAAAACCCAGGATGACTGGGCTTTGTTACAAGACGATATTACGAAAATAATTGCGTGGTGTAAACACTGGCAGTTGGAGTTAAACGCTACGCCTGGTTATGCGTATAAGTTAAAAGATGACACCTTTTAGCTCTGAATATACAATTACACTGTCCTTAGAACGGTAGATTCCGCTAAATACCTATGGGTAACAATTCGTAATAACTTGTCGTGGAATGAGCATATCGAGAAGGTAATTGGGAAAGCAAATCGTATGCTCCGATTTCTAGGTCGTAATTTAAAACAGTGTAAATCGATTCCATATAAGTCACTAGTGCGTCCTCACTTAGAATATTGTTGTTCTGAATGGGGTCCCTATCAAAAGGGATTAATGGAGATTTTGGAGAAGGTCCAAAGAAGAGCCGCCCGATTCGTGACAGGTATATATAGTTGGAGGGAAAGCGTAAGTGCGATGTTGAAGGAGTAAGGTTGGGTAGACCTGGAATGCTTCTCGAGAGAAGCTAATAGAAAAATTTACGACCTACTTGTATAGGAATGACAGGAAACAAATATTACTACCAGCAACATTCATATCTAGAAATGACCGTGAAACTAACATAAAAGAAATCAGGGCCAGAACAGATTTATTTCTATACTCAATTTTTTTTTTTTTTTTTTTCCATGAGCGATAAGGGAATGGAATATGAAGACTTTACCGGGTGGGTAAACATAAAATCCGACAGGAGTAGTTCTCGATAAATCACTTCAGTCATCCTGATCCTAAAAATAGCCCATGGGCGCCTCCTACCATATCCCTTATATCCCTTCTTGTGAACAGTTGGTTACACGTTAGGATTGGTGGAATGCACCCTCTGCCACCCGCTTTAGTGAATCGCGGAGTAATAATAATAATAAGCATGCTGTACCGTGTAATATGACTTTCCTGACAGCATCCACTCCCCCCGTGTGAGCTCCTGTGTGGTGTTGTGTGCTGCAGAGGCGCTTTGAGGCCGTGGTCATTAGTTAGCCGTCGTGAGGCCGTGAATGCCGGTGCTTGCGGTGTAGAGTTACCGCAACGGGCAATTATCCCGCATCTTTCACGCACGTCAGGCGTCAGGTCAACGAGTGTCTGCACTCCATCACGTGGCGTTCGAGGTGTGAAAAGGGCTGCCATTTCAAACTCATATCTGTCTGCGTACATATGTTTCTCCTTAACAAAGACGTCACAATAAATGCTGACTTTCTTTAGGAATGAATGTTTTCATTGCAAGTATCTCTAATAGAGAGATCTGTGGAATATCGTTGATTATCAGATTTTAGATAGTTCACAATCTTTTTGTTTAAAAAAGTATTGGGAGATTAAATTTAACATTTTATCTCAGTAAATCTTTCTGTTATTTCATATAATTTTTTAAGTGCTGACTTTGTTTTAGAAAATAACTGGAAAAAATATTTTAGTCTGCAGTGCTCAATTGTCCCGTAGTGTCTTCTTATTTTTATCTATTTTGCGCCTCTAGTATTAGTCAGGCTGTTGATCAGAAAGCTCCTTTGTGTTAGCGAATTCGCAATCGACAGTGATTTGGCGAATTAACCAAGAACACAAGAAACAATCCTCAACATTTTGGGCGTAATACGTTTTGTTTTCTGTTCTACAAACAGAAAATATAAATCATTCAGCACAATTGAAAAATTTTGTTGTTGTTGTTCCAGTTAACCACATTCATTTTATCGTCGGAGCATCTCCAAAATTCTAGCTCAGTGGGCTTCGATCCCATGAGTAAAGAATTTTTTTATAAGTTTTAAATAAGATTTAGTGTTCTATTGTTTTGTTTCAGTTATATGCATAATCTCAAAACTCGTAGAATATAGTAGAGCTATAGCTGGAAGAATGCAGTTTAGTTACTTCTTCTTCTGCTCGTGTCGATAACAGCATCAGATATGTGGTAGTTTTTCCGCCAATGCGAAGGCTTTGTCAGTAGCTGATTGGAGGTCGAATTGAGATACATTTATTCCGATTTGTGGACAAGACAGCAAGTGTACCATGGTTAAGTCACTAAAATCAACATATTGTTGTATCCATAAGATAGTACATGGATAAAAACTAAATATTTGCAAGACACACTGTAAGTGGGTCCTGCTGAAGAGACCTTGTGGAGTTTATACATGGAAGATTTCAGTACAATTTTACAACAAAGCACCATAAGTTCCGTGCCGCTTTTTCTATCAAATAATTAATTTCTGAAAGTGTATTATATACATGTATCTATATTGTATTAAATTCCTAACCATATTGAGTCAGGGGCGGATACAGGGGGGGGGGGCAGGGGACTCAAGCATTCTGCCCTCTATGCCCCCATAAGTATATAGGTCCACCCCCAATATCGTAACTCTGGAGAGGTTTTTATTATTATTATTATTTTTAAACTCTCCTGATCCTTTTTTAAGGAGACTATAAAGACATCCTTGCCCGACTCAAGTCCCCCCCCCCCCACAAACAAAAATCCGCTCACGCCCCTCCCAAACCAAAATCCTGGATCCACCCCTGAATTGAGTACACCATCTTTCATATTTATTAGTAACTTAACATAGTAAGGTATTAGATAACAATCAGTTCAACCAATGTGTATTAAAGAAACATACAGGGAAGAGTTATTGGAAGTGGTTTCACCTTTAAAACGAGTTCATCAAGAGTATATGAGAATGATATTTCTTTTGAAATACCGGCTGATGGATTTATGTCGAAGAAAATTAATAGTATTCAGCTCGCAACAATTAACGAACTTTCGACGAAATTATAGGAGGAGATAACTCTGCAGGATGAATACCCATCTCTTCCTGTGACTTTCTGAAGTTTAAAAAGATCTTTAACACAAAGCCTAGTGGTCGAGCGATATCGTTCTGACTTGGCCTTCGGGAGAACATTAGTTCAAATCCCGTCCGGCTATCCTGATTTCTGTTTCCATGGTTTCCAAAATCACAATGGGCGAATTGCGAGATGGTTCATTTAAAATCCAATTAACTAACTCATCCCGGTTACTTGTCCACTTAAGTTAGGTTGGCTGAAAAGAGACCCTACCATAGTCTCCTGGGATTTACCTGGGAGGAAGGAAATGTAAAAGATCATTAGATTAGGTTATAACAACCTATCATTTCATTCTTTTGCCCTCTATGTTCTGAACCAACGAACCGAAACCAGTTACTACTACCGTATCTGCGGCCACATCAGCATTGGAACGCTGCACTCAAAATAATGTGCTTAATGACCATAATCTATTCATAGAACGTTCAACCGAAGCTATGATACCTAATTAGGAACGTTCTTCGCAAGAACAGCCTATTTTCACACCCAAAAAATTTGAGCTTTTGGCAAAGAATTTGGATGTAATTCGATTTCCTTTCATCTATCGGCACCTTTCGACATCTGTTCAGTATGCAAGATTTCATCCTTAGAGAAGTTTGTGTGAAATTAATTTTACCTATATACAAGAGTTGCTCATATAATAGTATCAAATTGGATAGATTAGATATATAGACTGCATATATTATAAACTCCTAACTTAGTCCACAACGCGAAGGTTGGTTTGGCCTACCAGAAGGAGATATACTAAGGTAGATCGGCTACTTCCTTACCTCTGTTATCCACAGTTTAACGTGGAATCCGAACCACGGAACGTCCTAGCGTAGTTCACATGACCAAATATAACTCTTAAAATTATTGCCCTCACTGGGCTTTGAAGCAGGGACAAGAGCCAGAATGTTTTTGAATGCAAGCGCCATGACCACTTTTTTTTTTTCACTAATCACATTTGAGCTGTTAGAGCGTTCCATATTTGTTTTATATTCAATATATTTCATACCTACCTACTTAAGAACTACAGTGTGTTAAATAAAATACATGAATGCACATAGTTCAATATATCAGCAATATTATTGTTTTAATTCATTTTCGCTTTACAGTTATCATACAAATATATAAAGCCTCTTCAAGCTTACTAGAACCTCAAAATTCTGTGAGATGGCGATGTAAAACAACATTAGAAAAAATATATTTTTTGTAAAATCGCATTTTGTTCTGAGATATGCTTACTGGTGTCTCAGACTTTTACGAGATGGTGTTAGAGCTGTTTCAGAAATATCAAATACAAATTGCAAAATCGTACTCTGTTTAGGCAAATCATTATTTACATATGAAAATTCATCCAAATCGTTATAGCAGTTTCCGAGAAACCAAATACATACAAGAACTGGTGCACAATTCCTTGCTCTAACCAAAGAGAAACTGACTAATATCTGTAGGCTTACTAGTACCTGAAACTTCTACGAGATTATGTTAAAGCCGTTTCCGACATACCGATTACAAGAATTTCTGTTTTTTTTTTTTTTTTTTTTTTTTTTTTTTTTTTTTTTTTTTTTTTTTTTTTTTTTTTTTTTTTGTAATTTTGCAAGGAAAACATCTATCTATATAAACTTGAAACGCAAAACTTTATCAACATGCGAAATTTCATCCAAATAGTTAGAGAGATACCATATACAGGGCTAGTCAAAATGATTGCACTGATTTCACGATTTTTCTTTTGGTTGTCCTATTATAGGTACGATGACGGGGTTTGCTGTTATAAGACAAGTTGCTCTCCAAGTTTCGATTCCACAAATTCAAGCTTCCTGTGGTGGCCGCTAGAGTGCTAGAGAGCAAGATGGCTGAAAGTGAGAAAGCGTACGTTGTTCTCGAATTTCATTCGACTCAGTCTGTGTTAACTGTTCAGCGACAATTTAGAACAAAGTTCGGCAAGGATCCCCCGCATGCTAACACCATTCGGCGTTGGTATCAACAGTTTAAAGCCACGGGATGCCTTTGTAGAGTTAAAACAACGGGTTGCCCTCCTGTGTCTGGAGAAACCGTCGAACGAATAGGGAATTAGGTGTTCCACAGAAGACCGTTTGGAGAATCCTACGGAAGTGACTGCATATGAAGCCTTACAGGTTACAGTTGCTGCAAGCACTGTCGCACTCAGATGAAGTGCGTCGTTTTCAGTTCGGTGCCCAATGTCTAGAACAAAAAAACATACGTAGAAAAACTTGTGTTTAGTGATGAGGCTACTTTTCATGTGAATGGAAAAGTGAACAGGCACAATTTGCGCATTTGGGGGACCGAAAACCCCCATGCTTATGTGCAGCACGTTCGTGACTCTCCAAAAGTGAACGTGGTTTGCGCGATCTCACGAAACAAACTTTATGGGCCTTTTTTCTTTAACGAGGTGACGATCACAGGGAAAATTTATCTGCAAATGTTGCAGAATTGGCTCATGCCACTTCTGGAAGCTGACCGTGAAGATTTCATTTTCCCGCAGGACGGTGCTCCACCCCATTTTTCTCTAGTTGTCCGTAATTCCTAAATATCAGGATTCCAAACAGATGGATTGGTCTTGCTGGGGATGCTGATCGTCAGCTGATGTCATTGCCTCCTCGTTCCACTGACCTAACCCCCTGCGACATCTTTGTTTGGGGTTTCGTAAAAGACACAGTGTTCGTGCCACCAGTACCAGTTGATCTGCCAGACCTGAGGATTCGCATCATCAATGAATTTGCTCTCATTGACAGAGACATGCTGCATTGGGTATGGGAAGAACTCGATTATAGACTTGATGTGTGCAGAGTCACTAAAGGTGCTCATATTGAGCATCTGTAGAACAGAAACTCAACAAAAAAAACTTTCACTGTTTATTTATATATATGTGTAATCTTGTAAGTATATGTCAAATAATAAATCTGTAGCACTTTTCTGAAATCACTGCAATCATTTTGACTAGCCCTCTCTCTCTCTCTCTCTATATATATATATATATTGTTAGTCATGATTGCCCATGAGGACAGTTCTTAAACTAAAATTATTAATGATTACTCAGCTTGAGTTTGTTTGTATCTGTTTTCTTCTGTAATTTAAATTTTGTGTTCATAATTTTGTTCCTGAAATGTACAATTTCCTGTGTGATTTCCTTGCTGATCCCTGCATGATTTAAGTCATCTTCTATTTCATGGAACCTATTAATTTTTCTGAGCGTACCATTTGCACACCAAAGATCCTCTTTGTGAGTCTGGAGTTGTTCATTCTGTGTAAATAACCATACAGTTGTAATCTACGTGTTATGATCATGTCTGTCAATCTATCAGTATGTTCGTATAGTTCTTTCGTTGGTCTTTTCATCCATATTCTGTCTTTATGTATTGCTCCAAAAAAAATTCTAAGTATAATGTGCCCAACTTTTTCCGCTTCCGTGATGCCTGAAGCCCCAATTCTTGTTGTTTCTGATGCATATAATGCTTTTGGCAGTACCACCGTATTGTAATGTCTGAGTTTGGCCTGCCTTTATATATTTCTTTTGTTATAATATGCCCGTGTGAGTCTGTATGCCTTTTGAAATTTTTATGATCTTTCCGCATTTAATAGTTCGTTAACTCCTCCTAATTGTATGTATTCCCCTAGATATTAGAATTTCTCGACTCTTTCTATGTTTCCAGATTTTGTGTGTGTTGTTTGTACGTTGTTGTTTTGTTTTTCCGTGTACTGCGTTTTTTCGTACGAAATTTGTATCCCTGTTTTGGCGGCAATTTGATGTAGCTGTTCCAATGGGTCTTGTGTTTCCTGACTATTGATGCTGAGTATTGCCAGTTCATCCGCAAATGGCAGGCGTCTTATGATTGTTTTGGTATCACGTGTTCTTCCTAGCTGTATTCCTTTAACCTTTGTTTCCCATTGTTTGATAACTTTATCCAATGCCATGTTGAATAATATAGGTGATAATCCGTCTCCTTGGCTAACACCTGTGCAAATTTTGAATGGTTCTGATGTTTCTCTCATAAATTTTATTTTAGATGTGGTATCAGTTGTATCAGAGGCTTTGTCTTCTTGTCCAATTTCTTTCATTATGTCAAAGAGCGTTTGTCTATCTATTGATTTATATGCCTTCTTGAAATCCACATATGTTACTACGGTATTGTTTGTTTGTCTTATCTTCAGGATTGTTCTCAGATTCCAGATTTGTTAGATGCATGATCTTCCTTTTCTAAAGCCTGCCTGGTATTCACCTATTTGTTGATCTACCTGGGGTTCTATCCTGTTGAGTAGTGCTTTAGAGAGGATTATATAAATGACTGGCAGCAGTGAGATACCTGTAATTGTTTGGATTCGTCTTGTCACCCTTTTTATGTAAGGGATGGATTAGTACGCATTTCCATTCTTGTGGAATTTTCTCTGTGACCCAAATATCAGAGATAATTTTATGAATTTTCTTTGTGAGATTTTCGTCTCCGAGCTTCCAAAAATCGGCAATAATGCCATCTTCTCCCGGTGCTCTTTTGTTTTTGAGTTGTTTTATGATCTCCTTTATCTCTTCGATAGAGGGTGGTGTAGAGATTTGGTGCACTTACTGTTAGACTTAATTTACCTGTTTGGTTTCTCGCAGTTGAGAATTTTAAATTTTTATATATTAAAAAAAGAATCTATTTTAAACAATTTAAAATGCTTAATCATATCTTCTGCGTTGACGCACATATCCAATCCTTCAATTTTGGGGTATCTTAGTTCTATTTATTAAATTTCCTTTTTTTAATTTTCAAAGAAATGATTGAAATAAGCCATCACACACGTAGTTACAAAAAAGACAATACAAGGACAATTTTTCATTGAGGGTAAATGTGTATGAATCTTTCATCTAACTTGAAATATCCATTACCAAAATTGAGGTAACATTAAATTTTGAATAGTGGCGCCATCATAGCGCAGCGAAATTCTCAAAAGCTTAAGATTATCTGTTTAGATATTAAGAAATGAGAAGGTATATCTACCACATGACTTTTGCTAAGTTATAAGATCCCCTGATGATCAGCCAGTGCCAAGTATACTTACACTACAGTTAGTAGGTCAAATTGACTCTAGTATAAAGCCAATTCAGAATGGCCCAACTAATTGGAAGATCACGGACTATATAAAAAGATTAACATTTTCTCACTGATGATATCGTAATTACTTACTAACTAGACGACCCGTGCGAAAATTTCGCGAATAAAATGAATACTAAGGAGGGGGGTTTGTAATACGATGAAAGAAGAACCGTCTCATTTATTTCAATTATTTATTTGTTGAGTGTGATTAGTTTATAACAAAAATCGACGCCAGTGAAGCAGTTTATTAATAGCTCTGTGATATGTGCTACTGCTATCTAGGCTATGCTGTGAACTGTCTCATACACGCGACTTTCACAGTTATTACGTTTGTCTTTTAAGGGATAAATTTCGAAAAATTTTGTTCTTAAGAAATTATGTGACCAAAGCAGTACTCACATGATACCTCATTTATCTATTTCGGTTACATATCGAGGGTGATAAATGGCTCATGATAAAAAAATTCGTTACGAAAATAATGATAATTTTGCCCTGGAAGGGTCGATTTCAGAAAAATTCCTTTTTTAAAATATGATGCAACCGCGGCGGAGACCTTAATCTTTAAAATGATTCCTCGTTTATCTATATCGGTTTGGTATCAAAGGAGATAAATGGCTCGTGACACAAAAACGCGTAGTAGAAATATTGATACTTTTGCTGTTTAAGGGACAAATCCGGAAAAAATTACCTTTCTTTAAATATGATTTGACCGAAGCGAAGACCTTAATCTCTAAAATAACACCTCATATGTTGATTTCAGTTAGATATCAAAGGAGATAATTAACTCGTGAAAAAAATACTTTATGGAAGTAATGGTAATTTTGCCCTTTAAGGGTCGATTTCAGAAAAATTCTTTCATAAAATATGATGTGACCATTGCGTAGATCTTAATCTTTAAAATGATATTTCATTTATCTATATCGGTTAGATAACAAGGGAGATAAATGGCTAGTGACATAAAAATGCGTTGTAGAAATATTGATGCTTTTGCCCTTTAACCGTCGAATTAGGAAACATTCCATTCTTAAAATATGATTTGACCAAAGCGGAGATCCTAATCTCTAAAATAATTCAACATTTCTTGATATAGATTAGATATCAAGGGAGATAAATAGCTCGTGAAAAAAATACGTTATGGATATAATTATAATTTTGCCATGTAAGTGCAAAATTCCAAAAATTCGCTTCTTAAATTATGATGTAACCACTGTGGAGACCTTACTCTTTAAAATTATACCTAATTTTTCCATATCGGTTAGATATCAACGGAGATAAATGGCTCCTGACACAAAAACGAGTTATAGAAATATTGATACTTTTACCCTTTAAAGCAAGAATTCCGAAAAAATATATGATGTAACCAAACGGAAATCTTAATCTTTAAAATTATACTTCATTAATCGATTTCCGTTAGGAATGAGGATAGATAAATGGTTTATGGTGCAAAAAAAAAAAAAAGCATTTTAAAAATATTGACATGTTTTCCCTTTAAATGTTTAATTTCGAAAAAAATCCTTTCTTAAAATATAAAAAACGCTTTATACAACTAATATATATGATTCTCTGTACTCTTTGTCTTCCGTTGATACATCTGCAGAAAATGAATACAAAACTACAGGTTCTTATTTTGTGGTTATTTCTGCTGTTAACTATGCTTTTCAGTAGCCCGAAGAACAAATGTTGTTTTGTTTCGTAATGATTAAATAAAAGTAGCTCTTATGTTTCGCAATAAACAAACGTATCAACAAATTTTGGTAGCACAATACCACTTCAAATACACTTAAAAAAACAAGTCTAATAAACAATTCCACTTGTGGGTGTGTGTCTTTGTGTGTGTGTTTATGACTTGTGAATTATTTGTATGCATGACCGTATGTGTTTCAATCTGTTACAGTTTTCATGTTGCTTTGAACTGTAGGAACCATCGCCAATTTTATGGGAAGCTCTTTGGAAACATCGTAGAACTCCCAACCAATTTTTTCGATGTTAAGTTCCTCCTAAAAGTTAAAAGGCTTATTTTCTTCACCTTAATTTCTTTTAGGAATTGAAGCAAGATGTTAATTCACCATTACACATATACTAAATAATTATGGACTCAAAATTGCTGCATAAACTGAGGTTTTTGTCTTCTGGCTGTTCGAACGTGTAATACAAAATCTGCTAGTATCCATCATACAGATATTTCGAATATTTGGCTACAACTCTAAACTATTTTCAGTTATTAGTCTTAAAAAGTTTGCGGTATGTTAAATTCTTGAAAATACTTGAAGTAATAAATAATAGTGTTATCATCTCGATTGTTCTGATACAGAGCATTGTTTCAAAAATCTTTCTGCAAAACGAGTGGAAGCCAATTCTGAGCCATAGTTTTCAGCCCGTGAGGCATTCAATCTTTGGCCGACGAGCTTATTAATCACAAATCGTTTCTCCACCGTCGTGCAGAGAAAGCATGACACATAATACAAAGCGCTGATTCAAAGCGTGGTATAAATTTTATGCTGCTCAATTAATTATGTAAATCAATGCTTTGCCGAACATTTTCTCTAATACGGTACCGCTAAGGTTTCCTGTTTCGTCGGCAGCTAGGCGTGTTGCACAACGTAGCCACGTTTAAAAATATTCATGAATTACAGAAATTTTATGAAGGAAAAACGTTGTTAGTTTCGTCTTAACGTCGAAATATATAATTCCTTTGATTTAGATCACATTTTACAGACTAAATAATTAAGGAGTTCTGCGAAAAAGTACAAAATTCTCATTGAACTATTCTAGAAACCTGATGAAAAATTAAGTTCTTTGACATTAAAACACACAGGATTTCAAATTGCTATTTCAAAGGGAGATCCACATCCTTTTAGTTCTTGATGTTTTAAAAATTTCTCTGTTGTCTAATATTCATTTGTGTTTTCACTCTACTCTGAAATTCAGGAAAAAAAGGAGTGTTCTAAGACATTAACAAACAAGTTAAACAGGTATTTTTATTCTTCATTCATTTTTAACATATTTGAAGAATCTGCCCTTTCTACCTTAAACTGGGATCCAGAAGTAAATATAATATGCATAAGACTTTTATATGTAATTCTTGTACTTTTATATGTAATTCTTGTACTTTTCTTGTGTTATTGTCACTTACTTTTCTGTTCTTGTTATAATGTGTTATAACAGGGTATTTAATAAATATTTCGTAATCCAGAAATAAGAAAAAGTTTATTAATATATGGTAGGCCTATATACTTATAATTCCCGTATAGTTAATTTTTTTTCTGTCATCAGTCTTTTGACTAGTTTGATGCAATCCTCCATCCTTTCCTATCTTGTGCTATCCTCTTCATCGCTACATATCGCTTACAACCCACGTCCTAAATTATCTGCTTCATATATTCTAATCTCTGACTTCCTCAACAGTTCTTACCCTCGACCGTTTCTTCCACCAGCAAATTAACCAATCAAGCATGTCTCAAAATATGACCTACCACCCTGTCTCTTCTTTCTCTAAGCTTTTACCACAAACTTCTTTCCTCGCCCATCATTTCCAAAACTCGCTCAATTCGTACTTTGTCAGTCAATTTAATTTTCAGCATTCTTCTGTAGCACTACATTTCAAATGCTTCAATTTTCTTTCTTTCTTTTTCGTGAAGGATCTTTTGGATAGAGCTATTCTGCTTAGTTAATGGTTATAGTACAAGTATACTGTAGAATTTGATTCATCAAAATGGCCAGAAGCTGTTAACTTTGCAGATTCACAAATTTGGAATTTTGTGATTTGCTGTTTTAATCAAAAAATTTGTTAGAAGGGTGCCAGTGACCTCTTTTTTTTTCTAGATTCAAATTTTTCTTCAGAATTGTGATTAACTATTTATTTCGTACATTAGATGTCATGTAGTTTATTTTGCCAAAATCATTAAGTTTCTGGAAGGAGATTCACTACGGTCAGCAACACACAAGCAAGTACCTGTGGATTAGGGAAAGACTTAAAGCAAAGACTTAAAAAATGTGACGTGGGGTGCGGCGGCTTGTATAATGGAACACAACAGTCTGGAATGATTATTTTAAATGTAGTTCGAGAGTAAAACATCAAGATGCTGTTTAGACTATCGTTGCCAGGGAAGTTACGTCACGTATATATTGTTCCCAGAAATGTTTCTCCTGAAATGATTCATCAATATAATTAATTTCAGATTAAATAATTTTTTAATTCTAAAACCCAAAATCTTCTACAAACATTGTTGCTGAGCGAATGGTAGTTGTTAAAACAACCAACTGTAAAGGCTTTCCCTTTGGGCTTCTTTTTTTCTATTTTTGTTTGCATCATTATAGTCTACGACAAATATTGCAGCCGTCAATATGTTCAATAATCAGATACATTTTTCTGTACAGTTAACACCAAGCAGTATTCCAACATTGTTCAACATAAAAGTGTCGTTGAAGCCATAAGAGAAACTTTAGTTAAGTTATACTACGTTACTATTCAACATCATATACAGATACAGTGTAAAGGCAACAAATGGTTGTCACATCTTGAGTCTGAATCTAAAATAATAAATCCAGAAATTAATTCTCTCTAACAGGATTTACAGATTATATCGATAAAAGCTAGTTATAAGCAAAATAACATTACGTCTCTCAACAGAAACGCGTAGCCCAACATATCACATGATATAATCTTAAAATTGTTTTCCAGTAAAGCTTTTAGACCGCTAATACGATTTACCTCTGATATATCTCATCTGATACTCACCTAAGCGTAAGTTCATATTCGGTGAGCGTATAACCAACTTCTTGTTAAATTATTTAAAATCTTTACATCTGACATTACTTGTTCTCGAAGAAAATTGCTTTTGTCGGAATTTAATGAGCAAATAACGACTCTTTTTAATCTTAATTGTTTCATCTTGAAATGTCCTGGGAAAATGATCAAAGCTTTCGCCAACATACATATCTCATTAACTTCCTATACCATCCAGAGTACGAACAGTGAATGCAAGTCGAAACAGTGAGCAGTAGGGTAAGGTATTAGCTACTGTGAAGCAACGTGATGTTCGTTTATCAGAGCCCCTGGCAATCCTCCAACTTTTGCTTTTTGCTTGAGTGGTCAGTCTGGAAAAGTCCCCGAAGAGAAAACTAATGTTGATTCTGTAACAACATGTTTTACATTTACAATTGCCTTCATTATTTCATACATTGTTCCTTTATAATTGACTGTCTTCTAAATAGAACTGACTAAAAAAAAAGGTTTTACACACTGTAGCTACATTTATTAAAAGTCAATTTTTTTTTTTTTAACTGCTTCACGTCTCTTAACAGCGAGGTCTTTAGAGACGGCAAAGGATGGGGTCAAGGAATGGGAAGGAATTCGGCCATGGCCTTTTGAAGGAAGCATCCCGGCATTTGCCTGGAGTGATTTGGGAAACCATGGAAAACCCAAATCTCGATGCCCGGACAGTGATTCGAACCTCCATCCTCCCGAATGCGAAGCCAGAACGCTAACCGTTACACCACCAAGCTCGGTCAATATTTTCTGTAAGCTTTCTCTTCTTTCCCCTCTGAGTTCAATTCACTTCTAAAAAGCACTAATAAAGACGGAATTGAGGAACATTCTTGATAGCTGCATCGACATAACAATACTTATTACTGCGGTTAAAAAAGTTACTAATAAAACATCAAAAACAAGTTTTGAATGTTTCGCTTATGGCCTTAAATCTTTTATACTAGCTCACGGTTGATATTCATTGCGTCGAGGTTAACAAGTGAAATATCTGTGGTATTTTAATTACGTTGAAAGCTCTTGGAAGAAAGAATCCGCCAACTGCAATTGGTTTTAGTTTCTTCTTTTGAGGAAAAGTATGTAACAGTGAAAGTAGCCTGTAGCAAGATTTATAAAGCTATTGTGAAACCACCTCATCATATTGCCCGCGTCTGTCATGTATGTGTCTGTGTTTAGGAGAGGGAGAACGAATCGTTATTTTTTTTTCTGGTCCATTTCGTCCTGTCAGTTACCAGAGTCATTACGGACAATCTAATCTAATGGGCCGTAGAAAGTGGCAATCTGTCTTCGAACCGTCCTAGATGTTTGGTGTTATTATGTTTGTGTTAGGTTTAGTTTTTGTTGTAGAAATTAGTAACCCTCCCAGTACTCGCTTAAGTGATTGCCGAAAACGCCTGTAAAACATATTCAGGACAAAGAACACGAGAACACCATGAAGAGGGAAAATGATTTGTAAACATGATAGCATAAAACGTTATTCAAGACGAAACCTCGTGTCATTCTGTTCCATTGTGCTATGTCTTCCACACAACACTCTTTAATAATCTGTGATCTCATATTACCGTATCAGGCAAAGGAATTTCTGTGATGATAACATGTGATGTGTTTCACGTTTACCCGTCATGCTGGGCAAAATCCTGCCTCAGTCAATATAAATAAAAAAACCTCGTTATTAGAGGCCAAAAGAGTCTGCGACAGTGAACTGGGATGAATTAGGTCATGGCCTTTTGAATGAACCATCCCCGCATTGCCTGTGAATCAGAAAACCACGGAAAACCGAATTATGGATGGCCTGGCAGAAATTTGAACTTTCACCTCCCAAATTCGTCGACAACTGCCAAGTAAATTGTAAAAAAAGTTTAAGGAAATGAATTTGTGCTCCGAGTGTCACGGAAAAATGTAGAGTCAGTTATTTAGGTCACATTTATGGCGAAGTAGTGAGAGCGCATATACGGATCCGTATATGTTATAATTAGCTACATAATGAATCATCCGGAAATTGTCAAATTTTAAAGTATTCTTAGCGTTGTTAGATGACAGTACATCAGGAAATTTTTTATGCATCAGGCGTCATTATTAGAATCAATTTCACCGAGCGTGGTGGTGTAACGGCTAGCGTTCTGGCTCGCATTCGGGAGAACGGCGGTTCGAATCCCCGTCCGGGCATCCAGATTTGGGTTTTACTTGGTTTCCCAAATCACTCCAGGCAAATGCCGGGATGCTTCCTTCAAAAGGCCATGGCCGAATTCCTTCCCATTCCTTGCCCCCCCCCCCCCATCGTTTCCCGTCTCTAAAAAGGCCTCGCTGTTAGAGAGACGTTAAGCAGATAAAAAAAGAATCAATTTCTGTTTTCTGCACCCACTTTGGTACGGAAAGAGCTCATTAATAAAACTAAATTTTGATTTCTAGATTTCAAATGAACATATTTTTCCACAGGCCTCTTCCGTGGTGGAATATTTGATAAAGATTTGTATTTTTTTCTGTGTAACAAAATTGGTGAACCTCTTAACTGTAAAAACAAGTAAATCAAAATCATCAATCAGACTTTTCCTATATCATATCTCGACGTGCTTCGTGATATTCAGATAATTTGGGTGTGGTAATCTTAATAACTGCGTTTCCAATATCATCTTATGAGCTGTTGCATCTCTTCATACAATAACAAATTTGCTGTTGTGTTAAAGTTAAGAACGTTGCCATATATACGAACAGCAACAATAAAAAAATACTAAAAGATTAGCTTAGTCAAAGTTTCATCGTTAATATAAGGCTGTGGCCCAGGAACACTACACAGCAGACACAGATATTTCTCTTGCGATAATGGTTTCATAGTAACCTCCTTCTTCCATTATGGCCTCTGTAGGATCTCGGCCAGCCCTTTCGTGGACTGAGTACTTCTCTTCCCAGAACCTCTTCATCTGCTCCCTTCTCCTTTCCCGCTCTTCTTTTGAGATTTTCAATACCCTCTTATCACGTTTCCTCCATTGGTAATTTGTTGTCATTGTAACGACCTACGAATGAAGGTTAACCTTTTTGATCAATATGTTTCAAATTGTAAAACACCAAAAGTGAAGTATGTATTTAGTTTTACCCACATAATAATTAATAGTTACTTTTTGTTTTTTATATCCTTTCGATGAAGACGATTCTGTTATGTTCTTTGATAATAGATGTAGCTGTTCCAGCAAGCAAGGAATTTCATCAACATCAGACATTTCCGTCTTTGCGGGTCGTCCGGCACATCCTCCTCCAACTCTGGCGGTTTTCTAAACGACTCCCTTAAGCCTCTGCATCTTTCTTCACTTGGTCCACCCATCTTGCCCGAGGTCTTCCAACTGGTCCGCTCCCCTTCCTGCTGTTCAACAGTGCTAACTTCGGCATCCTTCACTCCTACATCCTCGTAACATACCCCAGCCACTGCATTCTTCTCCTTGTTATCATCTCTTCTAATGCTTCCACTTGTAGTCTCTTCCTGTTGTTTTCATTTCTGATTTAACATTTCTTCGTGACATTCTCTATCTCTCTCAGAAACGTCATCTCTGTCTTCTGTAATCTACTAATATATTTCTTTGTCTAAGCCATAGGTCAGTATCGGCTGGTAATATAATTTTTAGAGCAGAATTCCACCTGCATATTAAATAATTTCGTAGTGGTTAAATACAGGGCGTTCGCCGGAAACGCTACCCTCCCAGTCTGTTGCCGTCGGCAACTTGCTCGGTCAGTCCAGCCAGCAACTCGCGCCACACGGCACCGTGAATCACCGCACTGTTTAACACCTCCGCTGCCCCAACAGTGCAGTGCAGTGACCATTACATTGTTAAGAACGGTTTCTTTGCATTGTAGCTAGTTTGTGACTTCAGTCTCTTATTAATCAGTGTTGTGAATAAACGTTTCTTTGCGGTTTGGCTGGTTTGGGGCTTCATACTCTTACTAATCTGTACCGTGTTTGAGTGTGAGTAAAATTATGGTACGTTACAGTTTGCAACAAAGAATATTTCTCTACGATACATATGTGAAGAAAAAGTCGTTTAAAAAGTGTCGCAGTAAATTTCGTCGCGAATTTCCTGGCGCTTTACTGGCAGCTAAATCAACAATTCTGCGTCTGGTTAAAAAAGTAAGAGAAACGGGTTCATTTTTTAACAAAAAGAGACTGTCGTTCAACCATATTCTCACAGAGGAGAAAATTGACGATATCGCTTTTCGACTAGAACAGTCACCCAAAAAATCATTAAGTCAGTTAGGGCAGCGTGTGTCTCGAAATATGTTCAGAAGATGTGAAATGTGCGTTACACAAGAGGGTCAACACTTCCAGCATCTTTTATAAGGTAAGCTAATGAATTACGTCACATTTAAATGCTTAGCACATACAAGTTTATGACGTTTATCAAGCGTAATTATTATGAAATAGTCCGCGGCCGACGGTCGAACAATGCCGGAAGCTGACCGCTCGCTCGCCGGGAGCAGTTTCTTCCTTGTAGCGCTAACAGTGGGTTGCGTTTCCCGGCGAACGCCCTGTATTTTTCGGTTCCAATTAAAATTTGAAATCAACCATAAAGAAGATATGTATTTTGTTTAAACCTACGTGTTAATTATGAATGTAATTCTGCAACGGAAGAAGATGGAGCCGAAATATATGCAACATTACATCATTACATAATCAAAGTAATGAGCGTAATTTAAGTGCAAAGAAATGAATTGTCAGAACAGTCAGTTTAACCTGTCATTTTTGATGGGCTTCATAGTTAGTCAATCTATAATGACGCAATGTACACAAATTTCTCTTTCTTGCATTATCTGCTGCTCAGCTTAATATTGGATGTAAACCTGAATAACAGTGTGATTATCGCTATTGCGCAGTTGAGATTGGTAGTTTGCTGTCAGCAATTAGAGTGTAGCTCCCGGAATGTGGGACCCTGCCCACGTCTTGTTTACTGTTTCTTCTGTCTGGACATCGCTCATCTAGCGGCCACCGTGTAATCTGCCTTTGCCGAGTCGTACGTCAAGCATACGTCGCCCCAGGGTTCGGCTCGGCCTTTGGAATACCAAACACCAGTCGCAATCAATCACCAGCAGAGATTCCACCTGTCTTGTGCTTTTTCCTCATTTAAAAATGCTACCATGTGACATGTTGCGATTAGGTTTCTTTTCTTTGTACTCTTGAGGCATTCAACCAGCGCCAGTTTTTTTTTTTTTTTTTTTTTTTTTTTTTTTTTTTTTTTTTTTTAATTCATACCATTGTATGTATCATTCATTCCAAATTTTTTGTTGTTTCATGGTGCAAGACAATACAAGACGCTACTTAAAGAACCTGGTTGAGCGATTTCTTATTTTTCTTTCCGTCGGCCGCGGGCATCTATGTTCGCGGCGGAATAAAGGTCAGCTGGCGTAATTCAGACATCCACTGGCCTATGCAATATTTGCGTGCCTTGTTCCACAAGGAAATTATATATGTGTGACTTTTCTTGTTTTTATTGAGTGACTATTGTTGTTACGCTCACGTCCGCGACGATTAAGTTCGCGTACAAATCATCGTAGCGAATTAAGCTATTTATTTGACTGTCGGCGAGTTATGCCAAGTTTCGGAGGAAAGAGTGTTTTACAACTCAGATTTCGGTGCATCCTGGTTGCATATTGCTGCAAATAATAGCTGGTGTCATGTTATAGCATGAACGTCCAAATCGACGCTACAATCATAAGGTGAGTGGATTTCTGTTTTTTGCGCTATTACTGGCCGAATCGCTGCTGCCGAATTTCGGGTGTCTGTGGTCGGCGGGAGTGGAGAGAAATCGCTCACCAATTAATTAATCACGGTTACGTTCCCTGCGGGAAGTCACTATTTATACGTGGCTTTTCCAAGATGGATTATCCATCATCTAGAACCAATACCCTAGGAATGCCTCGAATCAACGATTCTTATCATACTGTTGGTGTTAACATTGGGATTAGCTATTTACTTCTGTTATACTTAGGTTACAAGTTACAACGGAAACCAAAAAGCGATAGAATTTCAGTCAGAAGAAATTACAGTAATACAAAATAGAACATTAAACGAGAAAATTAAGTTACACTTGAAATTAAATTTCATTTATAAAGAAAAAAGAGGAATGGCATTCCTCTCCCAAAATCTGCCAACTGCATTGTCCACAACTTCGATTAAGTCCTCCTTATTAGATGATGCCGTGTATCATGAACAATACAGCATATGCTGCATGTACTGGTATTCTCCGCAATCGCAACGTATGAATACTTCTTCAAGTCTCCACTATACCCGGTTGTCATTGGTTCCTTTCAACACCAGTTCTAAATCTGCTCAATGATTTCCGAGTAGTCTATTCGATGTTATTTCCATGTGGAAGGCATTCGGACGGAGCGTGGTGGGTGAAAGGTTAACGTTTTGTCCACCCATCTAGATTTGAGTTTTCCGTGGTTTCCCAAATACCTCCAGGCGAATGCCTCCTTTAAAAGGCCATGGCCAAATTCCTTCCCGTTCCCTGCCCACCGTCATTTCCCGCCTCTAATGACCTAGACGTCGACAAGGCATAAGCAAACAAAAAAAAAAAGAAAATAAAGGGGTTTGGAAGGCTTCATCCTCGCTTTACTAATCCTAGCAGCCCTCAGTTCTTCTCTGGCTTTGGTGTGTGAAATTTTCCCGATTATTGATGTAAATAGAAAGGTATTCCCCTAACTTAGTCGTAGTTTATGTGGTTTATAATAAATAATAGTGCAGTGTGTGTGATTCGTTTTATCTATTTCATTCAAAAGCTGCGGCTACTTTCCGATCTGTGTTATGTAATACAGTGGATAATAGTAACTACATATTTTGTTGAACGTGTTAGCAAGATAACCAACTGAAATAATTTCGGATATGATTTGGTACCGGTACACACTTTAATCACCTATCTATAAAAACTTCTATACGTTTCTTGCAGCTACTCTCATTTAGAAATGTTCTCAGGATGAAATAATAAATTTAACTGTTATACTGTTGTACTTATACAGATTTACTTGGCAATGTTAAATACAATGAGGATTCTTTCATTTTACTTTCTAGGAAATGGTATTTTGTATGCTATACAGGTTAGGAATCGTGGTACATTTGTGACAAGTGCATTTTGTGTAAAGAATCTAGTAGTTTTATAGCCGTGGGTGTGGTGGATACCACAAAACATACGTATCACGTAAAACGAATCATCCATGCCTGTTGCTATAACTGAACCGCAAACGTGGAAGACCAATGCAGATGGTTGCAAAACGCTTTGACACAAGCCGCAAGTTTTTTGAAATAGCTGGATTCACTGCAACTTCCATAGTACTGATACTAATGGACGGCAGTATCATAATATCTGTGGATATTCTAACGTAACATAATGGGTAAAAATATGCAGCAATGAAAAACTAACCGATTGTAAGCATCAAGGTACTCTGTTGTTTCCTGCCAGGAGAAGTGCAAATTTTTACAGACAGTATGTTATCCTGTTTCAATACTTAGCCAAGTATTTCCGCAAGTATTACAGAACATTGATTTTTTGTAGTCTCAAGGTTCGTTTTCTCTAAATGCGGCAGGTGTTCGTAATTTATGTTTACTTATTATAACCTTGCAAATTACAAATAGCACCACTCGGACGTATGTATAAAACTGTTTCTTCGTATTTAAAATGCCCTTTATGTGTAAATCAAAGTGTATATTTCAACGTTCGGCATATAACGGTATGCATAAATAACCGTTACTTAATACTTTCTCAGAGAACGGTAAGGTAGGTCTGCTCCCGATTTTTCCTCGAACAATTTTGTTTCGAAACAAGTTAAGGCGTGGCCGTCCTACACACCCTTATGAAGGCAGTAAATTCATGATTTTTATTTTCATAGAAACTGCCGTTTTCGGAGGCAAAACAGGCTTGAATTAAATGGCCTGATATATTGCTTTTGACATGAAAATCACGCCCAGTAGATAATGTTATACAGATTTCTCGACTATAAATTTACCTCAAGTATTTGAGTAAGTGGCATAGGACAGTGTTTTAAAATTATGGTTACGGCAAATAGATCTTGGTTTTCCCCTTACATACATCACAGTAATGCTCAACTACACAACTCTGACCTAAGTTGACCGTCAAAGACAGGCTTCACTTTCTCAAGGTACTGCCGTTGGATATTTAGTGTTAAATTAAATAGCGCTAAAGATGGTGAGTCATCTCCGGAATATTGAAAGTTAGCTCACGGTAGTATTTCCAGTTTCTTCACATGCAGCTGATGGTGAAGCTATTAAGGTCCGAGATCCTTTGAACTTAATAAAAGAACTTAGAGATTACTGGACATGCCATGTGTTTTGGAATCTAAAGTTTCTTTTACGTGTAGTTCGAAAAAAATAATAATAAAATAAACCTTATAATCGGATCTGAAAAGGAGAGTTATCAAAGAATTATTTTAATTCACTTTTGTTCAATTTGTTTAGATGATGAAATGTATCATAAACGGGAGCAACACTGGTGTAAATCCGTATTTTATCATCTCTTTCAAGATTTCATGTCAAGATTTGATAGCCTTTATAAAACAATCTGAAAAAATAAAGGAATGGTTCTCGGTCTCAATTTCACACACACACACACACACACACGCAAAAGAAAAAAGTTTTGAAGATCTCGTGATACAATACACAACTATTATTAGATGCGGCATGAGATATTTGCTTCACTCGTAGTAAAAGCCGTTTCTGTCAGGTTAATGTCTTTCATAATGGATGTATGTCTGTGGAGACCACATTTCTTTGTGCGATAAAACTTTCAAAGCCTGCAAATTGTATGAAGAAATCGTCCTATTTAGATTATTAGGATATACAGAAATTTATAAACAATTTGTTATATTTGAGAATCAATGAAAAAAATTTAGGCACGTACCATATTACTGTTAAGTACTGCGGTGCGCAGAAACGAGGTATGTTGGAATGTTACTGAATGAGCGATTGTCTTCTGACTACTCATTCAGTGTCGTTTATGGCGAAAAGATTTATAAGAGAGATAATCAAATCAAATACAGATTAGTAAGAAGATCGCTGTAGATTTTGTGAATCGTCAGAAGCTGTATAATTGTTATTGTAAAAACAAACAGAATAATAGGTAAACGTATGGCACAATATGTTTGCCTAGAAATACACAATTCAGAACCCGGAAATATTTAATGTTATACTTTCACAATTCTGTCGAGTGGTCCAGTAGCTCAGTGGTTGGGCGGTATCGGTAGCGTAGGGGCTAGAGTAGCCTACTGGCCCCGCGTGCCGAAGGTCGCCGGTTCGAGTCCGGCCGAGGGCATGGGTGTTTAAGTGTTGTGCATGTTAACATCGTGTCCGCTCTACGGTGTCCATACTTAGAAGCTACAACGTACAGAAGACTTGATCACTGGAAGAGTCATGAAATCACATTGAGCTTGCTGTATGGCTTACGTCGCCAAATGCTACAAAAAAAAGTGGTTAAGGTGTCTGCCTGGAGATCGGAATGTCCCCGGTTTGAATCTCTGTCTAGGCGATGGTTTTTATGGCCCCTTAACCCGACCTTCACTTCTGATACACCGTGCTGTGTAATGTGAAGTACTCCAGAACGCTTCCGTGGCTCGGATTGCACGTTAAACCGTAGGACACCTCTACCCGATAGGACTGCCGGGTTTGGTTAAGCGGCTAAGACCGGGGCGGTACGCGCAGTCAATTGAAACCCTTTCACCAGATCATTACGATCACACAGAACTATTATTATTTGTAACATTCTGTCGTTCGTCGAATTACAAAAACACTAGTAACAGATTTTTTTTTTTTTTTTTTTTTTTTCCCCGTCACCTCTCAGTACCCTACTATTTGTAAGGTTGTAGGATTTTGTGAATAGATTATCCGTATTGCCTCCGTAAACCTGGAACTCTTCAGAAATCTTCGTGGTACCAACTGTTTATTCCATAATGCGTGTAATTACATCAATAAGTTTTCCAGAACAATGTAAGCTACAGCCACCGGTACAATATATGCTTACAATATTACCAGGATCAAATCAGTGAATCATACGAGGGTTGCTATTTATATTTCTGGCCTAATATTGAAAAAACAAATATTTATGATCTAAATTGGTTTTATTGTTTCTCAAAATATTCTCCGTGAAAATCAATGCACTTTTGCATGCGTTTGAAACAATTATCGAAACACATTTTCCACTCCGATGGAGGTAACTCCAGAACATGCGTCTTGAATGTATTAACCGCTTCTTCGGGTGTCGAAAATCGTTGTCTACGTAATTTGTTTCTGATGTGCGGGAATGGAAAGATGTCATTGGGTGCCAAATTAGGGCTGTACGGCGGATGACCCATCAATTCGGTGTTTTGACTGGTCAAAAATTCCTGACAGCTCGCATTGTCGTGATGAAGAATTATTCACCTCTTCTTCGACTTCCTCCGAATTTCTCCAAAGCTTTCTGGTAAACAAATGGTCGTGTACCATTCAGAATTGACCGTCCTACGTTTTTCTAACTCCACTGCCGCCACGTGACCAGTAATGCCTAAGAAACAGGCAACCATTTGCTTCGATGTGATTTTTCCGCGAACAACTTTTGTCAAATTTGGCTCAGCTTGGAAGACCCATACAGTCGATTGCTGTTTTGTTTCGGGATCATATGCATAGATCCATGATTCGTCATCTGTGTATATGTTATACATAGCCTTTGATGCACCTTGAATGTATTTTTTTTTTTTTTTTTTACTGCCAAATGATCATGCAATATTTTATTGATGCTTGTCATACTAATTCCAAAAGATGCCTCAATCTCACGGTATGTCACATGACGATCTTGCTTTATCAGTTCACGCACAGCATCGATGTTTTCTGGCACAACAACCGATTGTGGACGACCCTGACGGAATTTGTCCTGAAACGAACTTCGGCCACGATTGAATTCGTTAAACCAGTTTTTTACATGATATATGATGGTACTTTATCGCCGTATAAAGAATTAAGTTCATCGATGCACTCTTGTCTTGATAATCCACGTCGAAAGTTGTGAAAATTAATCACACGAAAATGTCTACGAGTTAATTCCATTTTTCACCCGAGATGAATTTTTAAAGTTACTGTAAAGAACAAATCGGGCTTAAATAACACATTGTTATGAATAAGGCTGTGTTCAACAATGTCAATGTTTCCAATGGAAACCTCAGATGGCGCCTGGCAACACTTATTGTTGCCAAGGCCAGAAATATAAATAGCAACCCTCGTACATTCACGGAACGGATTCGCCGAACTAATAAATTTATTGCAAAACGCAGGCACCCCCCACCCCCTTCCTCATCTTGAAGCACACGACACACACACACATACACACACTCACACAAACTCTTTCTTTTTGTACTTCCAATTATTGGCGACGCGAGAGATACCGTTGTTATCTGGCATGTGTTGCACCTCTTCCATTCCTCTGAAGCCTGTTTCACTGCTGTGGTACAATACGTACAATTGAATGAGTGCTACTTAATGACGAAAAAAAGACCAGTGGTGAGCACGCGAGGTTGAACGCTCAGCAGACGGTCTGACGCAGAGGTTGCAGGGTGCTAATTAAGACTGCGAGTGTGGGTGCCCGTTCGTCCGTCTTCATTACACGGCCCAGTGCTCACGGATGGACGCCATACTGGTCCTAATGGTCTCTCGTCCTAAATAACACGGCAAGCAGCACTCTTATTAAGAGACCACCAGTGTCACCGTGACATTCCCAGGTTGTACTCGAACACGTCCATACTTGTGACGAATAACATCTGGTAATCGTGTTCATGCTTTCGGACTCTTAAAATCCTTTGTCAACGTTAGTTTTAATTCTTTCACTAGTTTAAATGCCCGTCAAAAATGAGGTATCATTTACGATAGTAATAGGAACGTGTTCTGGAAAAGTTTCTAAAGAAATACAAATAACGATTGATCGATATTTTTTTAATGAAGACTGACATTTTTAATATTATGAAAAAGTTTCTAAGTAAAGCATAATTTCAAAAACGAGTAACTGTTATTTTTTGTTTGATATATTTCATGTAAACTTTTTCTGAGTTATAATGTACTTTATTATTTGTTGTCTACTGACAAAAAAATCTTAGGTTATGATGTCATTCATTCCAGTAACTGCTACAGATAATACAGCGGATGCACTTCTCCTTACATGAATTTATGCATCTAATCGTCGTAAATAAACCAAAAAAAAGCAACGTATAAATTTAAACTAACGTGAAATTATAATTTTATTATATCCCTGCCTCATTAAAGTTTGTATCTGTGCTACACAACAGACAATTGCCTTTT
The DNA here is from genome assembly GCA_031002005.1 of Vandiemenella viatica. NCBI lineage: Eukaryota > Metazoa > Arthropoda > Insecta > Orthoptera > Morabidae > Vandiemenella > Vandiemenella viatica. The sequence goes on along the minus strand of JARYHS010008074.1, from coordinate 99,200,128 downwards.
AGCTGCCGTCGCTATTACATTTCATTTTCTTTTAACAATAGGAGTGCAAATAAAATAAAATTCAGTTATTTATTTGAAATTAACACTTCCTTTTAACAGTATAAACGCAGATAAAGTCAATACAGTTATTCCTCTGTATTTTGCTGGTTATCCAACCAGCGCTGTGGTGGCAGTCAACGTAACTAACACTTCGGACATTATCGAGATTAGCCGAAGCTTGCCGAGCTATTGAGGTGAGCCCAGTCACCAGATAACGCATTTTAATTAAAGAGGATATTTTTTTGCTTATGGCTTTACGCCTCGTTGACGTCGAGGTCATGAGAGATGGGAAAGATTGAGGAGATGGAATGGGAAGGAATTCAGGCATGACCTTTTGACTTTTGAATGAACCATCGCCGCACTCTCCTGGAGTTATTTTGGAAAATCATGGAAAACCCGAAACTGGATGGCTGGGGGATGATCCGAACCTGCGTCTTGCTGAACGCGAGGCCAGGGTGTTTCCTCCTCACCCTCGGTGAATTTTTATTAAATTATTCTAAAACTGCTTCACTCTTACACTAATACATATTGTACTGACAGAGGATTTGTGATACATTTTTCAAATGTAATATAATTCACACTGAATCTCTGTAGTTGAACCATATTGGGAGTAGTACCAAAATTTCTCCGTGTGACACATATACACATGAGTTACAAGAAAAGCTGTATTCTATTTTTTTAACTTAGTTCTTCAGTGCCTTTCTCATTTCCTACGTTGCAGCAGTTTTATGCTGTTCACATAAAAGGCTTTCTGAAGTGTGTAAGAAAATAGGGAGGGATTACATATGACGTCATATACTTAAGAGAAATAGTAGACTTCAGAGATGTACCAGGTGACAAGGGAATGTTGTAATACCAAGTGGAACCTACAGCAATGAGCATTAGAAACTTATGTTTGGGAATGTTGAAGCAGCATTATTTCTGTCAATTCGTCTCTTTTCATTAAAATCTGCTTCCAGTTGCTTCACAAGTTCAATTTAATAAGCCCCCGTCATGGTTTCACCTTTAATACGGAAACCGGAAATCAAGACGCCTCAATCAAATTTAAAAAAAGCAAACATCATTACTATTCTTGCGGAAGACATGGTCTTCCATGGAGACGGAAAACTGCCATGTTACACTAGCTGTTTGGTTCTAGGTCTCATCCACAATCAAAAATATTCAAAAAGTGATATATATTCTGCATTCATCTGCCTCCTTGCTGCCTTTTGATCTCCTGTCAAAAGTTTCGGCACACAACGGAAGGAAAACTTGCTTACGTCCAAGTATTGTGTCGGAATAGAATATACTGTTGTTCTTGAATTTATTGAATCTCCTCAGTCTATCGAAACATTAATCTTCTCTCTGTTATTACTAGGTCACTTACGCTGTACACATTATCTTGAATGAGTTTCTCGACTGAACTTCTAATGAGGCTATCGTTTTCAATGCTGGATCTCTCTACTGAAATTCATATCCTTACTCATTATTTGTGCTGCAGGCTAATATTGCCATCATGTTGTGAGCTAGCCATTTGGTAGCCAAAAGTGAGCTACTAGTTTCCCTGGAAATGGTCAGCCAATTTTGAAGTAAGCATTCCGTTAGTGGATTAGGCGTGTTATTTAAACGAGAACGGCCCAGTTCTCCACTCTCAACACATGCAAGCCGTTAGCTCAAGTCTAATTTTAATTACAATTTTCTGTCTTTTTTTCTAATGACTTTACGCTTCGTCGACGTTTAGGTCGTTAGTGGCGGGAAAAGATGCCGAAGCCTTTTTGATGCAAGCATCCCGGTATTCGCCTGAAATGATTTTGATAAACCATGGTAAACACAAATCTGGATGCCCAGACAGGGATTCGAGCTCGCGTCCACCTGAATGCCGCTCAATTTTCTGGCATATAACCGACAAGCAGATTGAGAGGTATTATGACATCGCCTGGTAATGAAACACTCAGTGTTCCGGTCGAAATACTAATGAATTTATTACTAGTTGAAAGAACACGCCAATTCAACTGTTTAGTTTATTTATTGCTGCGTCGTACGCGTTTCACCTCTCATCGAGGCATCATCAGCGACGAATCTGTGTTACAGGTTTTATATACAGTTTTATCCTATTATTACATAATTATGGGCATGAGATATTTTATAGCTAAAAGTTACTTACTATTTACATTTGTTACTCTGGTATGCAGCTGCTCATCTATAACGCATGTTTTGCCTGTATCATATTTACAATATTGTTTTTATCATCGTTCAGTCGTCTGTTAGCGTCAGCTGGTTTGTTTATGTCTTGTCGCGTCCTTCGGTTGTCTGCTGTGGCCATGTCTCGGGCCGATAGCGCGAGTTTTGAAAAGTGTGAGTATGTGTGATGATCTTGTTAGAATGTTTTATATTTATGTGTAATGTATATATGTGTGGGGTTTTATTATACAGTTTGTGTTTATTTTGTTTTGTCTGTCGAGTTTGTGTATATTAAATTGAGTAACGTTTTATTTGTGAGGTTTACTTGGTCGTTTAGTACCTGTTTGCCTTCATTTTTTGCTTTTTGTATATATAAGTTTTCGTGTATAGTGATTGTATTGTGTCTGTGGTTGTTGATAGTGAGAATTTGCATATCTGTGTTTATGTTTGTTGGTGAATGGTCATTTTCTATGAGATGTTCAGCAAATGTGGAATGGTTACTGTATTTTAATGCTCTCATGTGTTCTTTGTATCTGATTTGGAATTGTCTTCGAGTTTGCCCTATGTATACTGCTTCACAGTTTTGACAGGTGAGTTGGTAAATGCCTGAATTGTGGTATTTGTTTGTGTCTGAATGGGGTCTAATTTATCTTTGCAGTACGACGCAGCAATAAATAAACTAAACAGTTGCATTGGCGTGTTCTTTCAACTAGTAATTAATTAAGCAACTGTGAAAACATGGCCTGCAACAACATCGCACTAATAAATTTAATTTCAGCTTGTGTACAAAGAGTATCACCTCGCTCCATACAATCTTCTCCAAACGGCGCAAGACCATAAGAGGCGCGACGTCCCGAATGCGAGGTCAGAACGTTAACCGTTCACCAACCACTCTCGCTGCGACAATACAGGTGACCAATCAACAATCGCTGCTTGAAAGATTGTTAAGTATAACAACACTATGCTACCCCTTTTACTAAACAAATTGGAGTCTGTGGAAACCAAATAATAATACTTATCAAGTTACAAACAGTAATACAATTATTCAGTATACTTTAATAAATGCAACATAATTCAATAATAATAATAGTAGTAGTATTGAACTAACAGTAAAAATGTTTGGGGGTTGGTGATAATATTGCACTATCCTCATCAATGTCCGTCAGTTATTCTTCTTTCGTGTGTAAATGTTTAGACACATTGTGAGTTACGTTCTTATCCAGATCAGATTAAGCGTACACCTCATCCGTTTTCTGCACCTGCAAAAAAATAAAAGTTCATTACAGGCTGTTCTAATTTGCACAAAAATTTATAAACAACTAAATAATTACAGGCAATTTTGTTTTCTGGACAGTTCATGACTAGGATGATTCTCAGAAATTAAATACTATCTTGAAAAAGAACTTTGTATCACGGTTAGAACAGGTCTGATAATTTTGTAAAATAAATAATCTTTTCTTTAAATAGTTATGTAACAACACATATAAATGAATGGCTCTATTATCTTGCAACATAACAAATGTTATAATTTCTGAGTAGCATAAAATACAATTCTCTTTAATTTTTGTACAGACCATACGATAGATCACACAAAGTCACGTACATATCTCTAGCATTACTCTACACTGTCTAGTGGAATGCGTACTGCGTTAATATTCCTTATCACCCATTTCATTCCGCTTAGTAATAGTGTGAGGTGAAAAAGCGTACTTAAAAATGGGACTTATTTTTTGTTAAATTACAAACCAAATAAACCTGCAAAATGAATAAGTCACTTCACACAGATATGAAGTTTGCGAAAGTAAATTAATGAATAAATTCGCCAGAATTTCACGTTCTCAATGGCAAACGTATTTTATTTGTCAAATTCAGGAATAAGTTTTATATGCCGATTTCAAATAAAATAGTCCGTATCAGTGCCTTCCTGCTAGGTTCATTGCTTCTAACATGCTTTCTAATAATTTCTTTGGAGCCGTGTCACTTTCTTCGGTCCTTGTCAGGAAAACCTATGTTCCAGTTCATGAACTTTTCTTTCACCCTGTTAGATAGGGAAAAAATTGACAGTTACGACAGTTTTAATATAATTTCGTTGATTTCAAAAGGTCAAAAACTTGAAACAATAACTCTACGTTTGTGCAAAATAATTCAGTTGGCAGGGAGGATTTTACTACCTAAACGTGACGACGAATTTAAGGAGGTAATTCAGAGGAAAATTTTCTATTACACTCTGAATGATATTGGAAACGTAAGAAATTAATCATCGGTGTTGGGGACTCTTCGACATCAAGTTAATCAGAGGTGGAGAAAGGTTGTGGTTAACTAAAGAGTAATAATCCACCGAAGGCCTTTCTCAAGGATCGATCCTACCATTCACATGGAGTGATTTCGGGAAAGTATCGATATTTGACTGGCCAATACACCATCGTACTCATTATGTATTGTAGATTGGAGCAATAGTTCCATTTGTAGCAGGCATTATTCAACAATACACATTATTCACATGATTAACAATAACTGAAAAATGATAGAAAATACAAATCGCAGTTATTTTTTAGGAGTTAACATTCTTTCCCTAACATTTTATAGGCAAACAGTTAAAAAAGTATTATTATTTTTTTTATGTACAGGATATTCAAATAGTTCGTTCTTTGCAGTCTACTCAGAACTGACGATTTTCACTTCTATTGTAACCATTCCTGGTTACCAGAAGTTAAAACAAACTACGTATCATACTACGTAATACGCTTATAAAAAGTTTATAAAACTGCCCAGTTCAAGTAAAACAATGTAAAGGCGTTATCATTTGCCTTATTGAAGCATATTTGGAGATATTTCCTTCGCAATCCGACTTGTTTCAAACTATTAGCTATGTTCGTTTGTGCCAACTAGGAGCACGTTAAGCCTTTGTTTAGCTTGAATTTTACTGCAGATGTGTACACTGTAAATGTAGTGTTACAACTAAGGTTGTTGGCCCTAGAGGGAACCTACAGTTTAAGGTGGAATCAGAACCACGGCACGTCTTGACGTAACTCATACGATCAAACACAACTCCCAAAATTCCTGCACCTACTGGGATTTCAAACTATTATATTTTTCATCATTATTTTTTAAAATGGCCAGCTCCAATTTTGTACTAACTATTGTATGGGGCTCATGCAATTTGCGACACTATAGTGAAAACAACACAATACGAACACAACACTTATATAAAACCCCGAATGGTGTAGGCAAGACTCGAACCGGTAACCCTTACAATGTGAGGCCATCATGCTAGCCCCTGCACTGTCAAGCCCGGCATCTTCAAACTAATCACTCTCAATTCTATTTTGTTTGAAAATTTGGTGCTAATGTAAAATGTACAAAATACATAGTTTAAATTCATATACTGTACCAGTGTCGTTACAAAACTAAGAATCGAGGCAGATGGCGAGCTTAGGTCCCGTTTACACGATGCGAGTTGACTGGAACGACAATTGGCCGGACCGTTGGTGGTGGGGGTAAGAAAGTGGACTAGCATGCTAATAATAATTTGAAGACAGTCCACTGTCCATTGTCAGGACGGGTCTCTAGTCCTACATTGTGATCTTGTTGAAAATAGTATGTCCATATTACAGGAAGTAATTAACATCGTAGCTAATTTGTTGATTATAATGTTGTATGATATGAAGAATAACAAAATAAAAAGCAGAAAATGGTTAAAAGAGTGGATATTAGAAATGCTTTAAATGCCTATGCGCCTTTTTTTTAAAAAAATAAAGTTTTAAGTGAAAATGTAGAGTTACATCATTTAAGACTAACTGTATTTCAATTTGAAGAGCAATTGTGAAATTTTTTTCCGATACATAAAAGATGACACCGTTATGAAGCAATTTTTTGTTCTTATAATTTATATTCTTAAAATTCCACAGACTTTCCTCACTTTCATGCAGTTCTAAAGATTTTAATGCCTCTGCTTCACTCCGCTTACGCGACTTGTTAGTTGTCGCCATTTTGATGTTGAACTCGCACGCGAAAAGTTGGTCGTGAACCAAGTCCACTATCCTCAGTCAACTGTCTGTCTTGTACCTGTTGACGAGGAGAGCGGACTATCCAGTGCTGCGGCGCGCAGCGAGACAGTACACTCGTTCCAGTCAACTCGCACCGTTAAACGGGGCATTAGTCAAGGAGACTAGGGACGTTTTTATGTTGCAGCATGCTTAACCCTCTGGCGACAAAATTCGTTTGGCCATGTAACCGTTTAGTCAGTCACGTTTGGAGGTGCGCGCGGAAAATTGAATTCGTGGTTCAGTTAATGAGCTAATCGGCCATAATGAGGTAGGTAACAGGACTCCAAATGCTCGTTAGCCCGGCCTGACCTCGCGAGTAATAACGACTACCGAAAACTACCTGTGAAAGCGAGGTACTCGGTTGAATGGTCGGTGAGACGATGGGAAACCGAAATGTTCACACAGTTATAAACTACAGTAAATACCATTCGTTAAACAAACTATAATTGAACAATCGCCTCAATTCACGCAGATCATGGTGATCACGCAAAAATCATCGCACGCTTAATTTTGCTTTTTTTTTTTTTTTTTTTTTTTTTTTTTTTTTTTTTTTTTTTTTTTTTTTTAAGTTCGTGAAAGCGACCACATTCTAAAACAAGCGAAGAAATAAATGCGCACAGTGTGAAACTGCTGTCCAGTCTCCACGATTTCGTGGCGTTTGGCAGCTGTATTCCATTTCCGAATGTTCGTTACCAAACTATCTTCTATCGCTTCCGAAATTTTTTGATTAATAAAGTTTATTTTGTAAGAAAATTTTATAATAATGTCATATTTAAATGTTTGGTGTATTTTTATTCACTTAAACGTATCGACATAAGAGGTTACTTTCTCGCGCATGGGACAAGTTTTTTCCTTCTTTTATTAGGTATTAAAGTCAGCATATAATTAAATTTGGACATCGCTTATATTCACATTCCACAGAAAACAAATTGATACCTACACAAAACATATAACTAACGTAGTTTACAGACTGATAGCGGCATTTCTCTCTACGTTAGTTTATGTTTGTTTCTCAGTCTATTCGCTTAATCCACCTACTCTATGATCTTCCTCTTTCGTTCCTATTTGAAATTATACATTTTATTTGGCATCTTCCGAATAACCATACCACACGAGTCTTGATATTTTAGTTCTGTCGTGTGATGGTTTCTCTTTAACTGCTATCTTCACACGCTGTCTATTCTGTCACATTTTGATATTTCCATCGAAAACTATATCCCTGAAACCGAGCGTGGTTAACGTTCTGGCCTCGCATTCGGGAGGACGCGGGTTCCAATCTCCGTCCGGGCATCCAGATTTGGGTTTTCCATGATTTCCCCAAATCACTCCAGGCGAATGCCGGGATGCTTCCTTCAAAAAGGCCATGGCTGAATTCATTCCCGTTCCTTGTCCCCAGTCCCATCCGCCTCTAATGACCTTAGCCGTCGACGAGGCATATAGCCGTATGAAATATACAGGGCGTTCGCCGGGAAACGCAACCCACTGTTAGCGCTACAAGGAAGAAACTGCTCGCGGCGAGCGAGCGTTCAGCTCCCGGCATTGTTCGACCGTCGGCCGCGGACTATTTCATAAACTTGTATGTGCTAAGCATTTAAATGTGACGTAATTCATTAGCTTACCTTATAAAAGATGCTGGAAGTGTTGACACTCTTGTGTAATGCACATTTCACATCTTCTGAACATATTTCGAGACACACGCTGCCCTAACTGACTTAATGATTTTTTGGGTGACTGTTCTAGTCGAAAAGCGATATCGTCAATTTTCTCCTCTGTGAGAATACGGTTGACCGACAGTCTCTTTTTGTTAAAAAATAAACCCGTTTCTCTTACTTTTTTAACCAGACGCAGAATTGTTGATTTAGCTGGCAGTAAAGCGCCAGGATATTCGCGACGAAATTTACTGCGACACTTTTTAAACGACTTCTTCTTCACATATGTATCGTAGAGAAATATTCTTTGTTGCAAACTGTAACGTACCATAATTTTACTCACACTCAAACACGGTACAGATTAGTAAGAGTATGAAGACCCAAACCAGCCAAACCGCAAAGAAACGTTTATTCACAACACTGATTAATAAGAGACTGAAGTCACAAACTAGCTACAATGCAAAGAAACCGTTCTTAACAATGTAAGGGTCACTGCACTGCACTGTTGGGGCAGCGGAGGTGTTAAACAGTGCGGTGATTCACGGTGCCGCGTGGCGGAAACTGCTGGCACCGCTGTCCGAGCAAGTTGCCGACGGCAACAGACTGGGAGGGTTGCGTTTTCCGGCGAACGCCCTGTATATATATATCCCTGAAATCATCCATTTTTAAATCAGTCACAAAATCTGGAGGGCTGAATGCAATAAATGCCTTAAGTTTTATGAATCAACGGTGTTCCAGACTATGTTTCTTAGACTATATCAGAATCGTAAACTTAGCTGCTGCTGCGGTAGCGCTTTCAAACACAGGAATTCTTTAGCAAGAGGAATAAGGTAATTTTCACTTGTATCGTTTAGAAATATTCTCATGTGGGCTAATTTTAATTCCAGTTACGATATGAACAACACATAAAGCGGATAGATCACACATTTTAGAAGTGTCCAAAAAGGTACGAATGCTCACTGTCTTGATATATCTAGAAATCTTTCCTGAAAAACTTCTGTAACAGTGTTAATAATAATCTACAGAAACCTCATTAAATAATAAATAGTATAAATAACTCAAGGGAGTAGCAGAATATTAATGTTAATGTTATATTTTTTTGCTAGTTCTTAACTCTGTTCTGATAAGTCGGTAGGAAGGGTATCATCCTAAGTTAACATTGTCAATGACGCCGTGTGAACGATAACAATATAAATTAAAGTTCAACTTACTTCTCTGTGTGTCAAACGAATATAATGATCACTGAAAACTGTATGAGAAGTGTAATGAGGTTGATCTGATATGAACACGTGCCGACAGCGCCTTCGCTTTGTCAGCATGACCAGTCAATTTAGTAAAAATTCGTCCGTAGGATTTTCAGTCGGTCTCCTTTTCGTTTCAAACTCCTTCTCTACTGTGTGGTAGCTAATTAAACCTGAGTGCTGAAGAACTGCAAAGTCACCTCTCACAAAGCAGTTCATAATAGGATCTGCCCATTATGATCCACAAGATGAACTTTCCAGTCCGGCGCCCTGCTTTCCAGGAATTGATGTCATCAATAATATGTATCAGGATGACTTGCATGCCTAACAATCGGTCAGACTCCTTCTTAAATATAGATAGCAGGCGCTTTACTATGCCAGCTGAAGGCATTTTTATCGTATCGCATAACTGTATTTGTTATTTTTGTCCAACATCTCTTTCGTTGAAGAAACGACCTAGCTCCACATGGCTTTAAAAGTAACATGCCTTTATTCATCACCAGCTAAGCTTATTTCCACTTACAGGTCAAATCTCTAGATGAGATGGTTGACTGTTCTTTCCGCTTTTAATCTCTTTGGCTTGCGAATTACAACACGCTAAGAGAGAAGCGTATGTTCGCCATGTGTCAGTGAATGGTTTAAAGTGTGTTCTTCGTGTTAAGTATTAATTCGTCTGAGCGTTGTGTGAAGTTGAGAGGAAAATTTGAGAACTTCCCACCATTTAAATAAAAAAAATCACTAAATTAAAAAAATATATATAAAAAGATGCAGCTGTTATCTACAGCTACATCTACAAACATACTCTGCAATTCACAAAATTGTGGATGGCAGAGGGTGCTCAGCACCAAAGCTAATCTCTTTGTTGTGCATTCCAATACCGAATGGTACGAGGGAAAAAAAAAAATTCATATAAGAATCAGTGTGGCACCTTATTTCTCTAATCTTAATTTCCTGTCATTGCAACTGAAAGAGGTTAGTGGACGAAGTATTTCACTACACTCGTAAGTGAAAGTGGCAGTCACATGTTTACCAATAAATTTAAACGAAACGTGCGTCGTCTATCTACCAGAGACTCCCAGTCCAGTCCACTATTCAGTTCTGTCACGCTTTCGTAAGGACTGTAGCCAGCGGTGGGATTCCGTTCCATGGAATAGGATTGTGAATGGAATTCTAGATTTTTATTTTGTCTTCTTATGGCTTTACGTCTCGTCGACGTCGAGGTCATTAGAAGCGGGGAAGGAATGGACAATGAACTGGAATCAGTTCTGCCACAGTCTTTTGAAGTAGCCTTTTGAAGAAACTGTTCCGGCATTCGCCTGGAATGATGGTTTTGAGAAACCTTGGGAAACCGAAATATGGTTGCCGGATGGGAATTCGATATAGCGTTCTCAAGAGTTCGAGAACAGCGTGTTACCGCTCAACCATTACGGTGGACAAAAGTCTAGAAACTGTGTATCAAAAAGGTAGATTAACTGAGTTCGTTGGGTGAATATTAACTTTAGAGCATGAAATTTGACGTAATGAAGGTTTTATTCCCGTTTTGACCCCCATCTCGGTTTAGAGTGTGTTTCGAAATCACAGCAGGCGAATTCTATCATCGTTCTATTGAGAATTGTGGCCGATTTCCTTCCTGTTCGTTTTCTCCAACACTAATTAATAATTTTTCCCTGTGGCAAAATGTACAGTTCCTCCCTTAAATTTACCTTACAAGTGAGACATGTGAGAGTTATTTCGGACCGAGC
>JARYHS010008074.1:99169176-99188251 GCA_031002005.1 Vandiemenella viatica | reverse complement strand
TGTTTTCTGGACCAAAGTAGTGTGAGAGGCGTTGGGTGGAGGACTGCACGAATCATAAGGTAGCAATAAACTTTCAAGTCCGCGTAAACGACGACGGGTACACGCTGTTGGTGCACAAAATCCTTAAACTTTAAGGTTTTATCGTCGTCGCCGGGTAAATCCACTCTTACAGGATCAACCCTTGCACAGTCAATCTCGTGGTGGTCCAGGAGATCTTTGCGTCCAAAATGTTGCAGACATCTATCACAAATAAATATAGCACACTTATGCAACTTAAAGAAGATCTAACTAACGCCGACAAGTCGTGAATCCAACAGTAATGGAATTCTTTCCCACTGCCGTCGGTAATCAACAACATGTTTATGTGGTGAACGCGTTTGTCTGCAGTGTGATAAACTACATGTTTACCTTTAACTTCATCCAGACCGAAAACATTTACAGAATAGTCTGGATTTTGCCTCTCAAATTTAGAAATGTCAGAGAGTTTTACCGGAAACTCAATACCTGAAAAATCGAGGGGATAGAGTAAACGTACTTTCTTATATATGCTAACCCTTGTAGGTTTTTTTGTTTAGCGCCTTTACGTGATATGCAAGAATTGTCCATAGAAAGCACAACTCGTCATTCTTGTTTTCAACATTGATGACGGCCTTCTTTCTACAGATATCAAGTGGCAGAGCAACATAGGAAGACCCACGATAGAAAGGTTGAAAATTAGAAATGCTAATGTCGAGGGATTCTATTCTATCGAGAGTTTTGCCACTTGTCCTTTCTTGAAATTCACACAATTTTACTCTGAGCTCCGACTTCACATATTTTTCATACCAATCCGACAGGCAAGTGCTGGTTGTGACTTCGCGCATTTTAGTTAAAAAGCACATACGGGCGGTTTCTAAAATCATTTCCTTCTGTATTTTATATGTGTTAATCAGTCCATCCTGCACCTATACAGATGGGGAGGACCGATTATCCACAATTTCGCGAACTTTACCGGCAACGAGTTTAAAGCAAGCATCAATGAAATTCATTGGATCAATAAAATTTTGAGAATTTGAAATTGTCCCGGAATAAATTCTGTTTTTAATGCACTAAGCCTGTCTTCAAGGACTAAGCGCGATACTGCTGACTCACCCATCGTTGCTGCATGATCATGACTGCATAAGGCTGCCCCTGCACCAGCACACTGCCGACTTGGGCCGGGCGATGGACCGGCGTACTGACGGCTGGAGCCGGGCGATGGGTCGGCGGACTGGCGGCTGGAGCCGGGCGATGGGTCGGCGGACTGGCGGCTGGGCCCCGGCTGTGGGTTGTTGAAGTGTCGGCTGGGTCCCGGCGATGGACCGGCATACTGTCGGCTGGGTCCCGGCGGTGGGTTGTTGAAGTGTCGGCTGGGTCCCGGCGATGGACCGGCATACTGTCGGCTGGGTCCCGGCGGTGGGTTGTTGAAGTGTCGGCTGGGTCCCGGCGATGGACCGGCATACTGTCGGCTGGGTCCCCGGCGGTGGGTTGTTGAAGTGTCGGCTGGGTCCCGGCGATGGACCGGCATACTGTCGGCTGGGTCCCGGCGGTGGGTTGTTGAAGTGTCGGCTGGGTCCCGGCGATGGACCGGCATACTGTCGGCTGGGTCCCGGCGGTGGGTTGTTGAAGTGGCGGCTGGGTCCCGGCGATGGTCGACTTGGGCCCGGCGGTGGGCGGCTGGACAGGCGAGGTGCTGCTGCTGTGGCGGGCGGTCGGCTAAGTCCTGACGTCTCCCATGGTCGCCATATTGGTGGCGGAACTGCCTCGTTGGCTGGGTGTCCGACCGCCCCCTCTGAAACATAAAAAAGAAGAAAAATGTTTTAGTATCATGAAAAACATAATTTTTGTAAGCATAAAATAATATAGGTAAATTACTGATGTACTGGACTTACCGATATTCCAGTGTGCTGGTGGTTGTGGAAGAACCCATTGTGGTGGCGGAGTTGGCGGCATGCTATGTGGTGGTGACATGCTGTGCGGCACATCCATATTTGGGAGCATGCTCCATTGTGAGCAATCACAAGCTCTTTTTGGGGTACTTAATTCATGAGAAGAATTACCCTTACGCTTCTCTGGGCGTGATGGTTTATCTGAAAAAAAAATAAAAAATGCAATAACAATAGTTATAAAGACATGGGGAAAAATAATCTATAGATAAATACGTACTGAAATAAAAAAGGTCGCTGCAGGAAATATCCAAATCACCTGCGAACAAATAAATAATATAGACTCCTGCTTCAGCACTATACATTTTCATAAATATAGTTATGTTAAAAAAATATTATCATTACCGAAATCATCCTCAGCGAGAATTTCATCAATGTCTGAAGCAGAAAAAAAAAGCTAATCAGTATATGTGAAAGAATTTAAAACAGCCAGAAAACAAGTTAAATAACAATAATTTACTTACCAATATCGCTGAATAAGCTAAGATCCTCAGAAGACATTGTGATGATTGAAGTGTTCAGCCCGACGACTCAGAGAAGACTGGCTGGCAGAAGGGGGGTCTCAGCCCTATTTATACACGCGTCTGGAGCCATGGAGAATTGGTATGGGAAGACTGCGCCCACGATGATAAATGTGGTGCAGCTGTGCGCATTCAATTACGAACCCGCATCCTGCAGCTGCGAGGGGAGCGATAATTGATGGCTTCCGGGTGTGGCGCAGCTGTGCGCATTCAATTACGAACCCGCATTCAATTAAACTCCCCTAGTTCCTCGGCTCCCCTCCGCTCCAAGGCGTGAGTCAATTAACATTAATTAAAATCAATTAAGGCTCCCCGCAAATCAATTAACATCTTAATTAGTCTCAATTAAAATCAATTAAAATTAAATAAAATCAATTAAAATTAATTAAAATCAATTAGCCTAAATTAAAATCAATTAAAATCAATTAACATTAATTAAAATCAATTAACATTAATTAAAATCAATTAAGGTCCCCACGCAATTCAATTAAAATCAATTAACATCAATTAAAAACTGTCCGCTGATCCCCCTTCAGACACTACTTACCCACATCCAATGGAGTTTTGGTCGCAACATACGCTGACGATAGAGCGTACGTCGCAGCCAGCCGCAGCAGAATTTTAGCCACTCGCCGCCTTCAGGAAATCCTCCAGGTAACGGAGATTGACATAAACCCAGCCAATAATGATCAGTAAAAGGCTTGGGCACCGTCGCCCACGACAAGCGGACCTCCTTCTTCACCTTCACGGTAGTGACATACCCTGGTCGGCTACTGCCCGTTACCTGGGAGTGCTGCTAGACAGGAGACTAACCTGGAAAGCTCATATCAATGACGTCCACAGGAAATCAAGCGCGAGGCTTCACAGCCTCTACTTGCATCTTAACAGAAACAGCAATTTAGCCCCAAGCACTGGCATTAAGATCTACACAACCCTAGTAAGCCCTATTATTGAGTATGCCTGTCCAGTGTGGGTATGCGCTGCTTACAGCTATATACTCAGACTACAAACATTACAAAACTGGGCTCTAAAAAGAGCCCTGCACCTTTAAGCCAGATTTCCCACCTACGCATTCCATGAAGCTACTGGAGTTCCATATCTCCATGACAGATTTAGACAACTGCCTGAAGTATTCTACACAACTCCAAATAGAAGCAATAACCCGGATGTAAACAACATCGGTCGCTATGACATCACCATTGACCGTCATAAGAGACCATTAAGTCCAATCATCTAACTCAAACACCACCGAGAAGCCACACCTACAGAAATGCTGTGCATCACCCAAATACTTCTGCAGGCAATGTCCACGGACAACATACTCCGCCATCCCCCAGCCTATTAAGAATAGGCAGTAAAGGTGCTATGACGACGAGAAGTTTAACTGTGCATAACTAGCGTTATTAATATCTCATAAGGTAATTGTTGTTCCGGCATACGTCGCTAAACCTTGAATTTGGCAAGAATGTGGTTTTGAATTAGAGTATATCTCCATTTTACCTATACATTGGTTTCGTAACTTCCCCGGTTTCTAATATTATATTATGTATTTATCATATGTTTAACATTATTTTTTGGTGATTGCTTTAAATGTAGCCATCTTCTGCCTTCCCCGCAAATACACTTTATTTCAATCAGGTGTGTCAGGTATATGTTAACAGATTCCTCTGCCGATGATTGCTTATTCTAGAGCTTTAACACACTTCCGAAAATAAGTACTGTGGAAAGATGAAGGAAGTATTAAAATAAAATTTTATTATGTTTTATAAACTTAATGATACACCGATACAACTAAATTAAATTGCATTGTCTTATCATTAATCTTTATAAAAATTTATTAACTTAAAATTGAGAAAATGGCCCACAGCTACCAGTTGTTAATAATTTTTTTTATTTAATGTCTGGTTGATTCGTAATCACTGTATACATTTTCACAGATAAAATCAATATGCTATTATCATATTCATAAAAGAAACACACCAGTTTTCGAAAATGTTTAATCTCACAATGTCTTTAATACCTGTTTAAACACATATCACCATATTAAATAGCAGCATATTTGATTGCTTAGAAGATCAAACACACGAGAGAGAGAGACATTTAAAAAGAAAAGATGATGGGGAGAGAGTATGAGTTGTTTTACTTCATTTTTAGGTGGGCTGAGGCTTTGATGACTTTCAGAAAGTTTTCCCTCGATGCACTTTCTAAAGGACACTGCTTAATACTACTGAACGACTCACTGAACTATACAAAATTCTAGCGGCTCCTTGAGAGGGCATCTAAGTAAACGTTTTATGCTTTCTTCTCTAACGGTACATGTGTAGTCGCTACCAATCGTCGGCCGTGAGAGGCCTGCTATACCACCTCTGCCATACCAGAGAAACTAGTCTACCCCAGTCTCTCAAGGGACTATATTTTGTTTTCAAAGGATGGCTGAATACCTTTCAGTTGGAAACGCCAGCCAGTCTTGTTATTAAGATCAGAGCGTCACCTACTTGCATCCACAAATGACTGCTACAGTAGACCCTCATACAAAATACATGTATCTATACGCTCTCATGATATTAATAGATTTGCTCCATCTCTAAACACTCCAAAATACATTTGTTAATAGGTTATTACTTAATATTAAATCTTCGGCGATCCATGCGCCATTCCGTTCTATATAAAACTGTTGTATTACACTTTCCTAACTTTCCTCCCACTATAGCTGTACCTCCCTTCAAATTTAGGGATAATGGTAGGCGGAGGTGGTAAAAGTTTGAGAGATTGCAACAATCTTTGATAGGATAGTTAACTGCATTGTGCACGTAAGCTGTATAACACAACATACTGGAAATTAAGATGTTGACATTTTTTATGTATCAGAAACAGTAATTTACTTCGTCATCCCATTGGCTCATCGTGTCATTTTTTAAGTATAAAACAACCACATTGCGTGAATGTCCACCAATGTCGTGCTCGTTAAGTAGCCATTTATACAGGGCGTTCGCCGGAAAACGCTACCCTCCCAGTCTGTTGCCGTCGGCAACTTGCTCGGTCAGTGGAGCCAGCAGCTCCCGCCACACGGCACCGTGAATCACCGCACTGTTTAACACCTCCGCTGCCCCAACAGTGTAGTGACTCAGTATAATGGGACCCTTACATTGTTAAGAACGGTTTCTTTGCATTGTAGCTAGTTTGTGACTTCAGTCTCTTATTAATCAGTGTTGTGAATAAACGTTTCTTTGCGGTTTGGCTGGTTTGGGGCTTCATACTCTTACTAATCTGTACCGTGTTTGAGTGTGAGTAAAATTATGGTACGTTACAGTTTGCAACAAAGAATATTTCTCTACGATACATATGTGAAGAAGAAGTCGTTTAAAAAGTGTCGCAGTAAATTTCGTCGCGAATTTCCTGGCGCTTTACTGCCAGCTAAATCAACAATTCTGCGTCTGGTTAAAAAAGTAAGAGAAACGGGTTCATTTTTTAACAAAAGAAAAGGAGACGGTCGGTCAACCGTATTCTCACAGAGGAGAAAATTGACGATATCGCTTTTCGACTAGAACAGTCACCCAAAAAATCATTAAGTCTGTTAGGGCAGCGTGTGTCTCGAAATATGTTCAGAAGATGTGAAATGTGCATTACACAAGAGGGTCAACACTTCCAGCATCTTTTATAAGGTAAGCTAATGAATTACGTCACATTTAAATGCTTAGCACATACAAGTTTATGAAGTTTATGTAGCGTAATTATTATGAAATAGTCCGCGGCCGTCGGTCGAACAATGCCGGAAGCTGACCGCACGCTCACCGGGAGCAGTTTCTTCCTTGTAGCGCTAACAGTGGGTTGCGTTTCCCGGCGAACGCCCTGTACTTTGTTTTAAAAGTTATATTTTTCGCATGCACCTGCAATCTGCCTAGACTTTTTTTCGTCTGACTGTGAACCGATGTTTGTGAAATTCTTGAAACTTTTAATCGAATTCTTACGCATGTTCCTAAATACCGAAAATTGGCCTCCATCGTTCATCTTCGCCCGTGGAAGTCCCACACCGTGAGCAGCAGTTAGGTTTTAGTACCTAAATCAGCGCTACTTAATCAACCCGTCCGCGTGACAGTGGCGATAAACTGCTTTCTAACTACGCCCGCTCGACGTTTACGATTTTGGCGTTGAAGTCTCCCGGACTTAAATTACACCGCGGCCCGAGTCCACTCCCGGTCGCCTCCACGTCGTAATACAGTCGCGGTGGCCTGGGTACAGTCGTTAATCCGTCGGACGCAATAAGCAGCCGCACCAAGTAGCGACCATTACGTCTCTCGCAGGCTGGGCTCGTTTCAATTTGAAAACAGCCGAAGTGTCGGCACTTCATTTTCGCAGGTCGCAGCGACACAAGTGATTATTCTCGCAGACTTGGAAGTATTAACAACACGAATAATATGTCTATGTAAAGTTAAAAACTTGACTCATATATTACAGCCACATAATGATCTCGTATGACTTACTTACTGGTGTTATTATGTGACAAATGGTATTTTTACATACCGATTGTGATGGGTGAGTGGTTAAGGCTCTGGCCACGCATTCGGGAAGACGTGTGTTCGAATCCCCTTCCGGGTAACCAGATTTGGATTTTCCATGGTTCACCCAACTCACACCGAGTGTGGTGGTGTAACGGTTAGCGTTCTCGCCTCGCATTCGGGAGGATGCCAGATCGAATATCCATCCGGGCTTGGGTTTTTCATGGTTTCCCAAATCACTCCAGGAAAATGCCGGGATGCTTCCTTTAAAAGGCCATGGCAAAATTTCTTCCCGTTTTCCTGCCCCCCATCCTTTCCCGTCTCTAAAGACCTCAATGTTAAGAGACGTTAAGCAGAAAAAAAAAACCCAACTCACTCCAGGCGAATGCCGGGCTGCTTCCTAAAAAGGCCATGACTGAATTCCTTTCTGTTACTTGTCCCCCATCCTTTCCCGCCTTTAATTACCTCAATGTCGATGAGGCGTAAAACCATAATAAAAAAGAAGGTATTTTTAAGTAAGGGGGTGCTTCAAAAAGAGCTTTACAATTTTGGAAGTTA
The DNA here is from genome assembly GCA_031002005.1 of Vandiemenella viatica. Lineage (NCBI taxonomy): Eukaryota > Metazoa > Arthropoda > Insecta > Orthoptera > Morabidae > Vandiemenella > Vandiemenella viatica. The sequence goes on along the minus strand of JARYHS010008074.1, from coordinate 99,180,712 downwards.
TAAAAAATTTATTCAGATATTTTCCAGTCATTTAAAGTGTCATTTTGTATTCATGACACGTATTCTGCGCAAAGATTAAGCTTTTTTTTATGATGTTTCGTTCAAGATGGAGTATATATTTCATCTTAACGTGCAGATTTCTGTTATATGAGAAACTGAATCTACACTGTAGTTGCAGAAGTTGACCAATATACTGGATCGAGTTTGAAGAGAAAATGATTTCCAGTACACTGTCTTCCGCGTTAACAATGGCAAACACATCGAACCAAAATAAAAATTTGATGTAGATTCCAGGTTTTTGCCACAAAATAAAACTTTATACGGATCTGGATGTCATCTGAATAAATTTCTATGTTATTCTAGCATAATACAGTCCCTTTTAAGAAACTGATATTATTTCGTCACACCATAAAATTATAGTAAAGACATAAAAACTATTGGAGTGAATGCAGAACTGACTTGCCGTGATGATTTAATATGTAGATGTCAAATGCACTATCAAAAGAGGTGGAAGTTAAAATGGGAGTATCGTAGGGAAGTATATTGGAAGCTTTGCTGTTAATTAGTGTAATAAAAGATGTGTTGATGCTCTACAGTTAGAAAATAGAATTAAAACTGTATATGACTGTGAACAGCTACATAAGGATCTGAAAGATGAAGAGCGGGCTTGTTGTGTAAGGTTGGTAATCAGTATTCTACTGAAAACAGTTGCTGAAAACGATATGGTGTACTTATGCTAAATAACTCGAGTCAGTCATTTAGAGTTATAACAACCTTTAATTATTTCGGAATACGTCGATGTTACCAAACCACCAACAAACTATCATTTTCGTTTATTTGAACTTCTCTTCATTTTGCAAGTCCCTGTACGTGTTAAACACATCCCACACAGCTTTGTATACGAATTAAATTAAAATATTTATTTTTATAAAAAGTAGGCCCACACGTACAGTCACTTAATGCTACTAATTTCCATCTATTCGTAATCTGACTTTAATTCTTCAAATAATATTCTGTGATGATTTCGTTGCTCCTTAAAATCATAGGTATTCCAGAATCCTTAATTCGCCAGTACTGCTTAATAAACGGTTTTCACAAACTTCAATTGAACAGTATGAGAATAACATTTTTACTATTTCATTCTCTACACTGAAACGATCACTATAAAGTCTAAATTCGACACGTTAAACCATCTTTATAATACCAAATCTCCTTCGCTCCAGTAGCATCTAACGGACGAAAAACAGCCACTACTCACTTCTTATTCGCATTCATCATTCTCCTATAACCCTATTATGTGACCTCCAAACATTTCTTGTAGATATGCTCTTTCTGGAATTTCGTCAATTAATTAATACTATTCTTATTTGCGTGATGCAGTACTGATAACCCGGCAGAGTTCTTATTTAATAGGTTTAATCTTGGAGACTTTATTGTATATCAATGCAATCTGCTACTGAACTATCTTTCTAAATCCCTGTACCATTCGCTATCCAGTCTTGTGTGATATTCGATCCGCCAATCAAACTATTTATTACTAAATAGGCCTCAAATCTTTTCTTCCTGTTCTTTCCTCTTCTTCTCAGCTTCAATGATTAGGCATTATTTCAGTCTAAATATCTAATTCATTCCACTAATTGCTTTAACTATCATCGAAAAGATTCCTTTAAAATTAGCAGTAACTTCCAACAACATTTTAGAGGCAAGGTAACCATGAATTTTAATACCTTGTACGCGAACGTTAATTGTACGGTTATGTTTCATATACACTGTATTTTAAGCGTGAAATACAGGAACTTTTAGAAAATTTGTTCAACTGATTGATTAATAACAAACCACATTTTAGTATGATGAGTATTAGATCGCTGCTTATGTTCCTATCATGTATTTGCGATCTGTGTTTTTTCAGGAGATTGCGTTCTTGTCTTCTATAGTCTCGCAAAGTGATGAAGCTGGTCTTCTAAAATTTTTGCACTTTCTTCCAAGGAAAATCTTATTTTATGAATGTGAAGCAAACAAACAATGTTTCATGTTTCAGATTAAGTGTTTATTGTCCTGAATCTGGTTGCATTTTCTCGTTATCTTAAGATATGGTGCATTGTAATCTTCAGTACGTAGAAAATCTAACTCCTGGTTATTAAAGCCACATCTTACTGTTATTGTACACAATATTTCATGAGGTAACTCTCACCTCATCTTTGTCATTTAAAAATTCAACACAGAAGTAGTTACACTTGTTTTATTATTTAATCGCTATTACTTAGATTCTAAAAGAACAATTTCTTTCTTGTTCCCTTTCTGAAGAAATATTAGGCATTAAATATATGTCTGGGGACGGGGACATTATTTATTCTTAATTCTCTGTCATACCTATAATCAGTAAGTATGTAAATCCAATACAGACTCAGAATTACCACATGTTGGTATTGATGTCAAACACTGAAATGTCTGCCTATATTATTATCTAAGGAACGTTTCTTTCACGACTATCGTTGTGTAACAATAAGTGCCAGAACTACAAAACAATCATTTTCCCTATAATTCAGTGAAGTTTATAGAAATTAAAGCCACTGAATTTATGATAAGTAATTTGAATGATGTTTTCTTAGATAGATTAAGTATAGGAAGTATATAGGGAGTAAAAAAAAGTTTTTTTAGGCGACCTAGTGACGTAATTAGCCTCTAAATGACATACTTCTTTTTTTTAAAAAAAATTTCATAGTATTTCATTACACTTTGATGTGACTCCTAAACAATTTTGAATGTTTGTTGCTGATAGTGAATAAAAATGGCAGTAACCAACTATACATAGCCATATGGGGTGGAATTGTCATAAATTCAGCATCAGTAATGTCAAATAGCGTCTTTAATTTTGTAGGCTACGTCTGTAAGATTACGAATTGACATTCCTAATTTGTAGCCATACTCTTGGTTGCTGACGGAGTGCTTGTGAACTTGTAGAAAGATTTTTTTTCTGACCTAAGCTTAATAAGTCGAATGACCTGCCTGGAGGTGACAGGTCCTTTGAAAGGATACCAAGTGGAGGCTCCGCTGCCTTCAGCACGTCCTCGGGCACCTTCACTGGGAAAGAACGCAAATTACAGACCGATAGCCTTGCTGGGGGCTGTGGCAGTTGTCAGAAGAAATACCTTCGAGGTCGGTGCTCCGACACTTATCCATTGTTCTACATAGGCTCCTATTATCGAGTTACGGGATTCTTTAAACAATAGTAGGCATGTAAATATGTGTCAGATTGGTTCTGTAATTTGGCTTACATGGACAGTCTTTGCCTTAGGGTAAGCAAGGTGGTCAGTTTAGTTTCAACGCTTCAAAAGGCCATGGCCGAATTCCTTCCCATTCCTTGCCCCCCATCCTTTCCCGTCTCTAACGACCTAGTTGTTATAGGAGATGTTAAGCAGTAAAAAAAAAAAAAAAAATAGTTTCAACGCCGATTCACTGTTTCCTTCAAAATCATTATACGCAAGGAGGTTTCCGTTTAACAACTTCAACATCGAGCAGTCGGTGCAGCCCAATTTTCTTCAAACGCTACAATCCAACTATTTCAGTTTTCAGACAAACTTCTAAAGCGACTAAAAATAACAGCTTTGTGTTGTTATAGCGAAGTATACCCGGTTCACTCCGAACTGGCGGTTCAAGGTGATATTCCCGTGACCTCGCTCCTAACTTCACTACTTCTCCCTTCCTTACTTTCCGAGCTGTGTCCAGATAGGCTAGTGGTAAATTTCCCTTCCGCAAGTAGAGGTAAGTGCAGCGAAGTGGGGATACAACAGACTGACCTTGAGCCGCCTCTTTTAACTGAACGGACTATAGCGCGCAAGCTGCCCGAACTAATACGGTAATCCTGCTGGATGCATAGGGCCTACTGGTTTTTTTTTTTTTTTTGTAACTGCTTTACGTCTCTTTTTAACATCGAGGTCTTTAGAGACGGGAAAGGATGGAGGGCAAGGATGGGGGCAAGGAATGGGAAGGAATTCGGCCATGGCCTTTTGAAGGATGCATCCCGGCATTTGCCTGTAGTGATTTGGGGAAACCATGGAAAACCCAAATCTGGATGCCCGGACGGGGATTCGAACCGCCGTCCTCCCGAATGCGAGGCGAGAACGCTATCCTAAACAAGGATAATTGCATTGTACTACACTTTTGGATAACGTCCTTCAATAGTTTTGTCGAGCCGAGATTCAGAGTGTAGACCACTCGATCGTAAAAATAAGATTTCTGGTGACGAAACTGTAGGTCATTGGGAATGGGAAAAGTAAAACCTTATTATGAATAGTTGACATCACTTATTTTCGTATACCGCAATTCATTCTAAATGTATCGTTATTTTTACTTCTACTATCCCAATGTTTATCGCAATAACTTTGTTTATAAGGCCGAGAGTGGTTGTGTAACGGTTAGCGTTCTGGCCTCGCATTCTGGAGGACGCCGGTTCGAATCCCCGTCCGGGCATCCAGATTTGGGCTTTCCATGGTTTCCCGAATCACTCCAGGCAAATGCCGGGATGCTTCCTTCAAAAGGCCATGGCCAAATTCCTTCCTATTCCTTGCCTCCCATTCTTTCCCGTCTCTAATGATCTCGCTGTTAAGAGACGTTAAGCAGTTAAAAATAAGTTGTTTATAAGAAACAAATTTCTTCATTACCAGCCTATTTATAACGATAATGGCTTAAGTTGCGACTGCGGACGCCTCTGGTAGTTACGATAGATATCAGTTTTGTCTTATCTTCCTTTGTTTTAATCTTACCGCAAAGTTCACAGAAAGAGTTGCGGAGGACTATCTGTGCTGTAAGTGAAGAGACGTTTGTCAGGTTTCACTGTCAACTGTACAGACTTTGCATTAATGTGTTGTTCTGTTTATTCAACGAGCAGTTCTGGTTCAGGTGAACACAAACTCACTTAAAACTGCAATCAGGATGGGCGGTACCACGGCAGCACAAATTGAAGTAACACCGGTCGTGCCTCGCCGAAACCGGTACGGCAATCGCTTCAGGCACTCAGTCGAACTGCTGGGTATTTTAGAGACCTGGGTTCCACATCAATGGAGCAGCGATAAGAAAATATGTAGTCCGTAAAGGAAGGTACTAAAATATTTTTTGTAGTTCGTCGAAGTCTATATTTAGCACAAAGAAGTAACAGGAAATAGAATTTCCTTGATATATTTTCATCCAGCAATAAGGTTTTTGCAATAAAACGCAGTTGTCTGCTGGCTCAGTGGTTAAGGCGTCTAACTGGAGATCGAAAGGCCCCCAGTTCGAATTTCTGTCTTTGTGGGGATTTTGAAAGGCCTTTAACCTGACCTCCACCTCTGGCAGATCTTGCTGTGTAATGTGAAGTGCGCCAGAACGCTTCCGTGGTTCAGATTCCACGCGAAACTGTAGCGCCCTATACCCAATAAGATTACCGGGTTCGGTTAAGACGGCTACGAGAGGGGTTGATTGCGCAGCAAATAAAACCTGTCATCAGGTCGTTAGAACCATATCAGCATTTACCTTTTCCTTTGTGATTGAACGGCGTTAAATAATTATCAAATCCAAAGTCATAAGCTTATATTCTGGTGAGGATGTAGGATGTAAATTAAAAATTGTGAAATAGAGCAGGAAAATATCAAATGTGAGAAACAATCTCCATCTTTCATACGTCAAGAGTGGTAGAAGCATGTGTCTACGATGAAAGGGTGACAAATCTTTGCGATAATTCGAAGAAAGTATCATCTTTTTCGTAGTTATAAAATTATAATTTGCATTTTCACCGGTGAAGCGTAGTATTGCATTTGATTATAGTGTAGAAATAACCTATATACATTTTCCGCGTTTATATCGTTTATTTATTTCGTTACTTCTTTTATTACATTCTATTTCATCTTTTAACATCTATTGTTATTTCCATATTATCTTACAAATAGAATCGAATTTACACGCTTGGAATGTGTTTCATACTAGTGACTTTAAAACAATGCAGGAACAAGTTTTAAAATTGAAAAAAAATCGGGTTTTAGTTGCCAGGCAAATATTTTTTTCTTATTTTATATAATGCTATTGCTGCCAAAGATATTGTTAATACTACTGATACTAGTGACTATATTACAACTATGGTTTGTATTATCCTCAAGCAATAATACAAGAATGTGGTACTTTGTCTTCCTGAGATCAGATAGAGGAATCAAAACACGCTGCCATGTTCTCATGTTGACAGCTACGCTTCGATGTTTAACTTTTGTGGAATGTGACACGTGATGAGCGTCTAGACTAGTTTAAGGTGACTCGAGCGATTGCGCGAAGGACTGTCTCCGAGAAACGCAATTCTTCCAACAATTTGACGTATAATCGTTGAATTACTCCTCCCTCATCTTTAGAAACTATTGGAGGTAACTTCTGAAAACTCAATGGTAGTTGAATTTATATGTCGTTTCTTTATTGTATCCAACTTTTGTGTATCTGAAGCACGCCATTAATGCCATCTGCAGCATTTGCAACGTCGTATGTGACGTATTTCAAGGATGGAAGGGGCGTGTTAAAAACACGAGTGAATAATTTCGTATCGACTGCCCAAGAACAAGCCACCTTCATACTTCAAATTTCAAGGTCCGCCGTTTCGATTGTTACCTCGATCATGGGAGCATTTAATTAAAAATTGTGTCGGTCCTCTGTTAACTGTACTTATTCGAATCAAGCTACTGCCCTTAATCAGTCACATACAAGCTGAAAAAAATGAACTGGCCATATGGTCCATTAGACAAATGTTATTTTAAGAAAATAAAGCTCAAAAAAATTTTAAGTTATGTTAACGAATGGTCATAAAACATATTTCCTGTCCGTTGCAAAAACTAATGAATAAATCTTCACCTCAAACTAACTATTTCTTTGAACTAGAACGCCAGCGCTCATCATGTTATGAGAAACATGTGTATCATGTTCTCTGTATTGATGGAGGAAACACGGTATACATGAAGACGTTTTGAGTTCGTAATAGAATCAAATCCAGTCTGACATTATAATCATCCCACCAGCTTGTAAATTGTTACCATACAACTGTGAGACGGAGCGAGACGAATAAAATCCTAAGCCAGCAATTTGGTTAACGGTGTTCAGTAGAGGTCGGCATTGTTCGCCGCCAGTATTTTAGGAATCTCAGGCTGAAACATTTGAAGTTCTTGGTCAATCATACCACGAATCAAAATACAACAGCGGTGTTTCCAATGTCATTTACGTTAGCGCCTGGTAATATCAGCAAGCATATATAGCAAATACACTTTGTTGACTATTCGTAGCACTTTCTGTTTAGTCGTCTGGGACTTTACCGTGACCTTTGCGACATGCTGCAGGCACTCCGGCGTTGCGCTAACTTTCGTCACTGCCCGCTGAGCTGTCGTGCTATAAAACACGGTAAATTACTCAGGCAAGGTGCGCAGAATTGTTTCAACATCTCGGTGCCAGGGTCAGGAGCAGGTGCGGCCATGCCGCTCCACATTGTGGAAGAGGAAAGAAGGGATGCCAGGAGACGCTTGGTGCGACTGTCCTACGACTAAACACGTTTGTCACGCGGCATAGTGTAGTATATTGGCTGCGAGCAGCCACATTCCACCGAACACTTCATCAAAATTAAATATTTGCGTAACCGGTGCAGATGTACGATGCGAACGATAGGGTAACGGTAGTTGGGTGGCTGCGTTGCGGAATGCGACCGAGTAGCCCTCAGCGATGGTATGCAGCGTGCTGCTAGGGGACATCCATAAATAACGTCACACCTCATGGGGAAGGGAGGGGGTCAACATAGTGTGGGTGGGTGAATCATAAAATTCATGACGTCACATGTATCATTTTATGGCAGCCGCGTGAGTTCATGCGCGCTTTAACTACGGTATCGCACGTCGGCCAACTTTACCATATACCGAATGAACAATATCGCCTTCGGCATACTTATTTAGACCATCGTGTGGCATCTGTGGTCTATATCGTCCATCATACAAAGCCACTAACCAACACAAGCAATCACATAAGAGGCAACAAGTGGTTTTGCCCATCAAGAACATTCGTCCTCAAAGAATTGCTGCTAGACATGACAGATCTTTGTCTGATAAACGATTATTATGCTTCATGGCTGGATGAAAATGATACTGACACATCGAATGTCTCCAACATTATCCAAATCAAAACTAAGTGACTGCTCTGCCAGTCATAAATAATATAAATGAATACATTTGAAATCCATAGACACAAGATGATTAAATTTTGTATCGTTCAATTGATTTGTTATGTTATGTCAATTTTCTAAAATTTTGATTTATTGTTGATTTTATAAAAAATATTTGAAACAGAAACATATAAATAATTTTGGAACTGTTGTTTTGATTTAATAATTGCTAAATTACAATTGCAAAATATATGAAGTTACAGCAGGGGAGAGGGGGTCACACAAATGTGACCACCTGTGCCAAAAGGGAGGGGGGCTCCAAAAATCTTGAAATTCGTGTAACGTAATTTATGGATGGTACCAGGGTTGAGGCGGCGGGGATGGGTCACGTGATCGCTAGGACTGCGTGGTGGGTGCGTGGCCAGCCTGGAACAGTTTTTGTGCGGGATCTAACGCCTGTGTGGTGTTGGTTTGACTGTTGTTCCATGTCGGGAGTCGAGTGGATGCGCTGTAGTGGCGATCTCCCATGACAAGTACAAAATGGAATCATCGCGTCGGCCTACTGCAAGGAGCGGAGTCAACGATTTGTCTAAATGGTAACCACGCCAGTGTTGTTATCGCCGCAAATGAATATTGTATTAACAAATCCCCTGTCATCCTCGAGAAAATCGCATTGCCCCGCTGAAAAAAAAAATCAATAGATAGATAAATATCCTGAAAAAATTTGTAAAAAGAATCTCTTATTCGATGAAATGAGTGTTTGTTTAATTTTTTTTTTAATGGCTTTTGGCAGCTGAGGCCATACAGCCAGCTCAATGTGTTATATTAAAGCTTCCAGTGAATCATTTAAATCCAGTGTTTATGTAGTCTTCAAAGTGTGGACGCCACAGGACGGACAGGACACACACACAGACACACAACACTTAACATCCATGCCCGCGGCCGGATTCGAACCGGCGAACGTGGAGCTAGCACTCTAGCCCCTACGCTACCGAGGCCGGCTTTGTTAATTGTTTTCATTGCATCGATGTAAATAATCCTGATAAACATTGCTTTTCCAATAAATTTAAATTAATGTTAAACTTAGGAATAACGATGTTGTTAATGTATAGAGTAATGTTTCAATCCCTCCTGTGAGTAGTTTGTATCATTATTAATATTTTTTACAATTTATGCAAAGTAAAAGTAATTTAAGTCATAACAAGAGGGAATACACCTCAATAGAATCAGGCGATTAGTGCATACATGGGAACATCTAACCATAATTTAGTTTTTTTATCTAAGTTACATAGTAGCTGCAATGTTGTCATGTATGTAGTAATCAGAACGCAATTGCAAAATTAACTTCATTTTACATTTAATACTAGATATATGCATATTAGATATCACTGAACGATTTCTATCTTACTTCAGTTTTAAAAAATAATGATATTGGCGTCATCAGCTAACATATGAACGCATGTCTCACTCTGTTGGTAATCTATTTAGAATTTATGACAGCGGTGTAAAATAATAATAATAATATAAAAAATACTTAACACATAACAGAAGACATGACCTTGAAGAATTGACATAAAGAAAAGGTGAATGAAATTCTTTGGTCACCTTAAGAGGTTACCTGAAAGTCGATTGACAAAAAAGATAATAGATTATGTAACTTCATTTAAAAATCCAACACCTTGGCTGAATGAAATTCGGAAGGATCTTAAAGGTGCAAGCATAGGAGCAACAGAAAGAGACACCTTCAGACACAAAGTAGACAAATTGGAAGTTATAACTGAGCAACCAAAACAAAAACAATACAGACCAAAGTGGTCGGAAGAACGCAAACAAGTTTTTTTCGGAAAGAATGAAAGCCTATTGGAACAGTAAGAAGAACACAAAGAAAACTTAATTGGGTCATTTGCTTATTGTCTTCCATTTATTGGGAGAGTTCACCAATAAGAATAATAATAATAATAATAATACCATTCTTAGCCTCCAAATACACATATGCTGTTTGAAGAAACGGAACACAAAGTTCTCAAGATCCAACTTCTACTAATCAGCACCTTAATAAACACGGAAGCTAATTACGGTTCTATGGGTCAGTGTGTTCTAATAATATGCCCAGAAAGTAGTCTAACTTAGAGCAGAATTGCATGATGTGGTAAAAATCATACAGAAGAAAACTTAAGAATTTTTTCTTGGTGAGAATGAAGTAAAGATCTGTTTTTCTAGAAAACTTGAGCCAGTTAAAGCTTATTTAATTTTATGCTTTGAAGACTTTTAAGCCAGACCCGTCGACTCAGTTGGTTGCGGCAGTTTGATAGTGTCCGGGGTTGACTCTGGGTTATATGTTCGAGTCCTAATGGTGGATGAAATTTTCATCATCAGGAATGGCTGGCATGGTGAGAGAGGTAAAGGTGCGCATACTTCGAATCTCATAGATCGTACACCAAAATCCTATGTTAAGGACATACACCGCTGTTAATAATGATTCGTCCGTTGGACGAGAACGTTAAGCAATCTCTGTCATTGAGAAGAGTAAGTCTGAATGGCCGGCACCGGATTTCACCATCTCCTTTCTTCATCTCTCACTTCATACAACACAGGCAGCAACATTGTACAGTGAACACACACGCTATCACAATCATCCTTACCTTCAGTAACACATACGAACATAAAACCGAGCGTGGTGGGTGAGCGGTTAACGTCCTGACCTTGCATCATTCGGGAGGACGCCGGTTCGAATCCCCGTCCGGACATCTAGATTTGGGTTCTCCATGGTTTCCCAAGATCACTCCAGGTGAATGCCAGGATGCTTCCTTCATAAGACCATGGCCGAATTCCTTCCCGTTCCTCTTCCCCAATCCAACCTGCCTCTAATGAACTCGTCGTCGACGAGGTGTAAAGCCATAAGTCAAAAAAATAAACTACTGAGTCCCCATATCCTCAATGATAACCGCAGACGCCCAGAATCTGGAATGGCAGCAAAAGAACATGGCTTTTAAGGTTTAAAAAAAATATCTGACCTTGAATTCTCACTGCTAGCATGATGGATAACCGTGTTAGAAAACAACGTATATTTTTCGTATCTTCCAACTTCGTGGTACAGTAAAACAAACCAAAACTTTAAAACATAATTAATATCAACACTAACTGAAGTAAAATAGGCAGTAGCTTCCAGGTTTTCTTACTGATTCATTTTCTAATTTCACTTATTTGTAAGCTTTGAGTTATTAAGAAAACATTGGAAACAATAAATATCAACCCTACAAGATGAATTAAATGGTTTTACTTCGTCCCTCACAACTTCCTTATCGATATCACTTCGAAACGAAAGGATGAACATCAATAAGATTTTTATCCGGTAATGCTAGTCCCGACTGCGTAAAGGTGTTAGTT
>JARYHS010008074.1:99115847-99168176 GCA_031002005.1 Vandiemenella viatica | reverse complement strand
TTAAGTCAGAAAAAATTATTAATTTTTACTGTTTCATTTTTCCAAAGCAGCCTATATCCCAAACGCTTCTAGGGAATTCATGTAAGTAAGGACTATTCTTTTAATCCTTTGTTGTGGAAATCATTTACGAAAGACACTAGAAAAATGTGCCAGACTTTTCTTGGCGCTTATATGGTAAATACAGTTGCAACACTGGAGCAGGGTATCGTTTAAGATAGTTACACCTAAATTTAAATTTTGGAAGATATACAATGCTCAGATGCTCATATTTACACCATAAATATTTTTTTTTTCCATTTTTCTTGTTGATATCAGTGATGTTTAGAAGGAATCTTCTAAACGAATCCTTCAGTAAAATTGAGTAATCAGTGTTGTGGTTATTGTATTTTGATTCACCCTCGATATAAACATTCCGCAGCTTCTTTGTTTAACTGAATAATTATTTTTTTTGTTTTTTATGCAGTAACCAACTAAATGTTCCATTGATACCTCTACGTCGGGTGCTATTTTACATCTAAAAACTTTGAGTCGCATATAAATAATATTATATTTTAATCTACTATCGCGTTAAATCATTGAAACTGAAGGTGTCAAGTTAAGTATGTGGTCTTATGTGTGATGAACGGATTTGTGGCGTACTTATCTCTACAGTTTGAATTTAAAACATTTATTTTCAGTGAAGCGTAACACTGTGTTCTTTTCAGATTTATCTGTTATTGGATGAAAATTTAGGCTGGAAGTTTTAAAACGAAGAGTGGTCATTTAATCCTTGTTGGGAAAACTACGTTACTTTCCCTTCCACAGGGGTAACATTTTTCCATTTGTTTTGAATATTGATTTTTTTGCTTGTTTCTAAATTAAGCAACCAATTTTTACTTTGCATTCTAGAGTTGGGGTTTATTTCACCCATTAAGAATTCCTTTCCTCGGATTAAATGAAAGATACCAACCTTATGTGTCAGTAAAATATTAAACATCGCAAGATTATTAAAATATGAGACAGACACTTGAGAATCTTCCTTGTAAGTATGACCTCGTAGTCCAGTGACTAATTGAATTGATGTTCAATATGCTTGGTTTATCAAATTACTCGCATACAATTTTCACGGAGTATGCGTCACGGCAACAGTGTCATGTAGTCATTGGTGGTGAATATAACCTATCGTGATCCCTGCCAGGCTGACCAAGATGATAATAGCTTCCAGAACAATCGAGAGTGGTGGGTGAGCGGTAATTCTCTGGTCTGACTTTCTGGAGGACGCGAGTTTGAATCCCCGTCCGGAAATACAGACTTCGGTTTCCAAAATCACTCCAGATGAATGCCGGGATGGTTCCTTCTAAAGGTCATGGCAGAACCCTGTATATCCTTTGCCCCCAATCCTTTCCCGCCTCTGTTGACCTTGACGTCGACGTTTACGAGGCGTAGCGACAGAAGCAAAAGCAAAAAGCATCTGGAACTGCCCAGAATACGAACCAATTGGCTCAAGGAGAAACCGACAGACGAAACAGTGTAATACCAATAATAAATTATCCGTGTGTCCTTACGGAATTCGTGGTGTAGTTTCTATCACCTGCGCACTCCGCCTTCGTAGCAACCTATTCTGAGTTTTAATACTGCCAGTTAAACTGGATCCCAATTTAACCCAGACATGGAAGCGTTCGTCACACAAAGGAAACTTCTCCACAGCTGAAAGCTACGTTACGGGCAATTGAAAATCCCAGCCGAATATGAAAATCGAACGATTCCGAGTAAGACACATAATTATTGAGCAACAAAACCGCTTTATACATCAAATAATGTTTCCATAGGATAACAAAATTTAAAGACAATGTAAGGTACTTTCCATTTAAATTTTTACTACTCTCCCCTCAAGTAATACTATTGATGTCGGTCTTGGTAGCGTTGAGACTATAAAGGTGGTATGGCTTCGCCTAAAGCATAGATGGTTTTAGTTGAATGCTGTGGCCTGCCACAGGTTCGTACCACTTACTCAAGGGACACGCTTTTTCCCTTGACTGATACAGTTCACAAAATTAAACCAGTTAATCAGTAGCACCCAGCTGAAATAATTGTGGTAAAATTTCTAATAGAAATAATTTCCGTTTTCTTTTTAAAAACAAACAAAAATAATAATTTACCTACGTATACAACCAAAACCGATCCGAAAACAGTTTTCACGTCATTGCTAAGCATAGTTCGTAAGGACCTGTATACTGTAATGCATTTCTTATTAAGTGTGTAGTATCAAGTACATACAGTCCACAAGTAATTACGTTGGTACCTCTCAGTATAACGTCACCGTATTCACAACGTTTATTCATCGTTCCACAATATCGCCTGTTTTTTTTTTTTTTTTTTTTTTTTTTTTTTTTTTTTTTTTTTTTTTTTTTAATAGTTTTCTAGTTGCATATCACGCCATCTGACTGATTATTTTTATAAGGGGAGAGAAGTTCAGTATTACTACCTATCTAGTTCTATAAATCGTGACTGTTGTTTTTCGTATGTTTGTGGCCAATCAGTGCAGTTTTATTCCGGAATGATACAGTTCGGTATTCTAGTATTTCCACTGAAATAATAAATGCTTGATGCATTTTTCCGTGTATTCATAGTTAGGATAATGCACATGAGTTTCACAATTGTAACCGTCCTTGGATAAAGTCGGTTTGAAACCAGGAACCGTGTGTCTAGAACGATAGGCACTGCGGCACTAGGCTTGGTTTCTTGGTCGAAATGTGGAGACTATTTATCTAATTATAAAGAAAACTGCCTAATTAGCATAGGCGGTACGCCATGTCCAAGGTTTGCTCTATGGCTGTACGTCTTATTGGGCCTACATAAACATATTCAAAGTGCAAGACACGTTTACGTGTTTAAGCTACCTGCATTTTACAGTCTGAATCAGAGCGGAATACAAAAAGTCTGATTATAAATGGCGATATTTCTTTTTATTGCTTTACGCCTCGTCGATATTTGAGGTCATTAGAGGCGGGAAAAGACTGAGGGGCACGGAACAGGAAGGAATTCGGACATGATATTTCGAAGGAACCATCCAGACATTCGCCTGCAGTGAGCTGGGTGAAACCGTGTGAAAACTCAAATTGGATGGTCGGAAGGGAATTCGAACCCGCGTCCTCCCGTATACGAGGCCATCGTCTAATGTGGATCTTAAGTTCAACACGCCCGCATGTTGCCCCTAAGCAGAAGGGCATGGTACTCAATATTTTGTTTCCAGCTGTCCAACGGCCCAAAGTTCAAATGAGTGGTCATGCCCCAGTTGGACCTGATTCGCTCCCACGAATAGTCCCGACCACGCCTCCTGTTCCGTGACCCCGGGGCCTCTCTGACTTCATATTTGCGCAAGTGTCCGCCGCTGGCAACTCAAGGGCGAGGCATGGCCCGTTCTGGAACGCAGTGAATGGCTGGACCGTGTTACTTTACCCAACAGCGAGATGTCTAGCGAGTTGTTAATCAACCGCTTGTCAGACGGTGTAACAAATCACACCTCCGAATACCTGGTGCATATATTGTGAGATGCTTAAAAACGGAGCAGCAGAGACGAGGCACGAACACACATTTCGTATAAACATTGTCATTGTATCAGACGAAAGCTGCAGTAGGGGGCGATGTGCTGTCAGCCGCGTAATGAATTTATAAGCTAAGTTCCATACGTTTTGAAAGAGTGAGTAACTACTGTTCCACGAGTAATGAATAGCTGTGTTCAGCAATCTGCACGCCGGGACGAGAGCGAGAACGTAACATGGCTACTCCGACGTAAACATATGGTCGCATGCAAACTCGTACTCTTAACAGGGAGCGGGAGATCGTATCAAATTCGGGCGGTATTTGGAGCCAATGCTCTGTCAGCTGGGTAACGAATATATAAGTCACATTACACGCAGTCATAAGGACTATATCTTTTTGAACCAGAGATTCTAATCTAATAACCAGAGATTCAGCCTTGCTCGAAGGAATTACTTAAAATTAATGGTCCAAGATTTAACCACTTAACTAATTTTTTAATTTTTTTTTAAGTAACGAAGGAAAGAACAGTTTACCATTTCGTTATCTCCCTTCAGGTATGCGATCATTCCACCGGGAGATCAACACCGCATACTTTCACGTTAACGGCACAAAAGTGTCGTATTTGCAGAGTTAAAACGACAGAATTTGTTAGGAATTTAGGTGATCAATTTCATAGCGGAGAGCAGTAAAAACGTAGCATGAAATTGAAATATATTTTTCAAAAGTTGTTTCTGTTTTACAGATACTATCCAGGAGAAGTACATACGAGGGTGAGTCAAATGAAAACCTTAAATTTTTAATAAAAAATCAAAATTGCGCGCCGTTATCCTGTAAGTTGGTAAGCGTGCTACAAGCAGCGTGCAAAATAGCCAGTAGGTGGCAGCATAGTGCAGATGCACAAATACCATCGCAGTGTCAATATAAAGATGGCTGCCCCACTTGAGACTTGCACCAGGGAAGAACACCGTTCTATTGTTCGGTTTTTGAGTAGTGAATGTGTGAAAGCTATTGAAATTCATCGAAGAATGAAGGTTCAGAACGGTAAGGCATGTTTGACACAGCAGCAAGTCTATGAATGGAGTAGGAAGTGGAAGATACTCCTCGTCCAAGTCAGGCACAACGAGTTGTGACTGCACAGAACATTGCAGCAGTTGAAGCCATACTGATGGAAAACCGCCGAGTGACACTGAATGACATTGCAGCATGTTTGAAGATTAGTCATGGTTCAGCACACCACATTGTGCATGATGTGCTCCAGTTTCACAAAGTGTCGGCAAGATGGGTGCCACGGCAGCTGACTCCTGAAATGAGAGAACTACGTGTTGATGCTTGTGAAGAACTTCTTCGGCACTTTGAACGAGAAGGTGATGGCTTCCTTGTAAGAATCGTTACTGGGGACGAAACCTGGGTTCACTTCCATCAACCGGAAACGAAGAGAGCGAGCAAGGAATGGCGCCATTCCACATCACCAAAACCAAAGACGTTTCGAACAGAACCATCAGCAGGGAGGGTTATACTGACTCTCTTTTGAGACGAAAAAGGCGTCATTTTGGAGCATTACATGCCTAGAGGGACCACTGTCACCAGTGCATCATACACAAATCTCCTAAAAAATCATCTTCGGCCTGCAATCAAATCAAAGTGACGTGGATTGCTGTCCTCAGGTGTCCTTTTGCAACATGACAATGCAAGGCCCCACACTGCCCGTACAACAGTTGCAACAATCACAGACCTGTATTTTGAGTGTCTTCCTCATCCACCATACTCACCAGACCTTGCCCCAAGTGATTTCCATACGTTTGGACCACTCAAAGACGCAATGGGAAGAAAGAAGTTCCGTTCTGATGAAGAGGTACGCCACGCGGTGCATGAGTGGTTACGCGGACTACCAAAAGAATTTTTTTCTAAAGGAATTTATGCACTTTGTAAGCGCTGGAGGACTTGCATTGAACGTGGGGGAGATTATGTTGAAAAGTGATACAGCTTTGTACCACTTCTGCACAATAAATAATATTTAAAAAAAATATTTAAGGTTTTCATTTGACTCACCCTCGTATCTGCACTGTGCTATTTTAAATTGTTTAATGCTTATGCTATAGTGAACAGTTCAAACGGAGCGTCCATAAACTACGTAGCTCCATTTTGGCCTCCAGTGAGTCCCCCTTCCTCCCCCATGCAGCCCGAAGTGGCTTTTGACTCCCTCCCTCTCCCCCCCTCCTCCCCACGCGTGGCACGTGGCTTTTTCCCTGTTGATTCCAGAAGACATTTTGTGCTGTTTTCTTTTTGTCAGACGCTTGTAAATTAGATACGGAAATAATTAAATGACGGAAATAAATATTCACGCGCTGTTATATGTTCTGTACATTATTTTAACAGTGACAAATAATATAAATGAAAATACCACGTGGCTTTTCTCGGAAACCCCCTCCCCCCACGTAACACACCGTAGATTTCCAGCAAACCTCTCCCCCCTTATACCGAGCCAAGTAGTTTATGAACGCTCCCAAAGTAAAGTAAAAGTTTGAAAATGGGAAGCTTACTTCTCCCCAATACATACACGAAATACGAAAAGATTTATAAAAAAAATCACTGAATTTTCTTCTTTATAGTTTCGCATCAGATTTAGAATTTTTTTTAACTGGTGCACAGGTTTCATATTTCAGATAAAGGCCTTGTTTTATTATTTACACTTATCTCGAATTTCAAAACTACCAAAAACATAGTTAATAGTATTAAGCAACCTACATGGATATTTGAGAAGTATATTGACACTACCACATTTACTAATTACTTATCCCGTCTGCCTCGGTTTTTAGCTGACGAAAAATGTATTACACATCATATTATATCATCACCTTACATTCCTCTCGCAAGTGTAACATTAATTCTATTAATGGCAAAAGAAATCAAAAGACGAGATCTTAAAGATTTTAATTTAAAACATTGTTTACGTTTATATAGTAATTTACCGAAACACCCAGGGCGAACGTTTCTATTGAAACTAACACCTTTACGCAGTACTAAAAGTCGGGACTAACATCTCACCGATTAAAAATCTGTATTTGATATTTTCCCTTTCGTTTCGAAGTGATATCGATAAGAAAGTTGTGAGGGACTTAATAAAAAAATTTAATGCAGCTTCGTAGGGTTGATATTTATTTTTCTAATGTTTTCTTAATAACGCTAAGCTTACAAATAAGTGAGATTAGAAAATGAATCAGTGAGAAAACCTGGAAGCTACTGCCTACTTTACTTCAGTTACTGTTGATATTAATTGTGTTTTAAAGTTTTGGTTTGTTTTACTGTACCATGTAGTTGGAAGATACGAAAAATATACGTTGCTTTCTAACACGGTTATCCAACATGCTAGCAGTGAGAATTCAAGGTCAGATATTTTTTTTATTTTAAACCTTAAAAGCCATGTTCTTTTGCTGCCATTCCAGATACTGGGCGTCTGCGGTTATCATTGAGGATATGGGGACTCAGTAGTTTATTTTTTTGACTTATGGCTTTACACCTCGTCGACGACGAGTTCATTAGAGGCAGGTTAGATTGGGGAAGAGGAACGGGAAGGAATTCGGCCATGGTCTTTTGAAGGAAGCATCCTGGCATTCACCTGGAGTGATCTTGGGAAACCATGGAGAACCCAAATCTAGATGTCCGGACGGGGATTCGAACCAGCGTCCTCCCGAATGTGAGGCCAGGACGTTAACCGCTCACCCACCACGTTCTGTTTTATGTTCGTGTGTGTTACTGCAGGTAAGGATGATTGTGATAGCGTGTGTGTTGAGTACAATGTTGCTGTCTGTGTTGTATGAAGTGAGAGATGAAGAAAGGAGATGGTGAATTCCGGTGCCGGCCATTCAGACTTACTCTTCTCAATGACAGAGATTGCTTAACGTTCTCGTCCAACGGACGAATCAACAGTGGTGTATGTCCTCAGCATAGGATTTTGGTGTACGATCTATGAGATTCGAAGTATGCGCACCTTCACCTCTCCCACCATGCCAGCCATTCCTGATGATGAAAATTTCATCCACCATTAGGACTCGAACATATAACCCAGAGTCAACCCCGGACACTATCAAAGTGCCGCAACCAACTGAGTCGACGGGTCTGGCTTAAAAGTCTTCAAAGCATTAAATTAAATAAGCTTAACTGGCTCAATTTTTCTAGAAAAACAGAGATCTTTACTTCATTCTCACCAAGAAAAAATTCTGAACTTTTCTTCTGTATGATTTTTACCACATCATGCAATTCTGCTCTAAGTTAGACTACTTTCTGGGCATATTATTAGAACACACTGACCCATAGAACCGTAATTAGCTTCCGCGTTTATTAGGTGCTGATTAGTAGAAGTTGGATCTTGAGAACTTTGTGTTCCGTTTCTTCAAACAGCATATGTGTATTTGGAGGCTAAGAATAGTATTATTATTATTATTATTATTATTTGTGAACTCTCCCAATAAATGGAAGACAATAAGCAAATGACCCAATTAAGTTTTCTTTGAGTTCTTCTTACTGTTCCAATAGGCTTTCATTCTTTCCGAAAAAAACTTGTTTGCGTTCTTCCGACCACTTTGGTCTGTATTGTTTTTGTTTTGGTTGCTCAGTTATAACTTCCAATTTGTCTACTTTGTGTCTGAAGGTGTCTCTTTCTGTTGCTCCTATGCTTGCACCTTTAAGATCCTTCCGAATTTCATTCAGCCAAGGTGTTGGATTTTTAAATGAAGTTACGTAATCTATTATCTTTTTTGTCAATCGACTTTCAGGTAACCTCTTAAGGTGACCAAAGAATTTCATTCACCTTTTCTTTATGTCAATTCTTCAAGGTCATGTCTTCTGTTATGTGTTAAGTATTTTTTATATTATTATTATTATTTTACACCGCTGTCAAAATTTCTAAATAGATTACCAACAGAGTGAGACATGTATTCAGATGTTAGCTGATGACGCCAACATCACTAGTTTTTAAAACTGAAGTGAGATCGAAATCGTTCAGTGATATGTAATATGCATATATCTAGTATGAAATGTACAATGACGTTAATTTTGCAGTTGCATTCTGATTACTACATACAGGACAACTTTGCAGCCACTATGTAACTTAGTTAAAAAACTAAATTATGGTTAGATGTTCCCATGTATGCACTAACCGCCTGACGCTATTGACGTGTACTCCCTCTTGCTATGACTTAAATTACTTTTACTTTACATAAATTATAAAAATATTAATAATGATGCAAATTACTGACAGGAGGGATCGGAACATAGCCCATGGGTGCCTCCTGCCATATCCCGTATATCCCTTCCAAACTATCACCCTTTTGCATAGGTGCAATGCACCTTCCACCACACTTAGTGAATCGCGGAATAATAATAATAATAATAATAACTTTATTCATTAACAACATCATTATTTCTACGAATAACATCAATTTACATTTATTGGAAAAGCAATTTTTATCAGGAGTTCCGACATCGATGCTATGAAAACAATTAAACAAACACTCATCGAATAATAGATTCTTTTTACAAATTTTCTCAGGATATTTATCTATCTATTGATTTTTTTTTTCAGCGGGTCAATCCGATTTTCTCGAGGATGACAGCGGATTTGTTAATACAATATTCATTTGCGGCGATCACAACACTGGCGTGGTTACCATTTAAAAAAATCGTTGACTCCGCTCCTTGCAGTCGGCCGACGCTATGATTCCATTTTATGCTTGTCGTGGGAGATCGCCACTCCAGCGCATCCACTCGACTCACGACATGGAACAACAGTCAAACCAACACAACTCAGGCCTTAGCCGTCGCACGCAGTCCTAGCAATCGCGTGACCCATTCCCGCCGCCTCACCCCAGGGGCCATTCATAAATTACGTTACGAGAATTTCATGATTTTTGGAGGCCCCCCCCATATTTGTCACAGGTGGTCACATTTGTGTGACCCCCTCCCCCTGCTATGACTTCACTGTTTAGCAACACTTTCAAAATTATTTATATTTTTCTGTATCAAATATTTTTTTATAAAACAATAAATCAAAATTTTAGAAAATTTACTTAACATAACATAACAAATCAAACGAACGATACAAAATTTAATCATTTTGTGTCTATGGCATAGGAGTAATTTGGCTATCCTTTATTTGAACATATGTATTCTATACATGATTTTTAGTTTTTGACACATACTTGTATAGTAGTTTACAGGATTTTTTATTGGGGTGGGCGAGAACCTGCATAAGGGTTTGTATATCTCTAATCTGTAGACCTTTTTCTAAATACTCCTGTCTTTCGGCTTGATAGTTGATACATCTCAGCATAAAATGATATATATCCTCCTTCTCTGCACAGGATGTACACATTGGGGAGTCACTTTGTTTCATAAGGAATCTTTTGTCGTTTAGTAGGGCATGGCCGGCTCTCAGCCTGTTTATGCAGCTTATCTCCTTTCTGTTGAGGTCCAAACGGTCGTACCAAGGTTTGTCCTCAATTGTATTTACTATTGCTCGGTACCATCTTCCCACTTCCTGCCTTTCCTCCCGCCACATTTTTTCCCATTCTGATTTAGCGTAGGAAGATATTGTGTCCTTATAGTCGATAAATGGGACGGGGATATGTTCCTTGTCTATGGAATTTAGTTGTTTCCTTGCCGTTGTATCCGCGCTTTCATTGCCCACTATGCCGACATGGCTAGGTATCCATTGCAACTTGATATCTATCCCTTTTGCTGCGCTGCTCCTTAATTCTTTAGCGAGGTCGTAAGTTAAGTAGTTCCTGCATTTCCCCTTCGGTATTCCCAAAACCGCAAGGAGGGCCGCTTTGGAGTCTGTACATATGACTGTTTTCGTTTGGCCGGTTTGTTGTATGTACTCCAGTGCCATTAGTATCGCATAAGACTCCGTTGAGAAGGTTGAAAATTGCGTAGGTACCGTAAACGCCTGATATGCTTTGTATTCCAGGTCCACATATGCTGCTGAGCTGTATTGACCTCTTGACTTTGAACCGTCGGTGTACACCTTTCTCCAGCCTTTCCAAGTTTCATTTAAGGTTATTAACGTATTTTGTTTGAGTTCTTCTGGAATGTGATTTTTCTTTCCTGTTAGTTCCTTCCTGAGGGAGGTATAAATGTGTTTGGAGAAGTTGCATCTTTGCCATACTTCATCTTCCTGGTACATATTATTTATCTCTCGTTTGTGTATGTTCCACGCTTCAGTCATTTGCATGTATTCTACTAAGGCAGATGTTGTATGTTGTTGCCGTTTTTTGGGGCCGGTCTCGTGGGCTAGGGTCTTCACTTTCCTTATCAGCGGATGTTGACTAATGGAACATGCTCTGGTCCAGAACTGGAGTCCTATCTTCTTACGTCTGAGTTTAAGAGGCGGGGTTGCTGTTTCCACCTCCATCACTTGAATGGGAGTTGTTTTGAGAAATCCACCAACCACTCGTAGGGCCGCAGATTGAATGCGGTCCAGTTTAGACAAGCTTGACTTGGAAGCTGATTGATATAGGAAGCCCCCATACTCCATTCTGCTTCTTAATACGTTCCGATATACGGTGCTAAGAATTCTTGGATCTGCACCCCACTTAGGCGTTGCCAGTGCCTTTAAGCAGTTTAAGCGCTTCAATGATGATTGGTTTAGCTCCTCGATATGTTTCTTCCAAGATAGTCTGGAGTCCAACCACATGCCCAAAAATTTAACTTCTTTCACCATCTCCATTTTATTTCCATTGATAGTTATTATGAAGTCGCCTTCTTGGTACTGTCTTTGGGTGAAGACACATATTTTGCTTTTCTGCGGTGAAATTTCCAAACCTTTGTCTAGCAGTTGTTTTTGTATGTCATTCAGCTCTTCTTCGAGCAGCTTCCTTGCTCTTTCCTTGTTAGGATGGGATATGTACACAACAAAGTCGTCAGCATACTGTAGAAAGGAAAGCATACTCCTCATTTTTTTACCTGTCCCTAAGGTATACAGGTTGAATAAAGCAGGGCTCATTGGGTCGCCTTG
The DNA here is from genome assembly GCA_031002005.1 of Vandiemenella viatica. Lineage (NCBI taxonomy): Eukaryota > Metazoa > Arthropoda > Insecta > Orthoptera > Morabidae > Vandiemenella > Vandiemenella viatica. The sequence goes on along the minus strand of JARYHS010008074.1, from coordinate 99,156,640 downwards.
CAGAAGACCCTGGAAGACTTGCCTGCAGGTCTTTTCTCCTCCACTTGTAAAAACATTATTCACTCTGACTGCCAAATAGTTATGGCACCATCGACACAGATTACTCGGGATGCCATATTTGATCATGATGTCCCTCAATATATCGATTTGTACATTATTATAGGCGTCTTTGATGTCCAAAAAAGCTGCCAGTAGGTAGTTCTTCCTAACAAAGGTCAGCTGGATGTCCGTTACTAGGGTACTTATGTTGTCTATGGTACTGAAACCCTTTCGGAATCCCATGGTTCGCCGGTCTAGTATGTTGTTGCGTTCAATATGCCACTCTATCCTATTCTTAATCATTATACACATTAACTTAGCCATGCATGAAATGAGAGAGATTGGTCTATAAGATGTAACATCATCCTTTCTCCTGTGGGGTTTCGGCACGGGTATGATTAAGACATTTCTCCATTGTTCTGGAACAAAATTTGCTTTTATCATGTCATTAAACAGATTAACCAATTCCTGCTTTGCCTCTGGGGGTAGGTTTTGGATCATAGAATATGTTATTGCATCCATGCCTGGAGCGGTGTCTTCTCTTTTTAGGGCCCATTCCAATTCTGATGGTTGGAATACAGGTTCATCATTGCCAATGGGCGTTCCGGCTGGGTCGCTGTATGTATTGGTTGTATTTTCTGTTGGTACAAAGGCAGGGGAGAAGGCAGTTAAGAATTGTTCAGCCGTATCTTTATCAGCTGTGATCCAAGTGGATTCCATTCGGTCACCCCTAAACCACCGTAGCTTTTTCCATATTACTTGGGTAGGAGTGCCATATTTCAAACTGGAGCAAAGATTTTGCCATCCCTCTCGTTTGGCTCTTCTAATTGTTCTTCTGGCTTCTGCAGTCCTTTTCTTAAGTTCCAGAAAGTTTTCCAGGGTCGCATCGCGCATGTATAGCTTGGTGGCTAATCTTCGAATAGCGACTGCTCGCGAGCACTCACTATTCCACCATATTTTCCTGGTATGCGAAGTTCTTTGTTTTGTATTACGCGCAGGAATTGCTACTTCAGCAGCGGAGAATATTATTTCCTCCATTTTGTTGTATCTTGCTTGCATATCTGTCGAAGATCCAACACACTTCTCCAAATTCTTCCCTATCTCTTTCTGATAACGTGACCAATCTGCCTTCTTGCAGTTCCATTGCCTAAAAGAGAGAGTGTTGCCCTGTTTTATTTGGTTATCAAAGCTTATTTTGATTACAAAGTGGTCACTTCCAACCGTATCTCGAAGGATTTCCCAGTTGGCTCTGTGAATAAGGTCCTCTGTTACTAGTGACACGTCAGGTGAGGTATTGTTTTGGTGCGGATGACCAAGTCTGGTCCCACCCTTGTTGTTGAGAACAAAAAGAGAGGACTCAGAAATGGCTAGGGCCAGCTCTTCTCCCTGGTGGTCCGCCCGGATTCCCTGCCATAGGGGATGGTGAGCATTAAAGTCACCACCCAGGAAACAGCCTTGTGGTAACTGGTTGAAAAATGTGGTCCATTGCTCCTCTCTCACAGTAACCTGAGGGGGCTTGTATATTGCAACGATTGTCGTGAGGGATCCTCCCGTTCCAAGATTGACAGATATAATCTCCACGTTCTCACTGGGTGGTGCAATTCGTTGAGTAGCCGACTTTATGTTCTTCTTAACCATGATGGCAACGCCACCGTATCCGTCTTCTCTGTCTTGCCTAAATATATTGAAGTCCTTATGACTTATGGTGGAAGAGTTGCGCAACCATGTTTCAGTGATTATCAATACATCTGCTTTGGATTCTGTGATTACTCTTTTAAAGTCTTCCCACTTTGGCAGGAGGCTGCGGGCGTTCCATTGTAGAATGTTCAATTGAGTCTGCCTATCCATTTTTAATTAATGCGTTGAATACTTCTAATGTGTATCCACTTACATCCATTTCCTTCATTTCCTGCATGAAGTTTCTCGTAGCTTCTTCTTGAATTTTTTTAATAGCAGTATCAGGTAATTTACCTTTCATATGCTGTGCAAGAGTTTTAACAACTATGTTTACTATAATACGAACTAAGTTTCCTCCTAACTCTGAACTGCTTACTTCTTTTGTGGTTGTGTTCTCCGTTTGTGTGGTGCTTGATTGTTTTGGCACTGGGTTTGCGATTTGGGGGGGCCCACTGACTTGCGTTGTTGTTGATTGCGTTGCTGTTAACTGCATTGGTTGCGCTGTAGCTGTGCTGAAGGTCTTGCTTCGGAGGGATGGAAAATCAGCTGATCTGTATTGGTATCCTTGATCTACGTTTGTCCTCCTCCCATTCACCGATTTTTCTTTGATCTCCTCTTGTCTCTTGCGCTCAGGACATCCTTTGTCGTTGGCATTATGCTCGCCACCACAGTTCGCGCACTTCTTAGTTTCGCTAGGGCAGCTGGACACGTTGTGTCCCTCCCCACACTTTAAACACCTCTCCTTTCCTTTGCAGTATTTAGAAAGGTGGCCATATCTTTGACATTTAAAACATTGCGTCACTGGTGGAATATAGGGTGTCACTTTGAACCTTAAATAAAATATTTCTATTTCTTCGGGTAAATATTGACTGTCGAAGGTTAGAAGAACAGTCTGAAGGGGCTGCGATTCTATTCGGCCCTCCTTGGAGATTTTCTTGCTAAATCTTCTTACTTCGATGACTTGAGCTGTTGATATAATATTAGATTTTAATTCATCTTCTGTTAGATCTGTTGGAACAAATTTAATTACACCTTTCCTTTCCACTCTGTTAGCTGGTATGTATGCTTTCAGTCCTAGCGACTGAAGAAAGGCTTTGTTTTCTACAAAGCTGTTTGCTGAGCGTGGATTTATGAAGTCCATTGACATCTGGTTCTTTCCTTGCTGGTTTAACCGTCTCAGTCCACCAACCTTATTATGAAAGATTTTTCCCAGCTGGATAGGGTGAAGTGTAGAGCCATCAGAGAGGGATTCAATTATTACAACATATGGTCCTTCTGCCTGATCGTTGTATAGTCTCTTCCGCTGCACGGACAGGTTGTGTTTCTCTCTGAATTCGTCGTCTTTGACTATGTTCTCTTGATTTGATGTCTCAATTCTTGACCTGGTGTTGCCATGACGTTCTTCTTCTTCTTTGTTTGAGATAGGATTTGATTGACAAATTGTAGCCTGACTGCTGGATGTTTCCTTATTTGTGCTAGGTATGACTTCTATTATCATGGCTTCTTCTGCCTTTTCTTTTGTGATAATTTTCTTCGCAACTGCCCTGCGTTTTTTCCTTAAATTATACTTCTCTTCTTCCTCGCTGTCATTTTGGATTGCCTCTAGTTTCTTCTTGTTCTTTTCCGACATGTCTTGATCGTTGTAGTATACACTTATCTGGGTGTTGTCATCTTCTCTTGCCGGGTTTGAACCATCGCTTGCTTCTGCCATTTCTCTCTGCCCTCGTGCGACGGCAGGCACGACGAGATGCACTACACTCGCGATGTGTTTCAGAGAAAATTGACTTGTCTTCACGAAAACTAACTTGAACTGTTCACTTAAACACTCAAAGTTCTAATAGTTTTAACACAACCGAAGTTGACGGTGTTGATCAGCGCCCGGAAGCGTTGAGTCCGGTTAGCCGATGCGCGACCGTAAACAACCACTCACTTTCCTGCTCGACCACTAGTAAGCGAAAGCACTATTGACTTCCTCACTCTAACGCTGCTAGCAGCGAACTGCCGTAAGAAGTGTATACAGCAGTTTGAAATAATAGTTACAAAAGCTGCTAACAGATGGCGCTGTAATGCCTAAATAGTGATCCGAAGCTCAGGGCGATCAGTCCCACCATTGAAACGTGAAAGGAGGTTGAAAACATTGTGATGTGATTGTTTGCAAAGATTGTTTTCATACGATTATTTCACTTATGTATGCTGATATGAGCTGTACAGCGTACAGTACCATCTGTTAGCAGCTTTTGTAACTATTATTTCACACTGCTGTTTACACTTCTTACAGCTGTCACAATAAACATACCGTTTACTGCATTCTTCTATCTATCTTTGTTTTCGAGAAATTTAATTTTGAAATCAGGGAGTCCTTTTCTGGACACCCTGTATATTATTTATGACTGGCAGAGCAGTCACTTAGTTTTTATTTGGATAATGTTGGAAACATTCGATGTGTCAATATCTTCTTCATCCAGCCATGAAGCATCCTAATCGTTTATCAGACAAAGCTCTGTCATGTCTAGCAGCAATTCTTTGAGTACGAATGTTCTTTATGGGCAAAACCTCTTGTTGCCTCTTATGTGATTGCTTGTGTTGGTTAGTAGCTTTGTATGATGGTCGATGTAGACCACAGATGCCACACGATGGTCTAAATAAGTATGCCGAAGGCGATATTGTTCATTCGGTATATGTCAAAGTTGGCCGGCGTGCGATACCGTAGGTAAAGCGCGCATGAACTCGCGCGGCTGCCATAAAATGATACATGTGACGTCACGAAGCTTATGATTCGCCCACCCATGTGTTGTAACACTTTGTTGACCCCCTCCCTTCCCCATGAGGTGTGACGTTATTTATGGATGTCCCCTAGCAGCACGCTGCATACCATCGCTGAGGGCTACTCGGCTGCCAGGGTCGCATTCCGCAACGCAGCCACCCAACTACCGTTACCCTATCGTTCGCATCGTACATCTGCACCGGCTACGCAAATATTTAATTTTGATGAAGTGTTCGGTGGAATGTGGCTGCTCGCAGCCAATACACTACACTATGCCGCGTGGCAAACGTGTTTAGCCGTAGGACAGTCGCACCAAGCGTCTCCTGGCATCCCTTCTTTCCTCTCCCGCAATGTGGAGCGGCATGGCCGCACCTGCTCCTGACCCTGGCACCGAGATGTTGAAACAATTCTGTGCACCTTGCCTGAGTTATTTACCGTGTTTTATAGCACGACAGCTCAGCGGGCAGTGACGAAAGTTAGCGCAACGCTGGAGTGCCTGCAACATGTCGCAAAGGTCACGGTAAAGTCCCAGACGACTAAACAGAAAGTGCTACGAATAGTCAACAAAGTGTATTTGCTATATATGCTTGCTGATATTACCAGGCGCTAACGTAAATGATATTGGAAACACCGCTGTTGTATTTTGACTCGTGGTATGATTGACCAAGAACTTCAAATGTTTCAGCCTGAGATTCCTAAAATACTGGCAGCGAACAATGCCGACCTCTACTGAACACAGTTAACCAAATTGCTGGCTTAGGATTTTATTCGTCTAGCTCCGTCTCACAGTTGTATGTTAACAATTTATAAGCTGGTGGGATGATTATAATGTCAGACTGGATTTGATTCTATTACGAACTCAAAACGTCTTCATGTATACCGTGCTTCCTCCATCAATACAGAGAACATGATACACATGTTTCTCATAACATGATGAGCGCTGGCGTTCTAGTTCAAAGAAATAGTTAGTTTGTTTGAGGTGAAGATTTATTCATTAGTTTTTGTAACGGACAGGAAATATATTTTATGATCATTCGTTAACATAACTTAAATTTTTTTTAAGTTTTATTTTCTTAAAATAACATCTGTCTAATGGACCATATGGCCAGTTCATTTTTTTCGGCTTGTATGTGACTGATTAAGGGCATTAGCTCGATTCGAATAAGTACAGTTAACAGAGGACTGACACAATTTTTAATTAAAATCACCCATGATCGAGGTCACAATCGAAACGGCGGACCCTGAAATTTGAAGTACGAAGGTGGCTTGTTCCTGGCCAGTCGATACGAAATTATTCACTTGTGTTTTTAACACACCCCTTCCATCCTTGAAATACGTCACATACGACGTTGCAAATGCTGCAGATGGCATTAATGGCGTGCTTCAGATACACAAAAGTTCGATACAATAAAGAAACGACATATAAATTCCACTACCATTGAGTTTTCAGAAGTTACCTCCAATAGTTTCTAAAGATGAGGGAGGAGTAATTCATCGATGATACGACGAATTGTTGGAAGAATTGCGTTTCTCGGAGACAGTCCTTCGCGCAATCGCTCGAGTCACCTTAAACTAGTCTAGACGCTCATTACGCTCCATATTCCACAAAAGTTAAACATCGAAGCGTAGTTGTCAACATGAGAACATGGCAGCGTGTTTTGATTCCTCTATCTGATCTCAGGAAGACAAAGTACCACATTCTTGTATTATTGCACGAGGATAATACAAACCATAGTTGTAATATAGTCACTAGTTTCAGCAGTATTAACAATATCTTTGGCAGCAATAGCATTATATAAAATAAGAAGAAAATATTTGTCTGGCAACTAAAACCTGATTTTGTTTTTTCAGTTTTAAAACTTGTTCCTGCATTGTTTTAAAGTCACTAGTATGAAACTCATTCCAAGCGTGTAAATTCGATTCTATTTGTAAGATAATATGGAAATAACAATAGATGTTAAAAGATGAATTAGAATGTAATAAAAGAAGTAACGAAATAAATAAACGATATAAACGTGGAAAATGTATGTAGGTTATTTCTACAATATAGTCGCCGGCCTCGGTAGCGTAGGGGCTAGAGTGCTAAGCTCCGCGTGCCGAAGGTCGCCGGTTCGAATCCGGCCGCGGGCATGGATGTTTAAGTGTTGTGTTTATGTGTGAATGTCCTGTGCGTCCTGTGGCGTCCATACATTGGAAAAATACAATATATATACTGGATGACGACTTATACAATGAAAGCTTTAATAATTACAATGAGCTGGCTGTATGGTCTCCGTTGCCAAATGCCATTTAAAAAAAAAAAAAAAAAAAAAAAAAAAAAAAAAAAAAACACTATAGTCAAATGCAATACTACACTTCACCGGTGAAAATGCAGATTATAATTTTATAACTACGAAAAACATGATACTTTCTTCGAATTATCGCAAAGATTTGTCACCCTTTCATCGTAGACACATGCTTCTACCACTCTTGACGTATGAAAGATGGAGAGTGCTTCTCACATGTGAAATTTTCCTGCTCTATTTCACAATTTTTAATTTACATCCTACATCCTCACCAGAATACAAGCTTATGATTTTGGATTTGATAATTATTTAATGCCGTTCAATCACAAAGGAAAAGGTAAATGCTGATATGGTTCTAACGACCTGATGACAGGTTTTATTTGCTGCGCAATCAACCCCTCTCGTAGCCGTCTTAACCGAACCCGGTAATCTTATTGGGTATAGGGCGCTGCAGTTTCGCGTGGAATCTGAACCACGGAAGCGTTCTGGCGCATTTCACATTACACAGCAAGATGCGCCGGAGATGGAGGTCGGGTTAAAGGCCTTTCAAAATCCCCACAAAGACAGAAATTCGAACTGCGGGCCTTTCGATCTCCAGTTAGACGCCTTAACCACTGAGCCACCAGACAACTGCGTTTTATTGCAAAAATCCTTATTACTGGATGAAAATATATCAAGGAAACTCTTTTCCTGTTACTTCTTTGTGCTAAATATAGACGTCGACGAACTGCCAAAAAATATTTTAGTACCTTTCTTTACTGACTACATATTTTCTTATCGCTGCTCCATTCATGTGGAACCCAGGTCTCTAAAATTCACAGCAGTTCGGCTGAGTGCCTGAAGCGATTGCCGTACCGGTTTCGGCGAGGCACGACCGGTGTTACTTCAATTTGTGCTGCCGTGGTACCACCCATCCTGATTGCAGTTTTAAGTGAGTTTGTGTTCACCTAAACCAGAACTGCTCGTTGGATAAACAGAACAACACATTAATGCAAAGTCTGTACAGTTGACAGTGAAATCTGACAAGCGTCTCTTCACCTACAGCACAGATAGTCCTTCGCAACTCTTTCTGTGAACTTTGCGGTAAGATTAAAACAAAGGAAGATAACACAAATCTGATGTCTACGTAACTACCAGAGGCGTCCGCAGTCGCAACTTAAGCCATTATCGTTATAAATAGGCTGGGAATGAAGAAATTTGTTTCTTATAAACAATTTTTTTAACTGATTAACGTCTCTTAACAGCGAGATCATTAGAGGATGGGGAGCAAGGAATGGGAAGGAATTCGGCCATGGTCTTTTGAAGGAAGCATCTCGGCATTTGCCTGGAGTGATTTGGGAAACCATGGAAAACCCAAATCTGGATGCCCGGACGGGGATTCGAACTGGCGTCCTCCAGAATGTGAGGCCAGAACGCTAACCGTTACACTACCACTCTCGGCCTTATAAACAAAGTTTTTTTTATTTTTTATTTTTTTTTTTAATTTTTTAAATGGCATTTGGCAACGGAGGCCATACAGCCAGCTCTATGTAATTATTATTTGCTTTCAGTGTATTCGTCGTCATCCATTGTATATATTGTATTTTTCCAATGTATGGACGCCACAGGACGGACAGGACATTCACACAGACACACAACACTTAAACATCCATGCCCGCGGCCGGATTCGAACCGGCGGCCTTCGGCACGCGGAGCTAGCACTCTAGCCCCTGCGCTACCGAAGCCATGAAGTATAAACAAAGTCATTGCGATAAACATTGGGATAGTAGAAGTAAAAATAACGAGACCCTTAGAATGAATTGCGGTATACGAAAATAAGTGATGTCAACTATTCATAATAGGGTTTTAATTTTCCCATTTCCAATGACCTACGGTTTCGTCACCCGAAATCTTACTTTTATGATCGAGTGGTCTACACTCTGAATCTCGGCTCGACAGAACTATTGATGGACGTTATCCAAAAGTGTAGTACAATGCAATTATCCTTGTTTAGGAGTCCACCTTAACCAGTAGGCCCTATGCATCCAGCAGGATTACCGAATTAGTTCGGACATCTTGCGCCCTATAGCCCGTTCAGTTAACAGAGGCGGCTCAAGGTTAGTCTGTTGTATCCCCACTTCGCTGCACTTACCTCTACCTTGGAGGAAGGAAATATATGTAGGAGAAGTGACGTTAAATTGGTGAAGCAGGCTCGCGCATGCGCAGTGGCGGAAGCGGAGATATTGCGCTTCCAAACAATTGCGATGTTCCCAGTATATCCTGAAAACTAAGCAAGATATAGAAAAATTTTATTCTTTATTTTCGATTTGTCTCGTCGTGTTACATAAGAATCGATCATTAAATTTGACTTTTGCGAAATTTTTCATCTCCATTTCAACTCAAGACACCTCACTTTTGATGCAGTATATCTCTAGAACTAGGTGAGATATCGAAAATTTTTATTCTTTATTTTACATTTGTCTCGTCTTTTTAAATAAGAATCCATCATCAAATTTGACTTTGACCAATTTTTTCTTCTGAATTTCAACCAAAACGATTTCACATTTGGGACAGAATATCTCGAAAACTAAGCAGGATATCAAAAAATTTTATTCTTCATTTTTTATTTGTCATATCGATTTACATAATAATCCATCACCAGATTGCTACGTCACCTTTATCCTAGAGTCCCCTTGAGGTTTTTGTACATATTCCCCGTGTCTGTATGGAAGCGGCCATGCCCCCTCCATTCCGGCCATGCCCCCCACTCCTCCTCCGCCCTGCTTCACTTCAATGCGCTCTTGCGTCGTCTCCATATATTTCCTTCCTCCATGACCTCTACTTGCGGAAGGGAAATTTACCACTAGCCTATCTGGACACAGCTCGGAAAGTAAGGAAGGGAGAAGTAGTGAAGTTAGGAGCGAGGTCACGGGAATATCACCTTGAACCGCCAGTTCGGATTGAACAGGGTATACTTCGCTGTAACAACACAAAGCTGTTATTTTTAGTCGCTTTATAAGTTTGTCTGAAAACTGAAATAGTTGCATTGTAGCGTTTGGAGAAAATAGGGCTCGATGTTGAAGTTGTTAAACGGAAACCTCCTTGCGTATAATGATTTTGAAGTAAACAGTGAATCGGCGTTGAAACTATACTGACAACCTTGCTTACCCTAAGGCAAAGGCTGTCCATGTAAGCCAAATTACAGAACCAATCTGACACATATTTACATGCCTACTATTGTTTAAAGAATCGCGTAAGTCGATAATAGGAGCCTATGTAGAACAATGGATAAGTGTCGGAGCACCGACCTCGAAGGTATTTCTTCTGACAACTGCCACAGCCCCCAGCAAGGCTGTCGGTCTGTAATTTGCGTTCCTTCCCAGTGAAGGTGCCCGAGGACGTGCTGAAGGCAGCGGAGCCTCCGTTTGGTATCCTTTCAAAGGACCTGTCACCGCCAGGCAGGTCATTCGAGTAATTAAGCTTAGGTCGAGAAAAAATCTTTCTACAAGTTCACAAGCACTTCGTCAGCAACCAAGAGTATGGCTACACATTAGGAATGTCAATTCGTAATCTTACAGACGTAGCCTACAAAATTAAAGACGCTATTTGACATTACTGATGCTGAATTTATGACAATTCCACCCCATATGGCTTTGTATATTTGGTTACTGCCATTTTCATTCACGATCAGCAACAAACATTCAAAATTGTTTAGGAGTCACATCAAAGTGTAATGAAATACTATGAAATTTTTTTTAAAAAAAAGAAGTATGTCATTTAGAGGCTAATTACGTCACTAGGTCGCCTAAAAAAACTTTTTTTTACTCCCTATATACTTCCTATACTTAATCTATCTAAGAAAACATCATTCAAATTACTTTCCATAAAGTCAGTGGCTTTAATTTCTATAAACTTCACTGAATTATAGCGAAAATGATTGTTTTGTAGTTCTGGCACTTATTGTTACACAACGAGAGTCGTGAAAGAAACGTTCCTTAGATAGCAATATAGGCAGACATTTCAGTGTTTGACATCAATACCAACATGTGGTAATTCTCAGTCTGTATTGGATTTACATACTTACTGATTATGGGTATGACAGAGAATTAAGAATAAATAATGTCCCCGTCCCCAAACATATATCTAATGCCTAATATTTCTTCAGAAAAGGAACAAGAAAGAAATTGTTCTTTTAGAATCTAAGTAATAGCGTTTAAATAATAAAACAAGTGTAACTACTTCCGTGTTGAATTTTTAAATGACAAAGGTGAGGTGAGAGTTACCTTACGAAATATTGTGTACAATAACAGTAAGATGTGGCTTTAATAACCAGGAGTCAGATTTTCTACGTACTGAAGATTAGACTGCACCATATCTTAAGATACCGAGAAAATGCAACCAGATTCAGGACTATAAACACTTAATCTGAAACATGAAACATTGTTTCTTTGTTTCATATTCATAAAATAAGATTTTCCTGGGAAGAAAGTGCAAAAATTCTAGAAGACCAGCTTTATCACTTTGTGAGACTTTAGAAGACAAGAACGCAATCTCCTGAAAAAACACAGATCGCAAATACATGATAGAAACATAAGCAGTGATCTAATACTCATCATACTAAATGTGTTTGTTATTAATCAATCAGTTTAACAAATTTTCTAAAAGTTCCTGTATTTCACGCTTACAATACAGTGTATATGAAAAATAACCGTACAATTAACGTTCGCGTACAAGGTATTAAAATTCATGGTTACCTTGCCTCTAAAATGTTTTCGGAAGTTACTGCTAATTTTAAAGGAATCTTTTCGATGATAGTTAAAGCAATTAGTGGAATGAATTAGATATTTAGACTGAATAACATATGTAAAGAACTGGAAATAATGCCTAATCATTGAAGCTAAGAAGAAGAAGAGGAAAAAACAGGAAGAAAAGATTTGAGGCCCATTTAGTAATAAGTAGTTTGATTGGCTGATCCAAGATCACATAAGACTGGATAGAGGGATTTAGAAAGATAGTTCAGTAGCAGATTGCATTGATATACAATAAAGTCTCCAAAATTAAACCTATTAAATAAGAACTCTGCCGGGTTATCAGTACTGCATCACGCAAATAAGAATAGTATTAATTAATTGACGAAATTGCAGAAAGAGCATATCTACAAGAAATGTTTGGAGGTCACATAATAGGGTTATAGTAGAATGATGAACGCGAATAAGAAATGAGTAGTGGCTGTTATACGTCCGTTAGATGCTACTGGAGAGAAGGAGATTTGGCATTATAAAGATGGTTTAACATGTCGAATTTAGACTTTATAGTGATCGTTTCAGTGTACAGAATGAAATAGTAAAAATGTTAGTCTTATACTGTTCAATTGAAGTTTGTGAAAACCGTTTATTAAGCAGTACTGGCGAAATAAGGATTATGGAATACATATCAGTTTAAGGGGCAACAAAATTGTGACAGAATATTATTTGAAGAATTAAAGTCAGATTACGAATGGATGGAAATTGGTTATATCTAAAAATGAACTGATACCATTAAGTGACTGTATTTGTGGGCCTACTTTTTTATAAAAATAAATTTTTTCATGTAATTCGTATACAAAGCTGTGTGGGATGTGTTTAACACGTACAGGGACTTGCAATATGAAGAGAAGTTCAAATAAATGAAAATGATAGTTTGTTGGTGGTTTGGTAACATCGACGTATTCCGAAATAATTAAAGGTTGTATTTATAACTCTAAACCACTGACTCGAGTTATTTAGCCTAAGTAATCCATATCGTTTTCAGCAACTGTTTTCAGTAGAATACTGATTACCAACCTTACACAACAAGCCCGCTCTTCATCCTTCAGATCCTTATGTAGCTGTTCACAGTCCTATACAGTTTTAATTCTATTTTCTAACTGTAGAGCATCAACACATCTTTTATTACACTAATTAACAGCAAAGCTTCCAATATACTTCCCTATGATACTTCCATTTTAACTTCCAGCTCTCTGATAGTGCATTTGTCTTCTACATATTAAATCATCACGGCAAGTCAGCTCTGCATTCACTCCAATAGTTTTTATGTCTTTTCTATAATTTTATGGTGTGACGAAATAATATCAGTTTCTCAAAAGGAACTGTATTATGCTAGAATAACATAGAAATTTATTCAGATGACATCCAGATCCGTATAAAGTTTTATTTTGTGGCAAAAACCTGGAATCTACATCAAAGTTTTATTTTTGATCGATGTGTTTGCCATTGTTAATGCGGAAGACTATGTACTGGAAATCAGTTTCTCGCCAAACTCGATCGAGTATATTGGTCAACTGCAATTACAGTGTAGATTCAGTTTCTCATATAACAGAAATTTGCACGTTAAGATGAAATATATACTCCATCTTGAACGAAACAACATAAAAAAACTTAACCTTTGTCGCAGAATGCGTGTCATGAAATCAAAATGACACTTTAATTGCCTGTAAAATATCTGAATAAATTTTTTATAGCTTCCAAAATTGTAAAGCTCTTTTTGAAGTACCTCCTTACGTAAAAATACCTTCTTTTTTATTACGGTTTTACGCCTCATCGACATTGAGGTCATTAGAGGCGGGAAAGGATGGGGGGACAAGTAACAGAAAGGAATTCAGTCATGGCCTTTTTAGGAAGCAACCCGGCATTCGCCTGGAGTGAGTTGTTTTTTTTTTTCTGATTAACGTCTCTTAACATTGAGGTCTTTAGAGACGGCAAAGGATGGGGGGCAAGAAAACGGGAAGAAATTTTGCCATGGCCTTTTAAAGGAAGCATTCCGGCATTTGCCTGGAGTGATTTGGGAAACCATGAAAAACCCAAATCCGGATGCCCGGACGGATATTCGAACTGGCATCCTCCCGAATGCGAGGCGCGAAAGCTAACCGTTACACAACCACACTCGGTGTGAGTTGGGTGACCACGGAAAATCCAAATCTGGTTACCCGGGCGGGGATTCGAACACACGTCCTCCCGAATGCGTGGCCAGAGCCTTAACCACTCACCCATCACAATCGGTATGTAAAAATACCATTTGTCACATAATAACACCAGTAAGTAAGTCATACGAGATCATTATGTGGCTGTAATATATGAGTCAAGTTTTTACCTTTACATAAACATATTATTCGTGTTGTTAATACTTCAGAGTCTGCGAGAATAATCACTTGTGTCGCTGCGACCTGCGAAAATGAAGTGCCGACACGTCGGCTGTTCCCAAATTGAATCGAGCCCAGCCTGCGAGAGACGTAATGGTGGCTACTTGGTGCGGCTGCTTATTGTGTCCGACGGATTAACGACTGTACCCAGGCCGCCGCGACTGTATTACGACGTGGAGGCGACCGGGAGTGGACTCGGCCCGCCGTGTAATTTAAGTCCGGGAGACTTCAACGCCAAAATCGTAAACGTCGACCGGGCGTAGTTAGAAAGCAGTTTATCGGCACTGTCACGCCGACGAGTTGATTAACTAGCGCTGATTTAGGTACTAAAACCTAACTGCTGCTCACGGCGTGGGATTTCCATGAGCGAAGATGAACGATGGAGGCCAGTTTTCGATATGTAGGAACATGCGTAAGAATCCGAATAAAAGTTTCAAGAATTTCACAAACATCGGTTCACAGACACACCAAAAAAAGTCTAGGCAGATTGCAGGTGCATGCAAAAAATTATAACTTTTAAACAAGGTATAAGCGGCTACTTAACCAGAACGTTAATGGTGGATATTCACGCAATCTGGTTGTTTTGTACTTAAAAAATGACACGATAAACCCATTGGATGACGAAGTAAATTACTAATTCTCATACATAAGAAATGTTAACATCTTAATTTCCAGTATGTTGTATTATATAGCTTACGTGCTCAATGCAGTTCACTGTCAAATCAAAGATTGTTAAACATGGTTGGAAGGTTAGGAAAGTGTAATACAACAGTATTACATAGAACCGAATGGCGCATGGATCGCCGGAGATTTAATATTAAGTAATAACTTATTAACAAATGTATTTTGGAGTGTTTAGAGACGGAGCAAATCTATTAATATCATGATAGAGCTTTGTTTGATGGTCTAATGTAATTTGTAGATGCAAGTAGGTGACGCTCTGATCTCAATAACAAGACTGGCTGGCGTTTCCAACTGAAAGGTACTCAGCCATCCTTTGAAATCAAAATATAGTCCCTTGAGAGACTGGGGTAGACTAGTGTCTCTGGTATGGCAGAGGTGGTATAGCAGACCTCTCACGGCCGACGATTGGTAGCTACTACCCATGTACCGTTAGAGAATAAAGCATAAAACGTTTACTTAGATGACCTCTCAAAGAGCCGCTAGAATTTTGTATAGTTCAGTGAGTCGTTCAATAGTATTAAGCAGTGTCTTTTAGAAAGTGTATCAAGGGAAAACTTTCTGAAAGTCATCAAAGCCTCAGCCCACCTAAAAATGAAGTAAAACAACTCATTCTCTCTCTCCATCATCTTTGCTTTTTAAATGTCTCTCTCTCTCGTGTGTTTGATCTTCTAAGCAATCAATTATGCTGCTATTTAATATGGTGATATGTGTTTAAACAGGTATTAAAGACATTGTGAGATTAAACATTCTCGAAAACTGGCGTGTTTCTTTTATGAATATGATAACAGCATATTAATTTTATCTGTGAAAATGTATACAGTGATTACGAATAAACCAGACATTAAATATAAAATTTTATTAACAACTGGTAGCTGTGGGCCATTTTCTCACTTGTAAGTTAATAAATTTTTATAAAGATTAATGATAAGCCAATGCAATTTAATTTAGTTGTATCGATGTATCATTAAGTTTGTAAAACATAATAAAATTTTATTGTAATACTTCCTTCATCTTTCCACAGTACTTATTTTCGGAAGTGTGTTAAAGCTCTAGAATAAGCAATCATCGGCAGAGAAATCTGTTAACATATACCTGACACACGTGATTGAAATAAAGTGTATTTGCGGGGAAGGCAGAAGATGGCTACACTTAAAGCAATCACCAAAAAATAATGTAAAACATATGATAAATACATAATATAATATTAGAAACCGGGGAAGTTACGAAACCAATGTATAGGTAAAATGGAGATATACGCTAATTCAAAACCACATTCTTGCCAAGTTCAAGGTTTAGCGACGTATGCCGGAACAACAATTACCTTATGTGATATTAATAACGCTAGTTATGCACAGTTAAACTTCTCGTCGTCATAGCACCTTTACTGCCTTTTCTTAATAGGCTGGGGGATGGCGGAGTATGTTGTCCGTGGACATTGCCTGCAGAAGTATTTGGGTGATGCAGAGCTTTTCTGTAGGTGTGGCTTCTCGGTGGTGTTTGAGTTAGATTATTGGGCTTAATGGTCTCTTATGACAGTCAATGGTGACGTCATAGCGACCGATGTTGTTTACATCCGGGTTATTGCTTCTATTTGAAGTTGTGTAGAATACTTCAGGCAGTTGTCTAAATCTGTCATGGAGATATGGAACTCCAGTAGCTTCATGGAATGCGTAGGTGGGAAATCTGGCTGAAAGGTGCAGGGCTCTTTTCAGAGTCCTGTTTTGTAATGTTTGTAGTCTGAGTATATAGCTGTCAGCAGCGTATACCCACACTGGACAGGCATACTCAATAATAGGGCTTACTAGGGTTGTGTAGATCTTAATGCCAGTGCTTGGGGCTAAATTGCTGTTTCTGTTAAGAAGCGAGTAGAGGCTGTGAAGCCTCGCGCTTGATTTCCTGTGGACGTCATTTATATGAGCTTTCCAGGTTAGTCTCCTGTCTAGCAGCACTCCCAGGTAACGGGCAGTAGCCGACCAGGGTATGTCACTACCGTGAAGGTGAAGAACAAGGTCCGGTTGTCGTGGGCGACGGGGCCCAAGCCTTTTATTGCTGTCAATCTCCGTTACCTGGAGGACTTCCTGAAGGTGGCGAGTGGCTAAAATTCTGCTGCGGCTGGCTGCGAGGTACGCTCTATCGTCAGCGTATGTTGCGACCAAAAAGTCCATTGGATGTGGGTACGTCTGCAGTGATAATGAATATAAAGTCGGACCCAGAACTGAGCCTTGGGGAACTCCCGCTTTCACTTTTCTGACCCTAGAGAAAGCTCTGTCGACTCGAACACTGAATGTGCGATATATCAGGTATGATTTTATTAACTTCACGTATGGATCTGGCATACCCTGCTCGTAAAGCTTAAGTAAGAGGCCCGAGTGACATACGGAATCAAATGCTCGGGAGATGTCGAGCATCGCCATGGCACAGTATTGTTTGTGGTTGAACGCTTTTGTGACAGCTTCTGTTACCCTCGTCAGCTGCTGAGTAGTTGAGTGGCCGCGACGAAATCCCAGCTGGTGATTAGGTAATGCATTTGTGTCCTCGATATGGGTGGACAGTCGTTTTAGCAGTAGCCTTTCAAATACCTTGCTAATGGCTGGAAGAAGGCTTATTGGTCTGTAGTTTAGTGGTTGGTGTGGGTCCTTCCCACTCTTATGGATTCCCACCACCATCGTATGATTCCATCGGCTATGGAACTATATTCGGCGCAGAATGGTGTTGAAGATTTCTGCGAGGCAAGCTGAGGCCTCCGGTGGCAGGTGCCTTAGAGAACTGTTATAAATCTCGTTACTGCCAGGAGTTTTGCGAGGGTGGAGATTTTGAAGGCTGCTAGTAACCTTTTCAGGAGTAATATCGTCTATTTGGAATTCATCTTCTGCTTCTAGGTTAAAGCAAAAGCCGACGGTTGACTTCGGCGAGGTGTATGGGGTCTGCGTTTGCTTGCGACGGTCGGAAATTTGTTTCGAAGATATTGGCGAGGGCATTCGGCTTGTCTTCAGGAGTGACAACTTAGCCATGGCTGTCGTGGAGAGGAGGAAGGCGCTGTCTTCGTCTGGTAAGCCTTCTTGTTTGAACCCAGAGTGACCCGTCCTCTGGGATGAGCATGGAAACTCATGCGTCCCACTCTCTTTTTAGGTACTGCAGTAGTGATGTTTTTATTTCCCTCTGCAGTCGATTGAGCAGCCTTCTTGTTGCCTGGTTTCTCGTCAGCTTCCTTTCCGTTGCAATCCTGTTTTTGTGTCGTATTTCAGCCATCAGTAGAGGGGGAAGCTGGGGAGTAGGGGCTGACCGAGGTACCCTAACGGATGTTGAAGCATTGACGGCAGTCTCGAAGAGTTCGAGGGCATTGTCGATGTTCGTAATTTCCGGTTGGTTAGTAAGTTTAGTTTGGAGGATCTCTTGAAAAAGCCTCCAATTTGTATTTTTGTAGTCAGTTCTTCAGGGACCGCCATGGTCCAATCTCCGCTATAACCGGGCAGTGATCAGAGGAGAGCCGGTTTAAGGCTGCGGTAGCGACTAATAAAAATATCTAGAACATCTGGCCTTTGACCGTTGCTTGGATAATGAGTGGACACATCTGGTGCCAACACCCCCATCTTAAGTCGGTTGGTCAATCTTCTCATGCTACTCCCGCAGCATTGGAATATCTGCAATTCCTGTCGGTGTGCTTTGCGTCTATATCTCCTCCGATCAGAAGCTTACAACCGATGGAAGCCAGGGGCGTGAAATCATCCTCATCGATCTGTCGCCGAGGAGGACGGTAACAGGAGATGATCGTTAGTTTTCCGTTGGAGGTCGTCACTTCAACACCGACGGTTTCCATCTGTTGGAGTGTGGGTATGGCGATCTCGTGATGTGGGATGTTTCGTTTTATGTATAGGGTGACTCCTCCGCCAGCGGTGGGTCTGACCAAGCGACAGCAGTTGTAGTTGGGCACAGATGCACGCAGACCGCAGACCGGGTTTGAGAAAGTTTTCAGAGACGAGGCATAAAAACTGTCGTACAAACTGACTGAATTTTAGTAGCTTACTATGAATGCTGTTGGCATTCCAGGCGCAGAAAGATAATAAATAAATCAGGGTGGTTGAAGTGAGAGCATTTTGGGGAAGCCAGGGCTTTCGTCACGGCGCTGGTCATCTTCTCCAGCTGCTTGCTAAGGTTGGAGACCATTTTTAGAGCAGCATTCTGTGCCTCGCTGGTTACGCCTAGGTTCTGTCTCTGTTGGGAGGCGCCTTGTAGGTTTGAATGTGCGTCTGTTCTCAGATCTGGTGGGCTATTCTCAGGAGAGCCCATTTCTTGGGAACTACCTGGTAGGACAGATCCTCAAGGAACCTCTCTTCCGCTACCCTTGGAGGATAACTCTTTCCTGATTCGCGCAGGGACCCAGGCTTATTTTTGGGTCTTTTACGCGGCTTAAATTTCTTCTTCCCTTGATTTTTGGGGGCCTGATATTTCTCTGTAGCAGTAGTGCCGTTTTTCTCTATAGTAGTTGTGCCATTTTGCTATGGCACTGCTGTTGGAGGTTGTATCTTATCTGGTGGCCTTTCTTGCTCGTTTATTGTTCCTCTCTGCCTGCCAAGAGCCCTTTTGAAGGCTGGGCAGCCCTTATAGCTGGGTACATGACATCCCCCGCAGTTTGAACATTTGGCCTCGTCCCTGCCTTTCTGAGATGTGCATTGTGTAGATTCATGCTGTCCGGCACATTTTACACATACTGGGTCATTCTGCAGTTTTATGCGACATGTCCAAATAGTTGACAATTGTAGCAATGAGGAGGAACAGTTGAAGCCCATAACT
Source organism: Vandiemenella viatica (assembly GCA_031002005.1). NCBI lineage: Eukaryota > Metazoa > Arthropoda > Insecta > Orthoptera > Morabidae > Vandiemenella > Vandiemenella viatica. The sequence goes on along the minus strand of JARYHS010008074.1, from coordinate 99,137,244 downwards.
TGTCTACCTAGACCTTGAGATGGCAGATCGTATCCACGCCAAAGATGGCCCTGTTTTCCTGGCAATCGGTTAGGGTTACCAGGAACAGCGGCATGATGAGGTTGGTGCCTGGTCTTCGAAATTGGACCACAGACTGGATGATGAACCCCATCTCAGTAAGCTCATTTTTTGATTCGCTTGTTGGTAGAGTTCTGGGGATACCCCTGAAAACTACTTTCAGAAAAGGAACAACCCCTGTAGGAAATGTGTAGTATGGGGTATTAGTCTCGTGTAGCATAACCGTGACATCAGTGAAATCTTCCACGGTGGAGAAGGAAAACTTTATCTTCACCGCCAGCGGTCGTGGCAGCAAAAGAGCTCTTGGCGACAGCGTAAACTCTGTCGTGTAAACTCTTATAGTTTTGTTCGAATTGCGCTACAGTAGGAGGTATGTGTGGGTTCTTGCTGTAGTGGTAGGAATTTGTTGCTTAGCTCCACCGCTGGTGGGGTTTGGGTTTGTGGTGGTGATTTCGCAGTACGTCTTGGTTGTAGAAAGCCCTACTCATCTGATTGGTTGAGCAGCTGTAGGTGATGTGACTCCACGTCGGAGTGGTGCTCCTCACCGTCTGAGGTGGACTGTTCACTGTTTCTGACGGTATTTTAACTTTGTATGGTAGTACTTACATGAGCTGGAACAGTTGTGGAAAACTGTAGAACATTTCATTCAACGGTGTGTTATTTTCGCAAGGTGCATGGTCTTTGCTTGACGCGTTGTTCTGTTTACTAGGGCTCTCCCAATTTTCCTCAGATGGGTTTTGCCCATGATGTTGGCTGGAATGCGTTTGCGAATTGAAACCTCTTGATGTTCCGAGTCAGTGTTGTCTTCTTCATTGTTGAATGTTGTAGTTGTGGAGTCTTCAACACCGGAGCCTGGAACCTGTGGGGAAGGCGATCTCGGAGATTCGAGCATGGCCGGCGCGGAGGCACCAAGAAGGCTACCAGTGCCAGATATCACAGCGGTGACTAGGGGAGCCTGCTGGGAGTGTTGCTCTGGCCCCTTGTTATCACCGCAAGGTTGGCCAGGACCACAGACAACCCAAAAACCTTGGGCCAGTGGGTTCCATTCCCACAGGAGTGAGCCGTGTGGCGGTAAATCCCTAATAAGCTCGGAGAGAGAGGGCCAAGGATTTAGGGATGGGCAAAATATATCGATGTATCGATATATCGATATTTTTTTCTAAAAAATATCGATATTTATCGCCGATATTTTTATTTTCGATATATCGATACATCGATATTGTATTTAGTGTATCGATTTTAAGCACCAATTCGATATTTTTCCTACGAACGCAATTCAGTATCCAATTTAATCGTTACATGTATATAGGATAAATATACGTATATATCCAATCTTCTGAAAGTGTCTTAAAAAGTGAATTCGTCGAAATATAACAGCTTCATCAGCGGTTGATAGGTTAAAAAAAGCTGTTAAATTTTAACAATTTTACGTTAGCCTGTAAGCGGTTGTTTTATCTTTGTAGTTGAAATATTAACTTTTCAAGTGTTTTTTTTTTTCATTTACGAATAACAATTAATGGGTTGATGAACCACAAGTCATTATGAATGACTGCTAATTCATTTAAATGTCTACAATCTAGTCTACAGTCAAAACTCCTTAATCGCAAGGAATACGTTCCGTAAATTAGCCGCAAATACGAAAATCTTGAATACGGAAACCTTGAATACAGAATGTTAGTTTATATAGGATTATAGGGAATACGTTCCAAGTATACAGAAAAATTTTGATGTATTGGAGTGATTATCGCACTTTGAACTTAATAGACCAATTCTGGATTGCTTTAAATCCTCTATCCTAAAGTTCATTTTAATGCTCTTTAAATTATGCATATAGCTTTCTCGTGAATTACAGCCCCACTAAAGAATACTTTCTTGTGATTGCTGTCTTCGATTGATGTAGTGAGAGCGGTTTTTAATTTTTTATTCACTGAGACACCAATGGTTTTTACTGATAGTAAGGTCCTCTTCGAACGCCTCTCCCGTGTCAGGTTGTAGGCGATTACCATGGGTGATGTATGTCCCTTCAAGGAAAGTCCTAGGAATATGAACTGGGGTGGTTTCCCGTTTCACTGAACATGGTGGTGTAATGGTTAGAGTTCTGGCCTCGCATTCGGGAGAAGGGTGGGTCGAATCCCCGTCCGGGCATCCAGATTTGGGTTTTCCATGGTTTCCCAAATCACTCCAGGCAAATGCTGGGATGCTTCCTTCAAAAGGCCATGGCCGAATTCCTTCCCATTCCTTGCCCCCCATCCTTGCCCGTCTCTAAAGACCTCAATCTTAAGAAACGTTAAGCAGTTAAAAAAAAATCTCCGTTTACTTCCTCAGTGTGACAGTGGTCCTAAATGTGTATGACAGTGACACTGTGTGGCTCGGTATAGAGTGTTGTGGATGAGAGATGAAAGAAGGGAGAGGGTGGAAGCCGGTGTCGGCATGTTCAGGCCTACTTTTGCGAAACATTCTAAAGGGGGCGCCAAGCTTAACATTCCCATCCAACGGATGAATCACCATCAACAACATCGTATGCCCTTGCACCATACGCAATGCAGAGAGGTTTGGTGATTAGAAATTGCAACTTACTGGTCAAGCCCTGATGATGAAAATCGTTGATGTAGTGTTAAGTGAAAATAATTCATTTGCAGCACTCTGCGATCACGCAAAAAGTATTGTGACTTATTTTAAGCAGTCTGTCAATGCTATGGATCTATTAAGATCTGAACAAGAAGCAACTGGGGAAAAGGAAGGAGAGGTGTTGACTTTGACACAAGCTGTTAGCACCAGATGGAACTCCTACTTTAATATGTTAGAACGATTTGTCAGACTCTCTGCAATTGTAGCTAAAATCTTAGCTACAAAAAGTCAGTCAAATATAAACACACTTGATATGGTTGCAACTTAACAGCTTAATGTAATACGTGACCTCATTGTCCTGCTTGGTCCTTTCAAAGAAGCCACTGAAGAAGTTAGTGGTACAAATTATGTGACTGCTAGCTTAGCCATTCGTGTTACAAATCTGATTCGACAAGTAACGGAACAAGCTACTCCTTCGACCACTTTAGGATTCACGGTAAAAGAGGCTTTACTCCAAAGAATTCAAGAGAAATTAAGTCCTTTAGAAGGAAAAACATACCTTGCAGCAGCTACCATTTTGGACAGGCGTTTCAAACGAATATACTTCACTTCTCCAATCGGTGTGTCAAATGCGATATCTACAATAAGTAATGATATTCGCTTGGAACTTAGACGACGAGGACAAAGTTCTCCAGAAGTAAGGTCTAAGAAACACAATATATCGCAGATAACGCATCAATTTGGTCCGCACATGAAAAGCTATTATCCCTTAGCACTACTGTTATGCAAGAGGTTCCAAGCTCTGGCACAGTTCCTAACGAGCTTAAGCAGTATCTGGACCAACCATTAATAGACAGAAAATCAGACCCAGTAAAGTTTTGGGTGAATTACCAGTGCTCCAGCGCGCTGAAATACCTTATATGTCAAGCTTCTACTGTGTAGACCAAGAGAGTGGCTCCTGCAGTCATCTTAGCTGTACTGAACAACAGGAGTAGATTGACGGGGAGCACATAAAACAGAGAATCCTTTTGATGTCCATATCAGACGAATACTGGTTTGATTGATTGAAAAAAATAATAAATTAATAAAAGTTTGTATAATTTCTACCTGTGTCTTTAATGTTCAGAATTTTCTTAAATATTTTGAAGTATTTTATGTTTTTTTTTATTTATTTTTTTTAGATAATTACTCCCTTTAGACAAAAATATCGAAATATCGAAATATCGATATTTTTTCCCCGATATATATCGATAGTTTGTAAATATCGTTTCGATATTTATCGATATATTTTTTTGATTGCCCATCCCTACCAAGGATGTCCCCAAAGAAGAAGAAAAAACAAACACTCACCATCTCCTTCGCTGGAAAGCGAGCGGAGACCGTGCACACGGGAGCACACAACAGCGTTAGCAGTATAGCACCCGAGGGCACGGAAGCTGACCGCCGCTTTGAGTTGAGTTAAAGGAATCAGCACTGAATTAAAAGTTTATTTGGTTTTCTTAAAGTAGATTTCTCGCAGTGATATAATATATTGCTATTATATTTATACTACGTAAAAATTAGAGAAATAAAACTTAGACTTTAACTTCCATAACATGTGAGTATCATTAATATAATTAAAAAAATGCTAAACGACTGCGAGAAATCTACTTTAGGAAAACCAAATCAACTTTTAATTCAGTCCAGATTTCTCAGTATTCTTTAGTGTTTTACGGACGTTTGTACCGTGTACTATTTCTCTACTGCACAATTATGACAGAGCTATTTACTGAATCCTGGTTACTATCATTTAAGTCGCTACCAGAAGAGTCTGAGAATTTCCTATTCTTACATCAAAAAGTTGACCGTTTATGTGTTGTCCAAAACACTTTTCCATCATACTGTTTCTAATAAGACATTAAAATAAATTTTATAAAAGTGACATTCACAAGTTGACTTTTAATTCCTTTGTATCTCTACTGATTTACAGTGATAGTATCTCATGTTTGTAAAAGGCCTTAAATGTAACTGTACAGTAAGCCTTCAGGAGCGAAATAGTAGATTCTATGTAATAATATCGTTGTTATTATTCTCCTTTCTATAGAAATAAATAAATAAAAATAAACATATATATAGCAATTGTCGTTGAACTGTGTTTGTTTTAAATGATGTGTTTTGCCTGAGTTTAACAGAGTCTGTGTTTATGTTAATGTTACCAGTGAAGTGGTAATATATATTTATATTATCATGATTCGTTATTACTAAATGGTAAGAAAGCTTTTTAAATTGATTTTATGTATATATTTTAGAAGCTGTATGTTTATAACCCTTCTATTTCAATTGTAAAGTGTGTAAGTCTTTGGAAAATAATAACTCCCAAACTCCAGACGTAAATGCGTAGCCTTACGTCAACATAGAATTTTTTACATTTAATGTTCATCGAAATGGGTAAAATTTTTCGATCTCGTTCACAGTAAAAAACAGTGACAATAAAAACAACGACAGTTGACAGAATTAAGTTTCTAATGTGCGATAACAATTAAATTAATACATTTCAGCTGTTACAGTTATTCCGATTAGACGTAAGAAGTAGAAGAATTCCCTAAGTTTGTCTTAAGCAAAGAAAGTATTCACGATCAGTTTTTGAGGGGCATTCCAACAAAAACTTTAATTCTAGATACATCTAACTTCAGTAACACATCCGATACAAAGCCACGATGTCGCCAGAAAATGTTGGATTTTTCTATTTCTTGACCAGTTTAAATTTTTTTTAAATGTCTGAAAGTTTTTTTAAATATGTTACTCATTTACATAAACGAATAATACATTCTTTTCTAATGTCATATTCAAAAGAACTCTTAAGAATCTGAAGAGCAATTAGTCATGACATATTTATTTACCAACACGCTCGGTTTTTTTTTTATTTTATTTTAATATTAGAGCATAAAGGTTGTTATGCAGTAGTTTTTTAGCTTTTGCTGGAAACTAAATTCCACAATTTAGTTAAGTTTATTGGAGTGTTATTGTATTTCGTGCATTCTAACGCATTATATTTCAGAAAACCGAAGAAATGAATCACCAAAATTACGCAGTCAAAAAACTAAATTGTCTGAATTGAAAGTGTGGTATGTTTATCGGTTTTGTAATGGGATCTATGGTGGGTATCTCATCTCTTGTGTAGCAAGATTTGTGGTTACTACCTACTCGCGATACAAACAATTTATCATTTCTTGTTCCTTTCTCCGGTTATGCAGATTCTCAAAGCATACCATCGATTTAAAGTTACAACCATCCACTTAAAGTACTATTTTCTTGTCAGACTATCGTAAATTACATACGGGGATAATTCAATGATATAAATAAATATTCACATTCTGTTATGTGTTCTGTACCTTACTTTAATTGTGACGAATAATTTGAATGAAAAGCTACGTGGCTCGGCTCCTCCCACGTAGCCCAGCGTAGGTTTCTACCGAATTTTCCCCCTCCCCTCCTACCAGACCAATTCACGTTGTTTAGGGACGCTACCTTAGGTACAATTAATTGCCAATAAGACAATATCTATGGTTTTCTTTATAAACTACAAGGTGTTTTATACTTTTAGAAAGTTAATTTAATAGTTTATTTGCGGATGACCTATTAGTTTGGGGAGAGGATGAAAGAGAGGTGCAGGATCAGCTGGATGTGTGGGAGAGAGTAGTTGCAGGTTATGGCATGAAGTTCTCTGCGAGAAAAAGATTAAGTGGTTATTTTTATTTATTTATCAATCTTGTTCCATGGATCCCTGCTGAGGAAGTACCTCTGGGATGTGAAACATGTCATTGTTGATACATATACACATAATATGAGTCATATCATACTAAATATATATACATACATATTTTACAAATACAAGAAATAATAATAAACATACATTTTGGCAACTGAGTTTTGCAAATGTCATAATGAGTACAATTAATTATTTTCTTCAAATTCTTGAATTGAGTAGAAGGAGTTGCCAATAAGATAATCTCTAAGTTTTTGTTTAAATACATCTTTATTATCTGAAAGCTGTTTTATACGATTAGGTAGTTTATTAAACAGATGTATCCCAGAATAATTAACTCCTCTTTGTACTAATGACAGAGATGTTTGTGTTTTATGCAAGTTATTTCTGTTTCTTGTATTGAAACTGTGTACCTGTGAATTAGGTGAAAACAGGTTAAAATTTTCTATGACAAAGCTCATGAGAGAATATATATACTGAGAATACATTGTAAGAATATTGTGTTTCGTAAAGAGTTGTCTGCAAGAAGTTCTTGGTTTTACCCTACACAGAAACCTAATAGCTCTTTTCTGTGCTATGAAAACTTTTTTACTTTGTGAAGAGTTTCCCCATAAAATTATGCCATATGACATTACTGAATGAAAATATGAGGAGTAAACCTGTTTCATTAATTCTAGATCTGCTGTTAGAGAAAGTGTTCGTATTGCGAAGATGGCTCTACTTAACTTTGTCAGTAGTGTAGTGATATGATCATGCCAACAGAGTTTCTGATCTATTTTAATACCAAGAAATTTTATACTCTCTGTTTCTAAGATTGTGTTGTTTTTATAGTTTATACATATAGCTAGCTGTGCATAGATTTTTGTTTTAAACCTAATATAATGTGTTTTTTCAAATTTAATTTTAATGAATTTGCCTTAAACCAATTTGCTACTACTCTAAGTACTTCATTTACATTAAATTCAATAGTACTGTTTGGTGTTTTACGCACAGTCAGGTTAGTGTCATCTGCAAATAAAACACTCTTAACTTTGTCGGATAAATTTCCACGAAGGTCATTGATGTATAACAGAAAGAGGAGGGGACCTAAGACAGAGCCTTGTGGAATTCCATGTTTTATTTTCTCCCAGTCTGATGAAGCATCTTTACTTATTTTAGAATCAAAAATTGAAACTTTTTGCATTCGGCTTTCAATGTATGATTTAAACCATTTCCCTGCGGTCCCAAAAATACCATAGTATTCCATTTTTTTCAAAAGTAATTCATGATTTACACAGTCAAATGCTTTTGCAAGATCACAAAATATTCCTACAGGATTCATTTTATTATTCAGTTCCTCACATGTGTTATTTAAAAATGAATATATAGCCATTTCCATGGATAATCCTTTTTTGAACCCAAATTGTGAATCAGTGAGGATATTATAGTGTGTAACATGTTTTATTACTCTACTATACATGACTTTTTCAAAAAACCGTTGAGAATGTTGAAAGTAATGAAATGGGACGATAGTTGTATACACATGTTACTTCTCCTTTTTTAAATAATGGTTTTGTAACAGCATATTTTAGTCTATCGGGAAAAACACCTTGTATTAAGGATTCATTACAAATGTGAGCAAGTACATGACTGATACGGTCTGAACATCTTTTCAGTAATTTACTTGAAATATTGTCATAGCTGGAAGAATTTTTAGGTTTTAATTGTTTAATGAGTTTATTTATTTCTTAGACTGTTACTGGTGGCAATTTCATCTCCACAAAGCTATTTGGGAAAGCAGTCTCAAGAAGCCTTAGAGCACTATGTGGGGATTGCTTTTCGATGCCTAATTTATCTACTACTGACGTAAAGTGTTTGTTAAAAATTTCACAAACTTCCCCTACTTCGCTATACACATATCCATTTTGTTCTATTTTTATGTCTTTAGAGTGATTTACAGTTTTTCCTGTTTCAGTCTTTATTATATTCCATATTGTTCTCATTTTATTGTCTGAATTTTCCATTTTCGCCGATATGCACCTGTTCTTGGCCTTCCTTATTACATTTCTTAGTATTTTAGAATAAAGTTTATAGTGAACTTTCAGCGCATAGTTATCTGATTCTCTCATTTTTAAATAAAGGTCCCTCTTTGTTTTACTAGAGATTCTAATACCCTTTGTTATCCATCCCATGCCCAGTTCATTGTTTGGAGTGTTGAGAATTTTCCTTTTTTTGAAACTACCTTCAAAAAGTGTTAGAAATATATTCAGAAAGGAATCAAATTTCGCATTAACACCCTGCGCATTATATACTTCTAACCAGTTTTCATTGTTTAAGGTATCTATGAAGTGTTTTATATTATTTTCACTAATATTTCTTCTATAAACCCAGCTTTTCTTTATCTGTTTAACAGTGTTCCTGGACTCGATACATAATAGCTGGGCATCATGATCTGAGATACCATTTATTACTGGAAGTATGCTGTAATTACTGCACTGAGAAATATCCATAAAAAAATTATCAATTGCAGTCCTGCTATTATTTTGTATTCTTGTAGGAAAATTTACAAGTGCTGTTAAGTTAAAAGACAACATCAAGGCTTCCATATCTAATCTATCATTGCTGTGATTCAGAAAGTCAACATTGAAATCTCCACATAATACTATTTGTTTGCTATTTGTAAAACTTAGTAGCAAAGACTCTAAATGAGATAAAAACAGTCTGAAATTACCTGAGAGGGCCCTGTAAATTGCTATCACTATCAGCTCTTCCTTATCATATTCTAGTTTAGTAACACAACATTCAAAGTGTTGTTCTATACAATACTTACTTACAACTACACTACTGCATTCAATATTATTTTTAACAAATATGGCAACTCCCCCTTTCTCCATTTTACATCTGCAGATGAGAGCTTAATTTAAAATTTGGGATGGACAGCTGAGATATTCCTGTATCAGATAAATGATGCTCAGATATACACAAAACGTCTACATTAAAATTTCTGGAATTTTGAATCTCTTCTAGACTTTAGGTAATGTCATCAGTTTTACTAAATATTCCTCTTATATTTTGGTGGAAAATACTGGTCTGAACACTTTGACGTAATGACTTCGAATTGTTTATTTTATTATTAGATACTGGTATATCAGTTGGAATTTTTAATTTCAACAAATTATGATCATCAGAGACATTAATTTCCTTTAGACATCTTAATAAATCTATTTTATTTACCCTAAAAAAGGCCGCGACTTAACACCATTTATCACAGGAATACCTGATAACAATACGAAAGAAGAACAGAGCGGACATAGTCATATAACTTGGAGGAGAGCAGCTAAATAGAGTGGAATGTTTCAAATATTTGGGAAGCTGTATTGAAGAAAATTGAGTAAACAGGATGGAAATAAACGAAAGAGGAAGATGTGCAGATGGATTTTTTTAAAAGAGTATTAGAAGTCTGGTACAGAGTAGGGCTGTCCCGCAAAAGACTAAAGAGGCAATATATAAAACATACTTTGTGCCAGTTTTAACGTGTGGATCGGAAACCTGGGTGATGATGGAGAGAGACAAAGGGAGAGTACAATCTGTGGAAATGAAATTTCGGAGGAGTAGGAGTAACACGAAAAGACAGAATAATAAAGAAAGAACCGCTACAACAGAGAATTTAAAACTCTAGGTTATAGTGGTACGGGCATGAAAAGCTGATGGGAAAGGAGAAGTTACCAAGTAAGATGCTGGACTTGGAGCTGAAAGGGAAGAGGCCTAGAGGAAGACCGAGGGACAGACGGATTAAGGGCGTTAAGAAATGTATGGAGGAAAGAGGAGGAAATTGGGCGACAGTGGAACAAGAGAGATGGTGGTTAAGGTACGTTTCCATTACTACAGAACAAATTTGTGCCGCAACATGTTGTTGCACAAGTGCCAGCACATGTGCCACAAATTTGTTGAAATGGAAACGGTCTGCAACATGTTGCGGCACAAGTGCCGGGGACAGAAATGTGCCAAGCGACTGCGGGACACAACATGTGCCGCCGCTTGTGCCACAGCCCATGGAAACAGACTGCACATGTCCCAGGGACATGTGCCGTCGTGGGCAGCGCGTGTTTTCTTGTCTGTGGTAATCGTACTTTATTTATGGCTAGTGTAACGTTTGTTTCAAGATGGAGTGGTCGAAGAATAATGTAACAAAGCTTTTAGAACTCAATTCTGTGGAACATAATTGATGCTAACCACAAGAAGTCGAACAATAGAAATGACGCCATGCTGATAATCTGGAATGCAGTATTGAAGAAGTAGAAAACAATTTCTCTCCCTGAGTTCCCAATATTTAAGAGAAAAAAATAAAACTGAAAAGAACAAGGAAAGTGGCGCTGGTTCTAAGGATGTTTCCTAACCTAAATGGCAGTATTTCAATTTAATGAGTTTTCTGTCAGTTCTGTAACAATTGAATATCACTTGCTGTCATTCCAACAAAATTCTCGATCCTTTTTGGAGACGTAGTTCTGCCATCAAGCTTGTAACGAACGCATCTTGCGACCGCTCGTTACATTCATAAAAGTGGAATATTTTAGTAGGCATATAGGCGCTGTAGACAGGTTGAAAGCGGCTAGTCAGGAATGCCAGCTGGCCCGGTTCCTAGAACTGGCGGGCGAGTTGAGTGGTTTTGCGATGCTGCGCGAGGGGCTGTCCTTGAGAGAGGGGAGTATTGTGCTAGCCAGATAGATAAACAGGGTGATCTGCGGAAATTACTGTTTTTTTTTTTGTGGCACGGAGGAACATTCGGTGCTGGCCGGCAAGCACGTGCGGACGATGTGACTTCTGCACTGTCTATTCGTTAGTGGGACTGTTGCTGCTGCCTGGATCCGGACACCCGCTATTTTGTTTGAGCAAACGAACTCAGGCAAAGGACGACATATGAGGAACTGTGCTACGCTGGTCCATAGCAGAGCAGACCGTCATCCAATGTGGCGGCAGACATTTAAATTCGGTAATTATACATCGCCAATGAAGGACACTGTGCTAGCTACATTTTCAAGTTCATAGCATTGCTCAGCTACGACCCTGCAGATAAGAACTCTCATAGCACGGAGCAAACATTTCTTTCAGAAGTGAACAGTCAAAATGTTGAATTTATTTACTGTTTAATTTTGTGTATTTTATATAAAATACCGTGGCGCCCACAAAAGGACAACTGATTAATTTTAACTAATTTTGTTATATATGTCATGTCAGTAATTGAAATAAAACCATTTGTGATTTCTCATATAAAGTATTCACGCAAGTTCTGCCTTTCATGATAATAAAATAAGATAACAAAATTAATATTAATTTTAAATCAGGTAATGAGGTCAGAACATTACAAGCTACTTCCGAATGTCTTTTTGCTAAAAAAAAAACTTCTAATCCACCATCTCGGTCGCTTTCGCCTGCCATTACAACAAAACCTGAGTTGTCCATATCACTCAAATATTTGAACCAGCAAATCATTCCACTCAAGAAAGTGGAAAACACTGTATCTGATTCTCTGTAACAAACTTCATCTGTAGTCTTGCACTCGAGACCTCTCTACAAATGTTGCAGATGTCCCAGGCAATTAGAAACAGTTGATCAATTACGTGCAACATGTGCCGGGCACAAGTTGCGCGACATGTGGCAGGAACTTGTCAGAATGGAAACCTACCTTTAGACAGGAAGCGCTGGCGAGGCGTTTGTTCCCAGCAGACCCGGCCAGCGGCTGGAAGCTGCCCTAGATGATCATGATGATTGAGCAGACGTGAATGATAGCATAGATTACAACGTTGGATAACGCATCAACTTAGAAACTAAGAAGGGAAGAATGTTTCAAAGGGGGGTAGGGGGGTAGAGCAGGAGAAACACCACAGGACATTTTAATCTCCATTGTCTATATTTTTACAAATAAATTCATAAAAATTTGTCAGCATGGCCAGGAAGTATTCAAGATTCACACTAATAGCAGTGGACATTCCAAAACACAACAAAACAATTTTTTTTTTAATTATTATTATTTTTTTTTTACATGTGAAATTCCACCATTTTTCACTTACTATTGGTTGCATTAATTGCTATAGGTACACTTTTCTTGATAAGTAAGAGAGATTTTTCAATTAATTTTGCACAACATACAAACCATGCCTACAGTTGTATGAAACTCTGGAATTTATTTAATTTATGAAAAAAAGATTGAGCTATTACATTTTAAACTTCATCTTTAGAATTAGTTAATTATCTCAATTTTTACCACAATTTTTAATGGAATTGGAAAATTCTAGAGTTTTGCATTAAGGAGATTGTGTTTAATGAGCATACCAAGTTTGAAAGTAATAGGATGTTTATTTTGGATGGTACATGTACCTAAGTACAGGAATATGTGTTTTGCGGAAAATGGCCGTTAAAGTTTCTGCTTGTATGACAGAAGAATGCTGTGCAAAGGGGCTGGCGCTGCACCTTCATACACTTAAGATCAAATTACGTACCTTATAATCCCTCAAATATAAATGTTTTATACATGAAATTATTCAGGAAGATGTGTGCTACAAATTAGGCATATTTTTGAAAAATCAATTTTTTAAATTTTTTTTCGTCCTACCCCCCTAGTAAGAGAAACCAGGGAAGAGTCAGAAAACACAGAATAAACATTACATTGTGTATATACTGTAATGACACATCACAGTAAGTTGTATGCCACTTAAGCTTGCGAACTGTTCGACGGTCATGAGCTGGCAACCAGGCAACTAGCAGGAATGCAAGGACACGCAGACAATGCGTCCACCCCGTCCGCCCGCGCGAGCTGTTAAGCGGGGGGAGGACTCGAGGAAGACAAGAGGTGGGTGAGCGGTAGAGGGCGGACTGGCCAGAGAGGGCAGACGCTCCAGTAAACTTTCTCGGAGGTGTTAACCGCAAGTTCACGTGCGCGAAACCATTCATTGTGTCGCGTGCGTGGTACCGTCGACCAGTGTTTGTAGGATCGACTCTTGTTCGATCCTACGAGTATCTTCGCAGTTCGAGTTTGGAGGAGCGCTCGCCGAAGGATCTACCGATTCCAGCATCTAATTGCATGTGAAGGGAAGGCTGATTCCATAACAGGGTCATCAGCCATCACCGGTGCAAGACAACGGGGCAAGTACCAATAAAAACTATTGCGTGTGTTCTCACCACGGCGCCAAACCAGTCAACCCGACACGACCTTTGGGGAAAGAGACTCAAGTTAGCCTAGGCACAAATAAAGTCAAAATCATCATTCTTTGTAATTATGTAGAATAAATGTAAATGTCAATTCTGCCTGATATTATAAACGTAAATTTTAACGTTGCCTTGATTGATTCCCATCCCCCCATATTAAAAATTAATAGCTAATTTTATAAAAAATAAAAGTAATTCCATATTTTTGACGTCGCAATTAGCGTGACACTTCAATACACTCAAATGATATAAAAAAATCTAAACTTCAATCAAAATCGTTTTACCACTTCTCCAGCATGGCTGGTAATGCAGCAAGTCTGCTGAGTTGTTTCCATCGTGCCTGGAGGCTGTGAAGGTCGGCGCCGCCTCATTCATAGTCAATGAGGCGGTAAATGCATCTGGCGTGAGGCGCGGCCGGAGTCCCTTTGTCTCGGACTCGAGTTCGTTGTCCGGCGTCCACGAAAGGATTTAATTAGAGGGATTGCGGGCGGTGCCTCATAACTCAGGGAGCGCTCGTTAGAGCGTACGCCTGTCTGCCAGCTCCCGGCGAGGAATCCTGCTCTTGACCCAGCGGCCACTGTGCTGCTTACAGCGTCTCCGCACAAGACATGCGCGCTTCTGTATTACCATCTTGAGTAAGGTTGTAAATAATCGTCTTCACAACACGCAATGTATTAAATCGCAAATGCATCTTCACGCAACAATACTACATAGCATCAACATGATACACACATTACAGTTCCAATAAAACAATGCTTATTATGATCCAGTACCAACGTTTCGGCGCCCAACCTGGTGCCTTCATCAGGGTTTTCAGACTCGAAATGGTGTGGTTTTCACACAACTCCGTCGCTGAGCTAACAGTTGTGGTTACCGGCAGCGGATGTCAACTGTTCCAGAGATCTTGTCGTTGGAAGTTTTGTGTTGCGAATGTCCACGAGTGCACATTTCCACGTTTCGCTTAAGCCATAGCCACCGTCTTTATTGAAATTTTTGGGATGTTTGAAGATTTCTATTGATTCCCTTATTTTTCGTTCTAGAAGACCTTTGGGTTGTGCTATAACTTCTGTTTTCTCCCATTGAATTTTATGGTCTTCTTCTATCTGATGTTCTGCTACAGCTGATTTTGTTGTATGACCAAGTCTTGCGTGACGACAATGTTCGTTTAGTCTTACAGTAACCGCTCGGGAAGTTTCGCCAATATACACCTTTCCACAATCGCAGGGTATCTTATATACTCCACTTGCTTGTAATGGTGGTCTGCGATCCTTTGCTGATCTTAAAATGTCTGTAATTTTCTTGTTACTATTAAAGACTGGTTGGGTATTGTCTTTCATCAGCACTTTTCCAATTCTGTCCGTGACTCCTTTTATCTAAGGTAAAAAAGCCTTCTTCTTTTGTTCCGTTATCTCTCCATCTACCTCTTTACTGTTCCTCTTGTTACTGCTTAAGGCGCTGGATATTATCCGACTACTATACCCATTCTTCCGTAGGACCCCGTGTAGGTGTTTCCTTTCTTCTTGTATGTGCTCTTTATCTGCTACTCTTTCCGCTCTACAAAATAAGGTTTTGATAAAACCGATTTTTTGAGCTGGGTGGTGATGTGATGCAGCATTTAAGTAGAGGTCTGTATGTGTAGGTTTTCTGTACACAGTGTGTGTGTTAATTTTCCCTCTTTTCTTTTCACCAGAACATCCAAGAAAGCCAGTTGCCCATTAGTTTCTAATTCCATTGTGAACTTTATTTTTGGATGGATGCTGTTAATATGGTCCAGTAAAACTTTTAACTCCGCCTCTCCGTGTCGCCATATCACAAACGTATCATCTATGTATCTAAACCAGATCAACGGTTTGTTTCTAGTTGTCGAAATGGCTTCACGTTCAAATTTTTCCATAAATAAATTTGCTACTACCGGAGAGAGGGGGCTGCCCATAGCTAGTCCATCTAGTTGTTCATATAAATTGTTACCCCACTGGAAATAAGTTGTCTTCAAACAAAGCTGAAACAGCTGGCACCAATTGTCATCAAAATCTTGTTTTATTATCTCCATAACTTCGTCCACTGGGACGTTGGTAAAAAGTGAGACTACATTGAAGCTGACAAGAAGATCGTCACGTGAGAGGGTAACATTCTGAATCCTGTCAATAAAATGCGTTGAATTTTTTATGTAGCTCTCTGTGCAACCTACAAGGGGTTCTAGTTTTTTCGATAAAAACTTAGCTAATCCATATGTTGGGGAGTCAATTACACTAACAATTGGACGTAGAGGCAAGTCTTTCTTATGTATTTTCAGAAGGCCATAAAAGAGTGGAATCACCGGATTGCTGATTAGTAGTGACAGCGGTTGTACATTAACCGTGACCAGAATTCACACTTCAAAAGTTTAAACCAAAAATTCGGCCCGGCTATTGGTTTAATAGTTCCATGAGGTCGTAATGACCTAGAGAAAGGGTTTCTATTGGCTGCGCATTCCGCCCCTGTCGTAACCGCCTTAACCTAACCCGATAGTCCTGCCGGGTACTAGGCACCTACAATTTAACGTGGAATCAGAACAACGGAAGTGTTCTGCCGTACTGAACACTATACAGCAAGCTGTGCTAGAGGTGAATGTCAGGTTAAGGGCCTACGAAAATCCCCGCGGATACAGGGATTCGAACCGGGGACCTTTCGATCTCCAGTTAGACACCTTAACTACTGAGCCACCAGAACACTCAGCTAATGGTGATATACGTAGTGGTGGCACTGTAGAGTGTAGCGCTAGCTGCTCTTTATTCAGAAACAAAAACAGGCGGCCTTGATATGAATGTTTTAAACGGAGGTTTGCTCGATGATCAAGTAGGATACGTTAGTCGAAAAGACGTACGTTTGACAATTAGACATTTTAACACCAAATAAGTTGCGGGCCTATACTGAAATAATCGTAGAACTGCTTTACCTTACCTGGGGATATATTTATTTATCTACGTAGCATGATAACTAATTATTAACTTCGATGATGACGGTTTTTTTATTGTATTTTACACTGAAGTAATCACATATTACAATTTAAGATTTTTATTAATACGTAAGAAATACATACTGATGAAATTTGTCACTTTACATATATGTGTACTTCAAGTGCACATAAGAAATCAGAACAAAAACAACAGAACATTTAATACCTATCCAAGGAAGTCTCACATTTACAGGTGACATGGACGTTTATCAATAAAAATCCAGCATAACATGACATTATTTTCTATATCAACAAAATTGAACTAACGTCTCTAACATGAAAGTGTCAGAGAATCAAATGTGCTAGTAAACCGTATTATTCCCATAACACAAAAAAAAAACTACAATTTGTGGTCGCCATTCAGCTAGCTCAAATTTTACAACAATAGAAATTCAGAAGAACAGAGAAATTCTTTTCTTTCATATCTCTCTGTCAGAGCGTCTGGGTTTTCGATTAAGTGAGGCAAACGCATCGGAATAATTTTTATCTTACAGTTGTTTGACTTGGTGGCTGATACTAGTTGATAATGTGACCTCAAAATCCATTAGACTGCCACGATAATAGATATCAGTGTGGAATCAATATAGACACTATCCTAACTTTCACTATCGTAGGTTCACCATAAAACTTCTAACAACTCAAACCCTAAAGGGGGTGTCCTTTAATTACCTGAGGTGTTTTCCCGGAAATCTGGACCCCCCCTCCCCATGGTGAGGTGAGGTCTTGAGGGGAACCCCCCCCTCCCCCAAGGTGAGGTGAGGTCTTGAGGGGAACCCCTCCCCTCCTCTGCTGACGTTCTCATATCTTCTTGGGGGGCATCCACAAATTACGTGAGGTGTTTTCCGGATTTATGGATCCTCCCCTCCCCCCTGATGAGATTTCGTGAGATCTGGCCGGCCCCCCCCCCCACACCCTCTGGTGAGATCTGGTCCGTGAGAACCCCCCCTAGAAATCGCCCTTGAAACTTTTGTAAACCTTTTTTTTTGTCTCTACTGTCCCCCAAATTTTTCGCAAAATTTCACGTGAGATTTCCGTAGATCCCCCCCCTCCCCCCTGGTCAGATCTGGTGAGATTTCGCGGACCCCCCTACCCCCTATTACACCTCACGTAATTAATGGATGTCCCCTTCAAACCCTTTTTTTTGTTTTTTCTTGTTTAGCTCTCCTGTTTTCAAGGGCAGTTAAACCCCACCTAACGTTTCACTTGGCGTTTACTGTTTCTTCAAGGAATTAAAAAGATGACTTGAGATTGAGATTTATGTCCACTCTCCTCCCTCGCCCTTTGTGAGATTTCGCCAGATTCCTCCCCCCCCCCCTCCCCCATTTCACCTCACGCCCCCAAAGACACTGTTCACACTCTGTGGTATGCCGCCTAACATTTCTCCCGGCTGCATCTTCGGATATGTGACAATCGCGCACAGTGACAATCGCGCACAGCGACAATCGCGCACAACCGGGTCGTCTCTTGCTACCTGCTTTTAGCTACCAATTAGTCACCACTACAGCAGCATGCTGGATTCTGGGAATTCCAACCCCCATCCCCTCCTAACCGGACCGCCACACCACTGTTCGCATTCACTGATGCCATGAGTATCACAGTTTTAGTCATAGAAGTTACTTCAACTACACATGGAAAGCAGTGTGCGTATTATGACGGGTACTGCTATCTTAGAGTTTAGATAGAAAGAAGATAGAACGATCAACTGGTGCTGTATCAAAAAAAAAATCGAAACAATGTCGTGGAATTTTGAAGAGTAAGGATGCTGCCATACTGAATGTTTACAGAGCATATATGTGGATCCCTTGACGACGTACGCGTTGAAGTACATCAGAAACTTCATGCGGCAAAGAAGACAGCTCGAGCGGAAGATAGTTCAATTCCAAAAATCTACACTGAGGAACTAGGAGATCTCCATAATAAAGGCTACGACTTTGTAACTGAAATGCCAGCCCAGTCAACTGTCAAGAGAAACTTGTACCGTCAGAGGACTATATCACAAGGAAACCAAAAGGACTCAAATAATCCTGACGATTGATCTTGGAATGAAGAATTGTTGAAGATTGGGAGATGGAGGCAGTCTTCTTCTTACGGATGGTTATGGAAGGTGAAAGAATAATATTTCTGATCGGTGAAAGAGGCAAACAAAATTTAAAATTTCACGAACATTTCTTCATGGATGGTACTTTTTAAAAATGCCAATAAACAGTTCTCCCAAATCTACACGATACATGTGGATTACAGCAGCACTGACGAAGATACAAACATACATCCAGTGGTGTTTACACTCCTACCTGATAAAAAGAAGACTACTTATGTACCTATGTTTCGTGAAATTATCAAAGGCTGTACCAGAATAGGGACCTGCTAAGACGGTGACTTTAGATTCTGAAAGTGCAGCAGTATCGGCCCTCAAGGAATTGTTTCTCTCAACGGAAGTAAAAGGCTGGTTTTTTTTTCACATGAAAAAATGTATATGGAGATAGGTTCAGGAGCTTGGACTAGCGCGTGAGTACAAAGGAAAAGAGGAACTTCGCCTCCATATTCGTATGGCCCAGCTTTGGCTTTCATTAAACCTGAAGATGTGACAGATGGTTGATTGGAGATCCAATCACAGGCTCCTAATAACTCAAAACTATTGAAGTTTTTGACTACTTCGTAGACACGTGGCTTGAGAATGAACAAATCCCAATTCACATGTATAATTGTCACAAAAGACGTCATCGCACGACTATTGCTGTTGAAGGATTGAATAATAGGATTAACAATGTACTTGGCAGACCAAACCCGAAGCTTAGAGACGTGTTACTTTGTTTGAAGAGGGAAGCCGAGTCTTCAGGTCATGTATATGAGATCTGAATTGATTCTTCAAGGAAAGAGAAGAAAAACCACATTCCACAAACTGGACGAAACAATTGTAAAAACTGTTGACAGATATGAAAAGAGCGGCGACATCAGATCATGTCCTACATGCACAAGCTTGAATAAATGTAGGTCTACTATAAATAATAATCAATTATGGCTGATTTGAATAATTTCATTACTGTAAATAAGTTGTAAATATTTATTATGACGATGCTTCTTGACTGATTTTAAACACCTAAATAATTGTAACTTTACAGTTGTTAATCCAGTCCAAAACCTGGATAAAGTGTGATTTAAGGTCTGGCTACACTAGCCCGCACCGTCAGTTTACTTTTTGACGGTGCGGGCCAGTGTCGGGCTGGTGAATATGGAAGCGATAGGTAGATTGCGGAAATTTCTGGTCCTTTACAACCAAATTTTATTTTGATGTTACTGATTGACTTACAAAAGTTTCTTTCTTCTCTTCAACCTCACTTCAGGTTCATCAGATTTTCTTGAAATGCACCCCGTAAGCAGACAAAACTGAGATTATTTGTGTTTTAAGATAGCAAAAATAAATTGTAGAGAAAAAGAGTACGTTTGTTTTATTGTGGTTGAATATTTATTTTCAATTTCCTGCATATTTGGTCTGGTGACTCAGTGTTACGGCGCACGATTTGGGTACTGAAGGTCCTCGGTCCAAATCCCGGGTTCCATTGTATGTAATTATTACAGGCCTTAAAATTGACGTTCACCTCTGGCAAAGCTTTAGTGTGATGATGCGTTCCGTAAATTGTGAAGTACACGGGAGAGAGGGGAGAGTGTGGCCCGACCTTTAAACTGTGCGCGATTGTCGCTGTGCGCGATTGTCACTGTGCGCGCGATTGTCACGACACCGCATCTTCGCGTCCTTGCCGAGAAGTCAGGTCTTCACAAAAAATCCGGTCCAGCAGCAAGTCCCATCCACTAACCAATGCAGCTGAAAATCACTACCTCTTCTCTCAGTTTTGTGCCGTCATTACAGAAAAAAAAATCTGTTGAATTCTTATTGGTTTAAACATTTTTGGAGCTAGATACTCTTCTCAAAATATTTACTTGGGCTGTTAGTATGAATTGTCTGTGTGAGCCACACAAAAGAATTTGATACATTGTATCATTCTATTGTTCTCCCCCTCCCACCTGTCAATCATTTTCACACCTCTATTGTTCTCTCCCCTCCCACCTGTCAATCATTTTCACACCACTATTGTTCTCTCCCCTCCCACCTGTCAATCATTTTCACACCTATTGTTCTCTCCCCTCCCACTTGACTTGAGGGCCACTTGACTCGAGTGCCACTTGACTAACCTCAGTTACCCCTCTATTATTAGACCACTTGAGCGACCCAGGTGTGTCGCGCCAGCTGCCCTCGCGGTTCTTTGTTCTCCCCCCTCACCTGTCAATCATGGCCACTTGTTTGAACACCTGCCTTCCCTAGCACCAGCTGCCCTTGGGGTTCTTTGTTAGGCCACTTGAGCGACCCCAACCACACCAGGTGGGTCGCGCCAGCTGCCCTCGCGGTCCTTTGTTCTATTGTCAGACCACTTGAGCGGCCTCTAACCGCCATCTGCGAAGCAGCAGCTGCCCATTCTATTGTCAGACCCCTAACCCCCACCAGCTGCATCGTTTCATCGACAGGTTTGAACATGCTCACCCCCCACCACCGCTCCAACAAGCAGGACTGCCCTCCGACCGGCCTGCTGACCTCAGTGTTCAGCCATGTCTCGCCCAGTACTGTTGTTCTCGGCCGTTTATCAGCTTAACGCCGGTGATACAAAGCGTTTGACGATAGGTTTATCGTCCAAACACGAATTTGAGCCAGTAGTAGTGCTCGAAAAAGTTGGATACCGCACCAAGGTTATACTGACGTATGAAGAATGGGTCGTGCTGACTCAAGTACTGGACGTTGTGTCAGATTTGTTCAACACAGCGAGCGACCAGGCCGACATTCCTCTTGGTGAGCATACCGT
>JARYHS010008074.1:98815677-99114847 GCA_031002005.1 Vandiemenella viatica | reverse complement strand
CTCTCGTCCATGCTTTCTGACAGTACGAATTTTCTGGCCCATAACTGAAACCTCTTCCATTTTCCCTTTTGAAATTTTCTTCCCCCAAGCGCTCGGAAATCTTCGGGTCTGTTTCGCTCCTTTTCCCTTTCCCTTCTCATTCAATGCTCCTGTGCGTCTAGTCTACCAGCATGTCCACCGCCTCTCTCTCGTATGGACTTAAGTGTTTGCACAGGGAGTTGGGCTTCCATCATTCGGACATTCTCTCCTTCGCTGTGCGGCTTGTCTGGGCCGTAGCATAGTGCATATCACCTCATAAAAAATCTGCTTGTGAGTCATCTGCCGGGTTATAGTGGCTCCCCAGTAGTGTCTGAAGGGGGAGTGAGCTCAGTTTTTAATTGATTTAATTGATTTTAATTGAATTGCGTGGGTGGCTCTTAATTGATTTTAATTAATGCTAATTGATTTTAATTAATGTTAATTGATTTTAATTAATGTTAATTGATTTTAATTGATTTTAATTAATGCTTAATTAATTTTAATTGATTTTAATTGATTTTAATTGAGGCTAATTGATTTTAATTAATTTTAATTGATTTTAATTGAGACTAATTAATGTTAATTGATTTGCGGGGAGCCCTTAATTGATTTTAATTAATGTTAATTGACTCACGCCTTGGAGCGGAGGGGAGCCGAGGAACTAGGGGAGTTTAATTGAATGCGGGTTCGTAATTGAATGCGCACAGCTGCACCACACCCGAATTATCGCTCCCCCGCCGCGCACGTGCCGGTAACTAATTGAATGCGGGTTCGTAATTGAATGCACACAGCTGCGCCACACCCTAATTATCGCTCCCCTCGCAGCTGCTGGATGCGGGTTCGTAATTGAATGCGCACAGCTGCACCACACCCGAATTATCGCTCCCCTCAAGCGACTGTGTGACTCATGTCTCCCACTATGACAGCTGCAACCGGAACACCCGGTATATTGACTGCCCATTTATGCGCTTCAGTATTTTTAGATCACAACAAATTAACGATATCTCTAACTACCTCCATTTTTACACCCACCATCTGAGACATTGGCGTTTTCATGCTTATTCATAATTGCTTCTGTCTTGCTACTAAATAAGATATTAGATTTGAACTGATATAAATGTCACCACCGAGGTTGGTGGTGTAACGGTTAGCGTTCTGGCCCGCCCGGGTATCCAGATTTGGGTTTTCCATGGTTTCCCAAGTCACTCCATGAAAACGCCTGGATGCTTCCTTCAAAAGGCCGTGGCTGAATTCCTTCCCATTCCTTGCCCCCCCATCATTTCCCGTCTATAAAGACATCGCTGTTAAGAGACATTAAAAATAAAAAAACACAAGTTATCATTGTGTTATAGTCTAAATTACGAGATACCACTTCCTGAACTATCAACGGAAAATAACCTTCTGGTTTTCCCAATACCTTTCTTTTCTTCCACAATACCTTGCAAAATGTGTTCTACAACAGCCGATTTTGTTGGTTGGCCTGGTCTTGCCTATCACTGATGTTCTTTATTTATTACTAGCTGAGGTACCCGGCTTCGCTCAGAGAGTTGATGTGAGATAGTGTAGTAATTGTAATAAAATGATAAACATTAAAATGTGAGAGGTAATTTTTTTTTATTGAAATCATTTTCTAACTTTTCGAATACTTGTTTATGAACACCATTTATCATTTTGTTATCCGGGGTATATATGTACAAATTTTTATAATTTTCTACTCGATAGTATAGACCGCGAGAGAAGCAGGAGTCTTTGGGGTTGATGCCGCAATGTTTTAAAGTTTGTCTTTGCGCTGTGTTAATTGTAAAACTATAGGATAATTTGATTGGAAATTGCAGTCTTTTCAGTAAAGATCAGAGTTATTCTGAGGATTAATACTATGTGTTTCGATTCTGGAGTTTCCCCCGGTCATGTAATGTAGAACTTCCTGTGGAGGTGCTTCCAGTGGTGGTGATCGAATTTTTCCATTCATGCAACAGAATCCTGGTGTTTCTCCACTGAATTTTTTCGCGTTGCAAAATTGTTAGATGTTATCCATTTTTTCCGATTACGAAGTGGTTGTTTTTGTTATTTTGTTTTGTCGGGTCGTAGTGGAGTGCTTCATTTTTCAGGTTATACTGTTTACTTGTCCTCGTCCGCGCTTCTCGTAGGGTGATATTTTCATGGGTGGCTTGCGTCCGCAGTCTTCTATTATAAGATTGTGTCGCAATTCTTGATTCTTTAATTCGTTCATTTCGTTGTGCTTCTCACGGTGCTCATTCACGTTCGCTGAGAACATAAACGTGCCTCGCGCTCTTCGACTGTTTCGTTGATTCGCTGTTCTTTTTGTTTCGTTCGTTGGCAACGTAAACGTGCCTCGCGCTCTTCGATTGTTTCGTTTTTTTTCGCTGTTCTAGAGGGCAAAACTTCCACCCCCTTCTATCTTCAAAATCACGCCCTTGAGGTAAAAATCAGAAACCTTCTTCATGTATAAAGGTTGAAGGTTACCACGCCATTTAACCTCCTTGATCGTACCGGGACTCGTTTTTTTTTTAGTTTTAGCGGCACGCACATTGTACGCTTACTTTTATAATATATATTGATTTCGATATTATTTCGACCTGCCGAATTGTTTCCACTACGTACATCTTTCCACATTACCATAGAATTTTGTATACTCCCGGGCACAGTGGTCTTTGACAGAGCAGATTATTTCATATTTTATTTCTACTGGCTTTTTTTTTTGTTTTCGTTGACAGTCAAATTGAGTCTTTTTGGCGTACAGATGACAAAAATTCTTCGGTTGTTCTGCCATGAGCGACGTTTAGACAACAGGCTCTGTTGTCTTCATCAGGCGAAAAGGTCGAAGTTGACACTGCGACAGCAAGTCAAAATCGCCTGAATCCTTTAACGAACTACTTAGTTTCTCAGTCGTAACAGCCTTACCTAAGGACAGGACTGAACACGTGAAATGATTGCAGCAATAACGAGCATGATTCGTGAGATGCAATGTTGTGGATTCACATTCGGGAGGACGTGGGTTTGAATCCCTGTCCCGACCTTCGAGATTTCGGCTTTCCATGCTTTTTGTGAAATTACTGCATTCGGTGCTTAAGCCATCTGTGGGAGGGTGTGGGCTCGAATCCCCGTCCGGGCATCCAGATTTGAGTTTTCCATGACAGCATTACCTAAGGACAGGACTGAACACGTGAAATGACTACGGCAATAACGAGCATGCAGATGCAATGTTGTCGCTTCACATTCGGGAGGACGTGGGTTGGAATCCCTGTCCGAACATCGAAATTTCGGCATTCCATGCTTTTTTTGCGAAATTACTGCATTTGGTGCTTAAGCAATTTGACGGGGAAGTGAAAAGTCCAGGATTCTAATCCCGGTCTCAGCTGCGATTTTCAAAAGCCCTTAACCTGACATTCACATCTGACACAACTTGCGTTGTAATGTAGTTACACCAGAACACTTCCGTTGTTTGGCTTCCAGTTTAAACTGTAGGTTCTCTACACCCGGCTAAGTTCACGTAGGCTAGGATAGGTGCGGAATGCGCAGGCAATAAAAACCCTGGTCATAATGACCAGACTAGCCATTACTCCGTACTTCAGTTGAATATCGGGTTGGTTCCTTCAAAAGGCCATGTCTGAATTCCACCCCGTTCCCCTGCACCAGTCCTATCACGCATCGTGATCGGTAAAGATCTGACCTAGCATTTGGGAGGGTGCGCTTTCGAATCCCCGTCCAGGCATTCAGATTTGGGTTTTCCATGGTTTCCCCAAATAACGCGAGACGAATGCCGGGGATAATTTCATCATTTTTCCATGGCAGAATTCCTTCCCGTTCCTCGTCCACTGTCCTTTCCCCCGCCTCTAAAGGCGTAGAACCATAAAAAAGAATCGCATGTGCTTTTATCCAATTCAATATAACTTTATAGGCAGGTAGGTGATTTCACTGCAGGTCTATATATTCGTCCTCCTTTCAGAGGTACTTTTTTTCTTCCTGGTGGGTGGGTTTGTTAACGTTCGGGACTACCATGTGGGAGATGGAGGGTTCGATTCCCGGTCCGCATGTTAATTAGTATCTGTTGTAGTTTAGACATACAAATAGCCGTTTATCGCCAAGAGTCACTGTGGACACTCCGACAATGACAAAAATAAAAATAAAACGCGTTTAGTGGTGTTTGTTCCTGTAGCCAGGGATGGTAACGCGTAGTATGTGGTGGGAGTTCTACAGGTTTATCTGCTCGAATACCTGTGTCAGTGATGTATACTCATAGACCCTCCTAAGTTACCACTTCCCATTCTTGTTGAGGGGTGACTGTAAAATTCTTGAAATACAGATATTTGCGCGGGTACAGCGAATGCGTGCCACAACTTCACAATTGGTTGCACACGAGTCAAATGTCTCAATGGAGTTATTTGAGGAAACTATGGAAAACCGAAATTAGTATTCCGCGAATTTCCTAAAATAGTAGTAATTTGTCACACACACAAAGTGAATACCGAAACCATGCCACTAGTTCACAATAATTGTTTTCAGATTCCCCATGCGGCGTCATCATAAATTGCATTGCTCCATACATACAATTTGCAAATATTGACAAGTTGACTAAGCCACTGGTGGATCGCATAACTCACTTGCACAGCCAGTCTGCTATAGGTAGTTGTAAATTTCACAACTTATACTACGACACTGAAGTTCTATCTTCTACCTGAATGTAAATGATGTATTTGGAGATGATTTTTTTTCCTCATATCATTGTTTTTTTTTTTCGGTGATGTCATGGCTGTTCTTATATCTCTGTGTGACTGAATTACATCTGGTGCATAGGCCTGAAATAGACTGAATGTGACTGTGATTCGGTATGATATGCTGGGTCCACATATCAACATCGGTTCTGCTGGTTTGAACGGTTTCATAATGTTTGCTTGCACCTACAGAAATTCGGTCTACGAGATAAATATATAAAATTCTTTAACTCTACGAATCCCTACAGGTTAAAAGAGTATGGTAGGTTTAAAATGCGCTTTAAATAGTTGCATAAAACGGAGTAGGGAAGTATCTCGTTGACCTTTCTACACTGAGGCTATACTGATTTCATTATGAATTCGCCAATCCTCAGTTTAGATACCCAAAATTACAAGAATTATAACCCTGGATACTACATGGATGTGAAAAGTGTGAATAATACACTCATAGAAAATTATTCACTTTGTTTTATTTTATCCACCTTCCATTAATAAATTCCTTTTTTCGAGTTATTTGTTAATGAGTTCGTGTGGTGGTATGATACTTCATTACTTGCACACTAGCCTTAATACCGAAACGTAATAGACCTTGACACTCGAAAAGACATAAATTTGTTGAATATAAGTACGTATGCGACACTTTTCTATGATTTTCATTAAAAAAGTATACACAATGTATAATATCATGAAACATAGCCATATATAACAAAAAATCGGTAAAAAAAATGTTAATTTCCTCATTGAATGAAGTCACTGGTCAACATAACAATTACACCTGCATGTATCACAATACTATTCATATATAACTTTGGTGGATTAAGATCGTGAAAACAGGTAAAACTTCACACCAATTATGTAATTTCACTATACGAAAGATGTCATCGGTTTACATGGTTAGAAGTTGTGCATCATACCATACAATGTGTATTGAATGCCTCCACCAAAATAGAAAAACCCACGGCATGATGCGGTGTATCATCATAAATGAAACTCATTCTGTTCACGGTCCCTATATGACATCGGACAACTCGAGTAGTACATCAGATATACCTGTCGAAAGTCACACTAAAGTATTTGAAGCTGAACTAAGCAAATCATGCTGAAGATGACGATATCACAAGTTTCATTAACTACAGAAATGTATATCATTTGGGCAAAAAAGACGGAAAGTGTATGTTTCTGCTGTCATGACAATCTCCAGATTAACCCGCAGAACTCCCACCACACGCACACACACACACACACACACACACACACACACACACACACACACACACACACACACACACACACATCACCTTACCATCATGAAGGTGTGTAAAGTATAATACCAATAGATGCTTGCGTCATACAGCCCAAATATTATCGATGAAAGGTGTTGACAGTGTGTGTGTACAAACGCCGAAATCACCATAACAACTACAACCATCAGTAGGAAGGCAGAACTTATGTTAAGTCAGGTTAATACAGAATGTTAAAGTGTTTGTTATAGTTGATTAGAGTAAATTCAGTTTAGGTTATTTCAACTCACATTCACATGGTGTCACTGATGCATGGCAATCCAAAAGTGTTTGCTGAGGTGGCTTGGAGTTTTTTCCAACAGTACCGCCAGGGTACAAGATTGTAGAAGTACCTGCAAACGTCATCTATCTCCCCATCACGGTGAAAACGCTCAACAGCATTCACATTAGAGTTGTCGATCAGGACGGCAATTTAGTGGATTTCAGAGGAGAAACTATTACTCTGAGATTACATATAAAGAATGGGCGCTCGTTATAAGAAGAGGCAGACTCAAACAATTGTCAGTAGTGAACCGACAGTGAAACGGGTAACACCTGCTGAACCTACAGTGAAACGGCTAACTCCTGCTAACGTGCTCTTCCTACAGTCGTTAGGCTATACAGTTAAAAATCATGGATGAAGTGCTTGATATAACTTCCAGTGTGGAATTTGATGAGTCGGTGACGCGTAAACAGTTTTTGAGTCACCAACCACATACGCCCACAACATTTAATAATAATGATGAAATTCGGATACCTATTCAGAACCAGGATACATATACGCTGCCAGGGGAAAGTTTCCTGCATATTGAAGGAAGATTTCTCAAGTCAGATGGAACTGGGGCTACAAATTCAATTGTTACATCCAATGCGTTTGCGTTCCTATTTGAGGAAATTCGGTTAGAAATTAATGGAGTTGAAATAGACCGAAATAGAAATGTCGGTGTCACAAGCACAATAAAGACTCTTATTTCTGCTGGTCCTCAACAAATTGGTCTGTTGGAGAACTCAGGATGGGGGCAACGCGATCTTGGAAATGGTTACTTTGATGTATGTATTCCGCTGAGTATGCTCTTGGGTTTTTGTGAAGACTTTAAAAGGATACTTGCAAATGTAAAACAAGAACTAATACTTATTCGATCTAGGGACGATACAAATTCATATGTACAAGCCAATCCAAACCCCCAGAAAAGTAAATTCGCCATCAGTAAACTAGCATGGGTGGTGCCTCATTTACAAGTAAGTGAGAGAGAAAAACTGGCGTTGCTTAAGATTGTGGACAGTGGGAAGCCACTTAGAATTAATTTCCGAAGCTGGGATTTGTTGGAGTACCCGCTACTTCCTATAAGCAAAACTCAAATTTGGTCTTTGAAAACATCAACACAGCTGGAGAAACCTAGATTCGTTGTTCTGGGATTTCAAACAAACAGGAAACGAAATGAAGCATTAAGTGCGGCTTTATTTGACCACTGCAATCTTGCCAACGTCAAAGTGTTTCTAAATGATGTGGCGTACCCCTACGAGAACATGAATTTGGACTTTACGAAAAATCGAACCACAGTATTGTACGATATGTATGCAAGATTCCAACAAACTTACTACGAACGGGAGCATCCTTCACCGCTACTAAACCGTGAAGATTTTGTCGCTACTGCTCCTATCGCCGTAATCGACTGTTCACATCAAAATGAATCGGTAAAAACGGGGCCTGTAGATATTCGTATGGAGTTTGATAGCACTGACAATTTTCCAGCCTACACCGCCGCATACTGTCTAATCCTTCACGACCGTGTTGTGGAATACGTACCGCTAACAAGTGTTGTGCGTAAGCTCGCATAAAACCAGATAACGCCCATCATTGCCAGCCAGTATCATGCCGACCATCTTCCTGGACGCTCAAGGATTCAAGACGAGAGGAGGAGTATTTATCTTCAAAGAAGTTGCCGTCTGTGTAGTGCAATCAGACAACATTATCGCCACACATTGCATCTCTGTAAATTCACCATCACGTGGAGGTAATGAGCCAACAGTCAAATGGCTGACAAATAATTACCATGGAATACCTTGGACTGCTGCTGGTATAACCTTTAGCAAACTATGTACTATTCTACATGCAATCACAAATGAAGATGACTCCATTATTTACGTTAAAGGACGAGAGAAGGCTCGTTGGTTTCAGAAGATTATTCGCAAGAAAGTCTGCTACAATATAGAAGATTTAGGATGCCCGCCTCTACATGAACTCAAGAAAAATAATTTGATAAAACTTTGTAAAGGACATTTATTTTGTAACGCTATATGCGCTGTTGAAAATGTATTTTTAATTGCCCAATGGTGGGTGAAATAAAAGATTTAAATAAATTATATACTATCTTATTATTATTTAATTAGGATAGGTGAAATGACACAAGAAAAATCTGGTAAAATGATTTTATTCTTTACGGTTTACAATTATGCATACATCATTAAGTACAATCAATTTTTTTTTGTATGCAACTATTTCATTCCTTAATTGTCCAAAGTCAATTGTAGAACTGTAAGACACATGAATAGGATGAACGTTGTTGATGTGCATATCCATTAACTTCGACACTGAGGCAGTACATGTGTAGTAGTCACTCAACACTTTGTCAGCCAATTCACTCACAAACACCTTGTAGTATGCTGATGCGATTTAAACACTTTAGTTAATAAGGTCCACAAACATCGTATCCAGGTTCATAATTCTTAATTACAATATTATTTACATCATCAGATACTAACAAATTTTTATATGCAATGAGTTCAAGTCTTAATTGCGCATAATCCAATGATGAACTGTATGTCACTTGAGCTACACGAACATTATTAATATGCATGTCAATCAGTTTTTGCACTGTAGCCATATTGAAGTCTCGTAGCACTTTATTAGCTAGAATGTCCACAAATTCAGTATAATATCGTGCCACCAAGTAGCCCCACTTCTGCTTGACGGTCAAGGCGTTGGTCACGGTCGGCTGCGCGTCGACGAAGTTCCTCCAAGTAGACTGCCGAAGAAGACGCCGCTGGCAGGATCGTCATTGAGGTGGAAACAAACAGTCTTCACCCCGGCAATCGTTCTGCAGGAGACAGTGTGCTCCACCAAGTGGGATGCTGTCAGTGCTGTCGTTGAATAACTCGGACACTACGTCCAATACTGGATCAGGACGTTCCATTCGTCGTATGTTAAAACAATTTTACTGTGTCCCACTTTTTCCAGAACAACAACAGGTTCAAACTCGTGTTTGGACGATAACCCTATCGTCAAACGTTTCGTATCACCAGTGTTGAGTTGGTAGACAGAGGAGAACAACATCACTAGACGAGACATTGGCTGCAAACTGACGCCGGGTGGGGCTGCAGCTGCGAGGGGAGCGATAATTAATGGCTTCCGGCTGTGCGCATTCAATTACGAACCCGCATCCTGCAGCTGCGAGGGGAGCGATAATTCGGGTGTGGTGCAGCTGTGCGCATTCAATTACGAACCCGCATCCTGCAGCTGCGAGGGGAGCGATAATTGATGGCTTCCGGGTGTGGCGCAGCTGTGCGCATTCAATTACGAACCCGCATTCAATTAAACTCCCCTAGTTCCTCGGCTCCCCTCCGCTCCAAGGCGTGAGTCAATTAACATTAATTAAAATCAATTAGCCTCAATTAAAATCAATTGAAATCAATTAGTCTCAATTAAAATCAATTAAAATTAATTAAAATCAATTAAAATTAATTAAAATCAATTAGCCTCAATTAAAATCAATTAAAATCAATTAACATTAATTAAAATCAATTAACATTAATTAAAATCAATTAACATCAATTAAGGACCCCACGTAATTCAATTAAAATCAATTAACATCAATTAAAAACTGTCAGCTGATCCCCCTTCAGACACTACTTGGGTACGTCTGCAGTAATAATGAATATAAAGTCGGACCCAGAACTGAGCCTTGGGGAACTCCCGCTTTCACTTTTCTGACCCTAGAGAAAGTTCTGTCCATTCGAACACTGAACGAGTGGTCTATCAGGTATGATTTTATTAACTTCACGTATGGACCCGGCATATCCTGCTCGTAAAGCTTAAGTAAGAGGCCCGAGTGCCATATGGAATCAAATGCTCGGGAGATGTCGAGCATCACCATGGCACAGTATTGTTTGTGGTTGAACGCTTTTGTGACAGCTTCTGTTACCCTCGTCAGCTGCTGAGTAGTTGAGTGGCTGCGACGAAATCCCAGCTGGTGATTAGGCAATGCATTTGTGTCCTCGATGTGGAAAGTCGTTTTAACAGTAGCCTTTCAAATGCCTTGCTAATGGCTGGAAGAAGGCTTATTGGTCTGTAGTTTTGTGGTTGGTGTGCGTCCTTCCCACCACCATCGCATGATTCCATCGGCTAGGGAACTGTTGTCGGCGCAGAATGGTGTTGAAGATTTCTGCGAGGCAAGCTGAGGCCTCCGGTAGCAGGTGCCTTAGAGAACTGTTGTAAATCTCGTCACGGCCAGGAGTTTTTCGAGGGTGGAGATTTTGAAGGCTGCTAGTAACCTCTTCAGGAGTAATATCGTCTATTTGGAATTCATCTTCTGCTTCTAGGTAAAAGCAAAGCCGACGGTTGACTTTGGCGAGGTGTATGGGGTCTGCGTTTGCTTACGACGGTCGGAAATTTGTTTCGAAGATATCGGCGAGAGCATTCGGCTTGTCTTCAGGAGTGACAAATTAGCCATGGCTGCCTTGGAGAGGAGGAAGGCGCTGTCTTCGTCTGGTAAGCCTTCTTGTTTGAACCCAGAGTGACCCGTCCTCTGGGCTGAGCATGGAAACTCTTGCGTCCCACTCTTTTTTTCGGTGCTGCAGTAGGGGAGTTTTTATTTCCCTCTGCAGTCAATTGAGCAGCCTTCTTGTTGCCTGGTTACTCGTCAGCTTCCTTTACTTTGCAATCCTGTTTTTGTGTCGTATTTCAACCATCAGTTGAGGGGGAAGCTGTGGAGTAGGGGCTGACCGAGGTGACCTAACGGGTATTGAAGCAGCAGTAGCCTCATTGACGGCAGTCTCCAAGAGTTCGAGGGCATTGTCAATGTTCGTAATTTCCGGTTGGTTAGTAAGTTTATTTTGGAGGATCTCTCGAAAAAGCCTCCAATTTGTATTTTTGTAGTCAAGAGTAGAGTTCTTCAGGGACCACCATGGTCCAATCTCCGCTATAATCGGGTAGTGATCAGAGGAGAGCCGGTTTAAGGCTGCGGTAGCGACATAGCCCTGAATGTCCTTACTAATAAAAATATCTAGAACATCTGGCCTTTGACCGTTGCTTGGATAATGAGTGGCCACATCTGGTGCCCACACCCCCATCTTAAGTCGGTTGGTCAATCTTCTCGTGCTACTCCCGCAGCATTGGAATATCTGCTATTCCAGTCGGTGTGGTTTGCGTTTATATCTCCTCCGATCAGAAGCTTACAACCGATGGAAGCCAGGGCCGTGAAATCATCCTCATCGAGCTGTCGCCGAGGAGGACGGTAGCAGGAGATGATCGTTAGTTTTCCGTTGGAGGTCGTCACTTCAACACCGACGGCTTCCATCTGTTGGAGTGTGGGTATGGCGATCTCGTGATGTGGGATGTTTCGTTTTATGTATAGGGTGACTCCTCCGCCGGCGGTGGGTCTGTCCCAGCGATAGCAGTTGTAGTTGGACACAGATGCACGCAGACCGGGTTTGAGAAAGTTTTCAGAGACGAGGCATACATCCATATCCTGGTCTCGTAAAAACTGTCTGAATTTAAGTAGCTTACTATGAATGCTGTTGGCTTCCAGGCGCAGAAAGATAATGATTATATCAGGGGTCTAGCCACGGTGGTTAAGGTGAGCGCACTTTAAGGAAGCCAGGGCTTTCGTCACGGCGCTGGTCATCTTCCCAGCTGCTTCGTAAGGTTGGAGACTATTTTTAGAGCAGCATTCTGTGCCTCGCTGGTTACGCCTAGGTTCTTTCTCTGTTGGGAGGCGCCTTGTAGGTTTGCATGTGCGTCTGTTCTCGGATCTGGTGGGCCATTCTCAGGAGAGCCCATTTCTGGGGAACTACCTGGTAGGACAGATCCTCAAGGAACCTCTCTTCCGCTACCCTTGGAGGATAACTCTTTCCTGATTCGCGCAGGGACCCAGGCTTATTTTTGGGTCTTTTACGCGTCTTCAATTTCTTCTTCCCTTGATTTTTGGGGGCCTGATATTTCTCTGTAGCAGTAGTGCCGTTTTTCTCTGTAGTAGTTGTGCCATTTTGCTATGGCACTGCTGTTGGAGGTTGTATCTTATCTGGTGGCCTTTCTTGCTCGTTTATTGTTCCTCTCTGCCTGTCAAGAGCCCTTTTGAAGGCTGGGCAGCCCTTATAGCTGGGTACATGACATCCCCCGCAGTTTGAATATTTGGTCTCGTCCCTGACTTTCTGAGATGTGCATTGTGTAGATTCATGCTGTCCGGCACATTTTACACATACTGGGTCATTCTGCAGTTTTTGGCGACATGTCCAAATAGTTGACAATTGTTGCAATGAGGAGGAACAGTTGAAGCCCGTAACTTGTCTACCTGGACCTTGAGATTGCAGATCGTATCCACGCCAAAGATGGTCCTGTTTTCCTGGCAGTCGGTTAGGGTTACCAGGAACAGCGGCATGATGACGTTGGTGCCTGGTCTTCGAAATTGGGCCACAGACTGGATGATGAACCCCATCTCAGTAAGATCGTTTTCTTGATTCGCTTGTTGGTAGAGTTCTGGGGATACCCCTGAAAACTACTTTCAGAAAAGGAACAACCCCTGTAGGAAATGTGTAGTATGGGGTATTAGTCTCGTGTAGCATACCCGTGACAGCAGTGAAATCTTCCACGGTGGAGAAGGAAAACTTTATCTTCACCGCCAGTGGTCGTGGAGGCAAAAGAGTTCTTGGCGACAGCGTTAAATCTGTCGTGTAAACTCTTATAGTTTTGTTCGAATTGCACTACAATAGGAGGTATGTGTGGGTTCTTGCTGTAGTGGTAGGAATTTGTTGCCTTGCTCCACCGCTGGTGGGGTTTGGGTTTGTGGTGGTGATTTGGCAGTATGTCTTGGCTGTAGAAATCCCTCCTCATCTGATTGGTTGAGCAGCTGTAGGTGATGTGACTCCACGTCGGAGTGGTGCTCCTCACCGTCTGAGGTGGACTGTTCACTGTTTCTGACGGTATTTTAACTTTGTATGGTAGTACTTACATGAGCTGGAACAGTTGGGAAAACTGTAGAACATTTCATTCCATTGTGTGTCATTTTCGCAAGGCGCATGGTCTTCGCTTGACGCGTTGTTCTGTTTACTAGGGCTCTCCCAATTTTCCTCAGATGGGTTTTGCCCATGATGTTGGCTGGAATGCGTTTGCGAATTGAAACCTCTTCATGTTCCGAGTCTGTGTTGTCTTCTTCATTGTTGAAGGTCGTAGTTGGGGGGTCTTCTACTCCGGAGCCATGGCCCTGTGTAGAAGGCGATCTCGGAGATTCGAGAATGGCTGGCGCGGAGGCACCAAGAAGGAACTCATCATCTCCTTCGCTGGAAAGCGAGCGTAGACCGTGCACACGGGAGCACACAACAGCGTTAACAGTATAGCACCCGAGCGCACGGAAGCTGACCGCCGCTTTGAGTTGAGTTACAGGAATCAGCACAGAATTAAAAGTTTATTTGGTTTTCTTAAAGTAAATTTCTCGCAGTCATATAATATATTGTTATTCTATTTATACTGTGCAAATGTTCCAGAAGTAATTCTTAGACTTTAACTTCCATATCCTTTGAGTAGCATAAATATAATTAAAAAAATACTATAAGAGTGCGAGAAATCTACTTTAGAAAAACAAAATCAACTTTTAATTCAGTCCAGATTTCTCAGTATTCTTTAGTGTTTTACGGACGTTTGTACAGTGTACTATTTCTCTACTGCACAATTATGACAGAGCTATATACTGAATCCTGGTTACTATCATTTAAGTTGCTACCAGAAGAGTCTGAGAATTTCCTATTCTTACATCAAAAAGTTGACCGTTTATGTGTTGTCCAACACACTTTTCCATCATACTGTTTCTGATAAGACATTAAAATAAATTTTATAAAAGTGACATTCACTACAAGCTCACTTTTAATTCCTTTGTATCTCTACTGATTTACGGTGATAGTATTTCATGTTTGTAAAAGGCCTTAAATGTTACCGTACAGTAAGCCTTCAGGAGCGAAATAGTAGATTCTATGTAATAATATTGATGTTATTATTCTCTTTTCTATAGAAATCTTATATATCTATATATATATAAAAATAGACGTGTTTTTTCCTATATTTCACTTTTCAGCCGCCACTACCTAGCACAGATGACTGATGTTTGTGGGTGGAAGTAGCATGGAGTTTCCTGTCGAGCACAACGTTGGCCGAATGCCGATAGCTGTGGGGATGTGGGAGATATAATGATTAAAGTTGGTCAGTGCAGGGCGTTTTCATATTTCGACCAAAAATTCGTATCTCCGTATACTTCTCTTTCCTGCCACAACTACATAACATAGACTTTTGGTGTTTGTGTGTGGTAGTAGAATCGTCTTTCCTGTCGTGCACTATGGTTGTTAGATGTCGGTAGCTATGGGGATGTGGGAGAAATGGTGGTTGAAAGTGGTCGACCTGTGGCAATTTCATACTTCTGCCAAAGACAAAAGTGTCATGGTGTATCACTTTTCAGCGAAAACTATAGATCACAGATAACTGGCGTTTGTGTGTAGTAGTAGCACAGAGTCACCTTTCGATCACAACAGCGGCCGAATTTCAGAAACTGTGGTACTGTGGTAGATATGGTGGTTGTAAGTGGCCGACCAAGGATATTTTCGCATTTCGACTGTCTCCGCATATGTCACTTTTCTGCCACAACTACATAGCATAGAGCATTGGTGTTTGTGTTTGGTAGTAGAATCGTATCTCATGTAGTGCACTATGGTTGTTAGATGTCGGTAGCTATGGGGGTGTGGGAGAAATGGGGGTTGAAAGTGGTCGACCTGTGGCAATTTCATACTTCTGCCAAAGACAAAAGTGTCATGGTGTATCACTTTTCAGCGAAGACTATAGATCACAGATAACTGGCGTTTGTGTGTAGTAGTAGCACAGAGTCACCTTTCGATCACAACAGCGGCCGAATTTCAGAAACTGTGGTACTGTGGTAGATATGGTGGTTGTAAGTGGCCGACCAAGGATATTTTCGCATTTCGACTGTCTCCGCATATGTCACTTTTCTGCCACAACTACATAGCATAGAGCATTGGTGTTTGTGTTTGGTAGTAGAATCGTATCTCATGTAGTGCACTATGGTTGTTAGATGTCGGTAGCTATGGGGGTGTGGGAGAAATGGGGGTTGAAAGTGGTCGACCTGTGGAAATTTCATACTTCTGCCAAAGACAAAAGTGTCATGGTGTATCACTTTTCAGCGAAAACTATAGATCACAGATAACTGGCGTTTGTGTGTAGTAGTAGCACAGAGTCACCTTTCGATCACAACAGCGGACGAATTTCAGAAACTGTGGTACTGTGGTAGATATGGTGGTTGTAAGTGGCCGACCAAGGATATTTTCGCATTTCGACTGTCTCCGCATATGTCACTTTTCTGCCACAACTACATAGCATAGAGCATTGGTGTTTGTGTTGGGTAGTAGAATCGTATCTCATGTAGTGCACTATGGTTGTTAGATGTCGGTAGCTATGGGGGTGTGGGAGAAATGGGGGTTGAAAGTGGTCGACCTGTGGCAATTTCATTCTTCTACCAAAGACAAAAGTGTCATGGTGTATCATTTTTCAGCGAAAAATACAGATCACAGATAACTGGCGTTTGTGTGTAGTAGTAGCACAGAGTCACCTTTCGATCACAACAGCGGCCGAATTTCAGAAACTGTGGTACTGTGGTAGATATGGTGGTTGTAAGTGGCCGACCAAGGAAATTTTCGTATTTCGACGAAAGGCATGTGTCTCCGCAGATTTCACTTTTCTACCACGACTACATAGCATAGAGCATTGGTGTTTATGTGTGGTAGTAGAATCGTGTCTGTTGTCGTGCACTATGGTTGTTAGATGTCTGTAGCTATGTGGGTGTGGAAGATATGGGGGATGAAAATGGTTGACCTGCGGCAATTTCATATTTCTGCCAAAGACGCATGTGTCACGGTGTATCACTTTTAGTGAAAACTATCAATCGCAGATCACTGGCGTTTGTGTGTGGTAGTAACACAGAGTCTCCCATCGATCACAACGTTGGCCGAAATTCGGTAACTGTAGGAGTGTGTGATATATGGTGTTTGAAATTGGTCGATCATGAATATTTTCGTGTTTCATCCAAAGAGTTGTGTGTTTCCGTAAATTTTACCTTGCTGCCGGAACTACATAGCGCAGAAGACTGGTACTTGTGTGTGGTAATAGTATCGAGTCTCCCATCGTGCATTAGGGTGGTTAGATGTCTATAGCTGTCAATATGAATTCTTTACAATCACGAACGAAGTCGTGGGTACCAGCTAGTAAATAAATAAAAATAAACATATATATAGCAATTGTGTTGAACTGTGTTTGTTTTAAATGATGTGTTTTGCCTAAGTTTAACAGAGTCTGTGTTTATGTTAATGTTACCAGTGAAGTGGTAATATATATTTATATTTTCATGCTTCGTTATAACTAAATGGTAAGAAAGCTTTTAAAATTTATTTTATGTATATATTTTAGAAGCTGTATGTTTATAACCCTTCTATTTCAATTGGAAAGTGTGTAAGTTTTTGGAAAATAATAACTCCCAAACTCCAGACGTAAATGCGTAGCCTTACGTCAACATAGAATTTTTAACATTTAATGTTCATTGATATGGGTAAAATTTTTCGATCTCGTTCACAGTAAAAAATGTTATCTCAGGAATACGTGTTAACACTGACAATAAAAACAACCACAGTTGACAGAATTAAGTTTCTAATGTGCGATAACAATTAAATTAATACATTTCAGCTGTTACAGTTATTCCGATTAGACGTAAGAAGTAGAAGAATTCGCTAAGTTTATCTTAAGCAAATAAAGTATTCACGATCAGTTTTTGAGGGCCGTTCCAAAAAAAACTTTAATTCTAGATACATCTACCCTCAGTAACACCTCCGATACGCCAGAAAATGTTGGATTTTTCTATTTCTTGACAAGTTTAAAATTTGTTAAAATGTCTGAAAGTTTTTTAAACATGTTACTCATTTACATAAACGAATAACAAATTCTTTTCTAAATGTCATATTCAAAAGAACTTGTAAAATAACTTATTAAAATGATATGTTCTTGAAATATAAGTTCTGATGACAAGAGCTCAGTTCACAATCATCACTTATTTTCTTTATGCTTTGACCATGTTTGACGGTTATCGGAACTTCGTAAAACAAATGAAATTATTCAGGGGTAAATTTTAAGAACGGTCGCCTGGTTTGGTGGGGAAGGAAATGATTTATCAAAGTTACTTACTGCTCAACACACTCCAAGTATATCAACACAAGAACACTTTTTATTGCACAGCTATAAGTAGTTACATTCCGACCACCGAACCATATTTATTTTTTTCTTGTACTGAATAGTATACAAGGATCACCCTGAATAATAATTGCCGAAGATTTGCAAGTTCTTAGCGAGTGAGAACTTTCTTTCAATCAACACAAATGAAACAACAAGATATTTCTTTTTCTACATTAGTGAACGACCTACGTAACTCACAGTCTTTAAGAGTACATCAGGTTCATTGGTCACTTAACCGACGCGGTAGACTTTCTCCACACGGTGACACTTTTCTGTTAGGCACTATCTTTTCTTCCCGCGCACACGTTTACTGTAATAGTTCGTGCGCCATAACACATACGACTGTCTTTAAATGTACATGAAAGTCACTGGGTACTTTACCGACGCGGCAGCTCGGCTGGAGGCTTTTCTTGACAGGCGGACACTTTTCAGATCGGTACGATCATTTCTTCCCGCGCACACTTTTACTGTAACAACTCGCGCGCTATATCACATACACTCTGCTACTGATACTCCTACTAGATCGTTGAAGTCGACAATCGACTTTTCACTCGCTACTCGATCTTTGCATCAAAATTGATAGGTGCGTTAACTATCGTAATGTGACAAACTCTTAAGAATCTGAAGAGAAATTAGTCATGACATATATATTTACTTATTTACCAACATGCTCGGGTTATTTTTAATTTTAATAGTAGAGCATAAAAGGTTGTTATGCAGTAGTTTTTTAGCTTTTGCTGGAAACTAAATTCCACAATTTAGTTAAGTTTATTGGAGTGTTATCGTATTTCGTGCATTCTAACGCATTATATTTCAGAAAACCGAAGAAATGAATCATCAAAATTACGCAGTCAAAAAACAAAATTGTCTGAATTGAAAGTGTTGTATGTTTATCGGTTTTGTAATGAGATCTATGGTGGGTATGTCATCTCTCGTGTAGCAAGATTTGTGGTTACTACCTACTCGCGATACAAACAATTCTTGTTCCTTTCTCCGGTTATGCAGATTCTCAAAGTATACCACCGATTAAAAAAAAATTAAAAAAAAATTGTTCTATTTTCATGTGAGACTATCGTAAATTACATACGGGGATAATTCAATGATAGAAATAAATATTGACATTCTGTTGTGTGTTCTGTACCTTACTTTAATTGTGACGAATAATATGAATGAAAAGCTAGGTGGCTCGGCTCCTCCCACGTAGCCCAGCGTAGGTTTCTACCGAATGTTCCCCCTCCCCTCCTACCAGACCAATTCACGTAGTTTAGGGACGCTACCTTAGGTACAATTAATTGCCAATAACACAATATCTATGGTATTCTTTATAAACTACAAGGTGTTTTATACTTTTAGAAAGTTCATTTAATAGTTTATTTGCGGATGACCTATTAGTTTGGGGAGAGGATGAAAGAGAGGTGCAGGATCAGCTGGATGTGTGGGAGAGAGTAGTTGCAGTTTATGGCATGAAGTTCTCTGCGAGAAAGAGATTAAGTGATGATAACAATACGAAAGAAGAACAGAGCGAACATAGTCATATAACTTGGAGGAGAGCAACTAAATAGAGTGGAATGATTGAAATATTTGGGAAGCTGTATTGAAGAAAATGGAGGAAACAGAATGGAAATAAACGAAAGAGGAAGATGTGCAGATGGATTTTTTTTAAGAGTATTTGAAGTCTGTTACAGAGCAGGGCCGTCCCGCAAAAGAGTAAAGAGGCAATATATGAAACATACTTTGTGCCAGTTTTAACGTGTGGATCGGAAACCTGGGTGATGATGGAGAGAGACAAAGGGAGAGTACAATCTGTGGAAATGAAATTTCGGAGGAGTAGGAGTAACACGAAAAGATAGAATAAGGAATGAGAGAATCAGGGAGATAATAAAGAAAGAACCGCTACAACAGAGAATTTAAAAATCTAGGTTAGAGTGGTACGGGCATGAAAATAGAATGGGAGAGGAGAAGTTACCAAGGAAGATGCTGGACATGGAGCTGAAAGGGAAGAGGCCTAGAGGAAGACCGAGGGACAGATGGATTAAGGGCGTTAAGAAATTTTTGGAGGAAAGAGGAGGAAATTGGGCGACAGTGGAACAAGAGAGATGGTGGTTGAGGTACGTTTCCATTACTACAGTACAAATTTGTCCCGCAACATGTTGTTGCACGAGTGCCAGCACATGTGCCACACATTTGTTGAAATGGAAACGGTCTGCAACATGTTGCGGCACAAGTGCCGGGGACAGAAATGTGCCAAGCGATTGCGGGACACAACATGTGCTGCCGCTTGTGCCACAGCGCATGGAAACAGACTGCGACATGTCCCAGGAACATGTACCGTCGCGCGCATGCGCAGTACACTCCTTGTGGGCATCGAGTGTTTTCTTGTCTGTGATAATCGTACTTAATTTAAGGCTAGTGTAATGTTTGTTTCAAGATGGAGTGGTCGAAGAATAATGTAACAAAGCTTTTAGAACTCAATCCTGTGGAACATAATTGATGCTAACCACAAGAAGTCGAACAATAGAAATGATGCCATGCTGATAATCTGGAATGCAGTATTGAAGAAGTAGAAAACAAATTCTCTCCCTGAGTTCCCAATATTTAAGAGAAAAAAAATAAAATTGAAAAGAACAAGGAAAGTGGCGCTGGTGCTAAGGGTGTTTCCGAACCTAAATGGCAGTATTTCAATTTAATGAGTTTTCTGTCAGTTCTGTAACAATTGAAAATCAGTGGCTGTCATTCTAACAGAATTCTCGACCCACTTTGGAGTAGTTCTGCCATCAAGCTTGTAACGAACGCATCTTGCGACCGCTCGTTACATTCATAAACGTCAGGTTTGTTCATAAAAGGTTGAATATTTTAGTAGGCATATAGGCGCTGTAGACAGGTTGAAAGCGGCTGGTCAGGAATGCCAGCTGGCCCGGTTCCTAGATCTGGCGGGCGAGTTGAGTGGTTTTGCGATGCTGCGCGAGGGGCTGTCCTTGAGAGAGGGGAGTATTGTGCTAGCCAGGTAGATAAACAGGGTGATCTGCGGAAATTTCTGTTTTCATGTGGACGGAGGAACATTCGGTGCTGGCCGGCAAGCACGTGCGGACGATGTGACTTCTGCACTGTCTATTAGTTAGTGGGACTGTTGCTGCTACCTGGACCCGGACACCCGCTATTTTGTTTGAGAAAATGAGCTCAGGCAAAGGACGACTTATGAGGAACTGTGCTACGCTGGTCCATAGCAGAGCAGGCCGTTATCCAGTGTGGCGGCAGACATGTAAATTCGGTAATTATACATCGCCAATGAAGGACACTGTGCTAGCTACATTTTCAAGTTCATAGTACTGCCCAGCTACGACCCAGCAGATAAGAACTCTCATAGCCCGGAGCAAACATTTCTTTCAGAAGTGAACAGTCAAAATGTTGAATTTGTTTACTGTTTAAATTTTGTGTATTTTATATAAAATACCCTGGCGCCCGCAAAAGGACAACTGATTAATTTTAACTAATTTTTTTATATATGTCATGTCAGTAATTGAAATAAAACCATTTGTGATTTCTCATATAAACTATTCACGCAACTTCTACCTTTCATGATAATAAAATAAGATAACAAAATTATAATTTTAAATCAGGTAATGAGGTCAGAACGTTACAAGCTCCTTCCGAATGTCTTTTTGCCTAAAAAAAAAAAAAAAAAAAAAACTTCTAATTCACCATCTCGGTCGCTTTTGCCTGCCATTACAACAAAAGCTGCAGTAGCTGAGTTGTCCATATCGCTCAAATATTTGAACCAACAAATCATTCCACTCAAGAAACTGGAAAACACTGTATCTGATTCTCTATAACAAACTTCATCTGTAGTCTTGCACTCGAGACCTCTCTACAAATGTTGCAGATGTCCCAGGTAATTGGAAACAGTTGATCAATTACGTGCAACATGCGCCGGGCACAAGTTGCAACATGTGGCAGGAACTTGTCAGAATGGAAACCTACCTTTAGACAGGAAACGTTGGCGAGGCGTTTGTTCCCAGCAGACCCGGCCAGCGGCAGGAAGCTGCCCTA
The DNA here is from genome assembly GCA_031002005.1 of Vandiemenella viatica. Taxonomy (NCBI): domain Eukaryota; kingdom Metazoa; phylum Arthropoda; class Insecta; order Orthoptera; family Morabidae; genus Vandiemenella; species Vandiemenella viatica. The sequence continues at coordinate 99,093,218 of JARYHS010008074.1, read as the reverse complement.
GATGATGTTGATGATTGAACAGACGTGAATAATAGCATAGATTATAACGTTGGATAACGCATCAACTTAGAAACTAAGAAGGGAAGAATGTTTCAAACGTCAAACGGGCCGACTTAGAGCAGGAGAAGCACCACAGGACATTTTAATCTCCATTGTCTATACTTTTAAAAATAAATTCATAAAAATTTGTCAGCATGGCCAGGAAGTATTCTGGATTCACGCTAATAGCAGTGGACATTCAAAAACATAACAAAACCTTTTTTTTTACATGTGAAATTCCACCATTTTTCACTTGCATTAATTGCTATAGGTACACTTTTCTTGATAAGTAAGAGAGATTTTTCAATGAATTTTGCACAGCATACAAACCATGCCTACAGTTGTATGAAACTTTGGAATTTATTTAATTTATGAAAAAAATGAATGAGCTATTACATTTTAAACTTCATCTTTAGAAAAAGCTCAAATTTTATAGTTAATTATCTCAATTTTTACCACAATTTTTAATGGAATTGGAAAATTCTAGAGTTTTGCTTTAAGGAGATTGTGTTTAATAAGCATACCAAGTTTGAAAGTAATAGGATGTTTATTTTGGATGCTACATGTACCTAAGAACAGGAATATGTGTTTTGCGGAAAATGGCCGTTAAAGTTTTTGTTTGTATGACTGAAGAATGCTGTGCAAAGGGGCTGGCGCTGCACCTTCATACACTTAAGATCAAATTACGTATCTTATAATCCCTCAAATATAAATGTTTTATACATGAAATTATTCAGGAAGATGTGTGCTACAAAATAGGCATATTTTTGAAAAATCGATTTTTTAAAAAAAATTTCGTCCTACCCCCCTAGTAAGAGAAACCAGGGAGGAGTCAGAAAACATAGAATAAACATTACATTGTGTATATACACTCAAATGATATAAAAAAATCTAAACATCAATCAAAATCGCGAGTATATATTACATTTTTACCACTTCTCCAGCATGGCTGGTAATGCAGCAAGTCTGCTGAGTTGTTTTCATCGTGCCTGGAGGCTGTGAAGGTCGGCGCCGCCTCATTCATAGTCAATGAGGCGGTAAATGCATCTGGCGTGAGGCGCGGTCGGAGTCCCTTTGTCTCGGACTCGAGTTCGTTGTCCGGCGTCCACGAAAGGATTTAATTAGAGGGATTGCGGGCGGTGCCTCATAACTCAGGGAGTGCTCGTTAGAGCGTATGCCTGTCTGCCAGCTCCCGGCGAGGAATCCTGCTCTTGACCCAGCAGCCACTGTGCTGCTTACAGCGTCGCCGCACAAGACATGCGCGCTTCTGTATTACCATGTTGAGTATGGTTGTAAATAATCGTCTTCACAACACGCAACGTATTAAATCATAAATGTAACTTCACGCAACAAAATGCACCTGCAACAATACTACATAGCATCAACATGATACACACATTACAGTTCCAATAAAACAATGCATATTATGATCCAGTACCAACGTTTCGGCGCCCAACCTGGTGCCTTCATCAGGGTTTTCAGACTCGAAATGGTGTGGTTTTCACACAACTCCGTCGCTGACCTAACTGTTGTGGTTACCGGCAGCGGATGTCAACTGTTCCAGAGATCTTGTCGTTGGAAGTTTTGTGTTGCGAATGTCCACGAGTTCACATTTCCACGTTTCGCTTAAGCTATAGCCACCGTCTTTATTGAAATTTTTGGGATGTTTGAAGATTTCTATTGATTCCCTTATTTTTCGTTCTAGAAGACCTTTGGGTTGTGCTATAACTTCTGTTTTCTCCCATTGAATTTTATGGTCTTCTTCTATCTGATGTTCTGCTACAGCTGATTTTGTTGTATGACCAAGTCTTGCGTGACGACAATGTTCGTTTAGTCTTACAGTAACCGCTCGGGAAGTTTCGCCAATATACACCTTTCCACAATCGCAGGGTATCTTATATACTCCACTTGCTTGTAATGGTGGTCTGCGATCCTTTGCTGATCTTAAAATGTCTCTAATTTTGTTGTTACTATTAAAGACAGGTTGGGTATTGACTTTCATCTGCACTTTTCCAATTCTGTCGGTGACTCCTTTTATGTAAGGTAAAAAAGCCTTCTTCTTTTGTTCCGTTATCTCTCCATGTACCTCTTTACTGTTCCTCTTGTTACTGCTTAAAGCGCTGGCTATTATCCGACTACTATACCCATTCTTCCGTAGGACCCCGTGTAGGTGTTTCCTTTCTTCTTGTATGTGCTCTTTATCTGCTACTCTTTCCGCTCTACAAAATAAGGTTTTGATAAAAGCGCTTTTTTGAGCTGGGTGGTGATGTGATGCAGCATTTAAGTAGAGGTGTGTATGTGTAGGTTTTCTGTACACAGTGTGTGTTAATTTTCCCTCTTTTCTTTTCACCAGAACATCCAAGAAAGCCAGTTGCCCATTAGTTTCTAATTCCATTGTAAACTTTATTTTTGGATGGATGCTGTTAATATGGTCAAGGAAAACTTTTAACTCCGCCTCTCCGTGTCGCCATATCACAAACGTATCATCTACACTCCTGGAAATTGAAATAAGAACACATTGACGCCGGTGTGTAAGACCCACCATACTTGCTCCGGACACTACGAGAGGGCTGTACAAGCAATGATCAAACGCACGGCACAGCGGACACACCAGGAACAGCAGTGTTGGCCGTCGAAGGGCGCTAGCTGCGCAGCGGTTGGGCACCGCCGCAGTCAGTGTCAGCCAGTTTGCCGTGGCATACGGAGCTCCATCTCAGTCTTTAACACTGGTAGCATGCCGTGACAGCGTGTACGTGAACCGAATGTGCAGTTGACGGACTTTGAGCGAGGGCGTATAGTGGGCATGCGGGAGGCCGGGTGGACGTACCGCCGAATTGCTCAACATGTGGGGCGCGAGGTCTCCACAGTACATCGATGTTGTCGCCAGTGGTCGGCGGAAGGTGCACGTGCCCGTCGACCTGGGTCCGGACAGCAGCGACGCACGGACGCACGCCAAGACCGTCGCATCCTACGCAGTGCCGTAGGGGACCGCACCGCCACTTCCCGGCAAATTAGGGACACTGTTGCTCCTGGGGTATCAGAGAAGACCATTCGCAACAGTCTCCATGAAGCTGGGCTACGGTCCCGCGCACCGTTAGGTCGTCTTCCGCTCACGCCCCAACATCGTGCAGCCCGCCTCCAGTGGTGTCGTGACAGGCGTGTATGGAGGGACGAATGGAGACGTGTCGTCTTCAGTGATGAGAGTCGCTTCTGCCTTGGTGCCAATGATGGTCGTATGCGTGTTTGGTGCCGTGCAGGTGAGCGCCACAATCAGGACTGCATACGACCGAGGCACACAGCGCCAACACCCGGCATCATGGAGTGGGAGCGATCTCCTACACTGGCCGTACACCTCTGGTGATCGTCGAGGGGACACTGAACAGTACACGGTACATTCAAACCGTCATCGAACCCATCGTTCTACCATTCCTAGACCGGCAAGGGAACATGCTGTTCCAACAGGACAATGCACGTCCACATGTATCCCGTGCCACCCAACGTGCTCTAGAAGGTGTAAGTCAACTACCCTGGCCAGCGAGATCTCCGACTCTGTCCCCCATTGAGCATGTTTGGGACTGGATGAAACGTCGTCTCACGCGATCTGCACGTCCAGCACGAACGCTGGTCCAGCTGAGGCGCCAGGTGGGAATGGCTTGGCATGCCGTTCCACAGGACTACATCCAGCACTTCTACGATCGTCTTCATGGGAGAATTGCAGCCTGCATTGCTGCGAAAGGAGGATATACACGGTACTAGCGCCGACATTGTGCATGCTCTGTTGCCTGTGTCTATGTGCCTATGGTTCTGTCTGTGTGATCATGGGTTGTATCTGACCCCAGGAATGTGTATATAAAGTTTCCCATTCCTGGGACAATGAATTCACGGTGTTCTTATTTCAATTTCCAGGAGTGTATGTATCTAAACCAGATCAACGGTTTGTTTCTAGTTGTCGAAATGGCTTCACGTTCAAATTTTTCCATAAATAAATTTGCTACTACCGGAGAGAGGGGGCTGCCCATAGCTAGTCCATCTAGTTGTTCATATAAATTGTTACCCCACTGGAAATAAGTTGTCTTCAAACAAAGCTGAAACAGCTGGCACCAATTGTCATCAAAATCATGTTTTATTATCTCCATAACTTCCTCCACTGGGACGTTGGTAAAAAGTGAGACTACATCGAAGCTGACAAGAAGATCGTCACGTGAGAGGGTAACATTCTGTATCCTGTCAATAAAATGCGTTGAATTTTTGATGTAGCTCTCTGTGCAACCTACAAGGGGTTCTAGTTTTTTCGATAAAAACTTAGCTAATCCATATGTTGGGGAGTCAACTTCAATAACAATTGGACGTAGAGGCAAGTCTTTCTTATGTATTTTCGGAAGGCCATAAAAGAGTGAAATCACCGGATTGCTGATTAGTAGTGACAGCGGTTGTACATTAACCGTGACGAGAATTCATACTTCAAAAGTTTAAACCAAAAATTCGGCCCGGCTTTTGGTTTAATAGTTCCATGAGGTCGTAATGACCTAGAGAAAGGGTTTCTATTGGCTGCGCATTCCGCCCCTATCGTAACCACCTTAACCTAACCCGATAGTCCTGCCGGGTACTGGGCACCTACAATTTAACGTGGAATCAGAACAACGGAAGTGTTCTGCCGTACTGCACATTATACAGCAAACTGTGCTAGAGGTGAATGTCAGGTTAAGGGCCTACGAAAATCCCCGCCGAGACAGGGATTCGAACCGGGGACCTTTCGATCTCCAGTTAGACACCTTAACCACTGAGCCACCAGAACACTCAGCTAATGGTGATATACGTAGTGGTGGCACTGTAGAGTGTAGCGTTTCCTCTTCTTTATTCAGAAACAAAAAACAGGCGGCCTTGATATGAATGTTTTAAACGGAGGTTTGCTCGATGATCAAGTAGGATACGTTAGACGAGAAGTCGTACATTTGAAAATGAGAGATTTTAACACCAAATAAGTTGCTGGCCTATACTGAAATAATCATAAAGAAATGCTTTACCTTACTCGGGGAAATATTTATTTATCTACGTAGTATGATAACTTATTATTAACTTCGATGATGACGGTTTATTATTGTGTTTTACACTGAAGTAATCACGTATTACAATTTAAGATTTTATTAATACGTAAGAAATACACACTGATCAAATTTGTCACTTTATATGTATGTGTACTTTGTGTGCACATAAGAAATCGGAACAAAAACAACAGAACACTTAATACTTATCGAAGGAAATCTCATATTTACAGGTGACATGGACGTTTATAAATAAAAATCCATCATAACAACAAAATTGAACTAAGGTCTTTAACATGAAAGTGTCAGAGAATTAAATGTGCTATTAAACCGAATTATTCCCATAACACAAAACAAAACAATTCAGAAGAACAGTGTGGAATCTATATAGACACTATCCTAACTTTCACTATCGTAGGTTCACCATAAAACTTCTAACATCGCAAAACCTAATCGGGGCGTCCTTTAATTACCTGAGGTGTTTTCCCGGAAATCTGGACCCCCCATGGTGAGGTGAGGTCTTGAGGGGAAACCCCCCCCCCCCTCCTCTACTGACGTCTTCTTGAAAACTAATTTTTTTCCCTTGTTTAGCTCTCCTGTTTTCAAGGGCAGTTAAACCCCACCTAACGTTTCACTTGGCGTTTACTGTTCTTCAAGGAATTAAAAAGATGACGTGAGATTCAGATTTATGTCCACCCTCCTCCCTCGCCCTTTGTGAGATTTCGCCAGATCCCCCCCCCCCTCCATTTCATCTCACGCTGTCACACTCTGTGGTATGCCGCCTAACGTCTCTCCCGGCTGCATCTTCGCGTCCTTGCCGAGAAGTCAGGTCTTCACAAAAAATCCGGTCCAGCAGCAAGTCCCATCCACTACACAATGCAGCTGAAAATCACTACCTCTTCTCTCAGTTTTGTGCTGTCATTACAGAAATAAAAATCTGTTCAATTCTTATTGGTTAAAACATTTTTGGAGCTCGATACACTTCTGAAAATATTTACTTGGGCTGTTGGCGTTATTTAGTATCCTTAAATTCTTGTTCCCTCACTCCACAAAAATGCAAGTCCAGTGTCCCTGTCGCGTAACGCGCAAGTGTGGTCTTCTTAATCTCTCCAATCCAGATATGTCTGGTTTTAACTTGGCTGACGCCTTGCTCATCCCACAATGTCTGCACTGCGGACATCGACTCAGATGCCATTCTAATGGAAGCTGGCTTCCCACGGCCCGTGCATTCACTGGCTGCGACCGTCAAGCTATCAACAGCAGGCTGTGGAAAGAGAGTCACTTCTATTCGTCACCCAGTCGGTAAACATCAAACGCCCGGGTAGCTGAAACGATACTAGGTAACGTGGTGAGGAGGTGGCTGCGAGGTGGCGACGGATAAACTGTGGCGCGTGCTGATCCGCACAATTCGGCTGCATGACGTGGCCTACAAAACGGCGGCTGAAAGGCGGCATTTCTGTATTTACTTAACACAAACCGAAAAATTGATTTAACTGTTCTTATATTAAAGTAATGCATTGAATCAGAGCGCCGAGCGTGGTGGGTGAACGGTTAACGTTTTGGCCTCGCATTCCAGAGGACGCGGGTTCGAATCCCCGTCCAAGCATCCAGATTTGGATTTTCCATGGTTTCCCCAAATCACTCCAGGTGAATGCCGGGATGCTTCCTACAAAAAGGCTATTGTCGAATTCCTTCCCGTTCCTTGTCCCCAGTCCCATCCCGCCTCTAATGACCTTAGCCGTCGACGAGGCGTAAAGCAATTAAAAAAAAAAGAAAAATCAGGGTGCTAAAAATTTGCTATCAACAGCAGGCTGTGGAAAGGGAGCCACTTCTACTGGCAGGGACGGCGCGCCTCTATCCATCGCCCAGTCGGTAAACATCAAACGCCCGGGTAGTCCTCCAGTCTATGAACAGAATTTTGCTACTGCGAGATTCCTTCTATTGTAGTATTATGAAGTCTGTAGAGTCCGGTTACTCTCAAGTTTCCGACAGCACAAAGCAGCATATGACCAGACTTTTCAAATGGATTCATTTGTGTGAAATGCTAACAAGAAAAAAGCAATGTGCTTCAGTGAGGAAACGGTCGTGTAATATGTCGGTTGCTCTCTTTGCTACTTATAATGGAGTGATCACCAAATTATGCGATTTTGTATCATTATAAACACCGTATAATTGGAAGAGTCCTCATCACTTACGATAATAAGTGGCTTATGTTTATAAGTGCCAAGATATAAGAGTGTTTAGAATTATTTCAGACGTGTAATTCATCATCACAAGTCCCTCTCAAACTGTCGTGCAGGCCATTTCCTTTGATGCCCAAACGTGAATTATTCCTCCAGTTTTAACTATTTTTTAATACTAATAAAATATTCCATATGTGCAAATGTATCATAGTTCATTCCTATGTTAGTATTGTGTATTTTGTCTAAAAGCAAATAATGCCTGTTGAAACTTCTTACTATATTCTTAAACAATTGTTGATGTTGATTCGAACAGTAAACTAAATTAAAAACATCCTATGCTCCGTAACTATTGAGATATCTAGGAAAATACTCTGAAAATAACTGTAATATTGATTATTAAATTTGAGCTTCTTGCGTTTAATTGTGCTAGGCACATTAATTTCTGCCGAAAACTAGGACTAATCTTCGGGAACTATCCGCATTAAGAAAAAGTTATGGGTTTGTTAGCGGAAACTAGTAAACAAATAATTCCACGAAAATTTGGTGTCACTCTTATAACAGAAATTAATGTTTGCCAAGAAATATTATAGAGACATTTGTTATCACGACAGAATAACCGGTATCAAAGGCAACAGTCAATGTATAGATCTTTTCGGACAGGGTCTTACATATGACAATGACTGAACAAAAAAGTATTTTGCACAAGCTACCTACGGGACGACAAAACAATTTATAAAACAATTAAATATAAAGTTCGAATGCCTATATGATAAAACAATAAATATCTTCGTAAAACAACGCAACAGTAAACAGGCTTCATGAGCAAGCTGCTCGAACAGGTTTATATTAAACTCGGGAGTGACAAAGAAGTCAAAATCGAATAGCAGTAACAACACAGTTGGCTCAGGGCACATAAAGAAACTTCCACGCTATGACTAGGACAACAGGCAGAAAGAGAAAAAAATCAGATAAATGCCTTGTTTTCCGCTCTTAATTCCTTGACGTCTCGTTTGGGATGATTATAATGCGATAGACCACTCATTTCTGTGACACCAAGTGTTAAAGAAACAGAAGCACCAAGGCTTTCAGCCAAAACATGTTATGGACCACTCGTAGCTAGTTATTTCGAGCGTAAAATGATACCTAGCTGTCAGAGGATTTGTTCCTGCCACAGGATTAGTTTTGGATCTAAATAATGCCTGGTGAGTTCTGGAACGACTCGTTATTGGCTAGCGACTAGCCGCTTGTCACTTGTTTTCACGCCGAGTCAAACACATAGTTGGCAGCTCCACTTGAAACTGGGATGGGTGTACCACATCGGAAGAATCTTGATGTGGGAATCTCAAGCAAGTAAGCAGTTACGTACGGTCAGCGCGTTAATAATTTTGGAGTAGCTATGGATATCACATTATTCAGTTTCACCATTATTTACTACGTTAGAAGATCGCTCCAAGGTACCTTGCGTTGTTAGCTATCCATGTTACCTAGTGTTCGTCTGTTTAAGTGAGAAACAATATTCCATTAGAAAGTTACTTAAACTGTAAACGCAGTTTCGCAGAAAGAAAAGAAAAATAATTAATTTATAGTTGGAAAATAAAATTATATAATTGACAAAATCCATTTTCATAGCCACAAAAGTTGTTATGAACGTTTAATATCGAAATATTAATGAAAAATCCACAAATTTTACTAACGGATCAGGTTAGATGCTGAGCAAAGTAGAGGAATGGTGAAAATATGAAGTTAAATGGAATGTGGCACACAAATTTATAATAACGTTAACAAGATCAAAATATTTTGGACCAGCTTAAGAGATGACGATACTGTTTATACCTCCGAATTCTCAATCCCATGTCACGCAAGGTAATTGTATCATAATAAAACAAATCTCGTAAAAACAGGCCATGTCTCGTGGTTGTTTAGTGGCAAAAAGTTATGAGAACGTGTTCTGAGCCAAGTCTACACTTTACAGTTGTGCATATTCACTTCACTTTGTGAAACAGAATGGTTTCTCTCGGTGTTTCGTTAACTTGCCCAAAATGCATGTCGTAATTTTTACTGAACTGAAAGCCATATAATACGTATGAATTTTTCTAAGACTTACCAAACCTTAAAGACGTCCGAAGAAAGTCCTAGCTTTTGGTAAAGCCCGTCCAGGCGTCCAATTTACGGTTTTCCAAAGTTTTCCTAAATCACTTCAGGCGGATGCGGTGATGGTTCCTTCAAACAACCATGGCCGAATTCCTTCCGGTTCGTAGCCCACAGACGTTTTGCGCGTAAAGCCATTAAAAAATCCGCAATTGTCGCTACAAAGGAACATGGTCGAATCGCTTGCCCCACCTTCATCCTTTTCTGGCTGTACACAAAACCATAAAAGTAATATTTATTTCTATACGTCGCAAGATTTTATCAGTAATTTATTTTAACCCTAAAAACAACTGTGCTAGAGAAAATCATTTCTAAGTCACCTGCGTCTACAGAGAGTCCCATAAATAGAGCTTTAATCTTGAGAGGAGGTGATGCACATTAGAACAACTAAGAATTGTACAGGAACACGTGACCGGAAACGTCACCATGGTCGTTAGGCGGCGCTATTCATAAGAATTCTTCGAATTTTAGCAGCTTAGATTTCTTCCCTTTGAAACTCTTAAATTTGTTGTGTATGAAACACCTATCAATTCTGAAATTAATGTAATGGCATGAATCGTCTTCCTTGCCGCTGATATACAAGAAAAAAACTTTATTTTTTTTTGCTTATGGCTTTACGCCATGTCGACGTCGATGTCATTACAGGCGGGATTGGGCTTGAGACAGGGAACGGGAAGGAATTCGGCCATAGCCTTTTGAAGGAAGCCTTCCGGCATTCGCCTGGAATGATTTGGGGAAATCATGGAAAACATAAATTTGGATGACAGGGCGGGGTTTCGTACAGGTGTTCTCCCGAATGCGAGGCCAGGCGTTAACCGCTCTTCTGTAATATTACGAATTGTAATAAATGTTTTCTCCTAATCTCTACCTTTGAGTCCTTTATTTTTTGTATCTCTGTCATTACGTCCTGATGGCGTTTCAGGTCATGGGTTCCTTAGCAATTCTGAATCGTTTTGATGTTCTTCACTGTTGTGGGTGCTTGGGGGGGCACTACTTTTATTGGAATATTGAGATCAATTTCAGATTTGATCTGGATAACAAGAACCTCGAATGCTGTGGAATTACTGGTGAATAAATATTAAGTTTTATTATGTCTTATGGCATTTACATTGCTCGGTAAATTTAACGTTATTCATAACACAAGACAATGCAATTGGAAGCAATTTGCCGATAATTAGTGCAAACAATAACTGGATTTTAAGTATCTGAATAATTTACAAAGTGAATATGGAACATCGTGGTGACACAGGCCAGCAACCAATGTTATTCATATCATAAAATTCCCATTGGTGCCGATTAAAACAAAATGAATATTATCTGAGTCATGTTACAATAAACAAGAAGCTTTCAGAGTTCAATGTTCGGTGAAATGAAATGCCAGCTAACTCAGGGGCACTTGCACAATCAAAACCGAGATTCTATTCCCGGGTACGAAAAGCTTCGTCAAAACCCATGAAACCTTGACCTGGCGTCAGAACACATTACCAAGTGTCGGGAGCTTCACGGCGATTGCGACACAAAGTGCCACTGTCAAATAACGATCTCACGGACGGCTCATCAGTCCAGGTGCATATAAGGTGACTGCTTCACGCCTCTGCGAGCCAGTATGACTGGATCTGCATCGGGCCACTATCAGCCAAGAAGAGTCGATGTGCATCGGGCCACGTCCGGCGAGAAACTGTTCGTTGTGGCGGTCTTCCCGCTACCAGGAAGAAGATGTTCCTCCTTTTACAGTACCGCGTCCGCATTACATGAAAAAGAATCTTTGGCTCAATATTTGTCGACCCCGTAGTTACATGCCACTGGTGGAATAGCGAATGCCAAAATCACATGATTTCAAAGCGTCTGCTATTTGCCTTTGGTTCCGCGCGTAGTCGAGTCAGCGATGACCCTCCGACCCCTTGCGTCTTAGCTGAGGGCACAACACCCTGGCCTGGGCTAACGGGATCTCCATTGTATTCGAGGCGCCTCTCCGACGCCAAGTAACAGCTTTCTCCTGCCATGCAGGCGCCGGGAACTTTCCGCTACATATTTCCACGAGCATATTTCACCATTTTATATTCGATTTGCTCCTTCAAATTGCAATCTTCGATTAACTAAAATTATATAATAATTTTGCCGCCCAGGCTTATCATGAATAAATTACCTTATGATTTAAGTAAACCTAATACAATTTGCATTGAATGAACTGTTATAATTAATAATCTGAGTATGATAATACAATAAATAATCTGAATATCGTAAGTCGCAGACTATATTCATGGAGGATGACATGAGAATGTAATACTACACCACTTCGCCCTGAGGCTTGAACCTCTATTTATTGGGCACTCAGTACATCCTTTTGAAGGGAGAGTTGTAACCTTACCGGTGATCGAACACATAACTGGTATGTTACTTTTCTTCCCTCCTACTCTTCCAAACAAACTTAATTACTTACTACATTTTAGTTACAACAAAAGGAGCTATTGCAACCAATTGACTACACATATTTTCGTGAATTTCAATTTTATCTTACAACTTTCAGGAATCAAAACACATAAATTTTCACAGCATACTTTTTCTATTTAATCGAATTTCTTGAGAATAAATGTTAACTGTTAAAATCTTCATCCACCCCTTTTCATACTCACCGAGTCTCTAGTCTTAGCACATACATGCTTCCCTATATATTTAATCGGTTTGTTCGGTACTCTATTGCAAACCGCAACTGAATTACCGATCACTAATGTTCTTCACGCCCGCCTGGCACGTCTGACCTTGAATAACAATAAGGGGCCATCCACAAATTACGTCACGCGAATTTCATGATTTTTTTATCCCTCCCCCCTCCAATGTCACAGGTTGTCACAATTGTGGGACCCCCCCTGCCATAGTGTGATGTCACATATTTTGCAATTTTAAATTTATAAATTAAAACTGCACTTCATAAATTATTTATGTATTTCTAGTTTAAAAATCATATCAACAATGAATCAAATATTTAATAAAATGTACAACAACATAAAAAATCGAATTAATGATACAAAATTGAGTCATCATATGTCCATAGATTTTGAACCCATTCCTTGATACTGTTTATTATTGGCATAATAATTACTTCATTCTCGATTCTGTTGGGAACATACGATGTGTCATCAACATCTTCATCCAACCGTAAAGCATCGTCATCGTTTAATAAGCAAAGAACTTCCCTGTTTCGTATAGCGGCAATGCTTTGTGGACGAATCTTCATGATGCGGAAAACCTCTAGTTGCCTCGTATGTAATTGCTTATGTTGGATACTGGCTTTGTATGATGAAAATGTAGTCCACAGATGACACATGATCGTTTCAATAAGTGTGCCTCGACACTGGGGCAATACGAGCCAAAAAGTGATACAAATTATGCATGTGATGTCACAAAGCTTATGACACGTCTCTCCCCCTCCCCCCTCCCCCCCCCCTTGTCACACGATGTCACACTTTGTTGACCCCTCTCCCCCTCAAGGTGTGACGTAATTCAAGGATGGCCTCTAACGTCACGCGCTGTTCTTAACAATCAGTCTCCGGCAGAGCAAATAATACATCATGTTTGCTATCATTCTACTAAAGCCAAAAGCTTAATTTAATTGGAATGAAGTTAAAATTATACTAATTACATTACATAGAGACCAGGGATGCGAGTATGTGATGGCATGTCACGGAATGTAGAATCATGAAGAATACCTGAGTCAGTCATAGGCTGTGCTGGCTCGCGGACCTTGCTCTAGTATGCGGGGCGTGACATTTTGTGACAGGCATCCACTCACCGAGCGAGTCCACAAACAAACAACGGCCGCCGAAATGGAGTAGCCTTACTTTCACCGGCTCGGGCTATCTCGTGTACACATCGGTGAATTAGGGGCGCTAATTCAGCGGCCTGATCTTATCTGGCCCTCTCATTTCACTTGGCCTCACGTGCCTGTCTGACGTAAGAAATTGTGGTGCCCACGGGTAATAATACGCATATGCATACTCATAAGCATACACACGACGCCTCACTTCTGAACACTGCGGCACCCTGACGACAGTAGTAAACAGTGACAGGGAAGGAACTTCATTAAGAGCCATAGACGAGTTCGTGGTGTACGTAAAGGATCACGTTCGGTTCTGGAATCGGAGGTACAAAGTATATCCTAAATGTGGTCACATAATTTATCGGTAGAATGTCTGCTACGACAAAGGGAAGGAAACCGAGAAACTTTTCTACGAAAATGAACGTCCAAAATGATGACCCGGAGCCATTCAGCCTATTGGATTTCTATTATCGCCTTCTCCTCAGTACCACAGATCAAGGATCAGGGCCGAATTTAGGCTTTGTGGGCCCCTAGGCAGTGGCTTCTCTGACCAGGAGCTTATATTAGAAATTCGGTCCAAAAAATATATGGACGACTTTTTGTTTTAGCTCTACTACTTGTTGTGCGGGACGCCCTTTGTGGTGCAGGGCCTTAGGCTACAGCCTATGCTTAAATGCGGCCCTGTCAAGGATAGGAATTCGGAACTCCGCCAATGAAAGCGCTATGCCCTCTGATCCTTGTATCAGACTTAAAAATGGGCTTATACCTAAATGTTGCAGCTCTACGTCCGGCCTCTTACGTAATGCAGAAATATAAAAATTATCTATTATTGTTCCTTGAATTTAGCAGCGGGAGAAATACATGGATGTGGAGTATCTGAATCAAGTGCGACACGACCTACCAGCTTAGGGAGTGTCCATAAAATACGTGGCTTGGTCTAAGGAAGGGGGTGGGGTGACCGGAAAGCAACGCTGGAATACGTAAGGGGGGGGGGGTTTCTGAGCCAGGCCACGTAGCTTTTCGTTCATATTATTTGTTACAGTTAAAATGAGATACAGAACACACAACAGCATGTAAATATTTCTTTCCGTCATTTAATTATCCCCGTATGTAATTTACGATAGTATGACAGGAGGAAACAGTACAAAATGTCTTCTGGAGTCGATAGGGAACGGGGGGGGGGGGAGGTCACAGGAGGCCAAAATGGAGCTACGTGGTTTATGGACGCTCCTCTATTACTGAGCGTTAAATCGTCACCATACTATAATGTGTTAAATTCTCGGGCCTGGAAATACACAGAACACAGATGTAGATTCTCAAATTCTGGGACAGATATTTATAACATTAACTTTGTTGTAGGCCATGTTCCGCAGTTGTTGCATAAATATTTTTGAATAAAAATCCGTCTTCTAACAACTGTTTTTATTTTTAACTTTCATCTACCAGACGCGTTTCGCCCTTCTGGAGTGGTGCATCGTCAGTGGCTATAAATAACATAATGTTTTGATCATATTTGTGTATGCGAATCTAGTACATTAATTATATACATATATTCATGCTGTAATATTGTATCATCTGTAGGATCAGTCTGTTATAATTATTCTATATATTGTTTTTATAGTATCTGTGTTCAAACATAAATTCACTTCTTAATACTAAATTATCTGTATGGTTACAAGCTTTATGTACATAAACTCTACTTACTAAAAATTTTAGTGGCTAGCACATGTCAAACAGTTTACCATTATCTCCTTTAATATTGTTCACATCACTTATTTAACAGAAAATTAAATAAAAAAAAGTGAACAATATTAAAGGAGATAATGGTAAACTGTAGGAAGGAACAAAGGTGCAGATAAATGCGGAAGGTGCTGTTCCGGACTGACATGTGCTAGCCACTACAATTTTTAGTAAGTAGAGTTTATGTACATAAAGCTTGTAACCATACAGTGAATTTATGTTTGAACACAGATACTATAAAAACAATATATAGAATAATTATAACAGACTGAACCTACAGATGATACAATATTACAGCATGAATATATGTATATAATTAATGTACTAGATTCGCATACACAAATATGATCAAAATATTATGTCATTTATAGCCACTGACGATGCCCCACTCCAGAAGGGCGAAACGCGTCTGGTAGATGAAAGTTAAAAATAAAAACAGTTGTTAGAAGACGGATTTTTATTCAAGAATAGATATTTATAATTTTGGCCATTCAAGAAAGCTAGAGTTTATATAAGCCTAAATATCCCTGCTATACAGACGCGACAGATAAGCCGCTCACTCTAGATTTGGTAAATTTATTGGCTACAGGAGGCCCATCGTTTCCTAGGGTCCATGACCTAACAAATGTTTTCTACGAGTAAATGTGTGGACTTGACCAGTATCTAACAAGCTCTAATCATATTACTTTCCCATTTTTAGATGCTGATTGGAATTTGACAGAAGATCTTGCCGTAGGGACGCTTCTTACGAACTGTCGTCAAAAATTCACAAGAGATCAAGTCCGAAGGCCAAAAAGTGGACCAAAGCTCACGGAGGTCAGCACAACCATCTGCGAGAGTTGAGCAACTGGGAGCGGCCGTGGCTACCCTAACCAAGTCATTATGGACTGAATCGAAAAGCCTGTCACAATACCTTGATTTTTTTCTGCCGCCAGTGTTTATGCACCAGGATACCGACCTTCAAATTACTTGAGCACTTCTTCGCCATCGCCAAACTTTTTACTGACTTCGCTGTGAAATAAGTATAAGAAAATTTTAATCATTGACAGATTTATGCGGAGCCTGAGGTTAAGGTCATCATGTGATGGTATTTAAGTGTTAATTTGTTTTAGGATTTTGTGAAGTAGCTTAAACGAATGTGAAGATATACTTTAGTACTTCTGTAATTAAAAATGTGTGCTTATTCATTTTTTCCATTCACACTTTATTAATAATAAATAAAATCCCATATGCAACATTTAATAGATTAAATATTATAGTTAATCAATAATAACTCACAGTGGGAACAGGTTCAGTAGATTAACTGTATAAGGTTTGGACGTTCTACAGTGGACTTTGAAACAGAAAAACCGTTAGATACACTAAGTGTTTGGTCGATAATATGGTTTTATTATTCCTTGAGTTATAGTTCACTGTTTAAGGATTTTCATTGTTCAAATACCAGCTGCGATTGTCAATGGATAGAGGAAAGTGCCCAAAAGCGGACCCCCATTTTGTTTTTTATTAACAATATATATAAATTAGTAAAAAAAACCTGTTTTTAAGGCATGAAATATTTACTTCACTATGTTAAAATGAACTGAATCACAAAAAACATAATATAGTTTTAAGGCATAAATGTAATATGATAATTACAGGTTTTCATTTTTTATTAATTTAATTGTATTCTATATATAGATTACAATATAAGTAGACGGAAAATATAACACAAATTGTTTAGCGGCAAAAGTCACAGATGTACACGTCCTTTTCAGCCCCAGTACAATCCACATGGGCCCAAAACGAACATATAACGCACATTACCCATAGTTCTCCTTCTGAATCTTCGGAAAACTTCCTGTCACAGAACATGCAGCAAGTGAAATCATCTTTGGATGGGGACACTCCAGGAAGAAGCTCTAATTCCGATGATCCAGAGGATGTACTCATTTCATCCTCAGTACTTGATCCTTTCACATTCTTTTCAAAAGTAAGGCGCTTTTTCACCTTCTCTTTCTCTTTTCTAGAATGGCCTACTGCTGAACCATGCCTCCGTCCGTGGCTACTTTTGCATCTTCGATCATCATTACGTACTTGCTGTCGAGTTTCCTTGACTTCTTTAGCACTTTTAGCTTCCATCAATTGGGCTTTATATGGCGTAGTTGTTATGATCATAGAAATGCAGGCCTTTCGCCCTCTATTTGAGATACAGGCAGACTTGTAAGCATGAAAAAGAAGGGGTCCGCTTTTCGCAACCCTGGCTTGTAGTTTGTCAACCCAACAGATTTTTAATCTAACGTTGCGACAAGACAGTTCAGTGATAAACAATAATCTAAAACCTTATCATTTAAGAGTGTATATTGGTTGGAAGGCTTACCTGTCAATTTCCACGAAAAAATCAAAAAATATAGCACACAGTAAAAACGTTGTTCACTGACAAAACACGTAATTGCGATTTGGCGATCAACAATTAAAGTGAGCAACACGAGCTCTCTGTTACAAAATGGTAGAAGCCAAAACTACTATTTACACTTCATTCCGCTAGAATTTTGTTTTTGCATATGAAACAAATAGAACGATTTGATTGTTCTGATTCCTCAATTAACTGTATGTCCCCTTTGTAAGGTCTGATTACCAGGTTATCATAACCGGCTGGAACAAGGCGGTCTGTGCTGACTCTAACAAAATCTGACACCAGGTCATTAAGACCTCATAAAATTATTATTACATTAATTATTATTATATGTGAACGGAAAAGTAGTCTTACACAACATAACAATATTAACAATTGGACATTTTGTGAAGGTTCTAGGGCTTTATTAATAGCTTAAGTACTCACTTTAACCTTGTGTATATGGGTGTTTTTTTTTTTTTTTTTTTTTTTTTTTTTTTTTTTTTTTTAACACATTTAGTGGTAATGTTGTAATAGAGGTTTTCCATGAAGAACCGCATCGCATAGCCGCATCGACAAGTTGCAATAGAAAGGGAAATTTAGGCATAAGGTATAAATACTGCAAGGTATTTGAAAGACTCCTGCTCAGACGTCTGAATCTGCACATATACCGACAAAAAAACTCTTCCCAACCACCAACTAGGTTTCCGCAGAGCACACTCGACCACCCAATACCTGATGAGGGTGGTCGAAACTGCCACAAGAGCCTTTAGCTATAGAGAGCACTCCGGTCTAGTCCTCCTAGATATCTCTAAGGCCTTCGATTCGGTTTGGAACTCCGGACTCCTGCTACGGCTGTATGAACAAGGATTTCCAGGAAAGTACGTTAAACTCCTGAAATCTTACCTAGAAGACCGCTACTTCAGGGTTAGAGTCGGAAACACCTTCTCGACCAAACGAAGAATCCAGGCCGGAGTACCGCAGGGATCGGCCCTGGGTCCAGTGTTATAGTCCCTCTATACGGCCAATGTACCAACTCAAGACAGGGTATCCACTGCAACATACGCCGACGACTCAGCCTATTTCACACGCAGCCTCAGCAAGGCGATTGTCATCCGGCGCCTGCAGGAGAAACTGCAAAAGGTAGAGGCCTGGGCAACACGATGGCGTATTGAAATAAACCCAGCCAAAACACAAGCAATAATTCTAACTAGAAGGACAGGACCACGACTACGTCAGCAGACAGATCAGAATCTTAAACTATACAACAACACAATACCCTGGTGTAAATCCGTACGATACCTTGGATTAACACTGGATTCCAGGCTTACTTGGAGGGCGCACATTGAAGACCTGCGTAAACGCGCCAGCGCCAGACTACTAGCACTGTACCCCCTGCTAAACAGGGACAGCAAGCTCGCCGCGCCCAGAGGTGTACGAATATACTGTACACTGGTCAGGCCAATATTTGAATATGCCTGCCCCGACTGGTGACACACAGCCACGACCAACCTCAACAGACTACAAACCATCCAGAACCGAGCCCTGAAGAGAGCCTTACACCTAACTTGCAGATTCTCCACTAAAGCCATTCACGAAGCAACAAAACTACCAAAGCTCCAAGACAGATTTAGGGAACTAGATATGAAATTCTATAAAGCAGCTCAACAGTCATCAAACCCACTTATAAAAGAGCTGGGGATATATCCTATCTGGCCAGGTCAGCACGTCAGACACCAACTGCCAGTATCATATATATATATATATAAAAACCTCAAACCAAAACTAATCATGCTACAAATCTAAGCCAGAACAAATCACACCATAAACCTAAGACAAACCATAACTGACGTCTCAAAACATCATAATTAATAGGAGTAAATGTCGAAAGACAAAGCCTCCAATACACACTGCCCATCGAGAGAAAAGGGCAGCAAATGGCATGACGACGATGGCAGATTTTTCATCAGTAAGGAAAGTGCCTTTGCGCAGCTGATCACTGAATTTCTTAGTGTGCATTTTTGAGATGTTGAATCGGAGTTAATTTGTCATTCCCCGTTTTTTATGCTGAACTAAGATTTCGCTCTGTAGTATTTATGTTGTGAAGGTACAGTACCAGCGTTTTTAGTCGGCACTATTTACATTCTGCGAAATCTTAAATTGCACACGTATCCCGCTGTTTAGAGAGTCATCGTTTACACTGCTCAGATTAGAAGCAGTAAATTGGCCATTGTGTGTTTCAGAACAGGAGTTTGTGTATTAATTTCCATGCAACATATGAAAACGAGTGTTAGGAAAAATAACCTTTTCAAAGAGGTTTCTCGTGTGAAATAAATGTATAATCAGCTTATTAGATAGATAAATAAAAAACTAAAGGTTTATTATGATTATAAGGTGGGGAAAGAATTGCTCATTGAAGACTTGAAATGTAAATATCTTGGCATTACATTTGATAACAAGTTTAACTGGGCAGATCACATTGGACAGGTAGTAGGAAAAGGTTTCAAAATCCTGCATTTGTTGGAGAGTGTGATGAGAGGATGTACGAGACAAGTAAAGGAATTCGGTTACAAAACTTTGGTCAGACCTTTGCTTGAATATGGTAGTGTAGTATGGGACCCACTTTTTGAGTATCAAATACAGGAGTTGGAGAAGGTGCAAAGAAGGGCTGCTAGATTTGTTTCTGGAAATTATCTCAGAACGCAATCAGTAACAGATATGATAAAAGAGCTGGAATGGGACTCATTGGAAGACAGAAGGAGGGTGAAGAGGGTCATGGGAGTGTAAAAGGCGTATATTGGTGATGAGGCATGGAAAGATATTGGTTTAAGAATTGAAAGTAATGCATGGAAGGGAAAATATGACGATGACCACAAGCTGGCACTCGATTTCAGGCACAAGGGTGTAAGAAGATGATCTTTTTTAGGTAAAGGTGTCAGTGATTGGAATAAGTTACCAAGAGAAATTATGAATAATTTGCCAAAAACGTTGAAGGATTTAAAGTTACAATTTGTAAAGGGTAAATGTAAGTGGATGCAGAATAGGGGGAAGATGGGTGTGCAGGGAAATTGCCACCGGAGCATGGTCTCCATTACAATTTAATTAATTAATTAAAAAAATAATTCTCTGTTACAGTCAAACGTAGACAGTTAAATGTTATAAAGTTTTATTTATGTTTAACTCGCATTCTTCTCCTCGCGTTTAAGACGCTTTTTCTTGTTAATTCGTTTGTGAGACATCTAGGATTTAGCTGAAAATTAGGAGCACGTATTCCACATTTGCTTGTTTGATTAGAGTAATCGAAAACAGGGAGGAATGAAGGATAGAATTATGGAACCATTTTCTTCAGAAGTTAAATACGGTGGCATATTAACACGCCAGATAAAACAGAAGGGTATTGTGAGTTTTTATTTTCTTGCTTTTTGAAGCGGATATTGTAAACATTTATAAGTCATCTGTCATCAAGAATAAGATACTTTGGACCAGAATATGCTGTTATGACTAAGATATGCTTTAGTCAATAACAGTAAACACTGCATTGCTGCCAACAAGGAAACAGCTGCTAAAAGTTCTTTTATACAACAGCTTACAGAACTTTGCCAACAACTGTTATTTAAATCAGAGTCACTGAACCAATTACCGGGCTTCAGTTCCAAGAAATGCAGAAGTTCTGCCAGAAAAACTTTTCTGAACCCAGCTTCTAAGGAATTTGCATTCTTCAGATTTTTGTTTAATTCGCAGAGTAGGTCCAAAATTGCTACCATATTTTATCCTGACTGCTTATAATGGGACCATTTGATATCTTTCAAAGGATAATTGCTTTTGGTAGAACCGTTCTCTTAAGGACATAAATTTCACTCAACCATATATAAATGCTCCCGGATTCAACCAGCTACATGACTAAGCATGTTTTTATATTATTTGATTAAAAAAGACTTATAGCATTTAACAAGAACAAAGCGGCAACAAAGCGCATGACATTCTAAGCAGCTAGAGGCACTTACGTGATTTGTGAGTCAATTTTTCCTTCCAAACATTGCAGGAACTGGTATATATCTTTTGTGGTGGTACCAATTGACTTAAGGATTTACTGCTCTTCTACTACAATGTTGTTAAAACAGGGAAGTAAATCAGCAACAGACTTTTAAAAGGAAATACTTATTCTCGCGTTTCAAGAACAAGGCTTTCAAGAATAAGAACCAAATGAAATTTCTGTTGTACCGAAACCTTCAGAGTGATATGCTTTCAGTTTACAGTAAACGTGGCAATAGCTGATATTTATAAATATCTTTAGACTACATGACTGTTATAACGGCCCTCAGCAATGAATTATAATCAAAAATTCACAATCGAATGGTATATGTATTTAATATACAAAATAAACATGCAGTGTCTAATGGGAAAGAATTTTACGATATGAAGAAAGATTTTAACTTTTTAATTATCAGGTGTTATTTTATGTTTGAAAAAAAAAAAATTTTAATTTACTTTGTTCACTTTCTCTACCCTATAGTATATTAGTTTAATACGTCGTAATTTGTGTACATATCACCATATCACATTGTCATCTGTGAAATATTTGAAAAACACGGAAAATATAATTTTATGAATATGAGACTAGACACAAAATGTATGACATGAAATCTTTAAATTTACTAATAGGCTGGACAGACTAAGAAACTTATGCAAACCTATTATATATTCACCATGAGACATTAGAGTACCCTGGCGTCCGGAAGTTCGATGTATTTAAGAAAGAATGTTCTAGGATTCCCCGATATCACTCCAGTCGTACGCCATCAATGTTCTTCCGCCTCTAGTGACATCGACTCTAACGTGACGTAAAGCCTGGAAAGAAGAGTATTCCTACCACCTGTTTCAAGATTTTCAAAACCGAATATACTACAGATTGAGAATCTTGATTTTGTATTAGAAAATCTAGACAACACAGTCTCTCATCTTATATATTGCATTTTTTTTCCCCATGCCATAAATCATATGTTGGCGGTGTATATATTATCAAGCAATTAAATCTCAATCCTTGTCGGAAACTATTTTATAACCTTTATTCTATTAGTCGCTATTCGAATTTAACAATTTTACTTTTAGAATTGTTTCTCAAATTAAGTTGACCGATTCTAGTGTAGCTCGATCGTGATCCTTGATCGTTTCCAAAAGGAACGATTACGTTATTTTCCACCTTTTATAATTGATATAGATTTCCATGCTAGCTGTCCGGTTACAAATTTATCTTCTTCGTCTTCTTAATCCGCAAGAGAATAGTTCTATACTTGAAATTGCTTGTTTTTATCTTTTTTCGATAAAAACACGATAGGTTCTATATTCAGTATTATGTGTATTGAATCGCACATTTATTACATCACTTCTAACACACTGTGTAAACGACTCAACATATTTTTTTACGAATATATTTTCGTTTGCCTCAGCCACAAATGTTTTATATAAATCAACTTCCATACAAGTCAAACTATCCTTCACAACGCATCTTTATAAGGCCGTTATTCTCACTAAAACTATTCCTTCATCTTCCAAAATCCATAATCCAGTAGAGTCTTCAATCCTCCATTGTAGCTTCTACTCTCTGATCTTAGACTGCTGCACCACGATTTTTTTTGATTTTTTTTTTACTTATGGCTTTACGTCTCGTCGACGTCGATGTCATTAGAGGCAGGAAAGGACTGGCGACGAGGAAGGGGAGGGAATTCTGTCATGGCCTTTTAAAGGAAGCATCCCTGCTTTCGTTGGAGTGATTTGGGGAAACCATGGAAAACCCATATCTGGATACCCGGACAGGGATTCAAACTGCCGTCCTCCCGAATGCGAGGCCAAAGCGTTAACCACTCACCCACCACGCTATAAGGTTTTTTTTTTTTTTTTTTTTTTTTTTGTCAGCAGCCATTATCTCCCTCCATATTTAACCAAAATCTATGAATGAGGTGTCTTTTGAAGCTTATGGTCTCAACTTTGGTCGTATCATAATTAAAGAAAGGAATTTTTCTGAATTCACCCCTTAAAGGAAAAAAAAGTTAATATTACTAAAATACGGAATTTTTCGGAATTTGACCCTTCAAGGCCAAAATTACCATTATTTCCATAACGTATTTTTTGTCAGGGCCTATTTATCTCGTTTGGTATATAACCGAAATCGATAAATGAGGTATTTTTTTTAGAGAGTAAGGTCTCTGCTTTGATCAAATCATATTTTAAGAAAGGAATTTTTTGGAATTAGATTCTTATAGGGCAAAACTAATAACTATGAATGTCACGCGAATGAGACAGTTCAGTGCCAAGCCGCTAGATAGCAGTAGCGCATGTCACATCGATTAATAAACTGCTTCAATTGCGTCAACTTTTGTTACGTACCTATTTCACTAATCAAATAAACAACTGAAGCAAATTTGGCGCTTCTTCTTTCATCCTATTACAAACCCCCAACCTTACTATTTATTGTAATTGCGAAATTTTCGCATGTCTCATCTAATATTCACAAACTACAATATACATTGACAAATACTTTTCTATGCTTATTTCTATAAGGTAACGTGATGGATGACCGTTACAACGTCGTAGTCTCTTGTGCGCAAATAACGTAAGTGCCCCCGAGCGTGGTGGGTGAGTGGTTAACGCTCTAGACGGCGGTTCGAATCCCCGTCCGAGCATCCGGATTTGGGTTTTCCATGGTTTCTCCAAATCACTCCAGACGAATGCCGGGATGCTTCCTACAAAAGGCCAAGGCCGAATTCCTTCCCGTTCCTTGTCCCATCCCGCCTCTAATGACGTCGACTAGGCGTAAAGACATAAGTAAGATTATTGTTGATTATTATAATACCATTTGATTCCTTCAGACCAGCGAACGATATGTAGCGTAGTTAAAGTCGTAGGGATTTCACCACATTGTACCTCGTAGGGTTACACAATGGGTAGAGCTGGCACAGCCGACGAGGCTGTCTCTCCCGGCCCGCCATAGATCACCGAGTACAGGACAGAGACTTATGAGCCTCCGCGTGTACGCACGCACGACTTGTCATCGGATTACAAGGATCGCCTTACACAACGGCCGCTCCATTGTACGTGAAATGGCGGCAATATTTCACTCGCCGCCCGACCAAGAGCAGGGCGAACTCGGGGTGGTCCTAGGTGGTCTCACCCAGATACGATCGGCGACCGCGTGTGCCATTGGCTCAGATCAACTGTTGATATCAATATGTCTCTTGCAGAGCCATCCTGATCGACTTTCATTAGACTCAACAGAGCCTTCGTTTGAATAGGATAGTGTTTGCGTCCGTAGATTATTCATTAAAAAACAAAACTTTTTGTAAAAATTTAATAAGAATAGTAATCAGTTTCTATTATTAGCTCAAAAATTTGCAAAACATTTTCTATCGTGTTTGTTAAAAATAATAGAATCTACAAACAAAAATTGGAAACCTCGGTAAAAATAAAATTATATCTTAATTTTTCATAACATTTAATCCGGATTGTATTGGAAATTGTTAAGATTCCATTCCAAACTTCTGCTGTCCGTTACCAAGTACATACACATCACAAGTATTTCGAGGAAATACAGAATTATGATTTGTGTTTTCTTCAAATTTCTGAGAGAAACTCCGAAAGCAAATTTCGTGTGTGAAATTAAATATCACTGTCACGGGAAAACCAGCAAGTTTAATTCCAGATTCGGGTATCAATACTAGCGTTTTTATATGGTTTCCCAAAAATCATGCCTGCCGGAAGTCGAGAATTTGATCAGTAACATCAGTCCAGTTAACGAAGCTCTGTGGATGAAGATCTATAAATTCTCACTAATTAATTTAAGAGTGGACGTTCAAGTTAATTTCTATTCAGATTCTTTTTTATTGTAATACTTTTGTTTGCAATGTAATTGAAGACATTTCATGTGTATATTTCATAGTAGATTGTTGTGTTCAGAAACACAGTTAAAATTTTTCAGCACTGATTCCTCGTTCTTCAGTGCCTATTTCAAGACATCCTTAAGATACAAGCTATCACTTATGACGTCTAAAAACAAATTTCTGACGTTAAACACCACGAGGCGATTTTTTTTTGTTCAAATTGAATTCATTGGATTTTGCTTGTAATTTCGTCATCACTTCTCAAATTAGTGAAGTTATGTACTTTGCTATATAGTCCACATATTCTGGAACTTCTAGCGTTAGTTGAATTTCATTCTCTCTTCAACGTCAATAAACAGGAAGTCAACAACAATATTGCTTTCTTCCTTCTTGATTTCACGCGTAAATTCCTGGAAGACATCCGCCATGACTGTAGTCTCCCTTCTGAGTGGCTGCTGGAGTCATTCATGTCTTCCAGCACAGTGATACCCTGGAGTCTCCGCTGCAATCTATTCCAGGAGAGAGAGAGAGACTTAAATGCGGGTTTGCAGCCTCAGGCCACGCTGTAAACGCTGGAAGAACATATATCATTCTACGGGTCATCTGGACATTTCACGACATGTAACAACGTCAAAGTATTCTTTTAATAAATGTCGAAGGTAGTTGTTGATAAGTAGGATTAGTAAGATGTTGTAACAAACATGAATATAGCCTTGCTGCTTTAATATATTAGGTTTGATGTTCAGACTGTCACTATTGACCTGACTTAGTTGCTACTACATCCATAGTGCATTAAATGCATAATTATTAGTACTACCTTCATTTTCTTGGCAATATTCTCTTTAATGAAGGAAGCGGCGCACTTTAGCCTTTAGATCCTGCGTCAAAATGTAAACGGAAAATAAAATAAAAATATGATTTGTCACGTTATTGATTATTTTGCAAGATTATGGCTGCGTCCTATTTATATTCCTTTTCTCTCGTCGTTTCGACGGAGGTATTCCTCTAGTGTCGAAGAACACCTGCTGAGTATGGAATGGCCGCAGCGTAAGTCTCGCAAAGTAATCCTTAACATGGTAGAAAAACTCGATAGACCCTTATCTCTTTAATGTTTGTGAATCCCATAATGTTCTATCATGCTAGACCATATCCAACTTCATATTAAAGCATTCGCCCCCTTCCTCATTAATATTGTAGAGAAGGAGCGGCTACTCACAACAGATAGGTTGAGTTCGTCTCCGATCAACCACTCTTCGGTTTGTTTGACCGAAGAAAAGTGATCATATGGTCAGAGATATTACGTTGTACCATTACTTATTGCTAGTAATGAGCAGGGAATCAGTGATACAGGTGAAAAAATGTAGTTGAATGGATGGAGTGACTTTAATAAATCCAATAAAAATAAGTACATGAACGTGAAATAACTGAAAATGCTACATAAAAATATCTTTTATAAAACTGGAAACCCTTACTAATAAAATCCTGTCACCCGGAACATTCTTTCTAAGCCAGCAGATGGGAATATTAGCCTTACCTAATAAATTCTTCATATCGACGGGCGATGTGGTCAGTCATGAGACTAGAAGAAAGACTGCCTCGAGCGCTGGTTCCAGACTGCGCTCCCGGCCTGAGAAAAGTATCACTCACCATTGGGTTAAGGCATCTTACTAAGGGCTTTTAGTTGTACTATAGTGGGGAGCTCGCTTCCCACGGGAAGAGAGTCGGCCTAACCTTGAGCTCTGCTGTGTTGAACGGAATTAAGTTACATGGCTGTCGGCTTGAGAAAAATTACTCCGTGTGAAAATTACTATATTCTATAGCTAAAATCCCTCAATCTACTACAGTATGACCCTATGGCTTATTCAGTCCCCTTCTGGTCGTTACTCGAATTGATCAGATTTTTCTTAGGGTTTTTAGATACTCTTATATGCTATGGACTGACCTGCTCTCTTAGAATTTTGTTCTGAGTTTCCTTTTCAACGGTTCGGTCCTCTGAATACTAATAAAAATTGTTAAATATTAAAAGGCAGTATAACAATTGTCAAAGAAACACGATTTTATGAAGGCAAAACACATAGCTGTTAAACGATCTGGAATTATAAAATCTTGAATTATTATTGTCCTTAGAGGCATCTAATGTAGGGTGCATCTAGATAAAGTGACACAATATTTCCACATAAGCTATTTACTTACTAATCAGCTTATACAAGACATAAAATTACAAGCTATAACCCTAAAAGACATGTATTGTTACTCGAAGTAACTGAGACAACTAATTTATGCTGCCTTGCCCAGAGTTATTTTACGAGGCAACGCTCTGTATCTTGGAATGCCGTCCGGACAATTTAGTGTTACGATTGGAATTTTTATCCAACTAACTTTGGCAGTCATCTTATTAGGCTCACAATTAGCCATTTACAGAGAACAACACAATCCAGAGAACTCGTCATTCGTGATCCATTGGTTTCAGGTTTTCACAGTGGCGGGGCTGCTCTGTTAGCTCAAGCAGTCACGCTTGCTACCTGAATTTACAGTAAACACCACATTCGCCTAATTTTCGCCGTCAGATTAAGTAATTTTATTTGTCAAAACGCATTTTATGAATTTTTATGGAAATTAAACCAAGGAGCAGTAATTACCGTGTATATCTACATACAATTTGCAATAAACAGTAGGGCTAACAATGTAACATTTATACTTATTCTTCTCCCCTTTTGTTTTTAATAAATTTACTACATCTAATTTTAAATTCCTGTCTTGTGTCATAAAAGAAAAAGGTTTAAATCATCAAATAATGACTGTTTTGTAACAAACATTTAAAGTAAATCTCTGACGTCCCATAACTGCATTATTCTCAGACTGATAACCAGTAACATTTATAATCAGCTATAGCGACGTAGCTCGGACGGTAGAGCGCCGAACTGTGAGTAGCACAATCTGGGTTGAATCCCCGATTTTTCTTCGAATCTGAATTTCCGGAACGGATCCCCAGGTCCATTCAGTCCTTCTATCCAATAAGTTTCTTTGAGGAAACCACGCGGGAAGGTAAAACATGGCCGGATCGTGGAGCTGACCCCGTCACATCCTTCGAGTGCCAATGATTGTAATCTATGTAGTTAACATAGTAAAAATACAGGGCGTTCGCCGGGAAACGCAACCCACTGTTAGCGCTACAAGGAAGAAACTGCTCCCGGCGAGCGAGCGCTCAGTTTCCGGCATTGTTCGACCGTCGGCCACGGACTATTTCATAATAATTACGCTTCATAAACTTCATAAACTTGTGTGCTAAGCATTTAAATGTGACGTAATTCATTAGCTTACCTTATAAAAGATGCTGGAAGTGTTGACCCTCTTGTGTAATGCACATTTCACATCTTCTGAACATATTTCGAGACACACGCTGCCCTAACTGACTTAATGATTTTTTGGGTGACTGTTCTAGTCGAAAAGCGATATCGTCAATTTTCTCCTCTGTGAGAATACGGTTGACCGACAGTCTCTTTTTGTTAAAAAATGAACCCGTTTCTCTTACTTTTTTTAACCAGACGCAGAATTGTTGATTTAGCTGGCAGTAAAGCGCCAGGAAATTCGCGACGAAATTTACTGCGACACTTTTTAAACGACTTCTTCTTCACATATGTATCGTAGAGAAATATTCTTTGTTGCAAACTGTAACGTACCATAATTTTACTCACACTCAAACACGGTACAGATTAATAAGAGTATGAAGCCCCAAACCAGCCAAACCGCAAAGAAACGTTTATTCACAACACTGATTAATAAGAGACTGAAGTCACAAACTATCTACA
The DNA here is from genome assembly GCA_031002005.1 of Vandiemenella viatica. Taxonomy (NCBI): domain Eukaryota; kingdom Metazoa; phylum Arthropoda; class Insecta; order Orthoptera; family Morabidae; genus Vandiemenella; species Vandiemenella viatica. Next base: position 99,064,195 of record JARYHS010008074.1, on the reverse strand, counting down.
ATGCAAAGAAACCGTTCTTAACAATGTAAGGGTCACTGCACTGCACTGTTGGGGCAGCGGAGGTGTTAAACAGTGCGGTGATTCACGGTACCGTGTGGCGGAAACTGCTGGGTCGACTGACCGAGCAAGTTGCCGACGGCAACAGACTGGGAGGGTAGCGTTTTCCGGCGAACGCCCTGTAGTTTCCTCAATAGGTTTGAGTTTCATTATGTAAGAAATCGTCATGTTTCAGTCATCCCAACCCAACTTCATCGAAAAAAATACGAGTTGCCCCCCCCCCCCACCCAGTTCAGATCTTACCCCCCCTCTAGTTTTGATCCTGGATGCGCCCTTGACTATACCCTCTCATTAATCTTAATAGCTTACTACCTCCAACTACTGGAGTCAAAATCTATATCACCCTCATCAGACCAACTATGGAATACGCATGTCCCGTATGGCCTACCGCCGCAAATCGTGAAGTACAAAAGTTACAAGTCATTCAAAACTGGACATTGAAGAGAGCCCTATATTTACCACGTCATTTCCCGACCGATGCCATACACGAGGCTACTGCACTGCCTACACTCCTGGAAAGATTCAGGCTGCTGGCAAAATCATTTTATAATAGCTCCCAGAAGTCAACCAATCACATGGTCAAATCATCGGTCAGTATGATTTTCAGTGGAACAACATAAAAGACCATTAAAATTAATAAAATAATGCAGCAACGCAAAGACAAACCAACTCAGAAGAATTGACCAACCTTACTAATAGGAGAAAACATCCTAGGATAATAACTCCCATAAAACACTGGCTTTTGAAGAAATGGCAGAGAATGGTGGCTGTAGTGGCCCGTCCTTTTTTCGGATTAACCAGGATCCGCTGCAATAAAGAATGAGCACACTCTTATCAAGGAATTCTCGAGAACCTCTATTGTGCGACAGTACGTCACAGTGCTGCCGCCATTTGCTTGTTAAGTCAGAAAATGGAGACAAATGTCATAGTGAATGTTTGAACAACATTCTTCATAACTGGTATAAATATGAAATTTAACTGGCTGTTATAACATTAATATATAGAACAGGGATTACATTTTACGTCTACGAGATGTCATTACATTGTTATATGAGAATCTAATCTGCTAGAAGGTAGTTTCAGGATAACCTTAAATCTCAGGCAGAGGAGTGGTGGTGGTATGTTGTGGTTCAGCATTTCCGCGTCCACTTAGGGTTAAGGTCTCGTGCAGGCGCGGCGCGGCGTACGTAAGCTGTCTGAAAGCAGTTAATAGGGATCTCAGTTCTGTCGGTATTCTCCCATGTCTGTTTGTTTTTCTTACAGCACACGTGCAGAAAACTAAAGAGAGAAAAAGTGCCCCCTTATTTATACCAATCAGCGCATGTGTGCTCACTGAGTCTCATTGAATACGAACCGCCTTTGGGAAACCTGTTCTTGATAATGATGACCACGGTACAAAGGTCTGCTGCGGCTAGGAACTCTATTTCGACGAAACTTCCTCAGCCATCTGAACAGTTGGATCAAGACTGTCACTTAGTCAAACGACGGATTAAGAATCTAAACACCGTTTCTTAGTTGCAAGTGGAATAGATGCTAAAGTAGTCGAGTCGATAGGAAATTCTGGAGAAATAAAACTAAAATACCTACTAACATGTAATTCATTTTATGAATGACAGTGGGAAGACAATACATTCCTCTGATTTTAAAACGAACCGAGGATTTAGAGCTATTAAAACCTCACCAAAATGGTTTCCCTAGTTTTTAAGTGATATTAGATTACATTTATAAAGCTACACGTTTGAATTTCCTGCTCCGCTATCAGATGACATAGAACGATGAGAGGTATATCTCAGATTTTAAGAAAAACAATAAGCTCTAAAACTAAGAAAACACCGACAAGTTCTGTACAGTAGTTCTCCTATGAACGGTGAATAACATTATTTTTTTTTTTTAAATGTCTACTGTATAAATTTGAATTTTACGAATCTTTATAACATTATAAACATAGTGTCAAAAAACAGAACAAAAACAGATTGAGTGTGACAAACTACAGTTTAGATCTTCATTCTTGTTGCGTTATACACTAGTACAACCCCACGGTGCAGTGTCTCAAGAGATAGTACATACGGATTTTTAAGAGACAATAACTGGTGGGTGAGCAGCGTAATACTTGGATCTCTCATTCAGGAAGAGGCGTATTTGATGCCCGGTCTTGTCATTCAGATTTCTGTTTCCTCTGGATTTCCAAAATCAGCCCACGTCCAATTTATTTCCATTATTTGCCCCGATGCTGTTCTGAGGTTTCGATCACGGGTTGGTTTTTCTGAGCTAATTAAATCTATCTCAGTTATAGAAATTGGTCCAGGGTAACCACAAACGAAATTTGATAAAATTGCGATATCTGAATTTGTATTGGAATTCACAATGAAATGAAATATGGAAAATAATTCAAAATATATAGAATGGCACCGAGCGTGATACGTGAATGGTAAACCTCTGGCCTCGCATTCGGGAGTCCGCGGTTTGAATCCCGGCGCAACCATTCCGATTTGGACTTTCCATGGTTTTACCAAATCACTTCAGGTGAATGCCTGGACTATGGCCGAATTCCTTCCAGTTACTTCCCCGCAGTCCTTTCCTACCTCTAATGACTTGACCCTGAATAATTTAAGGAAAACAGATAGCAAAATTATCATTATCTTCGAAGATTTCAACACCTGGTTGGATATACTTCGAACAAAAGCCTCTCCAGCGTTTTCTATGCTTCCAGCAACTATCATTTTCCATAGTATCCAGTTAATTCCTTTTACTTTGACACTATTTGACTCCCAAAAGTCGAACGCCACCTCCAAAAGGTTGGCAATAATTGGAAATTTGGACGCCTATCAGTGAGGGTCCCACTAGAACCACCAACAGTGATGCATAACTGGGCACTGCCGAAGATACAAGTTTTAAACTCAATGCAATTAACTCATTGCTCTGGATAATGGAACTGGAATGTTCGATATACATCGATGTATTGTATACTCCGGTATTTGAAATGTAATACATCGAACTGATTCAATATATCGACTGTTACTGAGACATCGATATAAATTGATGTATTTTATATGATATATCGAGTTTAATCTGTTAGATGGAACAAAATATTAATTTGTAGATATTACTGACTTCAGTGCGTAGACAGACTTATCTGGAGAAAACAGAGCTATAGAGAGATTAACGCTGCACGAGAAGAATATAATTTTATTATCTTTATTTATCTCTATGGTACAAATATCAACGCTACATTACACTAATAGACTTAAGAATAAATTATTTCTTAGAAAGTCTATTTTTCTCAGGTAGAATTTATGACATTTTGAACATATGTCAATTAAGTACAATGGAGAGAATTTCACTACGGTTGGTAACACTGAAAGACAAATGGATACAAATGGGACTAGCAACTATGTTTACATGCCGGCCCTGGCAGTGTAGAGGCTTGCACACTGGCCTCGCATTGCACCGGCACAGGTAGTTTTAATTAAGTGTTGTGTTCGTCTTGCGTTGTCATCAATGCAGTGCCTATAATATCATAAAGAAGGCCTCATACAATAGTTGGTACAGAAACAAATTGAAGCTGGCTAAATTGCCGCAAAGACCGAAGGCCATTTTAACAAACAAACAAACAAAAAATATGTTTACAGTGACTACGTTAAGGCGAGATTCTTCCAGACTATTAATATACAAAGAGAAAAATAGCGTAAAAACTTATCTTTTGCTGCCCGATCCGTACCATCAGGAAAGCATTTCAGGAAATCTCTCCTACATCTCCTGACTGCAAGGTAAACTACGGAACAAAAAAAAGGGGTAAACTCGATCTTGTTTATACAAAATTTACAAAAAAATTATTCGGATAGTTTAAGATTTTTTCAATGAAACATGAGAAAAAAAATTTAGTCTTCACTTATCTTTCTTACACTTTGAATAACGTCACAATTCGATAACTCACTCCATAAAATAAATTAAAAATTGAATTTTTTGATCGATTTGTCGTAATACACTGATAATAAATCACGTTGCTTCAACAGGAATGATGGGATAAAGATACTTAAATAAAATTGTTTGGATTTTATAAAAAACAAAATAAAAAAAAAAAAAAAATGTGTAAAATTATCGATTACTTCAGCATTGCTCAATTCCCGTTAATACTATTGTTACATGGAAAGATTTTCATTTATGCCTCCTATTGTCTTTCTTGACAATGATTGGTTCAAAAACTGATAACGGAACCTGAAGTTGAGAGCATCGAGCCTGACACTCCACAACAAGAATAACCTCCAGGCATGAAGGCGTTCCAGCCAGCACAGATGTCTATTGTTCTCTGTCGGTCGTGGCTCGCCGTAACTTTGACCTTCACCAGAGTCTTGAGAGCGAAAGTCTACTGGGCCGTATGCCGTTTCCTCGCAGCCTGCGAAACGACGAACGGCATGGGTGCCATGGAGTACCCACGCCCGGTGCCCTTAAATTGCTATTATGTCGGATCGAGAGTCTTTGTATTCGTATTGCATTAAAAATGGACAATTCGATCTCTCCGGTCGTTTTTGGGCGGAGCCCGCCATACCACGTGCTCCACTCAACCAGTGCAACAGTTTACATAAGCGCATAAATATATCGCTCTTGTGTAATTTTCCCGATATTTATTCACGTTTCAGAAAATATGCATTAATGATCACTCACTCAACCACTCGTATGAATAATTATTCATTTGTATCATACTCTAAAATCTAAGCCAACCACATCATTTCCATTTTACATGATAATTATATTGAAAACACAGTTGCTATTTTTTTTTTTTTTTTCCAGATGAAAGTAATTTACAGGAGCTCACAAAGAGCTATGAAGGAGAGACAATTTCACATTTACCTCCAGATAAATGTGTTAGGTTACAAGGGTATGCTGCATTTTAACGTACTAATAAGTTGTTAATGTACCACATAGCGTGAATTTTTTACGGAGTTTTCGTATATAATGTGATTTCTGTGATAAGTGTGATCTATGGTTGAAGTATGAAAAGAGACACTTTGTGTTGTGGGACAAAGAAATGCAGTGGTATCAATTTATGAGAATCAATAACTTTACAGTTCGTTCAAGCGCAAAAAATAGTTTGACAACATGAGTAATTGTACTGACACATTACCGAAAAATTAATACAGTTCAGCTTATGTGAAGTGTGCTCTTACATGTTGATAATCTGCTTGTAAGTTTTGGTGTATTTCTGCGAACGTCGACAACCAGCTTGAACAGAAGCTAAACGATTTGCGGGAAAAATAATTGAAAGGTTAATCATTAAAATTGACCAACCTGTTGTCAAGAACACAATTGTATCCCAATCTTACAGATTTTGCCAACACACACCACTGATTTTTTTAACCCATTCAGGTCATTTACATGTGTTTCGTTCTTGGAAAAAATGTCATAATCTAATACTAAACTCATTGAGACCAGTAATATGATTGTGTAGTGATGGAGAGAGGGATTTTATAGGCAGAAGGGACGAGATAACTGATATTATTCGCTTTCTATTACTTTTTATTTAAACACCCAGAACTGTTTTAAACATTATCTTAACAAAAAACCAATTAATATTCAGGAGATTATTGTCACTCGACCTACATACTGAGAATTCAATCTCTTTCTGCACAAGACGAATGTAATTATTTTTAATTTTCTTCTGGATTTACGCCTCGTCGACATCGTGATCATTAGAAATGGAAAAGGACTGGACACAAAAAACAAAATGGAATTTGGTCATGGTTTTTTGAAGGAACCATCCTGGTATTCGCCAGGAGTGATTTTGAGAAACCATGGAAAACCATTGGGCTAACAGGAATGTGAACCTGCGTTGTCTCAAACATCAGGCATGCTCAGTGAATTTGTAATGATGCTTTGCGCTGGAATAATCTTGTTCATAAGCTTAACATCAGATACCATACATGTCTCAGTTACTGAAACTGACTCCTTAAAGGGAAACATCTTTTTAAAGAACTCGGATACATACAAATTTCACCTGAAATCCATTTGGTCATATCAAATATGATACCGTGTTTAACTACGCAGGTCTTTGATATAATGTCTCTTGCGACTGAAACAAAAATTCCATCTAAATAAACTACATACTAGTGGGCAAGAAACTATTAACAACTCTATGTATTTCTTAAGTAGCCTCTCAGGGTTCATGAAGTGTTCAGAGCACAAACTGTAACTTTACATTTATAATGAGAAATGTCATATTCTCATTTTTCGATAGTGAAGCACATCCACACAAATATGTCTCAAAATTATCGTGTTTCGGATTAGAGTCTCGCGTTGAAAATAGTAAGTTAATACTTCGTGCAATCACGAACACATCCTGCCTTGTACGAAATAAAGTTGTCCTCCTAGCTGACACTTATAAGCAAGGATCGTTATCGTTATCCGTAACTGCAATACCGTGCACAGATCATACGAAACATCGTCGAAACAAGAGTGACAGGCATAATTATACTATTGAAATGGAACCTTCTCTCCATAACATTGTTTATTTTCAGACAATATTGACACTGCGTATAAGGGAAGTAGTAATTTTCTTATTTACATTTAATTTTTACTGCATAGTCTACTTATAACTTAACATTGTAGATTAAGTTTCAGATGATTATTTTTGAACACTTTCATGTCTCCAAATCACAATGAAGTCTACTTCCTTTGACTGTTACCAATAACTTATCACTATAAAGAAACTGTCCTATGTCTGTTATTTCAAGCGCTTTAGTTTTGGTTTCATAAATCGATCCCTGTTTATTTTCTAGTTTTTTGTTGCTTACGTCAGGCATCAGACCAAGGATGAAAACAGATGACAAATACGGTAACATTTCGGTGATTTTTCTCGTCATTCCAGTGTACCACAACGAAGATTACTAATATAACTTCCTGTCTCTTATTTTGTTATTAGCTGACATTAGTTCTGTTTTCTATTTTTTGCATATGGATCATGAAGTTGATTTAAATTCGTATTTTAACACTTTGGCCATATGTAACATGCTATCCATCGTATTATACCCGCAAATTCAGCTGTTTTTGTTTAAATTACGCATATTGAAATGCAAAAAACATCCATTCATTCCTGAGCACTTGCTTTATCATTATTAATTTAATTGCGATGGAGCACCAGCTCCTATGGCAATTCAGTAAGTCATCTAATTACCCTTTTTCTATTTAATTTTTAATTATCTTATATAATTTGAGCGTTAAATTCCTAAACCATTTATTTTTGCGATTTATAATTTTAAATTACTTCAGCGTTTTTGGTAAATTATTCATCACCTAACTTGGTAATTTTTTCCCTTTCCCATAAAGAAATTTCCCACTCCCTTATGCATGAAATCGATTGCCAGCTTGTGGTCACGATAATTTTTTTCCCTTCCTTGCACTATTCATAATTTTTCGACCAATATCCTTCCAAGCCCCATTACCAACGTATGCCTTGTATATTCCCTGCACTCTCTTCACTCTTCTCCTGTCTTACGATGACTACCAATCCAGCTTCTTTCCAGGTCAATTACTGATTGGATCCTGCGATAATTTCCATAAACAAATCTAGCTGCTATTCTTTGCACGACGTCCAACTCCAGTATCTGATACCCCAAATGAGGGTCCCAAACTACACCACCATATTCAACCTGTGATCTGACCAAAATTTTGTAACCTAATTTCTTAACTTCTCTATTACATCCTCTCATCACCCTCACCAGTAAATGAATGACTTTTGTAACATTTTCCTACAATCTGCCTAATGTGCCCTGCCCAATTGTGTTTATTATCAAACGTTATGCCGAGATATTTATACTTCACACCTTCAACAAGTAATTCTGATCCCACCTTACAATCATAAAAAAATCTTTAGTGTTTCACATCTTACTCTTAATTTAGCTTTATCAACACGCCGAAATGTTTTTTTTATTAAATGTGATAAAGGAATATTCCCTCATGCAATTTGAACAAAATTACAGTTAAAGTTAGCAAAGGGAAAGTCAAAATATTTTTCATTCAAGGAACTTAAACTAATTTACCTATTAAGCAGAAAAATACGATTGTGTAATAATTTGTGAATGTGCTTCCATCTGTATTTGTTTTAAACTAATAGTGAATTGAAATTTACAAACATAAATTAACTATTAAATAACCCATCTTCTGTATTGGGAGAGCAAACGAATGATACAACTGGTTGTATTCTCCTTTAATAAGTGATCTTCAAGTGTTAGCGTTTTTGACTGGACGTTGTAGACAGCTCTATTGTTCACGGAATTCACTGTGACAGTTTTCTTGCAATCTGCAGTCGTGATCACGCTAATAAACAGCAACTGCAGTCGCGCTAGATCATAATAGACCAGTGACTGGGAAAGGAGGGGGGTGTCCTTGACTCTAGCATCTAGCAGGTGGTCTTGAACTATAGAGGCTACCTTGACTCGGAATTTTACTGTAGCTACTTGTCGGCTAACGTTGATCAAAACAATTTCTTATGCCTATCTCGTTAATTAGCAACTATTGTTTGAGTATAATTATAATGATATTTTAATTATAATTAATTATAATTTCACCAGTGGTACAAATGGTGTGTTTTATTCTTCTTCTTCCATCGTTGTGCCCAACTCAGGAGCGCGAGTGAACTTATTTAGCAGATGTGTTTTTCTTCTGTTCCCAAAACCTCTTCATCCTTTCGCTGTGTTCTTTCCTTCGTTCTTCTGTCCAAGGGTTTCCTTCTTCTGATATACTGGCTGTTGGCAAACTGGTGATTGTTGACCATGCTACTAAATCGGCATCTGTCCTGTATGATGTCGTCTGTTATTCCTATTTCCCGGAGATCCTTTTCAATTTCAATTAGCCAGTTGTTTTTAATTTTCATTGAAAGTGCTAGATTTAGAATTCTTTTTGTTAGTCTGCTTATTACTCAATCTGATAATATGGCCGTAGAATTTAATTCGTCTTTTCCTGAATGTGTCTGAAATTTTTTCCGAATGCTGATACAGTTCGTTTGATTTCCTTTTCATCCAAATTCCTCCGGTACAAACAGGGCCAAAGATTTTTCTTAAAATTTTCTTTTCTTGCTTTTCAATATCTTTAATCAATGATCTTCCTCCAATAATCAAGGTTTCTGATGCGTATAATGCCTCCGGTTTGATTACAGTGTTATAGTGTCTTAACTTGGCATTTCGGGATATTGACTTTTTGTTGTATCTGTTCCAGGTGATTCTGTAGGCTTTTTGTAATTTAGTTATTCTCTGCCTTGTTTGCTTCACGATTTAATCCTGCAGGTTGAATAATTTCTCCTAGATATCTGAATTTAGCTACTTGAGAGATATTGCCAAATCGCGTTTTTAAGGGTTGTCCATCTTGGTACCGTGAAGATCCTTCCATATATTGGGTTTTAGCATACGATATTTTGAGACCACATTTAGCTGCAATTTCATGCAGTTTTTCAAGTGCGTAGACTGCCTCTTGCTTGTTGTTGGAGAGAATTGCCAGATCATCTGCAAAGGCCAAACATCGCAAGTTAAGTTTATTTCTGAGTAGCCTACCAATGGTTATTCCTTTTATTATTAATATTGATGTATTTTTATATTCAGTTTTTAACTTGCAATGTAAGCGCACGCTCCAGGTGACAATTTCCTTACGCACCAATCTTCCTCATTTCCTGCACCTACCTTACATGTTCCCTTTACAAATTTCAACTTCAAATTCTTTCAACATTTTTGTCAATTATTAATCATTTCTCTTAGTAACTTATTCCACTTCTTTGACATCCTTACCTAAAAAAGAGATTCTTCCTACACCCATGGGCCTGTCCCTTTTTCGAACTCTCTCAACTCTCTCCAACTCTTGTATTGATACGGAAAACGTGAGTCCCACTACTACACTTACCATATTCAAGTTTTGTAATCGAATTACCTCACTTCTCTCGTACCTCCCCCATCACTCTCTCCAACAAGTGCAGAAGTTTGAAACCTTTTCCTACTACCTGTACAATGTGCCTTCCCAGTTAAACTTTTAATCAAATGTAATTTGAAGATATTTACGTTTCAAGTCTTCAACAAGCAATTCTTTCGCCACCTTATAATATTGATCAATCTTTAGTTTTTTTATCTGTGTATCTAATAAGCAGTACTCTTCTTTGCATTAATCTTCATTCCATGTTTACCAACCTTATAGTAATCCTGTCCAGATCACCCTGTGGCTGTTTACAGTCCTCTACTGTTCTGATCCTTTTATATAGCATTATGTCATCAGCAAACCATCTAATTTTTGATAGTATGATTAATCACAGAATGGTCCTAGATGTTTACGAAGCTGCAGATTCTTTATCATTTAACTTTGAATGGACATACGACATGTGAGTAATTTGATAATTTGAACAACTACTTCCTGCAATGCAGGTCATGTAAATATGAAAGGTTTGAGCCGACTACTAAATGAATAACGTAAAAATTACCATACCTTAATTTACAACGAAATAGTAATTACAATGACAGTTTTCAGCAGTCTTCAACCTAGTTACTGTATCAGTTAGCTTATTATACCCATAATTTAATACAATTTTTAAGCGTCGGAAAGTTCATTAGAAAGAAAATTTAGAAAATTTTTGTGAACAGAAAATTTTATTACTTTTCTCAATAATCACACTATATAGTTTCTTATTTTGCGAAATAATTATCACAAGAATCAATGCTGAAAACACCATGATATCAGAAACATGTCATATATGTGAAAAACGTATCATAGCAAAATAAGTCTGAAACAAATTTGTTAAGAAAAAATACGATTAGAGTACTTAAATCTTTTGTTTGTGAAGTAGTAACTTAGAAATGACTGATATACATAGGTAGGCTACAGCTGTGAAATTACAGTAAAATGTATTATATATTATTGTAATTATTATTATCTCAATTGTTATTTAGTTCCCCATAGTTAATAATCGTGGATATACGTCTCGGACCGTATTTTTTCATAATTAAAATTTCGTGTATGTTACTAAATTCCACGATTTGCACACCTTCGTACTTCCAGCAATTTCCATTTCTGATACCGCGTATAGAGGCTACATACTGTTTCTTATTACTCGCATATAAGCCTTTCCTGGGAGTTACATAACCGTGTGTTCATTTATTCAGTTTCCTCCAATATAAATACCTAAACGGATCCAATTTAAAAAAAATTTCTTATGTATTTAGTTTAATTTACTATACTATAAAATTTCAAGGGACTGTCATTAATAATTTCAATTCTTAATCTATATTCCATGTTGTAGCCATACGCGAAACTATATTTTCTTTCTTTATACGTTTATTCCCTTTGTGCTGGAGATTTAGCAGAATTACTCTTCACTACCTCTTCTGAAGTATCGTTTCACAAACACAATGTCATCTTTATACTGTTTTGGCATCTTACATATGTTATCTACAACATACTGTCCTGATTTACTAGACACGAATCGACACTGCATACAATGTAATTTAAGTATATGGCAACTAAAAACACTTGTAATTATTTCTTCAATTCTCTCAATTCTCTCTCTTTTTTTAAATATATATATTTTGACTTCGCTCCTTAACCGAAATTGATCAAAGAAATGTATTTATACAAAAGAAATTCACATAGCATCAGACATATTATTTCTCTTGATCCTTGAATTAACATTCGCCTGCATATCTTACAGGCTGCTACCCGCGTTACGAACCAGACGAGCTGGCTGCTGAACAGTCAGCTGTTTGTGCAAGTCTACAGAGTGTTCAGAGGCGAGCATAATTAACAGTCAGCGGAAAGAGAGAACTCGGTGACCGAAAGAACAAATTGGAATGGAAATTTACGACCTCTCAGCTTAATTGCTGACAATGTCATGCTACATTAATCGCGCAATTATAACAGCTGGGAAGAAAATTAATTGATATATCACATGCCACTTGCTGTTTAATCAATTATGTACTACAAAACCAACAGAAAGGATGTCTGTAAGGGACTATAGCTATGTTAATATCGTCTTCTTGGTAAATTAGGTTAAATACATTATATTTATAGGTTTAAAAAGGATTTTTTAAAAAAATATATCAATCAATTCTACGAACATTAACTATCATACTATTCCAAACTAATTATCAGGCCATGTGACATATTCATTTTGCTAGTATAAAAAAAAAAAATAAAAGAAAAAATTATACCACAAATTCATTAAGAAATGGTGAAATTTCATTGCTTTAGCTTATTTTTATGGTATAGTGGCTACAAGTGACTTAAACCTGACATCAATTAATACCCTGCATTATACAAAACTGATTAACAAATGTCTTAAACAAGGCTGCAGCTTATCTTCAACTCTATTCAACGTATACATTGATGACATTATTAGAAACTGGAAACGATTGACAGTTCGGGAACACAGTTGAGGAAGAAATAAATTTCTAAATGTTCTCCTATATGCAGATGATGCAACAATATGACAAGAAAGTGAAGAAGAACGAAAAGAGCATTTAAACAGCAACAATTATCAGTAAAAGAATATAATCTCTAGATATCCAAGTAGAAAAGTGACCGTCCACTACACTAAACACCCAATTCGCTCACAAATAGTAATTGGTGACACATTGACAGAACAAGTAAGGACTCTCTAGGCTGTGAAATCAGTTATGATATAAATAAAGATACAAAGAAAAAGAACAAAATATTTCAATCAGTATGTGAGACAGTAAATAGAGCACTTCAGAACAAACAAGAAAAAAACACAAATATGAAATTCTATAAGTTGATGGCTGGCTCGATACAGGTATATGGAAGTGAATTTTGGATAACTAAAGCAAGAAATAAGAATAAAATTCAGGCGGCAGGAGAGAGATTTCGAAGCGAGGTAAAAGGCTGCACGAAAGAAGACCGTTTAGTAAATGAAGAAATTCTGGAAGAACTTCGTGTATACACTGTTCACGAATGGACAGAAGAATACTGAGAATCATTGAGGCAGCATATTGAAAGAATGTATGAAGAAATAATTCCACTTCTGGTGATACAGTACAACCCACGTTTGTAGACCTAGGAAGACATCGTGTAAAAGTACAAAATGAAGACTGAGTAGGCTTTAATGCCTTATCGTTGAAGTGAAGAAGAACTCCAAAGACTAAGTGGCATTTCGTACTACTTAGCGCGTCAACCAAACTCAGACGCCGTTACCAGGTGCTTTTTCCGGTTGCGTTTGGCAGCATTCCTACCACAACCTATTGTGTATGGGTAAGGTCTTCTCTTCACGAATTCTTGTGAGGCTTTCGAGGAAATTTTATACCTCGGATGCAAGGAAATGAATGAGGGATTCTGCTTACTGCCATAGTTTGATTTGATGATATATTAATCTTTTCAATAAGATATAAACTTTTGTATTAGCGGTTGTTAGTTTTAGGCAGTCATTAACCGATAGACCTATGTCATACAACTGAATTTTAGTTTCACCATAGTTATTGTTTTCTTATTGGTTCTACAAATAGAGTGCACATTTAAAAAAAAAATCAAGTGTTAAGAAAATATTTATTGCCAGCAATACCTAAGGATCTTATTTGTACAGTGTCAAAACTCCAGTGAAAATCCGTCCTGTAATTTTTCAAGATTCATGATCAATGCAACTGAAAGGCAGGCAGATCTGTTTATTATTATTATTATTATTACTTCTTAGTTTCCGGACGTCGTATCACAGATCAGATCATAATTTACTCCTGACGCCCGAAGCTGCACAATGTTAAAAACCAATGAAAATCCCATCAGTGGTTTTTACGCTGTTATCATAGAAACGGTCAGCGTAGCGTAAGAAGTTAGTTCCTTCTCGCAGTGAAATTGTTTATTGCAAAGGATAAAAAAAAAGAACCATTTGGTTTGGGAAACATTACTGCCTCATACCAACAGCTACTTCTAGATGTACAAAATATGGCTATAAAACAGGCATATTATCTACCGCGTGAGACGAAGATACGTGTCCTGCACCAAATAAGTGGCCTACCCAAACTTCGCGAGAGGTTTGAACAGCTGGCAAGACAATTTTACGCCAATAATAAAAAATCTACTAATCCGCTGATAACCGCTCTAGGTGCGGATCCAATATATGACAACTCTCTCAGGTGGCCAAAGAAACTACTGGACCACAAATTATGCACTAAAATATAAGAACAATGACAAAAACACCGGATACGACAAATCCAGATAGAGACGAACCGTTTTGATAATGACAACCAATAACATAAACTGGAAAGAGATGCGCAATAGCGCAAAAACTTCCCCTCAACCTGGAACTTAATTTTTCCCAGTAAGGAATGTCACTGCATACATTTGAATTAATAAGTTAATGGCATGCTTACGATATTGGCTACGTTTGAACATTCAAAAAAGCTTCTGGCCCGGTTTCATATTCATTTTATTAGCGCTCTGGTGGTTCAGTGATTAAGGTGTCTGACAGGGGAGCGAAAGGTCCCCGGTTCGAATCCCTATCGAGCGATAGGTCCCCGGTTCGAATCCCTGTCTAGGCGGGGATTTTCATAGGCCCTTTACCCGGCCTTTACTTCTGGCACAGCTTGCTGTGTAATGTGAAGTATGCTAGAACGCTTCCGTGGTTCGGATTCCAATCCACGTCAAACTGAAGGTCTCCTGTACCCGGTAGGTTTGTCGGGTTAGGTTAAGGAGGCTACCACAGGGAATGCGCAGCCAATAGAAACCCTGTCACCAGGTCATTCCGACCACACAGAATTATTATTATTTAGTGTTATGTTGAAGAAGGAAACGAACTTAGTAGGAACAAGGATCAACTGTGATTGCAATTTCCGCGTGATTAACAGTACTTTGTAGCTTGCTATATGCAGCTGAGCAGACAGTGGCTCATCCTACCTGTAATTAATAACTGTTCTCCCACACACCAGAACCAATGGTAAGAGCTTAATCCAATGATTCTTTGCCTTTCCTCCATGAACATCCCTCGCTCACGTGTAACTTTTCTGGATTAATCATTGCCATTACAGTCTGATTTTTTTGTTTTATTTCCTCAAAATGCATAGGCACTTTGAGATTTTATCTTTTTCCCAGAAGTCTCTTACAGTTGTCACCAACATGGCTGATTCAGTACATTATTACCTTATATTTATTAGCTCAGAGAATTTTATATCCATTGACGCCACTGTCAGCTTTATGATATCACGCATCTGCGAGCAAGAGCTATTCTTGATTATCGTCTCCATTTAAATCGCCAAATATTGGCGAATAACGGTGATCGGGCAGGTTCTGCAAACTTAAGATCTACCCGGCGTCATAAAAGTAAGCTAAATGGAACTATGATGCCAGGGAAACTTTCTCAAAGAAGTTACTGTTGTTTTCGTGATATTGTAATATTTAAATTTGTGATGTTACCAATATCGAACATAAAGACGAATTCAAGTATAAAACGACATGTAAGGCAAGGTTCGCATTCGGCTAGCTGTTGGAGGAAACATCAAGAAAATTGACCCTTTCTTTCTATGTTGTTTTTTCAACAGCCTTGTATTTTTTATGGAAGTGTGGATATTGTTTAGGATTAATAGATTCTGGATGATTTATGCATGTAAACTTGTAAAAATTAGTAATGAGTTACCAGAAAACATTTGTACCATATTGTTTGAAATAAAAAGTCTCTTAAAATGGAAATAGAGTCAAGTATAGAGCCCATGTTAAAGAAAATTCAGGATTTGTAAAACATAAAAGTGAATCAAAAATTATTCAGCATAGGTACCAGTTACTACAAACCGCCATGACAATCATGTCACATATATATGTATATCTTGCATATTAATCGCGTATGTAGGTCACACAAATGTGACACATGTAGGGAAAAATAGAATACACTGTGCTGAGAAACGAAATATATTTAGAAAATAATACAACCACTATGGTCGTTTGGAATAAGAGACTAGAAATCTTGATGAAATTTAATACATTGCTACATTACCATTTTCAGGAAATGATAACGTGTTTGATTCGATAAGTAAAAATATAGCAGGTTACTGAACACAGTAATAATTAGGAAGGCAACATGTTTGATTAATCTGCGTCAGATAAGTGGGTTACATTTTTTTTTTGTTCTTTCGCAGGGATGGAAGTGTGTTTACGTGTTTGTTACTTTGTGTTGCTGACTGTGGGGTGTATTTGTTTAATGATAGGTGTTCGGGTTATGAACGAATGAAAGAGGGGTTACTTGGTGAAGGACCCTTCAGGCCTACTCTTTCGAAGGAAACCTACGGCGCCACCAAGCTTACAGTCTCCATCCGACGGACGAATCACCATGTCTTGGGCCCTTCTTCATGTGCACTGAGGATAGATTTGGAATTTAACCCAGGACACTGGTCCAGGAACTGTGCATGTCCACCTCTCCTACCCAGCCAACCAAGTCCTGATGGTGAAAATTTCTTCCATCGCAAAACTCCATCCAGCTAACCCCGTAACAGGCGCCGGGCCAACTGAATTTGAATTTAAAAGAATAAATAAAAAAGATACCAACCGTTTCTATAGTGTTCTCTACTAAAACCTTCCTCTTCAAAATATGAAGTTCACAGAAGTGGGAAGAGAAAGTAATGCTTAAACAACCAAATTTATTGTCTTGCGTGTATGAACTTTCAGTGTGTTTTAAATGTATGTTAATCGTGCACGTTGAAAGCGGTGAATGGTTTTCTGAAATAATTTACGAGGCATATTTTTTAAGTAAGAACCGGTTGGCAATAAACTTTTAACAACGAAAAATATTTTGGTAATTTATGCAACATGACATTCTTCAACCTTTCGGCTACTTTTCCACATCGTTGCCATTATTGTTCAAGCATTTGTCGTACCGTGAGATGAGTTTTTGTATACCATCATCATAGAAGTCTGCCGCCTGAGCGGAAAACCATTGCTGATCTGCAAGTTTCACTTCATCATCATTGTTGAAACGCTTGCTGCCGAGGAATCTCTTAAGGTGCAAAAAGAGATGGGACACCCAAGTCTCGTCTCCTGTGATGATATGGTCCAAAAATCCATCACTTTCTTCTTGATATCGGGTCAGAAACATCAATGCACTAACACACCTTTTCGTTTTGTGTTCCTCAGAAAGCATCTTTGGAACCCATCAGGAGGACAACTTCCTGTAATCAAATTTCTCCGACACAATGTTATAGAGGACGGATCTTGAAACTTGTGGAAAGTGCAAGGACAACGTGGAAATTGTGAAACGCCTGTTTTCACGAATTTTGTTGTCTACCGCACGCACCAGATTGTCGTTGATTACGGATGGCCGGCCCGAGAGCGGTTCATTGTGCACATTCTCCCGACCTTCCTTGAATAATCTTACCCACTTACGAACGTTACCTTCATTCATTGCATTGGGGCCATACACTTGACAGATCTGGCGATGAATTTCCGCCGGTGTCACATTGCTTGCTGACAAGAATCTGATGACTGACCTTATTTCACATGCGGCGGGATTCTGGATCGTCTTAATCACTTCCATCGCTCACCACGAAATGTACACTCCGCTGACTTAGCGATAACTGCGTCTACGCCTGCTCAAAGGATGCCAGAATAGTGTGCGCATGTGCTCAATTTCGTTCGAGAGTGATTTAAGAGGATATCGCCGACCGGTTCTTACTTAAAAAATACCCATCGTATATGGTACTGTAGGAAAGGTGTATTTGTACATTGAATTTATTTAAAAAAGAATTGTTGCAATTTATTTATTTTGCGTTTGATGCTACAAGACATTTATACAATTCAGTTACAATTATACTGTAATGAACAATCTAAACACACATATATACACATAGTTAGCGTACAATGCCCGCAGCTGGCCACTGAGACAGGATCTCCAGTCGCAACCACTACAACGTGATGTCGAGGCGCTCCAACCAAGCCACCGCCTCCAGCGTAGCCAAATTTACGTCTTCCAGACTACCAGGAAAGGCACGCAGTGGACAGTCCTGCACAATGTGAAACCTCACCGCAGTCACAGTACGGAGAATCAGCCCAGCCCCAGGCGTGGAGAGTTGAAGCAGTTCTTTCCGTACAACATCTAATCCGATTTAATTTACACCAAATTGACCGCGGTAAGTCAAATCCTGGTAGTTTTGAGCAGGGAATCGTAATTTGCACTATGCCCTGTGGTGTTGACGATGTCCATTCCGCTGTCCAGCAATCTGTAGGGCTGAAGGAGTTAGATGCTAGACTGACAGCAGTCTTCCAGTCAGGGCGACGTGACTTCAGCCGTGTTTTGTAATCTTTAACATCTCCTTGGATGGGAAGGGCCTCATTGTTCAAAATTCTCGACCTTAATTTTATTAGAACTTTTTGCCTTCTGATATGAGGTAGTGGGATGTTGCTGAGCACCGGCAGTCACTGAATAGGCGTTGATAGAAGCGATCCAGTTGCGATGAGACCTTTTGATGATAGATAAGTCAAAATCATAATATTTAGAATTTTTGTCTGTCTGAATGGACAGATATTAAATAACTACACATAATCGGGATAAAGGATATTTTTTATCTCGATAATTTACGATATTTCCTATGATAAAGCGTCGAGAACTGTAATTTTATTTATGTATTGCATTGGTAGTAGTGCAGGGCGGAGACCATTGCCTAACCATGGTAGACCCATGAATATTACTATTTTCGTGTATCCATTTCATTTGGTATTGCACTACGTCTAATGCCAAGTGAATTTGTTTAAGGCAAGTGAATGTGTTATTAAAGGTCCTCGATTCGTATCCCGGTTTCGGAAGGAATTTTCACGGACCTTAAACTTGACATTTATCTTTGACAACGCTTTGTTTTGCTAATATAATTGTTCCATGGCTCTGATTCCTCGTTAAACTGTAAGTTTCATATTCCTGGTACGATTACCAGGCTAGGTTAGTTGGCTTCGATAGAGGCAGAGAAACTATTTCACCAGGTCTTTGAGACCACACGAAATTCTATATTGACTATAGGAATTTTCTTGCAGTGGGAATGCATATCATAATTGTTACATAAGTACGCTGTGTTGATATGTTTGCCTTGTAGATTAGGGATGGCGATTCTTTCCGAAAAAGATCGATTCTTGAATCGATTCGAATCGAAATATGATAAATCGATTCACAAAAAAATCGAGGTCTAAAAGATCGATTTTTCTAAAAATCGATAGTTTTTGGATTTGGTTTTCGTGTTCGTATTTTCAATATAATTCCAATCATGGAAAACAAAAATGACACCATAATAATCGATCTTTCATCATTTATAAAATAATTAAAGCATTTTTACAACAAAATCAAAGTATCAGGTATACATTAAGACATTTATTTCACAAATCTATGCGTACATAAAACAGTTTTGTACAGTTACCAGTGCTTAATGACCAAGCGTTTCAGGAACAACGGTCTGTCCAGTCTACTAGGATCCAAGCGGTTCCGCTCATCACTTGCGATGTTGTCGGCAATAAACTGGAAAACAGTGGCTTGGTCAGATGAGTCATGATTTCAATTGGTAAGAGCTGATGGAAGGGTACGGGTGTGGTGCAGACCCCATGAAGCCATGGATCCAAATTGTCAACAAGGCACTGTGCAAACTGGTGGTGGCTCCATAACGGTGTGGGTTGTGTTTACATGGCGTTCAACTACTGGGAGATCGCTCATGGGCTTCATGTACCCAAACAACGATGGAATTTTCCAGGACGACAATGAGCCACGTCACCGAGCCATAACGGTTCGCCATTGGTTTGAAGAATATTCGGGACAACTCCAGCAGATGATTTGGCCACCGCGATCGCCCGACATGAATCCAATCGAACATTTATGGGACATAATCGAGAGATCAGTTCGTGCACAAAATTCTCCACCGGCAACACTTTCGGAATTATGGACGTCTGTAGTGGCTGCACGGCTCAATATTTCACCAGAGGACTTCCTACGACTCGTGGAGTCCATGCCATGTCGTGTTGCTGCACTTCGCCTGGCAAACGGAGGACCGACACGCTATTAGCAGGGTATCCCATGACTTTTGTCACCTCAGTGTATGCTGAACACATTTATAAGTTGGTCTTCCCGCCAGTGTGGCTCCTTGTACGGAGGGGGCGTCTATTAATTACTTGACCTAAAACAGGAAAGGGGGAGTCCGGTGAAATCTAACTAAAGGGGGGGGGGGTCTAGACAGCCTTAAAGAACAGTAGATCTAAAAATTCAAGATCGTCGGCAGCAAGGGTGTCCCTCAAGATCTCCCCATACCATAAAAGGGGGTGTCCGACCAAATTTCACCACGGTGAAAGGGGGGTGTCCGCATTTCCGAAAAAAACACCTCACGTAATTAATGGAAGCCCCCTATGGTGCTCACATTGGATCGGGGAGGTACAAACGATCGGGCATGAGCCCGCCCGTCCTGAAATGTGGTTTTTAGGAGGTTTTCCACAGCCATCAAGGAGAATGCTGGGACTGCCTCTGATCTCCGTCTCATAAACTACACATTTTACAAACAAAAAATACACTTGTCACACGCTGATCATAGTTACATGTTTCACAGACAGATGGCAACACTTCACAGTACTCAGTACGACGTTGGGTATAAAATGCTTGGCATTAGCAAGGATATGCGGCTATAAAACCATAACTCCAAAGTTGACCAAACGAATGATGAGTCAAATTTTAGGAAAAGGTGGTGAAGAAGAAGACATTTATGAGTTGGTTTCGGACACAATAATTTATAGCTGCAGATTAATGATTTTTATTTGTTTCTGCAACAAACACTTAACTTGCTGCAGTGGATAGCAGGTGTTTTTCGGAACGCTGCATGCGTCTAACGACGAGTAAGACAGCTAACCCCAAAATTTTGTGAAAAGATGGTGAAGAAGAAGACATTTATGTGTTGTTTTCTGACAAAATAATTTATAGCTGCAGATTAATGTTTTTTATTTGTTTCTTCAACAAACACTTAACTTCCTGCAGTGGATAGCAGGTGTTTTTCGGAACGCTGCATGAGTCTAGCGACGAGTAAGACAGCCAACCCCAAAATTTTGGGAAAAGATGGTGAAGAAGAAGACATTTATTTGTTGTTTTCGGACACAATAATTTATAGCTGAAAATTAATGTTTTTTATTTGTTTCTGCAACAAACACTTAACTTCCTGCAGTGGATAGCAGGTGTTTTTCGGAACGCTGCATGAGTCTAACGATGAGTAAGACAGCAAACCCCAAAATTTTGGGAAAAGATGGTGAAGAAAAAGACATTTATGTGTTGTTTTCGGACAAAATAATTTATAGCTGCAGATTAATGTTTTTTATTTGTTTCTTCAACAAACACTTATCTTCCTGCAGTGGATAGCAGGTGTTTTCCGGAACGCTGCACGAGTCTAACGATGAGTAAGACAGCAAACCCCAAAATTTTGGGAAAAGATGGTGAAGAAAAAGACATTTATGTGTTGTTTTCGGACACTATAATTTATAGCTGCAGATTAATGATTTTTATTTGTTTCTGCAACAAACACTTAACTTCCTGCAGTGGATAGCAGATGTTTTTCGGAACGCTGCATGAGTCTAACGATGAGTAAGACAGCCAACCCCAAAATTTTGGGAAAAGATGGTGAAGAAGAAGACATTTATGTGTTGTTTTCGGACACAATAATTTATAGCTACAGATTAATGTTTTTTATTTGTTTCTGCAACAAACACTTAACTTCCTGCAGTGGATAGCAGATGTTTTTCGGAACGCTGCATGAGTCTAACGATGAGTAAGACAGCCAACCCCAAAATTTTGGGAAAAGATGATGAAGAAGAAGACATTTATGTGTTAGTTTCGTACACACTATTTCATAGCTGCAAGTTAATGATTTTTAATAGTTTCTGCAACAAACAGCTAACTCCCTGTGGTGGATAGCAGGTGTTTCTCGGAACTCTCGCCTTGTCAGTGTTTGTGTCTGGCGATGCGTACACAAGTATTTTAATGGCTGTCTGGGCCACCTACGTAGCAGGCTATATATCTCTGGCACGTCTACAGACGACCGCCTAATTGGGTATAAACTGCGGCACGCACTCCAACGCTAAACGCGTCCCGTCACATCAAGTTCCTCACAACACCTACACTGCGAAAACCAGGGGCCGCTCCATTCCGCGAGGTGACGCACTGGTATGAAGAACATTTCCATTTCGTTCCGTCCCATTAAACGCCAAGGTGTTAGCCACGTTTTATTTGTTTCGACAGTTGAGAGTACTTGGAAGTATCCCGTCCATGACGTTTACAGGAGGTATGTTTTATTTATACGTCGCGTAAATCGTCGTATTTCTACCACGCATGACTCGACGGTAATATCCTACACTTTAAAGCAATTTTATGTAAATTCTTATTCTAGCAACAAACTACGAAATACAAGATTTCACTTCCCTCGCGGTTAGTCTCTTCGAAGAATGAACGTTTCTTGCGATATTATGCCAATTTTTTTTTACAATTAAATAATCAGTAGGCAGGGGATTCCTGACACAAGTATCCGGACTTTCTAAACGACTTTCTTAACTGTTCATCTACTGCACCTATAATTATGAAATAAAGTGCAAAAAAGAATGAAGGAGATTTTGTTAATTTTTTTTCTGTCTCACATTGAGTTTGGATCCTTGGAAATCTGCCTTTGAAGCTGTGCGTGTACGCAGGTCAGATTTTAATTTATTTATGGGAGGGAATAAATCAGAGAACGAACGTCTATAAATAAGTACAAATTAGCGAACTAGAAAATTTGAAATAGATCCTGAGAAAATTATGAAGAAACTAAGAAAACTAATAACGCATAAAAGGGTTGGTATATATAATATTATTGCAGATGTATTAAAGACAAAGGGATAAAATATTGTACTTCCCCTTGAAACATTATTTAAGCCAAGGTGTTTATCAGAAGACTGGAAAAGGACGATAGTAGAACCGTTCCATAAAGGAAGGGCGACAAGTAGATTTGAAAATTACAGTGCTATCAATAGTATGTAATTTAATTGAGAGAATTGTATGCAACCGGATCAGAAATGTCTATAAGGAAAGAAACTGGTTTGCGAATCGACGATACGGGCTTAAGCAAGAATACAATCCTAGTTGGTGGACTATATGCAAGAAATTTGGGATGAAATGGATGAGGTTTGTCATGTCGATAGTGTAACACTTGATCTATAAAAAGCAGTTGATATAGAGAGCCATGAAACGGTACTAAATAAGATGAAAACCATGGAGTGGATGAAAAAGTGACTTGCTGAGTAGAGGAATTATTAAAATGTAGGAAGCAAATCATTTAAATAGTAAATGGAGTATCAAAAGGGGTGTAAGTGAATAAGGGACTGGCACAGGGTATTGTATTAGGACTATTGATTGTATATGACATAGTGGTATATAATTGGATCAAAACAGGGGAAGAATGTAAACAGCTGTAAAGTAACCTGAACAGGATATCCACCTGGGTAGGTCATCATGGAATGAAGATATATTCCAATAAGAGTCAGCTTATTCGGTATACAGATAAAAAACCATAAAATTTTTTCCTGATTTTAAGGTAGTTAAACAAAAAGTCCTTGAAAGTAAACACGTTGGTATAACATTTAGTAATATACTCAACTGAACAGGACATATTGGGCTTATGGTAGGAATTGGTAACACAATCCTTAATTTATTGGAGACAGTCATCAGGGATTGTACCAGAGAAATGAGAGAATTGGATTACAAAATTTTTGTCTGACCAATACTTGAATTCTGATGCGTCGTATGTGACTTACGTATTGGGTATCAAACATAGCAGCTGAAGAATAGATTTGTCTGTGGAAATTATCGCAGAACACAATCATTAACAGATATGTAAAGGAGCTAGATGATTCACTGGAAGACAGCAGAAAGGTTGTAAAGATATTGATGGAAAAACTAAGATTAGTGCATGGAGGGAAAAATTACCATTTCCACAAGCTGGTAATCGATTAAAGCAAAAGGACGGAACGTGGTGGGTGAGCGGTTAACGCTCTGGCCTCGCATTCGAGACGACGCTGGTTTGAATTCCCGTCCGGGCCTCCAGATTTGGATTTTAAATGGTTTCCCCAAATCACACCATGAGAATGCCAGGATGTTTCCTGCAAAACACCATGGCCGAATTCATTCCCGTTCCTTGCTCCAGTCTAACCCCGCCTCTAATGACCTCGATGTCGACGAGGCGTAAAGCCATAAATAAAAAAGATCAAGCAAAAGGGAGTGGGAAAATTTTCTATGAGTCAGAAATTTGAGTACCAACTCTGAGATATTGAAAACACTTTAGCATTGCAATACTTCGTAGCGAATGCTACAATTGGCAGGTATGATCTGCACATATAGCATGGATTTCTAGATTAAAGTGATGACTAATCTGAAGTAACAGTTTTGCTGATAGACTGATACTATCTCCAATCTGTTCAGCCGCTGCCACTCTGTGTTTTGCGTACCGCTCACGTACTTCATTATAAGATAGCCAGCTTCCCGCTCGGACATCGTTTTCGTTGTGGTGGCAGCTTATTTACCTGTCAGAGGAAGCAGGCTCACCTCGGGCTGTGGCTTCCACACCGCACGTCAACAACGCTACACCTGGCGGCTTACTAGACTGGGATACTGCCTCGACCTTATTGTTTCATATGGGCACCTGCGCTTGTGGTTAGCCTTTCCTTTTAGTTCATTGATATTTGTGTCTGTTGACAAGTCTCTGTTCATAATTATTACCTATGATAAACATTTTATTACTACCTTCTATGTTTTTTTCTTATTTTCATTCGTTGCTGATTCAAATTAATATTCTGTAACCATATTAGTAATTATTAAGTACGAAACGGTCGAGTTTTGTAAATGATGGGTGAGGAAAGGAATTTTTAGAAGGACGTGGGTTGTAAGAGATATGATGAAATGAAAAGGTTAGCACAAGATAGGAAGGGATGAAGGAGATGGAGGACTGCTTCAAACCAGTCGAGAGCCTGATGACAGAAGAATAAGAAAAAAAATAAGAAGTAATTACTTGCTTAGCTTAAAATGTTTGTGATATCATCATATCTTATCTCAATCTTTTAAGGAATTGACCAGGCAAATAGCATATTCCAATAGTAAATTAAACTTAGCGGGGTGAGTGACCAGTAATACTCCGCCCTCGCAATCGAAAGGAAATCCCTGTCCGGTCATCCAGATTTTCGAAGATTTGTTCAGAATGCCGGGATGGTCCGTACAAAAAGTCATCGCCGAATTTCTTCTCGTCGACGAGGCTTAAAGCCATAAGGAAAAAAATATATATTTCTGTGATTTTATGTACTATGTAATGTTACCGTGTTTGTTTAGTGAATTCAGCACTTAGCTATTATCCGCTCAGGAGGGAGATAAATGAATTTATTCGTCTAATTTTTATCACGAAATCACTACTTTGACTGCTAGACAGACACAGCTCCTTCCATTGGCTAATATTTCAAAAATTGGTTGGGTCATCAGTATTAAAAATAATTTTTCCATTTTACAATTCTATGGAATGTATTCTTTTATCATTCCTTTTACAAGGATCCACATAATGTTGAAATTTCGTTTCAAAAGCATCCTTTTTAATGTAGGTACAAAAGCCCTTTATTGTTAAGACATCGAATCAGATTTCGAAATATTTTACTGAACTCGCGAGATGTAGGCGCTTGTGTAATTAGATTATTTGCTTATGGCTCTTACACGAAACTTTGGTCTGGGCTTGAAACTTTAACAGTAAATGCTTGTATTCCTTATTTTATCAACAGAAAAGGTTTATAGCTATGACCTGATCATTTACTATTTACTTCGCATATTTTGTACTATTTGCAGAAGATAATACAGCATTTACGAATCTGTCATTCTTTTACATCGCAGTGTCGACCCTATGCCAGTAAGCATAGCAATTACTTATTTTATCGTAATGTTACTTAACCTTACCGACAGAGGCTGTTCATGTTCAACCTCACCTTTATGTACAGTCATAGTTTACCTCATCGTTAACAATACCTAATGGTTGGGCCCGGGAATCGGGAGCATGTGATTTCTCCCAGATTTTGGTTTCCCAGTATTTCTCCAAACCACTCCTTCGAAAGGCCATGGTGGAGTGCTTTCGTCGACTATACATCTAATTGGAATGTGTTCACTGAATAATAAATGTGATGAGCTGCTGACCAAAAATGATAGCAACTCACCATCCTCCACTCAACTCTAAATTTTATAACTGCAGAGCGAAAGAAACAATAATAAGCAAAATCAACCAAAAAGTATGTGCAATATGCGTTGATATGTAACAGAAATCGCATCAGATAATAACGATATATGGATATAAGGGGCGCTTAAGTTTTTTTGTGTATCTTAAATACCACAAGACAAAATTTTACGTTTCAGTTTCTGTAATAGCATTAGCTCTGCCCGCAACTGCATTCGAGTAGGATTTGAGATTTGATGCGTTAATTCACAGATAAACTATCAGAAATTTTTTGGATGGGTAGTAAAACAGTAAAGGAGAAACTCTTTCCTGGATATCCTCCCTTCTAAAGTTAGGTTGTTCGCAATTGTTTTAAACACGTTTGTGTGCATTATTTGTTTGTTCCATCAAATGAAACGGTCACTTAATTCCGAAAATTTTAGGAATCTTGACGACCCACCTGTACATTTCATGAATGTTTCCAAGTCTACTCAGAAAGCAAAATTAGTACTGGCGCTTCCTGGTGTGAGTATGAATGGACTGAATTAATTGTTTGTATATTAGAAGTGGGGAAAAGAATCGTGAATCGATTCAAAGAGTCGACTCCTCTAAAAGAACCGTTTTCTGAATCGGCTC
The DNA here is from genome assembly GCA_031002005.1 of Vandiemenella viatica. Lineage (NCBI taxonomy): Eukaryota > Metazoa > Arthropoda > Insecta > Orthoptera > Morabidae > Vandiemenella > Vandiemenella viatica. Next base: position 99,037,340 of record JARYHS010008074.1, on the reverse strand, counting down.
ACTTGGAAGAGTCACGGTTCACTCATGAGTTGGTAAGAGGGAGTAGAGCTGTTGCTGTTGGACAATCGCTCGCTGACTCGACTCTGAGTCGTTAATGTTCTCGGCTTACTCGCTCTGCACTCCCTTGGCTCTTCTTCGGTTTCGACTCTTCTCAACTCTTGGTCTTTGCGTAACTCGTGATTCCTTTCGACTCGAAAGCCTAGTTCCCACGACATGTAGCTAAGGTTGATAACTCATTTGTAAGAATATAAAGTACTTTTATCTTTGGAAAAGGAAAATTAAAAATTTATGAAAGAAAAAAAGTATTTTTAAATTTAGGAATTTACTGCCTTAATTACCTACATATTTTTTCATGTTTGTAGAGAATATGTGAAAACTGCGACCAGTGAAATTTGCGGCAAACCTAAAATCTGTGAAATCTGCGGCCACTGTTCCCTTTGTGTCACGGTCTACCTGCGACTCGTAATCCCTTTAGACGACCCGACCTGGCCTCACTAAATCGTGGCCTGGAAGTTTTTACGTGAACAAATAGAACGGAAACTATATATATAGTCAGCGACAACATTTTACATTACACGGCTGAAACAGCCAAACTAGTTTCTGTTTTTTATTTTTTTTGGGAGGGAATGAAATGTGCTGTGAAGTGATTACAGAAAGAGGAAACCTCATTCCCTCCTTTTTTCGCAATGCCTTCATGGTAGGTATAGATTTTGCTCGTTTTGGCTTTCAAGTCATAAATGCAAAAACAGTTAACCCACAACTGCCGATAGTAGAATATTTCCTGCACTGGTAATGAGAGGCAAAGGGAGATTTTGCATTAAATCTACTACGATTCCATAAGTATCTGGCTCGCTATGACACTTCTTTTCTACGTCTTTTAAGGCAGAATAAAAATTATGTTTTAATAACAATTGTAAACTATAAAACATCTGTAGTGTTAATAGCTGTTCAGAAACATAGGCTACAAACGTAGCAATCCGCTCAGAGCGCCGGCGAGCCGGCTGTCAACAATACAACCAGTCTGAGCCTATTCAATAATAAACATCGATTTTAAACCGCTACAGCATTGTTGAGAGTTCTGTTCGCAAATTTCATTGGACGCAAGTTTCACTGGGTGCAGTTTTCGCGACACCGTTTATAGAACTAGTTACTAATTTTTGGTTTCGTCACAAAATGTTATAGAGGCAACCACATCATAAAAATAGATTTATAAATAAACTATCAAGGGCATGCAGTCCCATAAATTGTATATTTTACCAGAAATAAAGTGTTTCCTCATAATTTGAGGACAGGGTAAATAAAGTATGCAGAATTCAGAGCCGTGTGCCATTCTCAAGTTGCGTGATTTTTCAAATAGGGAATGGCCTTGAGTATTTAATTCAATTCCGATTTAATTGCGACCGCTTCTCGTCATACGTTCTTCTTCAGTGTTTTCGTTGATCTTCAGTTTTGTGAATAATGCAAATATTTTGCAATAAAAATGAACGAAGATTGTGAATAGGACCGTAACAAACAGTTAGCATATGCCGATGCAGCTTATGCACTGTTCAGTGATGAGATTTTTACGGGGGAAACAGTGAAACTAAAAGTTGGTGGATGGTGTCGTAGATGAATGTAATAACAACACTGAAACTAAGAAAGTAAACATAAACTTTAAATTAGGACGTTTAAACAAACACAGATTTATTCGTTTGCAGATACAGTGCTAGTGATATAATTATTAACTTAAGAAAAGCACCATCTGGCAGATTTCAAAACTTTTACCAAATTTATTGAGTAAAATTGTATCATCTGTTACAAAATCAAAAATCACAATCTGCAACAGGCCATGGGATCCGTAATGAGGCTTGCCAACAATCTAGCAGCAAGCCTTTGATGTCGGATGATTTACAAACATTTCACGAGAACAGCCGAGCCATCTTGAATTACTGCAAGCAACAATGAATATTTCCGTTTCGACCAACACCATTCTCGACAAGTTACACTCCGAGGGAAGAAAGGGTTTTAGTTCTATAGATCAAATCGATCTTTCCGCTTCACTCCATTCAAACCGCACATACAGTGGCGGATCCAGGATTTTGGTTTGGGGGGGGGGACTAGGATTTGGTTTGAGGGGGGGCTTGACTTGGGCGAGGAATGGGTGCCGACGGAAATCTCATTGTTCCAGATTGCCGCCCTCATACAAACAGTAGAGAGAGAGAGAGAGAGAAAAAAAAAAAAAAATTCTCGTCGATGTCGTCGGGGGTGACCTTGGTGGTTTTGGGGGGCTTCAGCCCCCTAGCTCCCCCCCCCCACCCGTCCCACCCGTCCCACCCGCCACTGCGCACATACTAGTCCTTGTGACCAAATTAATTGAACGTAAAATAGTGGGAAGAGAGAAACAGAACGTCCTTAAATTTAAATAAAAAGAGTTATTCATTTTTTATAATTCTAGATTTAGAATGTGGTACCACGATGATACTTTGAAATGGGACAAAAAAAATTATAGTTAGGCCAGTAAGAGCGAAAAAAATGAGTATTTAAGGCAATAAATACTTAACTTTGTAAATACTTTTTTCACATACTTTATACTTCCTACTTTAAAAGGCAAATACACTTTATTTTTTTTCTAAATAAATTGGCAACCCTAGGCAGGACAGACTTAAATGCGGTGAATTTTTGTACCATCACTGCATATTATTTTCATGATAATACAAGTCTGAAATCAGTCCTTTCCGATCGTAGCGAGTTACCAGATAAGAATATGTCTGAAAATATAGTTAATTAGGTAAAAGGGGTGTTTGATCCATACGAAATAGGTTTTAAAGTGTGTGTTGTGGTAACTGACAGTGCGACTAACATTAAGACGGCAGTTGCTTCTATAAACCTTAGGCACATAACCTGTCTTGCTCACTGCCTTAGTCTGGCCGTTCAAGGCAATTGAAAGAATCGTTGACAAAGTAAAGTCGACGGTACAATTTTTTAAGCAAAGCAGACAGGCAACTGCAAAATTGCATGAGATGCATAAAACTATGGGTATTGCTACCTTAAAATTGAAACAGTACGTTCCCACTCTAGAAAATAAACAAAGGCTTGGCCAGAACTTTTAGGGAATCTGAGGAAGAAGCTCGTTTGCCGAAACCACCACCACCACCAAGTTCTTCTAATTGGAATGATTTTTTCGAAGGTTGGACAATTAATGACTGAAAAGCAAAGTCGATGCACATAACAAAAATGAGCGAAAATGCTTTTTGAAAATAGTAATAATAAATTGGTGTAATCTACTTTTGTAAATTGCATCATTTTTATTGTAAAATTAGTGTTTTGATTTGTTTAAATAATAAAATATCTTGTTTCATAATAAATAACTTACAATTTAATTACTAAATACAAATTTCTTGATTTCAGTTAGCATTTGTTAATAATTTCCTCCTCATCAGTTAATAAACAGTTATCATGTTCTACCTTCAAAATAAAACGCGAAAAGAATCGGTTCTTAGCAAGGAGTGAATCGACTCCAAACGATTCATCAAAAAGAATCGATCTGCCCACCCCTATTGTATACGAAAGTATATATATATATATATATTACAATTTCATTCCCTCCAGGTGAAGCTGGAGGGTCTCGAGGACTCTTTTCATCCTACTAACCTAGAGGGGTGGGAGGGGGGATGGAAATCGGCCTTGGCCTTGTAGGGAATCATCCTATCATTCGCCTGGAGTGACTGAGGAAAACCACGGAAAACCCCAGTCAGGATGGCCGAACGAGGTTTGACCCCCGTCTTCCCGAATGGCAGGTAGTAGTGCGAATTCACACTACTCGAGCCTATATCTTATATATGTATAAAAATAGGCGTGTTTTTTTCAAATATTTAACATTTCAGCCACCAATACATAACACAGATCACTGGTGTTTGTGTGAGGAAGTAGCATGGAGTTTCCTATCGTGCACAACGTTGGCCGAATGCCGATAGCTGTAGGGAAGTGGAAGATATGATCATTAAAGTAGGTCAATGCAGGGTGTTTTCATATTTCGACCAAAAATTAGTGTCTCCTTAAATTTCTCTTTCCTGTCACAAATACGTAGGATATACCATTGATGTTTGTGTGTGGTAGTAGCAGTGAATCTCCCATCGTGCAATCTGGTGGTTTAATGTTGGTAGCTGTGGGTGTGTGGGAGATATGGTGGTTGAAAGTGGTCTATGTGCGCCACTTTCATATTTCTGCCAAAGACGCATGTGTCTTGGTGTATCACTTTTCAGCGAAAACTATATATCGCAGATCACTGGCGTTTGTGTGTGGTAGTAACACAAAGTCACCTTTCGACCACAACGTTGGCCGAATTTCAGTAACTGTGGGAGTGTGGGAGATATGGTGGTTGAAAGTGGCCGATCAGGGATATTTACGTATTTCGACCAAAGACATGTGTCTCCGCATATGTCACTTTTCTCCCTTAACTGCATAGCATAGACCATTGGTGTTCGTGTGTGGCAGTAGAATCGTGTCTCCTATCGCGCAGTATGGTTGTTAGATGTCGGTAGCAATGTGGGTGTGGGGGTTATGGGGGTTGAAAGTGGGCGACCTGCGGCAATATCATATTTCTGCCAAAGACGCATGTGTCTTGGTGTATCCCTTTTCAGCGAAAACTATCTATCGCAGATCACTGGCGTTTGTGTGTGGTAGTAACACAGAGTCACCTTTCGATCACAACGTTGGCCGAATTTCAGGAACTGTGGGCGTGTGGAAGATATGGTGGTTGAAAGTTGCCGATCAGGGATATTCTGGTATTTTGACCAAAGACACGCGTGTCCGTAAATTTTACTTTGCTGCCTGAACTACATAGAGTTGATGACTGGCGTTTATGTGTGGTAATAGCATCGAGTCTTCCATCGTGCACTATGGTGGTTAGATGTCGGTAGCTGTCAATCCAAATTCTTTTTCAAACACGAATGAAATCATGGGTATTACCTAGCATTTACATAAAATCACACTGAGGAATAAGGAAAAGGTTAGCATTATTTTAAAGAAAAGTTTTGCATCGATGCTATATGTACACCACCGAAAAGATTTTGACTGCGAGAAGGTTTCCGCCAGACAGTATTAAGTGGATAGAATTTATATGTGAAGTATTTAACTTTTTATTTTTCAGTGTGTTGATGTCACATCGAAGGCTGTCACGAAAGCATATTATTATATACATGCTCGTAGAAATAGTTTTTGTCTCAAACGTGCAAATATATACAACTATGTACACTTTCGATGAAATCCAGTAAATAATTTTTGCATGAGGCCACCCGCATAATGATCCCACAGATTACTATTTTAGCCTATGTGCCATCCGGAGCTGTTCTATTGTTCTTGATAAAAATTGTCCTATAGTTTGCCTGATAACATAACCTATCATTACACGAAGTTGGGTTGAAATGCAATCATTAGTTTTTATGAAAAGCGCGCACACCCAGAAAAATTTACTGTTTTAGACTCTGTATCATCGGGAAATTTGTAAAATATCGGGATAAAGTGTATGACGTATGCTAACCGACGACATAAGCAAATGCTTCGTGCAGTTTACTTAAAATCTGTTCATTAGTTTTTGAGTGATGTGCGATCATAGAGACAAAAATTCCAAATTTTACGGTTTAGAAATCATTATCATCAAGTGTGTACATTATAATTACTATTTTTGATTTTGTATATATGTTCAGACCTAACGTTCCCACAATTTTATTACATAATGTAGGTTAGCCATTTAGACTAAGCCTCTGTAAATAAACGGTGCACTGCAACTACAGCCTCCATTCTTTATTTCAGAAAATACCGCAAAAATTATATCACAATAAAGACCTAATACTTCAAATCCTTACTCAATAACTCGAAAGGAACATTAGCAACATTCATTTTAAACATAGCAAAGTGACGAGCTTTTTGATGTGTTATTCTTATCAAAATTACTTCCGGAAGTCCGGTGGATAAGCGGTAACGCTCTGTCCTCGCATTCGGGAGGACACAGGTTCGAATCTCCGTCCGCCATCCAGATTTCGGTTTTCCATGGATGCTCCAGGCGAATACCGGGAAGCGTCCTTTAAAATGGCGATGGCCGAATTCCTTTCTGTAGCTTGCCCCATCTCCCACTCTGTGCCGACTCTAAAGACTACGACGTAGAAAAGGGTACAACCCAAACGATACAAGTAAAATACCGCACAATGGCTTTATATATATATATTTTAACTGCTTAACGTCTCCTATAACAACTAGGTCTTTAGAGACGGGAAAGGATGGGGGGCAAGGAATGGGAAGGAATTCGGCCATGGTCTTTTGAAGGAAGTATCCCGGCATTCACCTGGAGTGATTTGGGGAAACCATGGAAACCCAAATCTGGATGCCCGGACGGGGATTCGAACCGCCGTCCTCCCGAATGCGAGGCCAGAACGCTAGCCGTTACACCACCACGCTCGGTTTTATATTTGTGATATATGCCATAAATTAGCAGCAAGTAATAAGAAATACAGTGTTTAATCCTATGGAAGCAGATAGCAGAACATGGTTATTTTTTTAAATGCAAGTACGAAGCTAAGGGCTGTGACAACAGATTAATGAATTCATTTGCCAGCTGCGTATAGCACTTATCACTAATTTTTCTATTAGGATCTGCTGTCATTACGCTCCAATGACAGTCATACTACTGTATTATCAAAATTGTTTGCGCTGTCAGTAATGCGTCTTTCACTCTGTCTTCATGCATTATTATGTACTTACTCATCTCGGCTTAAATTCAACAGTAATTTCTAAAGCAGATGTTAATTTTCTTTCAATATTGCGTAACCATCAGTTATAGAAGAGCTGCTTTCTTTGCGACTTATCTCTGTGCCAAACTCTTTATCAACGCAAAACATTATTTCAGATGTCATAAACCAAAGATACTGAAAAATGTTTTCCGTTAGAACGATGCGCCTTCGTTCTATGACTGTTTTTATACGTTTCTAAAAACCTTTCTTACAATATTCCAAATGCTTCGTTTACCTACTATTTTTTTATGTCTTTGCACCACGTCGACGTCGAGATCATTAGAAGAGTGTTAAAGGTCTAGGTGCAAGAAAAGGGAAGGAATTGGGTCATGGCCTTTTAAAGGATTCAGCCCGATATTTGACTGGGGAGGTTTCGGGAAACAACGGAAATCCAAACTATGGATGACCAAACGGGGATTTGAACGTGGGCCCTCCGAAACGCGAGACCAGAGAGTTATCGCTGATCCATGCTCACAGTTTTTTTCTGATCCATTGTTTCTCATTAGATTGACTGTAACTGTTGTTGAAATGTAGATATTATTTAACCACTATTGCTATCGACACTAAATATCAGCTTAGATTTACACAGATTATATTTGTTGCGTAACATTTTCCAGCAGCTAAACAGTTAATTTCAGAACGGAAACTTCATGCTGTCACTGTAGCTGATAGAACGACTAATTACACACTGGACAATCAGTATTGAAATCTCGTCAATCAAATAATTGTCCTGAAAGATGAATGGCTTGGTCGGTAATACCATCGCAAGGTGGGTTTTAATGGGGGCTCTACATCGGTCTAAATGATTATGCAGACCAGTGGACTAAATCGGTTACCTTTTTCATCACTTGTCAGATCATGGAAGCAGTATGTTTAGTGGACAAACTGACAGAAATAATGTAAAAACCAATACAATCGAAAATAAATGGGGTAGCATACAAGTCACGGGGGATTCAGCTACTAGCAAATGTCGTTCTTCTGCTGGGAACCCTTATGGCAGAGCATCTGTACCAAGAGGTGAGCGATCGTAAAGGTCAAATTTAGTTGGAAATAAGCGGAATGCTATGTTCTTGTATATAACGACATATACGATTACGTCTTGCAGTGGTAGGTGAAAAGAAGATAGAATAATTGCTTCCATTCGGTTTTCTCACGGGTAACAAAGACTATGAACTATGAAAAGAAACTTAGGAATGTAAAATTCTGAATATTGTTTCATGTCACAATTTCAGGACACGGCCGTATGGTCTATTTCGGCAGCAGCGTGACTTAGACAAAGGACCTCTAAATTAAGCAGCTAATGTATGCGAGAGAAAGTGAAAGGGCGGGAACGTGTCAGAGAAACGCTAATTGCTGGAAACCGCACCTGCACGTGAGCCATTGGGCACCCATGAGAAACGCCCAAGTCTGGCCGACACAATTAAATAGTAGCCTGTCACACAATAAATCTCTTGTTATATTGCTAAAACAGCTTTGTCCGTGGGTGTTTTTTCGTTGAAAAGTCGTTCTCTGTACGCGAAGTCTCAATTCAGATCGGTGCTCTATGATTACGTGCTAACAAGAGTAATTAACTGCAATCGAGGCTCTGGTCTCAGTCTGGTCAACAAAAAGTTGAAATCGGTCAGGCAACCTTATATCCAAGAATTCCCTGGGGGCTCATATTTCAAGACTGACTAAAAAAAAAAAAAAAAATTCATTTATAATAATAAAAATATTATTGGTTCAGAGTTATTTTGATAGAATTGCGACAGTTCTATATCTTCTTCTTCTTCTATTTATCTATCTATATCTATAAAACGAAAATCGGATAAAATTTAAATAGAAAAACTCAGAAACTACTGAGCAGATTTCGATGGGGTTTTCACCGTTTCATAGCTTAGAATCTCAATTTAGTTGTTTGACATGTCTTATGTTTCAACGTTACATAACGCAGAAGCATTAAATGAAATTCTGAACGTGTGCTGACAAATCCCAAAGATGGAAGGATTAGATGTTGCATACTTCGCACTAAACTTACAACTACAATGTCTTTGACCATAGCCTTTAATGCAAGCAATAAAATAACTTGGCAGTAACAATTATTTGACACTAAACTAAAATTGAAGAATTCTTCCCTTTAATTCGGGATATTTAGTTTTTAAACGCCACAGATAGGAGTACTGAATGCGAGAAACTAATACGAAAGAACAACAGAGATGTTCTTTAATCACAATCTCTGTCAGCACAACTACAAAATCTTTGGCAATTGTCGTTAGCAGTTGTTCGCAATGAAATGGTGCCGTAGTTTGTAAATGCCTGAAACAATTCCGAAGTAAAGAATATTTTCAGAGGTACGAAATATATATATTAACTTTGAGTTCTAGATGAAGTAGCATAATGATAAATTTTTTAGCTCCAGCGGCAGATGAGTAAGCATAATGTGACATATCTGATGTTTGATACCGTGAAAACTCTGTCAAAATCGGTTCCACAGTTTTCAGGTAATGCTAGATTATTTGTAAAATATATTTGTCGTAACGCCTTAAGACAAAGTTAAATTTTAACTTTAACTCAAAGCTTTAAGATTCTGAAAATCCATTCAAAATCTGTATTTTTTGCGTGATGCCGGAACAAACAGACACATTCCAGATATATTTCTAATTTTTATGCATGTGGTATGTATTAATGCCCGTACGGATTTACGAGCAGAAACATTAGCTGTAATTAGGTTGAAATCTAACCTGGACTAATATGAAAACTAACATTCCGTATCAAAGAATCCAAACCATCAAATTCTTAGAACTGTCCTACTAAATCGCCGTTTAGTACCGGAAATAGCCCTTACGAAATCGGTACGCGTGAATCTTTTTGGACGAATAAAAATAGTGTACGGTAAATCAACTTCAACACACTCCTTTCATAGTAAGGTGCGGGTAAATCTAGGTTTGCTTTAATTCCGGAAATGGATGGCGCGAATCGTATGAAATTTCCTACACGTTTCTCATTGCGTGAATAAAAACAATGCAAGGGTAAATCTACGCCAACTCTACCGGGCAACGCCGGGAACTCTGCTAGTATTGTATAATCTTATATCTTATATAATATATAAAAATTAATGTTTGTTTGTGGGTTTGTTCGTCTTCTATGCATTCCTATACCATTTATCAGATTGCAATGAAACTTTGGAGAGTTTTCGAGTGTGCGTCTGCGAAGGTTTCCGTGAAAAAAAATTTCCAAAAAGTCACCCCCTGTTCCCCATAACACCCCATAATTTAGGCAAAACCACATTTTTTATCCGATTTAGATAGGAATTTGTACACTTATACTTTAAAACAAACAGAAAAATACTGCCTACATACGGTTTCCGAATATTCATCACCTCTCCCCCTTTCCACCCTCAATACGTTTTTACCCCATAATTTAGGCAAACCACAGTTTTTATCCGATTTAGATAAGAATTTGTAAACATATACTTTAAAACAAACAGAAAAATTCTGCCTACGTATGGTTTCTGAACATACATCCCCTCTCCCCCTTTCCAACCCCATTACGTTTTCACCCCATAATTTAGGCAAACCACATTTTTTATCCGATTTAGATAAGAATTTGCACACTTATACTTTGAAACAAACAGAAAAATACTGCCTGCATATGTTTTCCAAAGCGCATCCCCTCTCACCCTTTCCAACTGAAAATGAATGAAACAGCAGTTTAAAATTTATATGTAAATATTTTTTCATTTAATCTATGTGCCTACTCAAGTCCAGCAATAGTGAAGCATTGCCGGGTCAGCTAGTTATTCCATAATATATTACTGAATTTACAAACTTTTAAAAATGCAGTTTCTAATTGAGATTAGATGTATGGGTCTTTCGACAAATGAGGAAATATTCAATCAACGAAAAAATAGTTATGTTTTGGTTTATAGGAAAAATCTTAACAAACATTAGTGGATAATTTAATATTGGAGGAAACTTAGAAGACTAAATAAATAGGTGAAAACCATGAGATGAGTAGATTAAATCGAATATAGGCTGCCATTGTTATGGTTTGTAGGCTGAAAAAAAAAATCTAGCACATTTCTGATAAGCAAGGACACATCAGAGTAGTAAAATTAGTCAGGGTTAACATAACTATGTCTGAAAAGCGTATTTTCATTTTCTACCGATTGTCGCTGACCGCAGATGGAAACATTTCATTCCAATAAGTAAGGGAGCGTGCATAAACCACGTAGCTCCATTTTGGCCTCTGTGAACCCCCCCCCCCGCCCCCCACGTGCCCTTTGCCTCTACCCCCCCCCCCCCCCCCGCCTACGTAGCTTTTTTTTTCCTTTTTGATTCCAGAAGACATTTTGTACTGTTTTTTCTTGTCAGACTATTGTAAATTACAAACGGAGATAATTAACTAAGGGAAATAAATATGTGAGTTCTGTTCCTCATTTTAACTGTGAAAAATGTTATGAAATGAAAGCTACGTGGCCTAGCTCGGAAACCCCCCCTCCCCCCACGTAGCCCAGCGTAGCCTTACAGCTAACCCCCCCCCCCGGACCGAGCCACGTAGTTTGTGCACGGTCCCTAATCACAGATGACCTCCCCAGCTTGCTCTTATTACACCTCGTTCGTCATGTAGTGCAGTCTGTGAGCGATAACGTGATTCTCTGGTTATATTCTCGGTGATTCAGATTTCCCTTTTCCACTTTTTCATAAATTTGTTCGGAAAATGCTGGTGATGTTATTTCGTACCGATCGCAGTAATTCGAGAGGACGAGGGTTCAAATCCACGTTCGGCCATTCACGTTCTCCATGGTTTCGCTAAATCACTCCAGACGAATGCTAGGCTGATCACTTCAAATAGCCATGGTCGAATTTCTTTCCGTTTCTTGTCCCCCATCCATTTCTGCTCTAATGACTTCGACATCTACGAAAATGAAGCGTAAAACCTGAATTAACCAAAAAAAATCTTTTGTTAAATACATGGCATGCGTCCTCTCTTTTCATTGCCTACATTTCCATCCACGTTGTAATAGCTTTATTGCAAACAACACGTAAAGAATTATTTATTACAAAAAAGATCACTTGGTTCACAAAAATGAAATTATATGGAGTTCCTCACTTTATCCATAATAAATGGACTGACGAAAGTCTGTAACTGTATTAATTATATAAGTAAAGAATCAACTGCAACACAGTTACCTTAAATGATGTTTATTTGCATTGTGCGTTACGCGTTTCAAGAAATAATTCCCATTTTCAAACACAATATAAAATACACTTTAATGCATTTTAATGTGAAATGTGCTTGTGTTTGTAAGTAACCTCTGCTGTATAGTAACATACACCCTTATTGATATATTATCTTTGTTTTTTAATGTTAGATATACTGAATCTTCTTTGCTTTGTTTATATAACGTGAACTTTCAAATTGTATACATAAGACCTTTGTTTAATGTAATGTGAGTGTTTAGTTGTGGGTTTCTGCGATGGCGCATATTAAGACACCTTCGAAACGTAAGTTTAGTAGATAATTACTCCACATCAACTTAATTACAAAATTTTTGATGCAGTACAATACTCCACAATTTCATTTCCAGGAAAACTCCATAAGGTTTTCTCATGTATAGCAGAAACAAACACAACCACATTGCACATTAAAATGCATTAAAGTGTATTTTATGTTACGTTTCAAAATGGGAAATATCTCTTGAAAGGCGTAACGCACAATGCAAATAAACATCATTTAAGGTAACTGAGTTGCAGTTGATTATTTGCTTATACAGGATGGGGCATTTAATATGTTTTCTGGAAATATTTCGGAAAGAAAGCATTTTAACAAACAATAACCTATATAAAAAATAATCGTACAGTAGGGGGCTACAATTATGTGATATTGGTTTTTTCACAGGTGGCGCTGTTGTCGTTACAAGGTCAACTTAATTCTTTTAAATGGGAACCCCTATTTTTTTTTGAAGATTCCGATTCCTCATGAAAAAATAAAAATAGTTTGCTTAACTCACTTTTCTGTTAGCCTCACAGATGGCGCTGTAATCGCGAAAAATGAATATTCGCGTTTTTTGTGTATAATTTTAATTATTGTTTAAATAATTACATGTAATTTTCATTCTGTAAACATGGAAGGTAATTTTAAAGGATAATGACGAAATTGATTTTTTAAATGCTTTTTCTTACTTATTTGCAGCCATGTCTACAGCATGTGCTCAAAAAGGTGACCATTTACTTCCAGACATTTTCTGACCCTTTGCAGAAATGATGCCTGAACAGCTCGAAGTGTGTCAGAAAATGTCTGGAAGTAAATGGTCACCTTTTTGAGCACCTGCTGTAGACATGGCTGCAAATAAGTAAGAAAAAGCATTTAAAAAATCAATTTCGTCATTATCCTTTAAAATTACCTTCCATGTTTACAGAATGAAAATTACAGGTAATTATTTAAACAATAATTAAAATTATACACAAAAAACGCGAATATTCATTTTTCGCGATTACAGCGCCATCTGTGAGGCTAACAGAAAAGTGAGTTAAGCAAACTATTTTTATTTTTTCATGAGGAATCGGAATCTTCAAAAATAAATAGGGGTTCCCATTTAAAAGAATTAAGTTTACCTTGTTGTAACGACAACAGCGCCACCTGTGAAAAAACCAATATCACATAATTGTAGCCCCCTACTGTACGATTATTTTTTATATAGGTTATTGTTTGTTAAAATGCTTTCTTTCCGAAATATTTCCAGAAAACATATTACATGCCCCACCCTGTATATATGGAGTTCTCTTAAACAAAAAAAATCATTTTCGATCTGGAATACGGAGAAAAGAGGCGGTTTACATGCGGATGCACACTAGATATTTATTTGTGCATGAGGAACATGGAGAAGTTAATACCATTTATCTAATTTGTCTGCCATTACCGCACTCCGAATTCAGGAGGCACTGATAATGATTCTGAGTTGGGAGGAACAGACGGTGCGTCTGCCCTTGCTCCTGGTTGTACAGTCACGACTTCCTCTCTAGCACTCTCGCTACTACTTTGCGTCGTGACTGCCCCTGACCGAGCGCCCAACTCAGATCTACTTTTCGCAAGGGACTCACAGCTGCACTTGATTCACCTCAAGTTAGATCACCTCTGCGGTGACGCCATCTGATGAGGTGCAAGAGCTGCTGAGCGAAACACACAGTAACTACGTCCTGTCAAGAAGGTTGATTGATGAGGAGACATACGCTGACGATGACCTGCTGCTCTTGTTGTCTAGCAGGTAACGTTCTTATGGTAGCGGTTGAGAGCAGTTAATGCTTTTGGTAACCGGTAGCATAAGGAACTTAGTCGAAGAGAAATTTAATGAGGTATGTGTTTCCATATATACTTTTCTTCTAAAGATTATGAATATTCCGTTTCACGTGCCATATAAGAAAATAGGAATGGAATGTTTGAAGAGGTATTGTTGAAATAGGAAATATTACCTGCTTCCGTTTCGAATTAGTAACAAAATAACACAAACACCTAGAACCATTCAATGTAGGATTGTGGGAAAGTAAGGTAAACAATTTCGTTGTCCAGCTAGTTGCAATTCTTATGAAAATAAAATCGTCAGAGGTACTTTCTGAATGTAGAATGGAAGAAGAATTGAGGCGGTGTGGGTCACCAAGCCACTCCTTCTGCTGTTTTACAGAGGTTGAAGATCACGAGAGTGGTTATTACGCTATCGGCAGCAAACTCATATCAATTTTCGTCCGGTACTCATTTGAAAGAATTCTTTGCGTTTCTGAATTAAAGCAGCAAAGAAAAAAATTACTCGGCTCCGTGTGTTTCAACCTCTGTCGCCTAGTTAGATGTCACTCCTTTTGCCGGCTAAAGTGCAGGACACATGCAATGGGAGATCTGAGAATTTTTGCTATAAATATTGGATTTATTAATATGGGGATAGAGGCACCAAGCGGTGGACTTGCGCGGATAGAAAATCTAACAGGTTTTCTATGTGCTGCTGATTTTCATCTGTATTAAACATGGGTCCCTAACAGGGATACGTTTGATCGAAGTATGAAAATTTTGTTCTCGTACATTATTACTAAAACCACTGACAGAAAATAATTAGTTTGAATACTGATTCATAAAATTTTTCCAGACAGGTATTAAAATTGCCTGCAATTTGCGAAATATTTGGTTTTAAACAATAATACCGCTATAGTTGTAATCAATAACGATAAAGTTCTCAACATTTTAAATTAATTTATTAATATCTAAAATTTCACCTTTTCCAAAATATTCTATAAGCGATTTATATTTTTAAACACCATACTGGCATCGTAACAGTCATTTTTAGTATTTACGTTTGAGAAGCTATCACTTTTGATACACATTCCAGGAGTTATTTGTAGCAATAATAATTGTTCTATCCTAAAGCTGGTCTCGACATATCATCTCTAAAAATTCTCCACTCCATTTAAATGAGAAGATTAATAAAATATCGAACCAGTTGTTCATAGAGTTCCATAAAAATTTGTCACTGATAAAATGTTATAAACCGCTTCATTGTGAAGATAAATCCTTCGTTACTACCGAGTGTTTTGGCTGAGCGGTAACGCTCTGTCATGGCATTCGGAAGGACGCCGGTTCGAATCCTCGTCCGGCCATTCAGATTTGGGTTTTCCATGGTTTCCCCAAATCACTTCTGGTTACCGTTTCTTGCCTCCTGTCCTTTACTGCCTTTAACGACCTCAACGTTGACGAGGCATAAAGCCAAAAGAAAAAAGAAAAATATGCGTTGTTCACTGTTTCAGTCATTAAAAAAATCGAAATGTAGTCTTCACGGGTTTTCCGCCGTATGTTGTTGAAATGCGGCGGAAAATCCGTGAAGACTACATTTCATCGATACGCCGTGAAAGCCTTCAATCTCACATTAAAAAAATAATTAACAGGAACTGTAAATGCACTAAATTATCTTTTCCTGTTATTTATATCGATTTCTTAACATTCGTGATTGCGTATGCTCAATGCGTGTGTAGGTCATTTCTCTTACGCCAACAACCGAACTCCGTACTTGTCATTCTTGACTGTACGGGTCACCAGACATTCTCGGTCGGCGCTGCTATTATTTGGAAGGGAAAGTTAACATGGATCATGGGGTCATGGTCCTAACACCGCAGAAAAACCGGCCACGACCACGACGTAACATTTCAAGGCTATAGCTACCCTCTAAGAAAGGAAAAGTAACTTCAAGCCGGATTTAACAGACCATTTACAAAACCATCAATTAATACGTAAGGAAATTTTTGGTTTGCAATCGTGTATGTACTATAGATCAGGGGTTCTCAAACTCATAGCTTCACATACCCTTATGAAATTTCGAAAACAATGTTGAACCCTATTAAATAAACTGGCTTTAAAAAAATATATTAAAAAAATAAGGATTTTTGTCTAAAAAGTCACAAAGATCATTATGTTATTAATTCATGGATGGGCTTGCTTCTTGTCGCAATTTTGCACATTTTCAATCTCAGTTCACTATTTTGCGTGTTGCACTCCCGATATACCCAGTCAGCCACTATAACCTAAATCTTGTCGTGAACCCCCTAAGTTCAATTGACGAACTCTAAGGGGTTCACGTACCCCGCTGTGGGAAACCCTGCTATAGATGATTACGAAAACTTTCGTGGTCACTGTACATATTATCTTTGTGGAGCCGCGTCGATTTATTACAAACTAATGTTTCTGCCATCGTGGTGTGGCCTTCATCAGAGGATTGCAGTTCTCTGATGAAAGCCACAGCACGATGGCTGAAAACGTTAGGTTTTAATGAATCGACCCAGCTCCGCCCGGAGAACCAATATAATACTTACTATAAACGATGTAATTTTTATGTATATGGAACAAATTGTCTAGAAAGAAGTATTTCTTTAACTGTACGTGTTATTAGTTCACTCCAATCTAAATTTCAGGAGTCATGTGTTTTCATAAAATGGCACACCTACAGTCCACTTTATGCTACTGTCTTTATGCTACTATGATTTTCAGTGTCCCAGATAAAATGTCAACTATAAAACCCAATACTTTCCTATCAGCAGAACGCATATTTAGAAATGGTAAACAGATTTTAGGGGCAAATATCGGCGTAATGATTTTGTTACTTTGTGTGAATAGCAGTCATCTGTGTATATTCCACAATAGCACATGCTTCATCCGCCGCAAATAGCAACACTCGTTACTAAGTTTCATACATTATGCATACTCTGAAGCTCCAAAAGCCATGGGATATTTCCTAATAACGTGCGGGGTCCTCGTTTGTCTGGTTTAGATCAGGAACACGACGTGACATTGACTCAACAAATTGTCAGATGTTTTCTGAACTATTGTTCAGACTTACTTCCTCTAAAGCCGTCCATAATTGCGAAAGTGCTGCCAGTGCAGGATGTTATACACCAACTGACCTTTCGATCATATTCCAGATCTTTTAGATTGGATTTATGTCTGGTGGTCTAGATCACCAAATTATTCGCTGGAACTGTCTAGAACCAATCTTTAATGATTTTGGCCCAAACTATGGTGCATTGTCGTCCTGGAAAAGTCTATCATTATTTGGGAACATGAAAGTCATTAACGACTTCACTTGGTCTCCAAGTATATGAACATAGCCATTTCCAGTCAATTATCAGTTCAGTTTGACAACAGGTCCCAGTTCATGTCATTCAAACAGTCTTTCCCAGCGTCAGCTTCAACAGTGCCTTACTATTTACTTGATGCATGGCCTACTGAGGTCTGTGCCACACTTGAACCCTAACATTAGCTCTTACCAACCGGAATCGTGACATATCTGACACCACAAACTTTTTCCAGACATCTGGAGTCGAACAAATATGTTTGCGAGACCTGGAGAAGTGCTGCAGACGATGGCGTTTTGTTAGCAGAGACATTCACGTCTGTCTGTTCCTGCCATATCCCATCAACACCAAAACACTGTCCGCACGGACACGTTTGTAGTACGTTCCACATTGACATCAAGATACGTATATACAAATAAGTAATACAACCGTTCTTATTGTATGGATGCCAAGTATGGGGGACGGCAAGCCCAACAATCATAGTGAACATTCAGAGGATACAGAACCGATGCCTCAGAATGATTCTAAACGATTCACAATATACTTCAATTGACCGCCTACATCGAGAAGCAAACATAGAGAACATAAATACAGAAATATTCAGACAAACCACTAAATATTTAGAAAATATAGAAGCACAAAGATAAAATACAGAAAGACTGGCAAATCTGGGTACAGTAATGCCAAGAACATGGCACAAATATAGGGTGCCTCTTAGCATTGTATAAAACCCAGTATAATTTGGTACACGAAAAATAAAGTTTTTTTTTTTTTCACCATTAAGGTGACCATAGCCCTGGTTTTTCCCCAAAACATCCCGAACCTTACACTAAATAGCAAAGCCATCGAAGGTAGCGGTGGCTATACATACAGCAGCTGAGGTAACGTAAAAAAAAAGTGTTGTCCATGGCGGGAGGTAATGCCGGGAATTAGGCCTACATATCAACGGAACATCCTTGACACTGCGGATCGAGGAATGTTGAATTCACGAACAATTTCCGAAATTAAATGCCGGATACGTGTGGCGCCGATTGCCATTCAGGGTTTAAAATTTGTTAATTAATGTCGCGTGGCCATGATAAAGTAAAAAAAAAAAAACAACAACTTTAAAACGATTCACAAGAGTACAAATGAGTGTCCTGAGACTGCACGGCACATTTATACGTTTCCTCCGCTGTGCCACCGATATCTGGCTATTTGCATCTCTCTATCTCATGACTTTTGGTACTTCATTGAAATTTACCTTGTTGTTACGGCTATCACATGAACAAAACATGTACCGATAATGTTTCAGAAATATATATTATAATGTGAATGCTTTTTCCTAGAAGACCTTAATATATTTATAAGAAGTTAGATAGGGATTTAAGATGATCTGTAAACTAAAGGCAGATTGGTGTATAAACTGCAAGTGAAATCCTAATTGTTCTCACAAAAGATTATCATTAATGTGATGATTTTCACTAATCATATTTAAATTGAAATGAAACGATTATTTTATCTTTCATTTGATAGTATGAACAAATACCTGATCTCCCATCTCATTTGAACTCATCTCTATCTTCTCCTGGGATGACCACCACTCTTCGATTTAAGGGCTTATATTATCGTGTTAATTTAATTTATCTATTATACTGCATTTTGTTAACATATTTTTCTTTTAATTTTTTTCTGTTAATTTTATTCTCTCTCTTACAGAACATACATTCTTATATCTGCTTAGTCTAGAACTCCTCTAAAAATTTATTTATCTTATGGCCACAGCGCATAATCAATAATAAAATTATATACAATTGTTTCACAATAATAAAATTATAATTAAAATTCAAAGTCGACATAGTGTAGCCAATGTATAGCTTCATTTGAAATATTTATAAAGTCTGTTGGTGATCCCCTGAAGGCTCGAAGTGGGCAATCAAAGGTCACGTGACGGATGGTTTGTTTTTCCTCACCACAGTCGCAATTCGGTGAACCTCTAATTCCCCATGTGTACAGAGCTGAATCAGATCTGCCATGACCAGACCTAACTCTGTTAAGAGCTGCCCAGGTCTTGCGATGAATGTCCAGTCCCTTTAGTGCCTGTTGATTGTCAAACAGGGAGTGCCATTCTGGTGGGGCTGAGGCTACCCACTCCATTTCCATGCTTCTCTCCCGTTAAAATTATCCGACATAATCTGTTTTCAGTTTTTATGTTTGGACTTCCGTGGTACTTCCTGGGCAATGAGCTTGCACGGGTAAATAGTCTACAGAGTCGGCGTGCCAGACAATCCTGTAGGATCTCCTTGCAACCAGAGCACAGTAATCCTCATCCTCTTAACAAAAATTATCATTACAGTCGTTTCTAATACGTTTTATCCTAAGAGCAGATACGTACATTGAGATTGGTATTTTTGTTCTTTAATAATTTTTAATCACTCGCTGTTCTTCTTTTATTTTTCGACATTTCTATTTCTTGATTATGTTAAAATTAATTTTAGTTCCTAAATGTGACATCTGTCCTATGAATTTCTCATGCATCTATCAATATACATAAAAGGCAATGTTCGTATGCGTGTTTGATATAGATTAAAAAAACTGCTGGACAGATTTACGAGCAGTTTTTTTGCAAAATGGTTCTCGTTATCAGAATAATGTTTAGAGCTAGTGAAATCTTCGATCTGACCAGTAGAAAGAAACCATCACTGACTCACAAGAAGAATTGCTTCACCGCGTACGCCAGGTAGTACTGTAAATCTTTTCAGTCGTACTTCTACTCTATATGTTTAAAGACAACCGAACCTATAAATGCGTAATTTTTGAAAATTGTTTGCCTTTTCTGGAGAAGGATAAAGAGCTACTTAAATCCTCGAACTGACCTGTAGAAAGAAAATAAAACTTAACAGACAGAATAGATTTCATCTACATGCAATGATCTGCCAGGACATTATGGCTTCCTACCTTCTATCGATATGAACTCGTTTAGACGATAGCAGCGTCACCTGAGGAGGAATGGAAGCTAGTCAGACACACGCATGGTGCATGTAGTTTCAGTGAGTGTGCTATCCGTGTTTATAATAGGGAAGGAGCGTGAGCTATCTAAGTTTGACTGAAGGCAGATGGTGATGGCCCGGAGGTTCGGCACGACCATTTCGGAGACGGCAGAACTTGTCGAGTGTTCGAGGAGTGCTGTGGTCAGTGTCTTCATCAAGTGTTGAATCCACGTCCTAACGTCGAGTGGTTGGGCGGCCACCCCTCATTGCAGAGGTCTGACGTCGTAGGCTGGACAGGACAGGCGATGAACTGTGGAGGAACTAACATCAGACTTTAATGTTTGACAGAGTACAAGTGTGTCTGAACACACAGTGCACCGAATACTCCTAACAATGGTCCATGCATGTGCCAATGTTAACACCACGACATCGGCAACTACGACTGAAATGGGCACTTGGCCATCGTCACTGGACGTTGGCGCAGTGGCGGAGCTTTGCACGGTGTGATGAATCCCGATGCCTTCTTCTTCATGCCAATGTGAGTGTGCGAATCCGTCGTTTTCAAGGGAAACAGATCCTTGATTTCTGTAGTGAGTGACGGAGACAAGCTAACAGCGGCTCAGTAATGCTCTGGGGAACTTTCACGTGTGCATCCATGGCCCCAGTAGAATTCAAGGCACCATGACGTCCAAAAAGTATCGTACACTGATTGCAGACCACGGACACCCTTTCATGACGACCATGTTTCCCAACTGCAGTGGCTTTTTTCAACATAATAATGCGCCATGTCACAAGGACCGGAGTGTGATGGAGTGGTTCTAGGAACACAGTGGCGAGTTGCAATTGATGTTGTAGCATAGGGTGCTTGTTGGGAGGAAAGGGTGAAAACATTTTTACTTCACTTTTATTCAAAGAAAACCTTAGGATGCCAATTTATTGGGTTCTCATACTGGCGTACAGGTGAGGCTTATTTAATTTTAAAACTAACACATTCAGTTATTATATTATCAAGCAAAGCCTCGTCTTACAGTTGCCAACATAAATGATCAAACAACAACATTTAAGTACTACTACATTAAACATTGATCATGAAACAAATTCCCGACATTAATAGGCAAACAAGAAAGCTTCACACTTGGTTTTAAATGAAAGTTCCCTTCATAACAATTGGGAATCATGAATCAAACTGGAGGCGAGAGCTCCTAATCATTCAAAGGTCGTTACAGGGTTGTACCCAATTACTGACTGAAAGTATCACAAAGCAATGTAGAATGATTACCGTGAAGGTTATATGTTTCCCTCGGTGGCGGAATTGTTACGGCATCTTGGCTATACGGGACAGTGCACCACGTCCTTCAGCCAACGTACTCAATGAGTGCCCAGCAATCTCACTGACATAGGACGCTTGTGCCGAACCCTCAGGTTCGATGCTAAGGCAGGAGGATCTCCAACCGCGGTAGATTTACTCCTTGCAGTTTTAACGCTGGACGCACAGTACTTCTCCCGCGTTCGCAGGAAACACTCCTCCCCGCCGCTCGCGGTTCACATAGAGAGAGAAATGTGGAGGTAGACTGCCGTTGATTGGTTCCGCTATTTGGCTCCTCCTACCGGCTAAGACGATTGGATAACATTGTCTTTTGGAGTGTCTTGCGAACTCGGACATATTCGGCAAATGTGACCTCCAAAGAGTCCGCTTGAGAACAGGAGGTCGCCGAACGTGCGTTCACCCCGCTGGGTATTTTTCCGGAGCTAAGGGATTATACGCTTGACCAACTTCGTTAGAAAGGGTAGCTGCCTCTCCATTGTCCCTGGCTGTTGCCGTCCCGGTGGGATTCCTTGGCGCGGCTAGTTGGGAGGTCCAGCTAACACTGAAAGCCTCTCCGAAAATTCATTTCATTATTCCTTTTTATATATTAAATATAAAAACGTACGGAATGACCCATTTTGGTCATTCTGTTACAATGTGCTGACCCCCCAACTCGCCAAATCTGAAACCGATCGAACACATCTGGGACGTGATTGGACGTGGCGTCAGAGCTCATCGCCCACCTCCCCGGAATTTACGAGACTTGTGTGTGCTGATGTGGTGCCAACTCCCTCCAGCGACCTACCAAGGCCTCATTGCTTCCATGCCAAGATGCGTCGCCGCTGTTAACCGTTCTAAAGGTGGACATTCCGGCTGTTTGGTAGGTGTTCATAATGTTCTGACTGATCAATATATTTATGGAAGGCAAGGTTTGTAATTGTTTCTGCTATGCTTGTTAAATTACAAAAAGATCATTTTGTAGTACATTTTGCTATAACACGGTTGGATTTTGGAAACGGGGAAAATTATTCCACGGGCATTCTACTGTGTAGGAAAACCAAGCTATTTCTTTTTATACGAGTATGTGCGAAATAAAATACCCTAAAATATCATATTCATCTAATCAATTAATCTATATGTATACTCAAATCTAGCAATAGCGAACCATTGCCGGGTCAGCTAGTACATAATTATTTTCGAACGAATTGTATGGGTGTTTTAAACGACTTTTGCTTTCACCTATATTTAAAGATTATATTCGTTGGATGTTTATCGCTTTGTAAGTCATCATTTTTATTAATGACGTTGCATACAACCTTCAGCACGAATAATATTACTCGCAGTATGCTTATTACCTATATTAATTCCTGGTTTTTTGCTTAAAGTTTTATAAAAATTTCAGTGTAAACGTTAAAAAGACTAGGTGATGTACGTACAACACTCTAGTAGATCGTCTTGGGATGTTGTTAATACTCATGTTCTCTCCTCTATTAACTACAAATTTGTTATTTTATATACTCCTTGTGTCGTTTGACTGAGGTACTGGCATACCCTCGAATAACTATAACTTACTGCCAACTGACTTCGTTCAGTTTGCTTATGGCTTAGATTTGCTTAGATTTACTCTCGGCGTTTCTCTGTTATGTGTTAGATTTTTAATTTACTACTAGTCAGTGTGTTTGTGCGCGTTAAAGGTAGACAAACCTCAAGTAAAACGGGCCCAGGTTCAAATCCTGATCCCCGTCTAACGACTACTCTGATTGCGAGTAACAATACTCCGCAACATGGTTGGTAGATCATACAGTACATAGTTTTGTCGGCAGCATGATAAAGGATACACCGATTGCATTTCCTTTATGGAGAGAGAGTTCATCCAGGCAACCACTTCTCCCCGTTACGTCAGCTCATACGTCAACTTACTGCAGTTCCTCGTAATGGGCGGAGAGGCAAGCATCACGTGACAACACGCAAAGGGGCGCCGATCTTGAAGGGGACCGCAGGAGAAGACTTCTCTTCACCATACCTTCCGATGTAAACACTACTCAATGAACGATTACGACAAGAAGCCTATACTGAAAAATATTACTCTGCTAGTCTATAAGTAACTTGTATCTCTTATTTTGCATCTAAGAAGCCTGTATCTCGCAACTTTGAATCTTGTATCCTGTATTTTGTAAAAGCATCTTGCAAAAGTAATAAACCAACAACAAATTGCGATTTTTAGGCGGTTTTTTTGCAGTCACCTAAGCGGATGCTGGGACGGATCCCAATCTCCTTCTCATAGACTAAAAATTTAACAAACAAAAATACTATTATCACATAGAACACAAGTTACATGTTTCGCATACATATTCCCTTCCCTCCATCAAACCCACAACAGGTTTAGCAAGTCGGTAGCATATGGAACCTATGGCAGAGTATGTGCTGAAAGGTGTTCTGAAAGGAAAATATACTCCGTACCATACGTTCATTTATCACCTTTCGTGAAACCTGCTTCTTCTACATCTTGTAATGCGTCTGTCATGTACTTAAAACAATGTTTAATATTGCTGAATACATTTTGTGCTAGTCGTTTCCCGTACCTTGGTTTTTTATTTTAAAAAGGGTGATTAAATTAATCCCACGGACGGTTTCACCTCCTAATTCGCAGAGAAAGGATAGTCAAATATTTCACAAATGCAGTGATAAATCCAATTGGATGAAAACTCTTAGAAGATTATTTTTGGTCACAATAAAAAAAGCACCATATACTGTATAAACATTAGTAGGGAGCAGTAGCAAATAATCTTAACTAAATAAAAATACTTAAGTGTGATCCTAAGGACCTAATGATAGAGTTTCTTACCGGTTGCTTAAGCGTCCTCTGTCATAGTAAATTACCAATTAATCTTACCAAGTAACAGGAACCTCCAATTTAACATTGAATCCAAACCCGAACCGTGCCAGAATTGATCATAGGTTTCAATTATGAATAATTTCACCTCAGTTCCGAATGATATGAGAGCTACTGGTACGTATTTCGATAAAAGCTGCGACTGTGAGAAATAACTTTCCTTTTAACAGGTATCATTTGTGGACACTTTTATCTTTATTTCTCAGGTCGTCTACTTCACTTCAGCATGAAACTGCCGATTTTTTCATAAGAAAATAAAGCAGAAGGCAACGTAGGCCACTGTATTAATACAAAAGTCTATCCCGAGGCCATATAATCCTCTCAATTTACATATAGTATGACAGCTTCTTTGTGGGCAAAATATGCCGGTGGTAAAATAGCTTCAAATCGGATCTGCAGATGGGGACTGCTCAGGGAGGAGTCATTAGAATGGATAGAAACATTCTACGAGCCGGAGCGTGGAATGTTAGAAGTCTGAATAGTACAGAAAGATAAGAAACCTTAAAAAGGGAGATGGGAAGTCTTTGGTTCCTTGATGTTGGGGTTAGTGAGATTAAGTGGAAGGATCCAGTGGATTGCTGATCTGGGGAACGCAGATTAATTAGCACAAAAGCTATCAGTGGAGTCATTGGTGTTAGATTTTTAATGAATAAGAGTGCTGGAAAAGAGTTATTATGAACAGTTTAGTGACATGATTATTTTAATGAAGGTGGAAACTGAGCCCGCAACAACCACATTGGTACAAATGTATGTGCCAACGTCACAGGAAGATCATGAAAAAAAGAGAGAAAATATATGCGAAAATTGAAGAATTAATCCAATATGTAAATGGGAGGGAATCTAATAATCACTGGTGATTGGAATGCGATAGCGGGAGAAGGAAAAGAGGGGGATACTGTAGGGAGTCTTGGCATAGGAGACAGAAATGAGAGAGGAAGCAGGTTGTTAGAATCTTGTGAAAAATATAAGTTCGTTGCGGTGAACACACTATTTATGATTCACGCACGGAGGATATACACCCGGAAACTTCAAGGGGATAAAGTTAGAAATTATCTGGATTATATGGTGGCCAAACAGTGATTCAGGAAACAAATACTACGTATACTGTAAAGCATCTCCAGTAGTGGGTACAGACTCTGACCACAATATTATAATAATGAAGTACAGGCTGTAATTCAATAGTATAAGGAAACAATCAAGGCATAATAATCTACATGTGAACAAACTGAAACAATCTAACACAAGAGAAAAGGATGCAGATATTGTAGATACGCGTCTGAGAATAACTCTGAAAGGAGTTCAACTAAGGACGAGTGAAATGCATTGAAGACCGAAATAATGAAAGCTGGTAAAGAAACATTAGGCTTTTGGGGAACAAGCCATAGATCACGGAAGAAATTTTGGAGTTGATGGATCAGAGTAGAAGGAACAAAAATTCTCAGGATGAAGTAGGAAGAGAGCAATACAGACAATTTAGAAATCAACTAAACATGAAATGAAAAAAAGCAAAAGAGAGATAGCTGCAATAAAACTGTGAAGATGTAGGCACTGTTGGGCAGAAAACCGTTAATTGTTTATTAAATAATACAATTGTAAAAATATAACTTTTAAGTTAACCTTAAAATCATTAACGTACTTCGTAACTTCGGTTAAATTGAACTTCCGTTAACTTTAGTCCGTTACATTGGTTGTTGACGATATTTCGTTTGTTAGAATTGTGTGCTTCCACGCTGGTACGTTCTACAAATCGAATAGTGAACGAATTAGGTAATGCGAAGTGCGAGTGTGATGGATGTATAACTGCTATGTTAAGTTGTTAGGCATGGCGTGGTTGTGCGCAGGAAGACTAGAGTATTGGCTTGTTTCAGTACGTGTGCGAACAGGCGTTCAATACTCGTTTCAAATATGATCGGTGATTGATTTTGATATTTTTGTAACCGAGCTTTTTTACTGCGAGGAATATAGCGCAATTTTTTTTGTTTGTGTTGGTTTGTGGTTTGTTCGTGAAGTAAATTAAATTGACATTCGTTATATTATCACACCATAGAAACTGAATATCTAGAATCTGCTAGTAAAAGCAGCAACGTTAATAATAGCAATGTTAACAATAGCAATGAGAAGAATAAAAATCCTTGACCACATTTATGCGGTTATGTTGCATTTAAATCAATATTGGGAGAACAATTCATTTATGAATGCAAACTGTCTTTGCCTAAATTTCTATGATCATGTCTTATCTTTCTATCCTTAATAATCTTAAATAACATGATGCATATATCCGAATATATACAATTTGAAGAAAAAGTAAAAGCAGCGTAAACTCGTGGGAAAAGTTGAAACAACCCAAATCCTTCAATTGCTGGTGGATTCTTCTGCTGTAGACAGCACCAGTAGTTGATTTCCATCTGCTAATAAAAGTATATATACACATAGTTATGAATTTACGCCTCGTTCATTAGTAGCGGGATGGGATTGAGACAAGGAACAGGAAGGAATTTGGCCATGGCGTTTTGAACGAAGCATCCCGGCATTCGCCTGGAGTTATTTGGAGAAATCACGGAAAACCCAAATCTTGATGTCCGGACGGGGATTCGAACCGGCGTCCTCCGAAAAGCGAGGCCAGAGCGTTAACCGCTTATCCACCACGCTCGGTGCTAATAAAAGGTTTCGTTAACCAATCACTGGTGAATCTTTTGGCTTACGGACAGCGGCGTATCTAAAGTTGGTGTCGACCAATGCATTATAAACGTTTTCGTTGCCATCATGATTCTACTATATGTTATAGAATCCAATCCGTTTGAGAAGCTGACTAAAACATAGAACCCCCAGTAAGAACTCATTTTTCAAAGGGACATTGGATAGACGTATTGTTGTTGGTTAACTTTTATCGGATAACTGTAACTTGGGTTTAATTTACAAAAATGTAACATTTTAACACTTATCGAAGTTAACTTTTAAATTAGTGGACTGACGATTAAAGAAGTTAACTTTTGAATCGCGATTCTTGTGTTCTGAACCACTTCTGGAAGCGTCAGAATTGTACTATTTCGTCAGATCTGCCACATATCACCTCCTATCCTGCATTACAGACTGAGCAAGACTTCGACCTCCACGTTCTGTGATGTGGCGTGGATGTCCACCACATTGTCGCCTACTCGTGGTTTCACCGTCCTTCAAACACTTACCATATATGCTCACTGCAATAGCACGTGAATAGCAAGCCAGCCTCTCCGTTTCCGATTTGCTCGTTCCCAAGGACGCGTCCTGAAACCACTGGCCCGTAATTTAAGGGAATTTCGTGACCTGTGCGTAGAAATCTGGTGTCAGATACCTGTGGAAGCCTACCAAGGACTTGTAGAATCCATCTACGCCGAATCGCTACCGTATTGTTGGCTAGTACGTAGATGGTCATGTTTTGGCTGATCAGTGTGCATTCTAACAATTATCAGCAATGATACTTTTGTAGTGACTTTCCATCAACAACATTAACAGCCATCTTTAAATGAACCAGTTTTTACTACATGGATTACCAAGATTTTAATGCCCAATCTCGACATTACGTCTAGAGATTATCACAATATAACCATAATGTAACCACAAAATAACCAGACTATAACCAGAAAAGTCCGATTTCAATTTATTTTTAAAAATAATAAAAAAATTCGTATGTACAAAAAAAAAAAAAAAAAAAAAAATCTGTTTGCTTTAAGAAGCAAAGTGCTAATAACGAGACAATGCACTTATCTCACGCCTATCTTCAGTGAAATGCTAGGAATGTGAAATATATGAACAACAATACCACTTCTCAGAAGCAGCAAGTGATTAACATAGTTTTGCTCCTAAAGATAATTATTACCTGTCTATTCTTCGGAAACTAAAAACAATTACTGGAGCCGTCACCCAGAGGTTCTACCATACATATTTGTTCCTTTTTCATTTGCTGCCAGAAAATTGGATGCAGGCGACAGTGGGTATAATGTCTGTACTGAAACCAACATTTTATTATTTGATGCCTTGTCGACGTCGTGGCTGTGAGAGTATAAAGACGAATGGAAGCAAGGAACGAAAATGAATTCGGCCATGGCCACCTGAAGAAACCATTCGAATTATTTCGGGAAACCATGCAAAACTAATGTCTGGATGGGAATTTCAACCCACGTTCCCTTGAATGTAAATGCCACCCCCGAGCGTTACCACTAACCTACAACGCTCAGTATATTTTTCGACTGAAAGATTTTACTCCCTGCAACAGCCTTAGAAACATTATTAAAACAGGCAGATCATCGGGTATGCCACAGATAAATTAAATATGAGCCTCTAGCTATACTTTGATTCATTTAATGAATCAGATTTCGTTTAGCTGCATGAAAAATAAAGTTTCAGAACTTGTTTCTAATGACGTATGTATGCTCATGTTTTTTAACAGCGGGTAATATTAGCTGAAAAGTAACAGGCTGTAAGGTTGCAATATGGAGATGATTATACTGACGTACACAGTGAAGTTCTTTCACATAACCTTCGAAACTTCATGTGATGATGGGGTGCTCATTATCATAGAGAAACTATAAATTAATTTAAACATGATTTCCGATACAAAACGTACTAGATAAACATAATCAATCTATTTTATTAACGGAGGTAGACTTTCTTTGTATTTATGAATGTTCAATTTACTCTTCTGATAATCTCGCAGATTTTCAACACCTTTAAATAATGTAGTAAATTAACGATTTGTGTACACTTTAAGAACATAGGTAGAAGAAGAAGAACTATATATGATCATTGTGACGTGAAATTTCGATGTGTATGGGTGTGTATTGTTGATTGTGTGAAATAACTGTAGTGAATTTCGTGTATCAGTCATTCAACAAGAAAGTTCCTGGACTAGGGATGGCGATTCTTTACGAAAAAGATCGATTCAAATCGTAATATGGAAAATCGATTCACAAAAAAATCGAGATCTGAAAGATCGATTTTCTAAAAATCGATCTTTTTCGTTTTGCTTTTCGAGTACGTAGTTTCAATACAAATCCAAAAAGGTCACCACAATTATCGATCCTTTATCATTTTTAAACTATTTAAAGTTATTTTTAATAACTAAATCAAAGTATCAGTTATACAAAAGACAATTATTTTATAAATTTATCGGTCACATAAAACAGTTTTGAAATGATAATTTACAGTTCCCAGTGCTTAATGTCCAAGCTTTTCAGGAACAACAGTCTGTCCAGTCTACTAGGATCCAAGCGATTCCCTTCATCACTTGCGATGTTGCCGGCAATCGAAAAAAGGCGCTCGCAAGGTACTGATGACCCAACGATACACATATACTTCATGGCTGTTGAGTAAACATGGTGACAAATTGATTTTTTTGTTTTTGCCATTAAAGAATAGGATCATACTTCAGGTGCACAACTGCTTGCGATAAGTAATGTTTAAATTCTTCGTTTAAACCCTGTCTTTCATGTGTATGTGCATTACACGTAGAGAGTTGTTTTTTCACAAGTAACTTATGGAAATTCCAAATTCCTTTTTCTATATCATTACTTTCTGCTTCGTCCTCTTCACAATTTTTTCCTTGTGGGAGTTGTTGCTGCGATTTTAAATCCAGAATTAAAGTAATTATTTTATCTATAACTCGAGAACATTCTATTTTGTCTGCAAAATTATTTTTTAAAAAAATCTGGGATTTAAGATTGTCGCAGCTGCTAACAAATTAACTTGTTCGACATGTCTAAATCTCTTTTCCAAGCCTTCAATAAGTTCTTATTTTAGCACCGACATCATTTGAGGTTTTCATTGCATTATATGTTTCAGTCAGACAAGATACGATTGGTATAATTTTACTGGCTGTAACATAATCTTCTCCTGATATTTCTTTTGTTATTGTTTCTAACGGTCTCAATATATTTATTAGATCTTTTATGAACTCTAACTGGAAATACTAGTTTCATTGTATGTTTAACTGTAAAACATTCTAAATGGAAGATAATTAAAAAGAAACTTATTTAAAAATCATATTACCAGTTATAACGTAAAAAGTAGTTATCATTAAATACTACCAACTTAATTGTAAAACATTAAAAAAATAGATACAGGCTTTGTATTTTTTAAAATTTCTTTACCTTACCAAATTAGGAAACAGCTGTCGTCATAGTTTCTGGTAATGCCTAAGAAGCAGTTAAGAAGATCTTTTAACTAACTCCAAGGGGAAAAAAAAAAAAAAAAAAAAAAAATCTAGCGCCTCACGATCGCGTAGAATTTTATCTTTGGTTGTAGTAAGCAATTTTGAGCTTCAAATTGAAAAGGGAGTCTGATCGAGCTTCACTTCAAAACCAACCCACTCGTCATTTAAATCATTTTAATCTATCCAGTCTATCTAATACTATTATATGAACAGCTCTTGTAAATATATAATATTAATTTCTCACAAACTTCTTTAAGGATTTTGATGAAATCTTGCATACCGAATAGAAATCGAAAGCTGCCGAGTGAAGTTCGGTCACCCAGGTACTAATTTTTTAACAATACAATAATTTAATACGTTTAAAGAGAGATAACAATTTTTAGATAATATTTGTTTTACAGGAACACACAATATCGTCCATTGTGTATTCATATTGTATTCAGTTTTATATGTAAATACTTGTGTAAGTGTCTTGTGGACCGATGAATGGTGGACTCTTTTTCGAGATTTGATCTTTATACTTCATGGTCTTTGATGAAGCTTTGGGAAACGCGCGCTCGCCATTTCTATCAAGAGTAGGGGTAACTGTCTGGTGACTGAAAATTTCTGGAGGGAATGAAAAGTAAAATTGTTGATAATGTAGAAAAGAGTTTAGGTGACAATCAAGTCATCGAAGATATCATCTAGAGGTGGTGGTCGTCGAGGAAGATGTCGCGAGTCTCGATTTTCAAGGGTGAAAAATCGATTCTCTAGATCGATCCAGTACTAATAATCGATTTAAAAAATCAATTTTCTTGGTCGAAAAAATCGATTCTTCGATTAATCGATCTCAGATCGCCATCCCTAGACTGGAATTCAACTTAAACATGGTGCTGACATTTGTGCGTGCCAGACTGTCACTGTCTTCACTCGGCGCCTCTCGAATTTACTGCTTTCCTGTTGTTAGCCTCGCTGTTACTCTTCCTCTTGTGTGAGTTCATTTTTCTGTCGCGGCATGTCCGCCGTACAGGACTGCTCGGCCCACTCTACATCTGATGGACATCGTAATGGACACCGAGACGGACAACTCGACTTCCCAGGACAACCGCAACTCCGCTGCCGACCTCCAGCTGTCCTCTTCGTCATCATCAGCAACAGCAGTTACCATTGGAATGCATAAACTCCCAACCACTACTACTAAATCTTCATATAGCAAAATACTAACAATCCCTGACTGTTGAAGCAAACTATACCCTACCATCAAACCCCAAAACCCTCAGACATCCACAACCGCTGATGAACGCAATGCCCAAATGACTATCTTCGGCCTTCAGCAAATGGACACCACTACCGACAACTCCACCATCCCATCTAAACAATCTCCGCAAATCCATAGCATCCTCCTAAAAAACTATGAAACCAGATTTCACACATCTACAGCCTAAGCATGCGAAATTAGGAAATACCTACCAAATTCAAATATCTCCCAAATCATTTCCTCCAGAGAAGGTATGATCATCCAAACCCCTGATCCAAACCTATGGACGACCTTAATAACTAAAGTAGGCCCAACAATTTTCGGCGATAACGCCTCCAACATATCGCTAAATCCAAAACCTAACGAACAACATCAACCACCACGGCGGCCTAAACCTTGACGGTAGTAATCAGGGGAGTTGATCCCACAATCTCTGATTCTGAAGTAGAAGAAAAACTAAAATTAAACAGGAAAGCATTAAGAATCAGGAACAATAATGGACCTACCTTCATGGTTAGAGTATTTACAGAATGTCAAAACACAGTTGACTTTCTGTTATCCAATGGGGCTACCATCTATTATCAATGTCACCGTGTGGAACCATCCAAGACCGCACCACCTAAGCCAATACGCTGCCAAAAATGCTTAAAATACAAAGACCACAATACACAAGACTGCCGGAATGATCCTATATTCCCACACTGCTAGGCCAACCACCCCCATAAAGATTGCCCCAATGTACAAACTCCTCCAATCTGCAATACCTGCAACCAGAATTATACTGCATATTCGCTTAAGTGTAAAGCGAAACCCCCTGCAGAGAAACCCGAGTTAACAGTCCCAATCCGACCTATAGACCCACCTAGCCCACCAACAAACTCTTTCCGCCCCCCACCTACAATTGAAGATATCATTCACTTTACAACTGTGGTCCTGCCAAACATCCATACTTTCAACCGCAATATACCCTACAACAAATAATCCTAGCCGCCCGTAACATTTTCCACATAAATATAACAGCTACGTATTCGCAAAACAGTGCCCATTTTCATTTCAAACCTATCGAAACACTCGTATAAACCGCACGCACACACACACACACACGCACACAATGGACAATAACACATATAACATTGTATTCAACAACATCCGCTCACTAAATACTAACAAAATACTTTTCCAGAACCTCCTTGAGACACACAACGTCTCCGATTTTGCTTTAAATGAAACCTTCCTCCAACCGACTCACCATATCCGGCTTACCCCTTTTGAAATAGCCCGATCATATAACCCTCTACCAATTGTTCGACACGAAGTTGCCATCGGCTACCACCGCAACATCCCTGAAAAAATACAACCACCTCTAAACATCAGAAATGAGCATGTATTGGTTAAAATCTTCCTCCCATATCTCACAGTCACCCTTGTTACTATCTACATTCGTCCAAATGAACCCCTCCACTTCAACGTCCTACAATATATAGATAACGCATTTAGTAATTACCTAATAATGGCGGATCTCAATATCCACTCCCGATCAGACTATGAAAAAGGAACTCTGCGTGACAAACTCGACGCCTTACGCTGAAAAGACAGCCATACCAGAGCCGACGCGACCAGCTACTAAGACGACATCCGACATAATCATAGCATTCCCTTCCCTCCTTAGGCGCACCAGTCTCATAGTCCTCGATCCCATCGGTAGCGATCATCTACAAGTGCTCATCAATGTAGCATACCATACTCGACAACGCAGAAATCAGATCGACCCATCACAAATCCGCAAAATTCAAGATTATAACATAACCAATTGGACCGAATACAGACGACATATAGACGACGCTATGAAAAATTTCCATCTCAACTTCCGACATGCCGATGATGGAACCAGTACAGCAAGCAGACTTCATCCACAACACGCTAACTTCCACAATTTAAACGCAAATCCCAAAAAAATTTGCAAATCCTCATAAACCGGCTCTTCCACCCCATGCAGTCCTGCTCCTCAAAGCATCCCGCCACCTCTACTGAACGTTCCTGAACACACGTGACAGGGATGCACTCACCCGATACAGGCAGCTTCAGCAACAAGTACGCAACTACCTCACAGCCAAGAGAAGACTCAGCTGGCGAACGACTTGCGACAGACTCAACTCAATCATGACTACCAACTCGGGACATTACTGGAATGCTTTCAACAGACTAACTGGAACAAAAACTACCATTTCCTACCCTATCATCCACAACAACCGCTCCATTCCCGACGACGAATCAAAAGCCAACCTGTTCGCAACCCATCTTGAGTTAACCTCTTCCTGCCCACTTGAACCACATTTCTACTACGAGATGAATGCCGACATACATGAACGAACTGATACCAACCTACCACCTCTAGCGACAGACATTCCATATTATGAGACCACGCCACGACATGACCTTAACTCACCGATAACAACCGATGATATCCGACAGGCACTCAAAAAGAAACGAAACACTGCTCCCGGTCATGACGCCATCACCTACTGCCAACTAAATGAATGACCCCTCTCCTTCCTACATATCCTGTCTTTCCTCTATACCGCAATCCAATATACAGGTATATATCCGGAAAACTGGAAAATATCCAAAATACTGTTATTTCCTAAACCTAACAAACCCAAATCTGAACCCTCCTCCTACCGCCCTATTAGCCTCACATCCGTATTCAGCAAAGTCTTTGAAACAATTCTAACTCGCCGCATCCACCAACATCTGCAACAATTCCTTCCACTCCCACCCACCCAAGCCGGTTTCCGACCAACCTACTCTGTAGACTATAAGCTTCTCCACCTGAAGCAACTAGCGACAAATCAACTAAGCAAAAAGAAATCATCCATCCTCATCTCTTTAGACGTGGAGAAAGCTTTTGACAAAGTACGGCACGCAGGACTATTATTCAAACTACAGTTATACGCGCTACCTATATCCTACGTCAGCCTTATAGCATTCTTCCTTACTAACCGTCAAGTATATGTTCTAATTAACAACTCCTGTTCCAGATATTTTACTCCAAATGCTGGTGTGTTTCAAGACTCCATCCTCTCCCCACTCCTCTTCCAATTGTACACAGCTGATATTCCCCAACCAATCGGTCCTATCTACCTCCTACAATTCGCCGACGACACCGCCTACCTCGCTTGCTGCAACAACCTTCTACAATCCGCCAAATCATTACAAAAACACCTAGACAGCTTTATAGAATGGTGTAGCAAATCGAGACTGACAATCAATACACAAAAGACGCAAGCAATAATATTTGGGCGAACTACAAGAGGATTTAGACAACCTAACTTTAAAATCACAATCTACGGCAAACATATCAATCTCACAAAACAGTCAAATATATGGGATTGACACTGGACCACCAGCTCACTTGCACTGCCAACCCAAAGACGATCAAAGAAAAAGCTAAATCACGACTTGATAAAAAGACTGACAGGACATAGGGGGGGTTTAAACGCCGAGACTGTACTCCATACTTATAAGACATTGATTAGACCCATATTAACGTATGCCAGCACCGCTTGGATATCAGAATGCCCAGCCCGTTACAAAGCACTGCAAATAATAGAACGCCATGCACTCCTCCTCGCCTACAGAATTCGCCTACCCTTCTCAAACCACGCCCTCTACGATAAAATATCTTTTCCGCACCTCCTCCTCTTTCTCGAACACCTAAGAATATCCGAATATCCTTCACAGTACGCAGAAACAACACACATAAGTCACTCTCCACTCCACATATCAAAACTCCAGACGCACTAAAACCATATCACAAATATATACCACCAGCTCTCCACCTCTATGCACTACACACATTAAACAATAGAAACTTCAATAGTAACTTCAATAGCCTCCCTATACCCAACCAACACATCCACCCAGAAATATACCCATCATTACAATCATAATTTCCAATCACAGAAAAAAAATGAAATACCAGAATTAATAAAATCTACTATGGAACTATCCGGCAATCTTAAAACTGTGTGGACAAAATGTCCTAAAATTATAATAAAATTGTACAACATTATAAAAACTATATACTAAAATATGTATTTTAAAATATACAAAGAATACTGTAAACCATTGTAAGATTGCTAAATTATAACAAATAGACAAGACTTGTAATTAAAAATGTAGGCTGAAGAGCGGGCGTCACCCGCTGCCAGCTCAACCCTGTGTGTGGGGAAATGAAATAACAAATAAATAATAATACAAAAATAACGATTTGTGTGACAAATTAATATTCGACTATGACTTGACAGGTTTATGTGGGCATATGCCAGTGACAACCAAATCAGAAAGCTCCAGATTATCCAAAATAGAGCCTTAAAGAGAGTCCTCCATCTCCCTTGCCGTTTCCCCACGGATGCACTCCATTAAGCCGCCGGTATACCTAAATTGAAGGACAGATTCTGGCAACTGGCGGAAATATTTTACAAAAACACCAGCCTAAGCAACAAGCCGGCGGTCAATTCCATTGGTCGCTATGTTAACAGCGATGTTAGGCATAGAAGACCGCTCAGTCTCCTAACAAACTGACACTTAAAAGACGACACGTATTGTAACACCTTCATTATATAGGAGGAAATGTCTTCGAACAAATACTCCATCTGCCTGTAACCTAAGCCAGTGACGGTGCCATGTGTGTGTGGTTAGGTGGTTATTGCTTATATTTGTGAAACTTCAATTAATTGTCTTATACTTAACAGACGATGTATGATAGTAAATTATTAATTTTTCCTCCACGTTGTGCATCTTGTTTGCACGCCTGAGTCCCTGGCGAATGAATGACTCCGTGTGTAATATAGCACCCACTACTTGTCAATGGTCTCCTAAGGGTAAGAGGGATGAGCAAAGAATAGTCCAGTGCAGCCTCTTATCAGAAGGAATCGAAACCGCCGCAACAGGTGGGTGAATAGAAAATGGTCAACAACATGGAGATGCAGAATTCACCGAACAACTACTGCATTAAAAACTCAAAGGGTTTCCCAAGCCATGTAATTTTCTTGATTTACATGCAGGTGGATGGCTTCTTTCTGGCTAAAATGTTCCGGTGGTAAAATAATTCCCCAATCGGATTCCTGTGTTGGGACTTCACAGGAAGGAGTCTTCAGAATGGGCGGAAATATTCTAGGCATCGGAGCGTGAAATGCTCAGTGGAGTTACTGGTGTGTGATTTGTGGTGATTAAGAGAGTAGAGAAAAGGGAGAGCTATTAGGTATTACCAACAGTTTAGTGATAGAATTATTTTGATAAGGGTAGAAACTGAGGCTGCTCCAACCGCTTAAGTACAAATGCCTATATACCTACGTTATAGAAAGGTAATGAAGAAATAAAGAAAATGTGCAAGAAAATTGAAGAACTAATCCAATATTTGAAGGGAGAGAAAAATCTAATAATCATGAGTGACTGGGACTCGTTAGTGGAAGGAGCAGAGGGGAATTTTGTAGGACCTTTTGGTCTAGAAGCAAAAAATGAGCGACGAAGCAGGTTTTAACAATACGAACAGATGGTGGCTAACATACTATTTAAAGATTATCACAAAGGATATACACCCAGAAACGTCCAGGAAAAGATGTAGGCATCAGCTAGATTATATTATGGGGAATCAGATATTAAGTAATCATGTAGTAGATTTCAGCATACTCATGGCTGCTATAGACTCTGACAACAAACTGTGCAGACTGGATAACGAAGCAACAGAGGCAGAACAGAATAGAAGTGTACTAACTGAAACAACCTAAAATGACAAAAAATTGTCAACATGGTAAATGTGGTTGTAAGAAATAACTCTGATACAAAAGATCGAAGTTGAGAATTAATATAGTCTACTCTGATGAATAGCCGAGTGTGAAGCGGTTTTCAAACAGTATTTCGGCGTTCGGAACCTCTGTCACCTCTTCACCAGAAGATGGCCACAGAGGTTCAGAGTAACGAAATATCGTGTGGAAACATCCTGCTCACTCCGCTAGTAATCCGAGAAGACTGTATTTACTCTGATATAAATTCATTGAGAGGAAAAAATCAAGGTTGGCGAAGAAATGTTAGGCGTTAGGAAAAAAGGAACCCGAAAAAATTGAATCGCAGAATAAACTTTAAAGTTGATGGATTAGAAGAGATGGCAGAGAAATGTTCAGGATTTAGCAGGAACAGATCAATACAGACATTTCAGAAATGAGCTAGACGGGAAATGAAGCAAAGTGAAAGGAAAAGTTACTGAAAGACAAGTAACAAGAAATAGAATATTAAATCGTTGTAAGTAGGGCAGGTGTGGCCTATAGGAGGCTCATCAAAATTTGGAAGATATAAAATATATACTTTAAAGCTGCTAATGGTAAATCTCTTTTATGCTTAGATAACAGAATGGATGTAAGTAATACGTAGAGTAACTGTATGATGGAAATGATTTGAACAACAGTGTACTGAAAAAAGAAGAAGATTTTGATATTGATGACTTAGGAGATACTGTTTTAAGGATGGAATTTGATAGAGATGTGAAAGTTTAGAAATCAAATAAGGTGGTTGAAATTGATGCGACTGCTGCAGAACTTATGAATTTCTAGGAGAAGAAGGAATCCCAATATTATTCAAATTGATACCAAACAGTAACAAAACAGGAGAAAATCCAACTGATTTTAATAAAAGTATCAGCATCATACTTCCGAAGAAAGCAGAAACTGACAAATATGAGAAATGTACCAAGTAATTTGCTTCAGAAAATTCTGAATGATACATATGAGTACCCAGCATCTTGCCGCAGTTATCAACTTTCTGTGTTTTTCATTTTATAACTAACAAAATTAAACAACAGGCAATATATCAAATGTTTATTTACGCCTTTCTTGATAAGTCAGTTATTTTCCTACCAAACTTCAGGTAATTATGTATGATCCAATAGCTCTTCTTTGATTTAACTTTGTACGGAGACCACTGCATTATGTTGTACAATATATTTAGTAAATGAATTCTACTACATGTTAAGAAACCATTGCTTATAAAAAATCGTGTTGCAGCCCCTTCATGTTTCGGCTAACATTGTCAAGAGACGTTACGAGCTAAACATGCTTCTTAGTCTACGCTATCGTATTTTCCTTTAACATGTTCTCATTCCTTCAAAATAGAGCAGTCAAAAGGATAGGTTCTAGTTACATAAACTCTCAAGATTATAATGCGCATTCTCCACATTATATCTAGAGTAAACAGGTACCCAAATATAACTTAAAATATAACATATCTGGTAGAAAAAAAACTACAATTACAATTAATAAATTAATGTTTCATATTACGTAGTTCGAATTGCAAGAAGAAAGATTTTGTTCCCCACACCACCATTGATCTAA
Organism: Vandiemenella viatica; assembly: GCA_031002005.1. Taxonomy (NCBI): domain Eukaryota; kingdom Metazoa; phylum Arthropoda; class Insecta; order Orthoptera; family Morabidae; genus Vandiemenella; species Vandiemenella viatica. The sequence goes on along the minus strand of JARYHS010008074.1, from coordinate 98,998,013 downwards.
AAGTCAAAGTGCTAATAATAAGGAAATATAATTTCATGCTTGTCTTCAGTGAAGTACTAGCAAATAATTTAAACTCGCAGTTTATTTTATGAAACATATCTCACTTCTCAGAAAAAGCAAATTATTTGGACAAAGTGGTTCCAACTTAAAATGAATCCCTACCTATTCTATTACCACATAGTAGTACATGTTTGTTTCCTTCTTGATTTGTTAACTGAAAATTTAATGCTGGTGACAGTAGGTATAAATTATTTTACCAAAATCAACATTCATTTTTTTACGACCTATCGAATTCGAGGTCATTACAGTCGGGAAAGCGCAAGGAACGGAATTCGGCCATGCCCTCCTTAAGGAACTGTTCAAGTGATTTCGGAATACCATTCAAAATCGAAATCTTCTCAATCGTTACCTCTCACCCAGCGACCTTGCCAGTATTTCCTGACTGCAAGATTTCACTACAATGTAACTGTCTTAAAATCATCAACAAATAAACAGGTATGCTAAAAAAAGTTTAATTCAATATGGATCTCTATCTATACTTTGATTCAGTTAAAAGATCATATTTACTTTATCTGTAGCAAAGAAAAACGGTTTCTGAACTATTCCGTAATGAAATAAGATTGTTTACCTACACAGGGAGTAATTTTGACTGAAGAATAATAAGACGTAGGGTTGGATTTGGACATGGTTTTTATGATGTTGGTCTACTAGGTGCCATTTATTTACCGAAACTACAAATGTCTTTGAGATTACAGTCTACAAATTATTCTAACTGAATTAATTTAAATAAAACAATTTCCGATACAAATCGTGGATAAATTAATCCTAATTAGTTTAATAAATGAATTAGATTTCCTTTGCAATTATAATTTTCATATTTTGCTCTTCTACTTCTGTCGCAGGTGAAAATGTAATTTTCTCCTGGTCTCAAACCCGCCCCTAACTACCCCCTCCCCACAACAACCTTCTTGTCCCCGACAACACTCAAAAAGCCAACCTCTTCGCCAACCTGCTTGAAACCATCCATACTGTCCCAAACGACCCCAAATTTGACTACTCAGACTCCCCTATTATCGAACAGCGTGCCGACCCTACATCACCTCCCCTCCTACCCGACTTCAACTACATTCAAACCGTCAGCCGCACAGGACTTAACACTCCTATCACAGCTAATGACATCTTATCCGTCCTAAGCACCAAGAAAAATACTACCCCGGGCCCCGATTCAATCACATAACGGCACATCAAAGAAGCACCCCGCTCCTTCCATAAACTTCTAGTTCATCTATATACTCTGGCATCTATCCCCCAAAATGGAAATCCTCAAAAATCCTTATGTTCCCCAAACCTAACAAACCCACATCAGATCCGAACTCATACCGCCCCATCAGCCACACCTCCATCTTCAGCAAAATATTTGAAACCATACTGTCACGACGTATCCATCACCTCCGAAGCCCAAACCCGCCTAAACCTTTTAAAATTACTTACCGGAACATCCTGGGGACTACATAGCCAGGTCATCATAAATACATACAAAGCATTTCTTCGCCCCATCCTAACTTATGGTCACCTCTCATGGCTCTCCGCCCCCGACCGCTTCTACAGTAGACTCCAAATAATAGAACGCCACGCCCTCCGAATCGCCTACCGAATAAGACTACCTTCTCCTACCCATCAGCTGTATACCAGAATAAGTTTTCCTCACATACTGATCCATATAGAATCCCTCCGGCTAAAATATGCTATCAATAGCCTTCTCAACAAAAATCCTATAATTCACCGCCTACTTAAAGAACCACTTCACCTCCCCTCCTGTTACAAACAAATCCCACCAACACTGCACCTTCAAAATATCCTTTTTACAACCCAGCACAGAGACCGACCGCCTACCCTACCTCAACAAGAGAAGAGAACAAAAATTTACCCCACTCTGTGAAGGATATCAAAATCGCCTACTATTAGCCACAAATCTGCAAGAAAAGCAAACGAAATATTGTACAAAACAACAACTCCGATCATGTAACATCTAAATGCAAATCTACTATATTATTTTTGTAAAAGTGTAAACATTCTTGTACGAAACTCCATTGTAAACTATATTATCATTTGGCTGAAGAGCACGCGACATGTGTGCTGCCAGCCCGCCTCCCCCCATTAAGAGAGATGAATGAAATGACAGTAAATATATATATATTAAATTGTTAAGGACGTCTATGGCGTCCATGGCCATTTTCCCCCAGAAGTGTAATTAAAATGTGTCCCCAAAATAACACACAACTGACACCTAGAATTTATACTACCAAAGGTAGTGTTACTTCAAAAACAGCCGTTGAGGCAGCGAAAAAAAAATTATGTTGTTGTTTCTTCGTTATTGAGTTTTCTGTTGGTCAAATGTGGAGCCAGCGCATATTCGACCACAAGTTTCATGCGGCAGTTTACAAAGCATTGTTGTGTTGTGTGAAAAACGCGACAAAAAAGCGTAACCAAAAACATGTCGATGCAAAACCTTGATTTTTGGTATCAGAATTAGACTGGGATGCCGAGTTTGGAAAATTGATATTACTTTATCAGAAGCAGAGTTAGACAAAACTATGGAAAAGTGAATATATGAAAGAAGAAACTCTCATCTGGCTTTTGCAGTGACAAGATAATTCTCAAAAGATTTATTCATTAATTCCGGATGACTCGAGCGGAGATTCACAGCATAATCCAACCTGTTATTTTCTCGAAAATGCTCAAATACCTATTGGAACCGAAGAAAATCTGTCAGTATTTTCGAGGTTATTTATTTACTTATTTAACGTTTGATGGTACATGACAATTATAAGATCGTAATTCTCTTTTATTTTATATTTTTAATTATATAATAGAACATAAGAAACATGCGGAACCAAAAAGCGGTGTTCAACAAATTATTCGCGAAATTGTCTTCACAAGAATCCTCCCTCTCTAGTTAGGAGTTGGACGGAGGTTGCCTTGAAGAGGGACTAGAAGCAGAACAACTCTATTCAGTCGGACGTTTGCCACGGTAAGGGAAAAAAAATGTTTCTCGAGGACACTATTGAATTATGTAGTGCGAATAATAAGAAAACAAATAATGTAATAATAGCCTATATATCAATCTTTTTTAAAAAAAAGTTTATTAAAAATGAACTCAAAAAGACAAAATAAAAGTGAAAATTGTAAGGTGAGAGTTGTATGATAAAAAAATGCTGAATTTACTCGCCACTTGTTAGGCTCATTGGTGATCCTTGTCCAAATTTCTTGTTTAATTTTTATGTATTTAGTATGACTGGTATTGTGTATCGCAGGGTGGTAACGCACCAGATTAATCAATTTTTCTTGTTCCATAGTTGAAAATTATTTTAAAGTATAGCAATACTTTAAATAAGGCAAAAAGTGTTACGGCAAAACCCGGCACGAGTGAGCTGCGTGGCACAGTTTCTGTGTCGTAATCACAACGTGGCGCAAGCCACGTGCGGCGCAGTACTGCGCTGCCCTGCTCTAGGTCTCTCAATACGCGCTGTTCCGCCCCAAAAGATAGAGACACAGAAAGTGTGCTGCGCCGCCTGCGTCAACTGCGCGTCAATGTGCGCCCGGCCGTAGGGACCTTCCATAAACTACGTGGCTAGTCTAAAAGTGGGGGGAAGGGGTTGGCTGTAAGGCTACGCTGCGCTACGAGGGAAAGGGAGGGGGGACGGTTTCTGAGCCAGACCACGTAGCTTTCCATTCATATAATTTTCCACAGTTAAAATGAGGTACACAACAGCATGTGAATATTTATTTCCTTCATCTAATTATCTCCGCGGGTAATTTACAATAGTCTGACAACAGATAACAGTGGAAAATGTCTTCTGGAATCAAAAGGTAAAAAAGCTACATGCTACGTGGGGAGGGGGAGGCAAAAGCCACGTTGGGTTACGTGGGGAGGAAGAGGGGTTCACAGGAGGCCAAAATGGAGCTACGTGGTTTATGGACGCTTCCTAACTTGTGTTATAAAATGTAAACATCATAAAAAGATCTACAGACGTGGCGGAAAATATTAGAATAGCTTCAATCGCCATTAAGAAAATGGAATCTGCTTTCTAGAAACTGGATTACACTGAAAAGAAATTCCACTTCGTAGCTTAGCTAATATACACATGAATAAATTTGCAATATCATATCTGAAAAATAGTATGTGATGAATCAAATGATTATTTTAAGTTTTAAATACGAGTTTTACAATCTTTGTAGGTAGTGAATTAATACATCTGGAAATAATGCTCTTTGTTTTATATGACTGAAAAGTAATTATAAAGTATTTTACTCTACTTGTCTACTTTTACTTGTCAACAGTGATATGTTTATGGTGTGTGTCAAAGAGGGTGGGGTTTCCAGGGTGGGGGTGCTCATCACTAGTGAAGGTGGTAGAGGGGCCGTGATACGTTGGAGACTCCCGCTATATAGCATAATAATACAAATTTCACTGTAAGGGCAGCACGTAAGGACTCTGTTTTACGCGGTCACTTTACCAAAAGCAACACTGCAGTTGCAGAATACGTTTAGTGGTGTTTGCTTTTCAAGTTCTCTCATTACTGCTCTACAGCTAAATCTGATTACAAGTCAAGAGACAGTAAATGGTCTCCACAACATATACGAGCATTCACGGAAAAATACAAACCAAAAAATAGTCTAGAATGAAGTTTTAGACGTACCAATGAGCAGATCCTCTTGCAGGTACTTTCCGACTTTTTCATTTGATACCGAAAAAAAAAAAAATTAAAGCATCATCGCATTGACACAATCTTCTGGGATGTCTTTAGTCCCAGAGTATGGGGAAGTTCTTGCAAAATCAATTGCATCTCCTTCCAATTCATCTAGTGTTGTCTTCGCTGATGTGGCTTTATTGGATGTGTCACTTCCGTGTTGATGTCATATTTTGCTATGACCTGAGTCATTAGCAAGTTTTGTTGCTGCAGTAGCTGCATCATGGTGTTTAGCTGCATCTACTGCCGCTGCTCGGTGTAGCGCGTTGGTGGTGCTGCTGCCTCAGGATTGGCTGTTGCTGCGGAGGTGTAGTTTTGTGCCGGAGTCGGGGGTCGATATGTAGCTTAAGTTGACTGGGTGTCGGCTTGTCGACGCGTAGGTGTCTCTTCATTGGCCTGGAGCAGGCTCACCCAGCCTGCTACAGGCCACTACAGTTGATGCATGTTGGTGTTCCGTCTCTTGGAATGTTGCTGTTTGCAACATTATGAGCCGCCGCGCATCTCACGCAGCGCTCCTGCCCCGTGCAGTCGCGGGCCAGGTGTCCATGGCCCTGGCAACGAAAGCACTGAGCCGGGGTGAGCGATGGTCTCTTCTTCTTTTCCAGATGATCCTTATGTCCGAGGAGAGTTTTCGTCCTCTTCGCCCCCGGTACACGCTTCGTAGGCTGAAACGTGTACAGTGGGAGACGATCTTCAGTGCCCGGGCGATGCATCTGATGCACGTCCGAGGCGACGATACCACCGCTGTTGAGCAAAGCGGCCACCGTCTCCTCAGGCACATCAGCCGGAAGCCCCCGGCCGACCAGTCTCTTTCGTCGCCGTGGAAACTGTGGGGCGTGGCGGACGCCGCGTCCGTTCAGGAATTCCGTCAGACGACGGAGTTGCGTCGGGTGCTGCGGTAGGAAGCGCAGTCCCTCTTTAACTGGGAAGCAGTGGAGGTGGTCTCCTGTTTCCCTGGCGAAGGCGATCAGCAGTTCTGTGTAGTTCCCTTCGTAATATGCGGTGAGCGGAAGCACGGGTCCTTTTTCATCCTGTTGGTCTTCGGTGGTTTCTTGCGCTTCGAGATTATAAACCGCCATCGCTTCAGGTGTCTTGTTATTTTCAGATGAGGGTGGCGTGGCAGCTTGAGGGTTGGGTGTGGTCGGCCTTGGATCTTGAAGCTTGAGTGTTACCGGTGGCGTCGACTTGCTTGGAGCAGGTTTCTTGGTGTATCTGGTGTTACCATCAGGGTCGAATCTGAAGATTCTGAAACTTTTCCGCCGCAGCAGAAAAGCGTATTTCTCGAAGTCGTAATGGCCCGAAACCATGGTTGGAAATACCAGTGCTTCCGGCCACATGGTTACCCCAGGCGGGAGAATCTTCTCGGCGTAGTGGCTGTGCTCAGGTGCTGTCATGACTTTCTCAAAAGTCGAAAAGTTGTCAGTTGGTATAGCCCAGACGATCTTGTAATCGTCTTGAATTTTGAATGTTTATATATACTCAAAACGAGAAAATACGCCTATTTCATGCTTGCGTTCAGTGAAGTGCTAGGAAGTATCATATGTTTTAACACCAGCGGATTACCTTACGAAACGAATCTCACTTCTAGAAAAAGCAAGAGATTAAGACAAAGTTGTTATTGCGGCTATTAAAAACAAGGGGTAGTACATATTTGTTTTCTTTCTCATTTGCTGACAACAACCGAGCACGGTGCATGAGCGGTATCGTTCTGGCCTCGTATTCGGGAGGACTTTGATTCGAATCCCCATCCAGGCATGCACATTTGGGTTTATGATTTCCCCAAATCACTCCAGGAGAATATCGGGATGCTTTCTTCAAAACGCCATTGCCGAATTACTTCCAGTTACTTGCCCACAGCCTTTTCCAGCTTGTAATGACTTCGACAAGGCGTAAAGCCAAAAAAGTATACAGGCGGCCCAGAAACGAAAAATCTTTTATTTTACGCTTTGTCGACGTCAATTCCATTAGTGCTGGAAGTGGATTGGGGACAAGGAATTTTAAGGAAGTCGGTCATGGAACCATCCTAGCATTCGCTTCTAGTGATTTCGTGAAACCAGGCAAAACCAAAGTCTGGATGCTGGATGCCCAGATAAGAATTTGAACTCGCGTCCTCTTGAATGTGAATGAAACTCCCGAATATTACCACTAACCCTCAAGGCTCATTAATATTTCTCGACAGAAATATTTATCTAACCTGCAAGAGCTTTAGAAGCATCTTAGAAAAAAAACAACAGATTATCAGGAATGCCTCAGATAAATTAAATTCGATATGGGCCCCTACCTATACTGTGATTCATCAAATGCATTAAATTTGATGAATGAAAGATAAACAGCTTCTGAACTTGTCTGTCATAACGTTAGTTAGCTTATCTTTTAACAGTGAGTTCTATTGGCTGAAAAGTAACCAGCTGTAAGGTTGCATCTGGAGAAGATTATAATGACGTACCAAATGAAGTGCATTCTCATGTGGTTAGAGTGATGACAGCGTCCCCATTATTTTAGAGAAAGTAAAGATTAATGTAAACATGTTTTCTAATACAAACTGTTGATAAAAGTAATTAATTGTAATTCGTTTATTGAAGAACGTAGGTTTTCTTTCCAATAATGACATACACTGAGGATACAAAGAAACTGGTATAGGCATGTGTATATAGACGCAGAGACATGTAAACGCGGGCTGCGGCCGACAACGTATATATAAGGCAACAGGTGTTTGGCGCAAGCGTTACATCGGTTACTGCTGCTACAATAGCAGGTTATCACGATTTAAGTCGGTTTGGACGTGGTGTTATAGTCGGAGAACGAGAGATGGGACACAGCATCTCCGAGGTAGCGGTGAGGTGGGGATTTTCCCGTTCGACCATTTCATGAGTGCACCGAGAATATCGGGAATCCGGTAAAACATCAAATCTCTAACATCTCTGCGGCCGGAAAAAGATCCTGCAAGAACGGGGCCAACGACGACTGAAGAGAATCCTTCAACGTGATAGAAGTGCAATCCTTTCGCAAATTTTTGCGGATTTCAAGGCTGGACCATCATCAAGTATCAGCGTGCGAACCATTCAACGAAACATCATCGATATTGGCTTTCGGAGCCAAAGACCCACTCGTGTACCCTTGCTGAGTGCCTCGCCTGGAACTGTCAACACCGACATTGGATTGTTGATGATTGGATACATGTTGCCTGATCTGACGAGTCTCGTTTCCAATTGGACGTTTACGTGTATGGAGACAACCTCATGAATTCATGGACCCTGCACGTCAGCAGGGGACTGTTCAAGCTGGTGGAGGCTCTGTAATGGTGTGGGGCGTGTGCAGTTGGAGTGACATGGGACCACTGATACGTCTAGATACGAATGTGACAGGTGTACGCATCCTGGGTGATCACCTGCATTCATTCATATCCCTTGTGCATTCCGACGGACGTGGGCAATTCCAGCAAGACAATGCGACACCCCACACGTCCAGCATTACTACAGAGTGGCTCCAGGAACACTCTTCTCAGTTTAAACACCTCCGCTTGCCACCAAATTCCAGAGATATGAACATTATTGAGCATATTTGGGATGCATTGCAACGTGCCGTTCAGAAGATATCTCCACCCTATCGTACTCTTACGGATTTATGGACAGTCCTGCAGGATGCAAGGTGTCAATTACCCCCAGCGCTACTTCAGACATTAGTTGAGTCCATGCGTCGTTGTATTGCGGCCCTTTTGCGTTGGGGCCCTACACGGTATTAAGCAGGTGTACCAGTTTCTTTGTCTCATACATAATATTCCTAATTTTCTCGCAGTTGGAATTATTACAGTTACTTTTAAATCAACTGCTTGTAAGTTGTTTACCCGTTAAACGTGTAAACATTAATAATTTTTGTTTTAGCTTGATATTTGCCATAAGTAGCTTGTTAATTGTTTTTTGTGTATGCTTTAATTTAAAAATGGTTATGAAACAAAGTTTTGTTTAATACCTAATTACTCCGATGGACGATGTGAACACCGTATTTGTAGGCAACGCATAGTAAAAATTTTGCAAATACAGTGAGAAATCCAGTTGGGTTAAAACTTTCAAATGATTATTCGTGGTGACAATAAAACAAAGCAAAATTGAACACCGTGTACAAATGCAGTAGAGAACACTGATAAATCATTACATTAGGCTTCATCTACGACTCTTCTGTCGGGAGCTGTCAGCTTAAGTACTTTAGTGTGATCCTAAGGACGTAGTGGTAGAGTTTCTTACGGGCTGCTGAATTCTCCTCTGTCGTAGCAATGTAAACTACTCAGTTAATCCTACCAGGTAATAAGGACCCACAATTTAACGTGGAATCCAAACCCTAACCTAGTCGATATTGATCATATGTGTCAACTCTGAATAGCTTTCCTTCAGTTCCGAATAATATGAGAGCCGTTGGCACGTATCTCGGTAAACACTATGACTATGAGAAATAACATTCCTTTGAACTGGAATGACTTGCGGACACCTTTATCTTTATTATTCGGATAGTCGACGTCACATCAAAATGAAACTACCCTGCTTTACTACTGAGGTTATAGTACATACATTAATAAAAGAACCATCATAATCCGACAAACAGTTTCTGCATCCGCTCCTGGAAGTTACTCTAATTAAAACTTTAAGGTGCCAGGCACTAGAAAAACCATTCGATATGTGAAAAGTGTACTACGTGAATTGAAGAAGCTCATTACACCAAATGCAGAATATTCAAGCCTCCTCACTTTGAACTAAAAGCTGCAGTAAAATATCAGAGAACTCCGCTGGACATGATGGCCTGAACCCAGAATTCCTAGTTAATGGAAGCCCTATCTCAAAAGAAAGGGTTGCTTGGACTTTTAAATGATATATTGGAGACCTCAAAGTTGCCCCTGATTCTTAAAAAAGGTTATTGCCATTCTAAAACTGGGTCAGCTAGGAACTGAGCCAGAACACTTTTGACCAATTTCCCTTATCAACACAGGATGTACTACTTGAGAGGATGATGCTTGCTCGAATTCTAGATGTTGTTAATAAGGTCGTTCCCGAGAGCAGGCTGCATTCAGGTCAAACCATAGTTGTGCCGAGCATGTCCTCACACTCATGATCCGATTGAGACTGGATCCCAAAAGAAACATAAAACAAGAACTGTATTCGTAGATCTATCAGTATCATATGACACTGTCTGGCGTGAGGAGATCCTCCTCAAACTCCTAAACGCCGTACCGTGTTATAGAGTACCTAAGCTCTTGAACAACATGCTTCGCAAATTCCACGTCCACTGTGGGGTCAAAAGGAATCGCTGGTATGTTCTCAACAATGGTCTGCCTCAGGGTTAGGTGTTGGCGCCTGCACTTTTAAATTTACATATTTCGGACACTCCTCAACTAAATTGCAGAAAATTCCAGTATGCCGATGATCTGGCTATTACTTTTCAGAGCAGAAACTTCCACAGTTGAGAAGATAGACACTCTGAGATTCTTGTTTAAATGTAGACTAAAACCTAACCAATCAAAGATCGTCTTTCAAACCAGAGTAAGGCCAACCTTTGGACCCCTTGGAAGAGTAGAACACAAATACCACCATAAATATCTGGGAATTACCATGGATCGAGCCCTCATCTTTCGTCAGCATTTATCAAACACTGCAGAGAAAGTGAAGACCTTTGTGAACCTTGCAAATAAAGCAGCTGCTACGTTATGGGTTGTGGCGCACACGTTCTTTTAGTAACGGCCCTTGGCTTAGCATTCTCCTCAGCGGAATACTGTTGCTCTACATGGCTTGGTAGTGCTGATGCTGCCAAAGTTAACACGTCGCTTAATGCTGCTATGAGAAAAGTGAATGGTGTCATTAAGTCTACCCCAGTATCCTGGCTGCATGTACTTCCCAACATTCCTCCACAACATTTGAGGACAAAATTGATATTCCTTAGAGAATTGGGAAGAGTGGAGGAAAGCAACATGATTCCTCTGCATGGTGATGAAAATCAAGGAGACTTGCCTACATGGAAGCAGCCAAGCTTAGAAATAACAACTTTGACTTATATGAAGAGTGGAGAAAGGAGTGGGAAGCCAACAGCCGAAACAATTGTGCGTTTGTAAAAGATCCGACGACCTGAGTTTCTGGGTTTGACCTGCCCACATGTCTTTGGTGTCAACTCAATAGCTCTCGTACAAGACACAGAATGTACAATGAAACTGCACATAATTGTGGGTCCGTGAAAATGAACCGTGAGACTATGGTATCCAAATCACTGAACACATTGTGATGGACTTTCCGGCATGACAACTAACTGGAAGCCATCTCATAGTGCTTTAAGCTGAACCAGCTGCTATAAGATGGCTTGAATCCCTGGATATAGTTATCTGATTATCATCCATTTTGTTTATATTTGGTATACGATTGTAATAATAATAATTTTTCTTATTATTATCTTATATATTTTGAATGTTAATTTTCTGCATCCCTGTACTTTTGCAATTTACGAGTTTTAATTTAAATTCCTTGAAAATTTTTGCTAAATTATACAATACTTTCCATCGTAATTTATTCCAATCCCTGACACCAATACCCACAAAAGAAAATATTCCCACTCCCGCATGCATAAAATGAGTGCCAGCTCGTGCCTCTACTCATATTTTCATTTCAATGCATTACTCTTAATTTATTGTTCTACCAACAACTTTACAAGCCCCATCACCAACATACAACTGGTATGGGGCTCAGTGGTTAGGGCGTCTGACTGGGGAACCAGAGGCACCCGCTTCTAATCCCTGTCTCGGAGGGGATTTTCATAGGTATTTAACCCGACCTACACCACATCTACCCGCAGCCAAGACAACAAGGGAGAAGAGCTACGCCAACGGAAACGACTGGGCATCGCGCTGATACTACCAGACATCAAATATGATACGGAAGCAGCGTCCTGTATCGCCGCAGTCAGGACCCTTCGCGCCGAGCTGAGTCGATATCGTTTCAAGAGGTTGCATCACCGAAGCAACCTTCGCCTCCGGATACAAGTACGCCACGGCATTCGGCAGAAGTCAATGCCGCTGAGAGTCCCGCCCAGTACGACACCCCTGCTTCGAATCGTCAAGAGGATTCCTGGTCGGAGGTGTCTGGAGCGGACGAGTCATCTTGGATACCATGGTCGTCACCAAAAGCCGCTCTCGTCGAGAAAGAGGAGAACGTCATTTACTTCTACTGCAAGAGCGCAGGCAATAAGTACAAGTTTAAGCCTTTCACACCGAGAAAGTTCGAGAATTTCTATTACGCCGACGAATCTCCGCTCCAAGTGCTGCTCCGAGTGAAAGCCGGGGAAATGCTGTTTGCGTGGGATATCCCTAGAAAGAGCTTCAAGAAACTCAAGCAAACTCTCTCAGATCCGGCACAAGCACTAAACGCCAAGTCCATCATCTCAAACACGAAAGACTGGTCTCGCAATGTTGAACTACCACTCGTCCTCTCCAAGAACTTCAAGGAGGAGGAGTAGACTACTTTGCAGACCTCCTTCGAACGCTCCACAGCCCCCGGAGCCCAAGCAACAATGTAGTTGAAGCGATGGAGCAAGTGGCCTCGTTGACGTCAAACCGCGGGGACTTCGTGCACCAGGAAAGCAGCAGACATCACCAAGATCGTTCTCCGTCAAGAGAAGCCCATCAGAATGAGTCCTCATTGGCGCATAAATGCTCATTGCCAACCCAGCTGCTGGTCGCCTGTATGAGCCAAGAGGACCTCGAAGAAATCAAGAAATTCCTAGAAATTAGGACCATTAGATACAGCATGGACTTCCAAGAAAACACTCGGTATTCAACAACGGGTATTCAACAAAAAGAAGCAGCTCCAAGATACTCCTGCAACATGGATGAGGGAACACTCCAAGATGACAATTCCTCCTCACGCCCTGCACCAGACAGGAGAGAGCCTGAGGCAATTAGGTCCACCGCCCCGGCCAGCAGCCTAGTCATGAAATGGAGTACACTGAATTCCAACAAGAGGCCACAGAAGCGGAGCCCAATGGCAACGTTACATCAATGATTCCGCTGCCAAGGCTTCGGACATCAAGCTTCTGACTGTCTCAAGCAAATGCGCTGCATTCGCTGCGGAGGGAGTCATAAAACGTGGTTTGCACACGCTCGCGTGACGCAACGCCGACGTGTGCAAACTGTGGTTCTGACCACGCTTCCAGTTATGGGGGATTCCCCATAAGAAGAAAGCTTCAAGTAGCCATCAGAAGCCGTCAACACCAGTGCCAACCCAGTCACTCCCAACGAATGGGAAGACCGGAAGGACCCCAGAGATGATCATCAAGCCCCTTCAATAATTATCCGCCGACCAACTCAAATGACGAACACGGGCACCAATGCTGTAATCAACAGCCAAGACGAGCAAATCAGCCGGGGAAAATCTTTGAGTTGTTAACACAGCTGGTTGCGGCAATGATCTCCAACTGACCACATGAAAACAGTTAGCTATCAAAAGGGTTTCCACACAGGCCGTAAACACTACGGTCAAAGCCGGTTTTCCCCCAAAGTGTACACTTCGAGGAAATAAAATCCATCACCATCAGTGAATCCACAGATAAAGCTACAAGTCGGAGCGGGGCTGTATAATGCCGTTGAGGCAGTGAGGGGGAAAAAATGGCACAGATTGCTGTGCAATGTGAAGTACATCAGAACGCTTCGATGGTTCGGAATTCACGTTAAACAGTAGGTTCCACGAAACCGGTAGATTGGCGGGTTAGGATAAGGCGGCTATGACTGAGGCGGAATGACCAGTCAATAGGAACACTGTCTCCAGGACATTACGACCTCACGGAATTATATATATATATATGTAATTTACATAAACAAAATATACGCCTTCTACTCTCCCAGAACTCTCTCACCATCCTGCTGTCTCACAAAGACTTCCAATCGAGCGCCTTTATCATTTCACAAAGTGACTTGGTCTCCCGGCAGTTTACACAAACATATCTAGCTGATCATCTTTACACGCACTCCAACTCCTGTATTTGATATTCAGAATGTGTGTCCCAAACTGCACCAACATATTCATGCAATAATCAGATCTAATTTTTCTAACCCAATTCTCTTACTTCGGTGGGACATTCCCTCTCCACCCTATCAAGTAAATAAAGGATTTTGTAACCTTTTCCTACCACCTGCTCAATATGCTTTGTCCAGTTGAGTTGCGGCCACCGGTACGTAAATTGTTGCTGCACTAGTAAATAAGTGCAAGTAGCAATCTGTTATTCCCTAAGTAAAGAATGACTGGATCTTCCCGTAGTAAGCATAGTAACCCTGGTATCATAGGCGATATGCCCAGTTTCTTTCCTGCTTACCTAACCTACACCCAGCTAGTTATGTGAAAGATGAAGATCTGGTTAAGGGCCTTTGGAAAACCCCACAGAGAATATTTCGATATTCAGTCCGACCCCTTAACAACTCAACTACCAGGCCGCTCCCAGGAACATCATTCGATATACACTCCTGGAAATTGAAATAAGAACACATTGACGCCGGTGTGTAAGACCCACCATACTTGCTCCGGACACTACGAGAGGGCTGTACAAGCAATGAACAAACGTACGGCACAGCGGACACACCAGGAACAGCAGTGTTGGCCGTCGAAGGGCGCTAGCTGCGCAGCGGTTGGGCACCGCCGCAGTCAGTGTCAGCCAGTTTGCCGTGGCATACGGAGCTCCATCTCAGTCTTTAACACTGGTAGCATGCCGCGACAGCGTGTACGTGAACCGTATGTGCAGTTGACGGACTTTGAGCTAGGGCGTATAGTGGGCATTCGGGAGGCCGGGTGGACGTTCCGCCGAATTGCTCAACATGTGGGGCGCGAGGTCTCCACAGTACATCGATGTTGTCGTCAGTGGTCGGCGGAAGGTGCACGTGCCCGTCGACCTGGGTCCGGACAGCAGCGACGCACGGACGCACGCCAAGACCGTCGCATCCTACGCAGTGCCGTAGGGGACCGCACCGCCACTTCCCGGCAAATTAGGGACACTGTTGCTCCTGGGGTATCAGAGAGGACCATTCGCAACCGTCTCCATGATGCTGGGCTACGGTCCCGCGCACCGTTAGGTCGTCTTCCGCTCACGCCCCAACATCGTGCAGCCCGCCTCCAGTGGTGTCGCGACAGGCGTGTATGGAGGGACGAATGGAGACGTGTCGTCTTCAGTGAAGAGATTCGCTTCTGCCTTGGTGCCAATGATGGTCGTATGCGTGTTTGGCACCGTGCAGGTGAGCGCCACAATCAGGACTGCATACGACCGAGGCACACAGGGCCAACACCCGGCATCATGGTGTGGGGAGCGATCTCCTACACTGGCCGTACACCTCTGGTGATCGTCGAGGGGACACTGAACAGTGCACGGTACATTCAAACCGTCATCGAACCAATCGTTCTACCATTCCTAGACCAGCAAGGGAACATGCTGTTCCAACAGGACAATGCACGTCCACATGTATCCCGTGCCACCCAACGTGCTCTAGAAGGTGTAAGTCAACTACCTTGGCCAGCGAGATCTCCGGATCTGTCCCCCATTGAGCATGTTTGGGACTGGATGAAACGTCGTCTCACGCAGTCTGCACGTCCAGCACGAACGCTGGTCCAGCTGAGGCGCCAGGTGGAAATGGCTTGGCATGCCGTTCCACAGGACTACATCCAGCACCTCTACGATCGTCTCCATGGGAGAATTGCAGCCTGCATTGCTGCGAAAGGATATACACGGTACTAGTGCCGACATTGTGCATGCTCTGTTGCCTGTGTCTATGTGCCTATGGTTCTGTCTGTGTGATCATGTGTTGTATCTGACCCCAGGAATGTGTATATAAAGTTTCCCATTCCTGGTACAATGAATTCACGGTGTTCTTATTTCAATTTCCAGGAGTGTATTTTTGCAAGTGTCGGTGCTCATAGTTTGGCCAATAGAAGATGTTTCTTCCGAATTACATGGAGAAGCTCATACTTAAGTGAAATATTTCCAACTTCATTAATGTACCACAGTAATGTTTTTGACAGATTTCACATTGCATTAGAAGTAACAAATGCTGAACCCAAATTTAATTATTCGAAGCGTATATTCAAAATGGTTGCTTTTGAAAAACACAAAAGTACAAATTTATCATCAACAGCTTTCAACAAATAGCTTTGTACCAACAAACTCGTAGTAATAGTTGGTATCCTTTCTTGTTAGTGATATAACTAAACAGGATGTGACATATTTTCCGACGTTCAATTCTTTGTGCTATTTTAAATGGATCGGAAAATGTAAACAAATTGCACAAAACATTTATGTAATGAATAGCGTGATTAGTTCTTAACGCTCATAACTTTGTGATCAATAAAGTCAATTCTAAAATCTTTGCATTAAGAATTCCAACGTCTACCAACTTCTTGAATGAGCAATAACTGTGGACTTCTATTTTTCCTTTTACTGGTTGTTATGAAATTAGCCCTAACTAAGTGTTGAAAATATGTTGCAATATATTTTACTATATTACTTCTTAAAACTGCATTGATACTTATATTTATTGTATTTGCGACAAAGGGAATTCTTTTGTTTAATCCAAAAAATAACTATACAAGTAAAACGGAAAGTGATAACATATTTTTTTTATATAGATAACGACACTTATGTCAAAATTACGTTATCGATGTCTCCTTTTAAAAATATCAGTTACAAATTTTGTATAATTTTCTAAAAATTATATCTATATTTCGATATATCATCGACAATCCTAATTTAAATACACTTAACTACGGAAAACTCTTCATATCATGGGATAGGAAAAGTTATACCACTTATCTAGCTCCAAGCGCTTTAATCATTTTTGTAACAACATCGAAATAAATTACCGGGATGGTTAAGTGGAAACTTCTATATATTATTTTTCCAGTTTTCTTGCAGGTGGAAAATTGTAGACTTTTAAATTGAAAACTTGAATTATTCTCATTTACTAAAAGAATTATTCGTTTTATTCAACATTTTTTGGCTATATGATGTCCGTAAAATTGTTTACGTAATTTTGTTTTAGTTTAATAATGGCTATGAAACAAAGTCTTGTTCAATACCGAAAATATTCCGACGGGCAGTTTGAACACCGTATTTGTAGGCAACACATAGTAAAAATTTTGTAAATTACGTTGGGTCAAAACTTTCAAATGATTATTCGTGATCACAAAAAAAGCAAGCAACCGTGTACAAATGCAGTACAGAACACAGATAAATCATTGTTTACAACAGGCTTCAACGGCTCCGCTGCCGGGGTTTGCTAGCTTTTCAGTGTAACGATAACTACATTAAAGTACTTTAGTGTGATCCTAAGGAACTATTGGTAGAGTTTCTCACCAGCTGCTGGATTCTCCTCTGTCGTAGCAACGTAAACGAACCAATTAATTCTACCAAGTAACAGGATCCCAACCGAGCTGACATCAACTCTGAATAACTTACCTTCAGTTCCGAATAATAAGAGGGCCGCTGGCACGTATTTCGGTAAACACTATGACTGAGAAATAATTTTCCTTTGAACTGATATGATTTGGAGGCACTTTTATTTTATTTTCAGATTTTCGGCGTCACATCAAAATGAAACTGTCCTGATTTACTACTGAGGGTATAGGGTGTGATCGAAAACCCATCAAAATCCGACAAACAGTTTTCCGTGAATCGCGATCAGTGGAAAGTGGAAATTAATTTCTGAACTCTTTTCGCTTATCTCCTCAGCTCAAACATATCCTGTTGCGCTTACATTGACCAAAACCGCATCAAAATATGAGACACTGTTTTTTTATTATTATTAACGTTCTCAGCTACCCGGTATCACATAAAGATTAAATATTAATTCTAATATTGTGGGCTGTACGGTGTTAGATATCCTATAAAAAAAATCCTTAGATTATTTATTGCTTTAATTGCCTTCAAGGAAACATAAATTGATCCTCGCCTAAAGTATAAGTAGCAATCTGTTATTGATGAAGTGAAGGTTGGTCGGATCCTCATCCACGGAGCCCGTCAACACCAATATTGGACTGTTGATGATTAGAAACATGTTGCCTGGTCTGACGAGTCTCGTTTTCAGTTGTATCGAGCGGATGGACGTGTACGGATATTAAGACAACCTCATAAATTCATGGACACCGCATGTCAGCAGAGGACTGTTCAAGCTGGTGGAGGCTCTGTAATGGTGTGGGGAGTGTGCAGTTGGAGTGACATGGGACCCCTGATACGTCTAGATACGGTGACACGTACGTACGCATCCTGTCTGAAAACCTGCATCCATTTATTGTGCATTCCGACGTACTTGGGCAATTCCAGCAGTACAATGCGACACTCCACACGTCCAGAATTGCTACCGAATTGCTCCAGGAACACTCTTTTGAGTTTAAACACCTCCGATGTCCACCAAACTCCCCAGACATGTACATTATTGAACATATCTGGGATGCCTTGTAACGCGCCGTTCAGAAGAGAACTCCACCCTCTCGTACTTTTACGGATTTATGGACAGCCCTGCAGGGTGCCCGGTGTCAATTCCCTCCAGCACTCTACTTCAGACATTAGTCGAGTTCATGCCACGTTGTGTTGTGGCACTTCTGTGTGCTCGCGGGGGCCCTTCACGATATTAGGTAGATGTACCAGTTTCTTTGGCTCTTCAGTGTATTTGCCATTTACGACGCAATTAATGCATTTTATAAGATCAAACGTTCCCATTAACAAGGGAACACAGCGTTTCTAAACACAAACAGCAAAATGTTGTGTGGCAGACTAATTAAATTATCATGTTGACAGTGGAACTCAGATTAAACATTGAATTATAATCAGACAGCCAACTATGTGTCTCCAAACATTTAGACCACCATACAGGTACGTTCTTGGCATTATTTTCTATTATCCCACCTCCTGAACCAAATCGCTATTTAAACTATATTTCTATAAGGATGTCAAACTAACGGAGATATTTCCAGTAGCTCATCCATCATGCAAATCAATTCAACAGTCTACAATAAATTCGCACGTGTGTAATACATATTTCAAAATTAATTCCATAAAACGAATATCAAGATACGTTTTATACTGCTCAGTCGGGTGGAACACCGCTATTATTTTCATTATCAAGTGTAATGCAGACATCATAAAAAGACCTTCAGCAAATCAATCCCAATTTTAAAAAAAGTGGGATACTTTCACGAAACTGGGTTCCGCTGGAAACAAATTCAATTTCGTAGCATAAATTTGCAGAACCACGCTTGAAAAATAGTATTGATGAATCAAACGATTATTTTTAAGTTTTTGATATGAGTTTCTCTATCTGGTTCTATGTAGATGGTGACTTAATACATTTATAAATTATGCTATTTGTTTTAGATGCCAATTTGAAAGTAATTAATAATAATTTATGCTATAAAAGTAACTGCTCTGTATAATCAAATATATTTTAACGTTTATCAGCAGGAATGCGTTTTTAGTGTCTTTCAATCATCAAAGTTAGGTGCCCCCTTCAAAACAATTGGCATGAAGGTAACTAGTTCTGCCTATAATTTATAGCCAACGGCAGCGTCCCAGAATATCCTAGCTCAAAAACCTCTGCAAATGACTTTTTTTTTAACTTTTTGATTATAATTAAACTGCTTTATTTGAATCTTTGATGTATTTAAATATCTATTATAACTATAGGCAAGTATTAGGTGGCCCGCGGGCTAACATACCTATAGAATCGAAATACAGGGCGTTCGCCAGGAAACGCTACCCTCCCAGTCTGTTGGCGTCGGCAACTTGCTGGGACAGTGGGGACAGCAACTCCCGCCACACGGCGCCGTGAATCACCGCACTGTTTAACACCTCCGCTGCCCCAACAGTGTTGTGAATAAACGTTTCTTTGCGGTTTGGCTGGTTTGGGGCTTCATACTCTTACTAATCTGTACCGTGTTTGAGTGTGAGTAAAATTATGGTACGTTACAGTTTGCAACAAAGAATATTTCTCTACGATACATATGTGAAGAAGAAGTCGTTTAAAAAATGTCGCAGTAAATTTCGTCGCGAATATCCAGGCGCTTTACTGCCAGCTAAATCAACAATTCTGCGTCTGGTTAAAAAAGTAAGAGAAACGGGTTCATTTTTTAACAAAAAAGAGACTGTCGGTCAACCGTATTCTCACAGAGGAGAAAATTGACGATATCGCTTTTCGACTAGAACAGTCACCCAAAAAATCATTAAGTCAGTTAGGCTAGCAGGCAGGCGTATCTAAGACATCAGCTTGGAAAGTAACAAAGCTAGTTCACTTAAAGCTGTACAAAACAATTGTGGTACATAAAATTACAGAAATAGACCAGGGGCCTAGGATTAGATTTTGCAACTGGTACCTGCAGGGTGTCCAAGATGGCACTGTTGATCCGCAACTGACGTCACATTTAAATGCTTAGCACATACAAGTTTATGAAGCGTAATTATTATGAAATAGTCCGCGGCCGACGGTCGAACAATGCCGGAAGCTGACCGCTCGCTCGCCGGGAGCAGTTTCTTCCTTGTAGCGCTATACAGTGGGTAGCGTTACCCGGCGAACGCCCTGTAGTAGCCCATAAGCTAACTTAGAATTGAAATTGTGTCCTTGCTCTATAGCGTAATATCACAAATTTTCCCGTACCGTTGTAAATGTTTTCCCTTTTTTTTTTTTTTAAAAAAAAAAAAAGAAAATATAAGTGGAGATTGTCCGTACTCACACTCACGTATTTTTTATTTTTTGTTTTACCTTTTACTTCTACACTTACCTGAAATTTACCTTAATACGAATATCTTCTTTCTAGTCCCAATATTTGGTACTCATCCAACGCCTTTATACCTATTATAATCTTTTATCGTTAAAATACTTACTTATACATTTTTTAAATAATTCATACAATTTATTCTTGAATCTTACACTAACTATCTAATATACAAGTAATAATAATCTTCGGTCTATTTATCGATACAACATTTCCTGCTGACAGATAATATTCACAGGTCATATATTAATTCTTTTTGCCCTAGGTCTGTATTAACAACTATTTATATTCATTTTAAGGTTTCTTTTCTTAAAGCCTACTCTTAAATATAAATCTTCGTATGTTCGTGCTTCAATCAAATCATTCCTTTTTTCATCTCTTTACTTCACTTGTCTGCAAAATATACTCCTGACCGTCACTTTCGATTTCTAATGACCTATCAACTAAATTTTTGAGGTTAACAATACACTATGACCTTACTTTTATACAAATATATTTACAAACAGGAACCTAATTTCTAGCAAAGATTATATACCTTACACGGTCAATGCATAAGGAATGTGTTTTACACAATAAGGTTAACAAAAGCAGCTCTGTAGTTGTAGTGATGTGTGTTTTTCAATATCTCTCATTACATCTCCATCGAGAATAAGATTTGCTTTACGAACTTGACAGATAAATAGTTTCTTAACTACTCTTTAACCGCGAGTAGTTTTGTCTGAATAGTAACAAGGAGTAAGGTTGCATCTGGAGATGATTATAATGACGAAAACAGTGAAGTTCATTCACTTATCTTTCAAACGTTTGTGTAATGACGGGGTGCTCATTGTTCTAGAGCGGTGGTTCCCAACAGGTGGTCCGCGGACCCCCAGGGGTCCGCGAGCTATGCCAGAGGGGTCCGCAAAATGCTATTAGAATAAAAAATATATTAAATATATTTCGTATGATAACAAATTTTTGTTTTGGCCGTTTCCTGCATGAGCAGAGCTTTAGCGAACGGCTAACTTCTGCGTCTAGCAGAAAATAGTTCTGCTGTATGCCGTTAGACTGCGAGCGCTGCCTCTTTGCAGCTGACAACTGACAGTCACTTTACACAGAAATTCGTATTTCAGACGACAATCGGCCATTGTTAATTTATTGCCAGTGCTTTCACAGACCGTGTTCAGTATTCAATATTCTGTATTACAACAGTAGTGTTTGTAAAGCGTTGTTTTTCGCGGAAGCTACAGTTCGTGTAGTTAAAAATGGACCGTTGGTTAAAAAGTGGTTCGTTAAAACGAGAAAGGTCTACAGATGAAGAGGAAGGTAATGCATTTGATGTGCAAGCAGATTGAAAGTTTCAAGTTTGGAACCTAATATTTCAGAAATAATGAACTCAAAGGTCAGATTGAACTCATCTCATTAAGAATTGAAAATTAAAACTAACTGTATACTGATGGAGTACTTTCAAATAAATAATACCTTGTATGAAATTAGTGTTTTCTTATTTTTCACACATATCTACTCAATGCAATCTCAAGTGTAGTACACTTGAAAGACCAATACACTCAGTTTTAATTTTTTCCTGTCATTTTCAGTTCATACTCAATTTTTATTTTTTAAGGAGTTTCTTATACTAAACACCCAGATTTGAAGACAAAGATTTTGAGCAATAATAAAAAATTTAACAATAACAATGATGGCTAAATTGAAAAAGTTTTAAGCTCAATATTTGTTCAATAATGAATATGTCAATGTTGTTTATAAGTACCAAATATAGAAAACGTATAAAAAGACTCTTGATTGGTTTTTTTTAGGTATTTGATACTGTGATATGACAAAGTACCAACCATGCTCGATGAGGGGGTCCTCGAGAAAATTTTGTTGGGAACCACTGTTCTAGAGAAACTGTAAATTAATTTACACATGATTTCCGATACTAACTGTAGATATTCGTATATAGTTTATTGATGGATGTAGGCTGTATTCATGAGATATATATGCTTTATTCTTATAATCCTCGCGCAGGCGAATATATTTCCAACACCTACAAATATAAGAATTATTGTTAAAAAGCCTATGATTGATTTAACTTTGACTCACAGTTATGGTATCTCTAGTTTCAGTAATATATCCACCAGCATAGTAAAGTGTACGTCAATAATTGTTCTTCCATATCAGCCATCACCTTAGCACAATTTGCTGATAACACAGCGGCAATACGTTCAGGACGACAAATTAGAGCAATAATTAACAGGATGCAACGACAACTACTAGAGGTGGAACATAAATGCCAACAAGAGCTCGGCAGTGTTTCTCAACAAGAAAAAGAGAAAACTAGAGAATCAATTACAACTATTAAGTCATGGAATTCCTTGGAATAGGGATAAGCATTTAAAAAAATATATCGATAAATATCGAAACGATATTTTCAAACAGTATTGATATATATCGGGGAAAAATATCGAAATTGCGATATATCGATATTTCGATATTTTTGGCTAAAGGGAGTAATTATCTAAAAATATCATAAAATACATCAAAATATTTAAGAAAACTCTGAAAATCAAAGACACAGGTAGAAATTATACAAACTTTTATCAGTTTATTATTTTTTCAATCAATGAAACCAGTATTAGTCTGATATGGACATCAAAAGAACTCTCTGTTTCACGTGCTCCCCTGTCAATCTACTCCTGTTGTTCGGTATAGCTAATTTGAGTGCAGGAGCCACTCTCTTGGACGACACAGAAGAAGCTTGACATATAAGGTATTTCAGCGCCCTGGAGCACTGGCAATTCACCCAAAACTTTACTGGGTCGGATTTTCTGTCTATTAATGGTTGGTCCAGATACTGCTTAAGCTCATTAGAAACTGAGCCAGAGCATGAGCTTGGAACCTCTTGCATAACAGTAGTACTAAGGGATAATAGCTTTTCATGTGCGGACCAAATTGATGCGTTATCTGCGATATATTGTGTTGCTGTGTAGACCTTACTTCTGGAGAACGTTGTCCTCGTCGTCTAAGTTCCAAGCGAATATCATTAGTTATTGTAGATATCGCATTTGACACACCGATTGGATAAGTGAAGTGTATACGTTTGAAACGAGGGTCCAAAATGCTAGCTGCTGCAAGGAGTGTATTTCTTTCTAAAGGACTTAATATCTCTTGAATTATTTGGAGTAAAGCCTCTTTTACCGTGAATCCTAAAGTGGTCGAAGGAGTAGCTTGTTCCGTTACTTGTCGAACCAGATTTGTAACAGGAATGGCTAAGCTAGCAGTCACATAATTTGTACCACTAACCTCTGCAGTGGCTTCTTTGAAAGGACCAAGCAGGACAATGAGGTCACGTTTTACATTAAGCTGTTAAGTTGCAACCATATCAAGTGTGTTATATTTGACTGACTTTTTGTAGCTAAGATTTTAGCTACAATTGCAGAGAGTCTGACAAATCGTTCTAACATATTAAAGTAGGAGTTCCATCTAGTACTAACAGCTTGTGTCAAAGTCAACACCTCTTTTTCCTTTTCCCCATATGCTTCTTGTTCAGATCTTAATAGATCCATACCATTGACAGACTGCTTAAAATAAGTCACAATTCTTTTTACGTGATCGCAGAGTGCTGCAAATGAATTATTTTCACTTAACACTCCGTCAACGATTATCATCATCAGGGCTTGACAAGTAAGTTGCAATTTCTAATCACCAAACCTCTCTGCAGTGCGTATGTTGCGAGGGCATACGCTGTTGTTAATGGTGATTCATTGGTCGGATGGGAATATTAAGGTTGGCGCCCCCTTTAGAATGCTTCGCAAAAGTAGGCCTGAACATGCCGACACCGGCTGCCACCCTCTCCCTTCTTTCATCTCTCATCCATAACACTCTATACTGAACCACACAGTGTCACTGTCAAACACACTTAGGAGCACTGTCACACTGAGGAAGGAAACGGTTTTTTTTTTTAACTGCTTAACGTCTCTTAACAGCGAGGTCTTTAGAGACGGGAAAGGATGGGGGGCAAGGAATGGGAAGGAATTCGGCCATGGCCTTTTGAAGAAAGCATCCCGGCATTTGCCTGGAGTGATTTGGGAAACCATGGAAAACCCAAATCTGAATGCCCGGACGGGGATTCCACCCGCCCTCCTCCCGAATGCGAGGCCAGAAGGCTAACCATTACATCACCACGTTCGGTGAAACGGGAAACCACCACAGTTCATCTTCCTAGGACTTTCCTTGGAGGGATATACATCACCCATGGTAATCGCCTACAACCTGACACGGGAGAGGCGTTCGAAGAGGATCTTGTGATTAAAAAACTAAAAACCATTCTCACTACATCAATCGAAGACAGCAATCACAAGGAAGTATTCTTTAGTGGGGCTATAATTCAAGAGAAAGCTATATATCTTAATGCTTTTTTTTAAAGAGCATTACAATGAACTTTAGGATAGAGGATTTAAAGCAATCCAGAATTGGTTTATTAAGTTCAAAGTGCGATTATCATTCCATTACATCAAAATTTTTCTGTATTCTTGGAACGTATTCTCTATAATCTATCTATATATATAAAGATGAATGTATGTGTATTTGTTTGTTGGTTTGTTTGTTCTTCATACAAATCCACAGTTTTCATCCGATTTCGATGAAACTTTGCACACTTATCCTTTGAATCAAGGAGAAAAATACTGTCTACATTTGGTTGAAGAATTATCTGAATAAATATCACATGTTGTGTCGTAATTTCGAAATACTACTGAACGGCGATAGACAGACGCGTTGGATACCGACGTCTCTGTACTGTTTTTCCGTGTAGCGGATAGGCAGCTCAGTGGTTAAAGCGCTTGCTTACAAATGTTTGGCTCGTGGTCTGCGGTTCAAATCTCCGTGCAGACTAATATTTTAAAAAATTGTTTTTGATCGTAAGAATCACGCCTGGGCCGTAGGTTATTCGGATTGAATGTTAAACTGTAGATATCACAAAGTTAGGGATGCAATGCGAGGCAAATCGTAGGTAGTCTTGCAATGCTGCAGGTGTAGACTTTTTTACATTATAATGATCCCTCAGGTGTTGTTCGCAGTCAGTGTGTGTGTGTGAATCGCAGTAATAATAATATAAATACGGATGTAAGTGTCTGTCTTTATTTTTACGTTTTGACGACTAAATGGCTATATCAATATTGATGGAATTTGATAAGAAAATCTGTTATTAAGGGCACAGGACATTTTTTTCAGTATGATTAACAGTTGTAGTCACGAAATTTTGTGATCTTATCTAATGGTGACAGAAATATGTTGGAAACTGATTCTCTTCAAGAGACAGGTTCGACGGTAGAATGAAATAGTAATGAACGTAATCCTTGAGATTAAGGAGTTTTGACTGTAGACTAGATTGTAGACATTTAAATGAATTAACAGTCATTCCTAATAAATTGTGGTTCATCAACCCATTAATTGTTATTCGTAAATGAAAAAAAACAGTTGAAAAGATAATATTTCAACTACAAAGATAAAATAACCGCTTACATGCTAATAATATAAAAATGACGTTAACGTAAAGTTGTTAAAATTTAACACCTTTTTTAACCTCTCAACCGCTGACGAAGTTGTTATATTTCGACGAATTCACTTTTTAAGACACTTTCAAAAGATTGGATAGGTACGTATATTTGTCCTATATACATGTAATGATTAAATTGGATACTGAATTGCGTTCGTAGAAAAAATATCGAATTGGTGCTTAAAATCGATACACTAAATACAATATCAATGTATCGATATATCGAAAATAAAAATATCGGCGAAAAAGTCGATATTTTTTAGAAAAAATATCGATATATCGATACATCGATATATTTTGCCCATCCCTACCTTGGAAGAAAAAACATAATACCTAGGAGTGTCACTGGACTCGAAACTCCTATACAACCACCATATTACTGATAAATGCCACAAAACCCTCGGAATTTTAATGAATCTGTTTCCAATTTTGTATAGCAAAGATTTATCAATATATACCAAATTACGACTATATAAAACCATAATTAGGCCCACATTACTATATGGCTGTGAGATATGGGATACACCAAGCCACACCCACATCCAAAAAAAAGCAAAAAATCCAAAACAGCAGTTTACTTTTGATTTTACAAGCGAACAGACATACCAGAAGAGAAGACCTTCATGAATGGACGAATGTACCTAAAATACACACAGCGATAATCCAGCAAGCTGAGAGGTTCCACGCGAATATTAACAAAAATAGAGATAATGTAGAAAGCTTTCGAAACGTTGGTAATTATATGCAAAAAAGATGGCACTGATATTTGTTGTTGTTGTTGTTTTGGTTGTCGTCACTCTTTCGACTGGTTTGATGCAATCCTCCATCCCTTCCTATCCTGTGCTAACCTCTTCATCTCTACATATCCCTTACAACCCACGTCCTCAATTATCTGCTTCATATATTCTAATCTCTGTCTTCCTCTACAGTTCTTACCTTCGACTGTTCCCTCCACCAGCAAATTAACCAATCCAGCATGTCTCAAAATATGACCAACCAGCCTGTCTCTTCTTTCTGTAAGCTTCTTCCACAAACTTCGTTTCTCACCCACCATTTCCAAAACTCGTTCATTTCTTACTTTGTCTGTCCACTTAATTTCCAGCATTCTTCTGTAGCACCACATTTCAAATGCTTCAATTTTATTTATTTCCGATATTCCTAAAGTCCATGTTTCACTTCCAGAAAGTGCTGTGCTCCACACAAAGAGTTTTAAAAAGTTGTTTCTAATTCCTAGGTCAATATTTGAAACTAAAAGGTTTCTCTTTTTCATGAAGGCTTTTTTTGCTAGTGCTATTCTGCTTTTAACATCATTCCTGCTTCGGCCATCGGTTGTAACTTTACTTCCCAAGTAACAGAATTCACTAACTTCTCCTTTTGCATCTGATCCTATTTTTATATTTAATCTACTAGTATTGGTATAATTTCTGCTACATTTCATCACTTTTGTCTTGCTTTGATTTATATTCAGTCCAAACTGTTCCTTCAGTATTTTGTTCATGCCATTCAGTAACTTCTCAATATCCTCAGCTCACTCTGCTAACAAGACAATGTCATCAGCAAATCGTAGCATACTGATTTTTTCTCCCTGAAAACTTATGCCACATGGAAATTTTTCTTTGACTTTCGTCATTGCTTCTTCTACGTACAAGTTGAATATTGAGGGGGATAGACTTTAACCTTCTCTCACATCCTTTTTAACTGATGCATGTCTCTCGTGATTCTCTACTTTTATTATAGCGACTTGATTCTTATATAGTTTATAGAGTATTCTTCTATCTCGACACTTTAGACCTGAATTCTTTAAAATTTTGAACATCTTGTCCTACCTAACATAATCCAAAGCTTTTCTAAATCAACAATTGCCATAAAAGTATCTTTGTTTTTCTTGATCCGCCCTTCAAGTATTAATCTTAAAGACAGAATTGCTTCCCTTGTACCGCGATTTTTCCTAAACCCAAACTGATCTTCACCTACTATCTTTCCATCCTTCTGTATATTATTCTGGTCAGTAATTTTGAAGCATGTGATGTTAGACTAATGGTGCGATAATTCTCACATTTGTCAGCTTGTGCTTTCTTAGGAAGTGTGAAGATGATATTTTTATTAAAATCTGTTGGAATATCTCCTGTTTCATAACTTTTTCATATCAGCTTCAATAATCTTTCGATTCCTTCCTATACTAGGGATTTAAGAAGTACTGCAGGGATCTCAGCAATTCCAACTGCCTTATTTGCTTTCAAGTCATTCAGAGCTTCATTAAATTCTGTCCTCAAAACAGGATCTCCTAACTCATCAATGTCCACGTCGCCTTCCTTTTCCAATACACTATTGTTCAAGTCGTCCCCAACATACAGTTTCTCAATGTATTCTTTCCATCGGTTAGCTCTATCTTCTGAGCTTAAAAGAGGTTTCCCATCGGCAGCTTTAATGTTCATACCTCTTTTCTTCATTTCTCCAAAATTCTGTTTGATCTTTCTGTAGGCTACATCTACTTTACCTACGACTATTTCCTTTTCTACTTCTTCACATTTTGCTTGTAGCCATTTTTCTTTTGCTATTTTGCATCTCCTATTTATTTGAATTCTAAATTGCCTGTACTGCTCTCTTCCTGCTTCATCCTGAGCATTTTTGTATCTTCTCCTCTGATCCATCAGCTCCAAAATTTCTTCTGTGATCCAAGGTTTTCGGGCAGCTTGTTTCCTAAAGCCTAATGTTTCTTTACCAGATTTCATTATTTCGGTTTTTAATGCAAACCACTCGTCCTCGGTTGAGCTCCTTTCAGAGTTACTTCTTAGACCTAAGTCTACCATTTCTGCAAATTTTTCTCTTGTGCTAGATTGTTTCAGTTTATTCACTTCCAGTCTATTCTACTTATACTGCTTCCTTATTCGCTTAAATTCCAGCCTGCACTCCATTATTATCAAATTATGGTCAGAGTCTTTGTCTGCTCCTAGGTATACTTTATAGTCTAGAACTTGATTCCTGTTTGACCATGATATAATCTAGCTGATCTCTGCCTGTATTCCCAGGACGTTTCCAGGTGTATATTCTTCTGGCACGGTTCTTAAACAGTGTGTTTGCCACTACTGGCTTATATCTTTCTTAAAATTCTAGCAACCTGCTTCCTCGTTCATTTCTTTCTCCTAGACCAAAACTTCCTCTATTGTATTTCAGTCACCCATGATTATTAGATTTTCCTCCCCTTTCACATATTGGATTAATTCTCCAATTTCAGCGTATATTTTTTCTATTTCTTCGTCATCTTCCTGTGATGTTGGCATATGTACTTGTACTAATGTGGTTGGGACGGGCTTAGTTTCTAACCTTATCAAAATAATCCTGTCACTAAACTGTTCATAATAACTCACTCCTTTCCTTACTCTCTTGTTCATTACAAATCCTACACCAGTGACTCCATTGACAGCTTGTGTGCTAATTATCCTGTGTTCACCAGACCAGAAATCCTGTGCAACCTTCCATTTAATCTCACTGATCCCAACAACGTCTAACTTACGTTGTTCCATCTCCCTTTTTATGTTTTCTAACCTACTTGCCCTATTCAGACTTTTAACATTCCACGCTCCGACTCGTAGAATGTTTCTATCCATTCTGATGACTCCTCCCTGAGCATTCCCCACCCGGAGATCCGATTGGGGGACTATTTTACCTCCGGAATATTTTACCCAGGAAGAAGCCATCATGATATATGTAATTTGAGAGGATTACATGTCCTCGGGATACCCTTTGGGTCTTTAATGCAGTGGTTTTCCCGTTGCCTTCTGCATCCTCAAGCCGTTGATCATTTCTGATTCATCCGCCTTTAGGGGCCGTTTCCAACCCCAAGGGAAAGAGGGTGCCCTGAACCGCTCCCCACTCTTCCGCCCTCCTTTCGGAGGCCGTTGGCAAGCAGTGGGTGATTCCTTATACCGGGAATCTTTCAGTCACCAGAGCCTCGTCCGTGCAAACAGGAGGAGAGGTTGACATTTGGTTGGAAAAGGCTAGTATAGCCTCTCCCAAACCCTTACGGCACTGATATAAAGTCACCTTAAGCATAGGGTTCCAACCTGAATAAAATAAAGTTTATTAACTAACCCCATCATCCTGCATATATACCTAGAAGGTTTTCCTACTATAATGGGTTTTCTCCTACAAAGAGCACAAACAAAGAGAACAATAAACAACACCCAACACACAGAAGCAAAGCTACCAAAGGTAGCGGGGCTTGAAAGAACGAACATGAGACAAAAAATTGTAATTATAGATCAATTCTATAGGCATTAGTTATATAATAACACTTTTCTTTGACATTAGATTAGGTGGATCTGTTTATATTTGTGAAACTTCAAGTAAGTGTCCTATTCGCAATTGGTTGGGTATTAGGAGTGTCCACTTAGATAGTACATCGATTTTTTATTCGATGTAATCCATCGGAACCCTGCATCGCTTAAAAACATCGATTTTTTTCAACATCGAATACTTTAACCAACAATATTCGCCGGCAAATATCGTTTGGTTTGTTTCGTTTGCTTCGTACCTTTTCCTTTAAAATTGCCAAGGGAAAATGTGACAATGGCTTGATTTTCACCATTTCCAGCTAAACACAGATAGTTCTTCGTTTGGTTCGCATAAAGACAAAGTAACTGTAATGATGTGTTATTTTTATGTTTCTTTTTTGTTATGGCGTTACACCTCCTCGACGTCGAGGTCACTAGAGTGGAAAATGACTGGGTGCAAGTAACGGGTAGGAAGTTAGCACAGGCCTTTTAAAGGAAGCCTCCCGGCATTCTCCTGGAGTAATTGGGGAAACCATGGAAAACCCAAACCTAGTTGCCCGGACGGGAATTGGACCCCACGTCATCTCGAGTGCGAGGCCAGAACGTTACTGTCCACACAACATTAAAAAATTAATTTTATAATACTGTGTGTTGGTTAAGTAATGTTGTATGAGTGAGATAAAGCTTTGTAAGTGAAACAAAAACTACAGATGAACAGAAATATTTTATTACGATACCAGACCATTACAATAAAAAAAAAACAGCCATTTGATACGAAATCTATCTAAAAATTATAATTTTAAGTCTCTAACAATTTATCACCATTGGTGTTTAGGCAAGCTTTACAGAAACAAAAGTTTACTTAATCGTTTTCCTTTCATTCTATTCCTTTGCTGATTGACTATTTGAGTAGATTCCGACATTTAAAAATTATGTGTATTATTTTTCATTAAGTCTTTGATTTTTGCGACTGTTGTAGAGTAAGAAAGTGAGTTCCTGAAGTGCATTTTTTTAAACCCCGTAATCAATACAGTGGCTATGACGACTATAGCACCTACTTTTTTTAAAATCAATTTCATTAAGTACAAATGATTTCAACGCCTTGTCGAGTGAGTCTTTCAGTGTGAGGGATTGGATGTTTAAAACTAAGCAATGGATTAATGGAATTACCTTGCTGCTAGTGCAGTACCTGTCACCATGATACCTCTCTGGTTGAAGCTTCGAAGTGACGTAATAATTGTAAAACAGAAGAGAAAATAAACAGTTCTGACGCATAGGGCATACGTGGTGCATTTTTAAGGCTAATAATTATATTGTGGACGACAATGCGTAACTCTAAAAACCTCGCAATCATACAGTATACGCTGTTCCATCTTGTCGGAATTTCTTGAATCACCGGCAAACAGTAGAAGCAAATTTAAGAAATTAACTTAATGCATTCACTCCTATGGGCAGGATAGCCAACCGCAAGGGAAATTCATCTTCCCCGTCTGCTAGTTGCTCACAGGTGTCATTTCCTGTTAACGACAGTTATTTAAAATTGAAATACCTTAATTTAATCTTGAATAAAGTTACTAATCTTAAAATTTATTTCTATTGTTCTTTGTCATTATTAGCCAGAGTTACTTATTTCATAGATTCGATAAAAAAAATCCATGCATCGAATAGAAAAATTGTTCTTCAAAATATTGAATTAATCCGATGTATGGTGCTGCGACCATCGACTGGATGCGAAGCATCGATTTTAATGAATATCCCTATGAGATATAAGAGTTTGGGTGAGAGTATATTAGCCTCTTCCAAGCAAATGTTACTTTTTCCTCCTCGTTGTGTTCCTTGTTTGTACGCCTGATTCTTTGTCGACTGAATGATTCCAGGTATATTATGTCGCCCACTACTTGCCAATGGTCTCCTGAGAGGAAGAGGGAAGAGCAAGGAGCGGTTCAATACAGTCTCTTGTCCGAGGGAATCAAAACGGCCGCAACAAGCGGGTGAATCAAAAATGATCGACAACATGGAGAAGCAGAAATCACTGGGAAACTACTGCATAAAAACCCAAAGGTCATCCCAAAGCCATGTAATCATCACAGATTGTTTCTTTCTGGGTAAAATATTGCGTTGGTAACATAATTACCCAATCGGATTTCTGTGTTGGGACGTCTCAGGGTGGAGTAATCAGAATGGACGGAAATATTATATGCCTTGGAGCGTGGAATGTTCAGTAGAGTTACTTGTATGGGATTTGTAATGAACAAGAGAGTAAAGGAAAGGGCGAGTTATTAGTTATTACCGACAGTTTAGTGATATAATTATTTAGATGACGGTAGAAACTAAACCAGCTCCAACCACTTAAGTACAAATGTATATGCCAAGGTCACAGAAAGATAATGAAGAAACAAAGAATATATATGACGAAATTGAATAATTAATTCAATATGAGGAAGGGGAAGAAAGTCTAATAATCATGGGTGACGTAAATGCGGTAGTGGAAGAAGGAGCAGAGGGGAATAGGCCTACTGTAGGACGTTTAAGTCTAGAAAAAATAAATGGGTGATCAAGCAGATTTTAAAAATATGAACTCATCGTGGCTGACACATTATTTAATAATCATGCATACAGAATATACACCCGGCAACGTCCATGGAAAGAGGTAGGCACCAGCTAGATTATATTTTGGGCAATCAGAGATTGAGGAATCATATTGTAGACCGTAAATCATAGACAGTAGCTGATATAGTCTCTGACAAGTATCTGACAGTTACGAATTGCAAAATGATTAAAGATGCAACACAGTCAGAACAGAGTAAGAAGTAAACTAACTGGAACAACCAAACATGACAAAAAACAACAACAAAAAACAAAAATTACCGGAATAGTAGATGTGGTTCTAAGAAATAATTCTGAAACAAATTCAATTGAGGACGAACAGAATTCATTGATGAGAGAAGAATCAAAACAGGAAAAGAAATATTAGGCGTCATGAAACAAGGCACCGGAAAACCTTGGATCGCAGAAGAAACTTTGAAGTTTATGAATTAAAAGAGATGGCAAAAAAAAGGTTTAGGTAGAAGCAGGAAAAGATTAGTATACGGATTTTAATAATCAAATAAACAGAAAATGTAACAAACATAAATAAAAGTGACTGCAAAACAGGTGCCAAGAAGTAGAAAAAGAAATTGCTGCAACTAAGGCAGATGCGGCCTACAACAGGCTTATTAAAATTTTGAAGATGTGAAGTATAGATGTATAATCCTCAAAGATACTAATGGAAAACTTCTTTTATGCTCGGAAGACAGAACGGATGGAAGTAAAACACAGAGAAACTGTATGATGGAAATGATTTCAAGAACAGTGTATTGAAAAAAGAAGCGATTTCGTTATTGACGACTTAGGAGATCCTGTTTTAAGGATAAAATTTGGTAGAGAGGTGAAACTTTAAAAATCAAATAAGGTGGTTGTAACTGATGAGACTGCTGCAGAACATATGAAATCTCTAGGATAAGAAGGAGTCCCAGTATTATTCAAACTAATATCATACAGTTACAAAATAGGAGAAATATTTAATAAAAGTATCATCACACTTCCGAAGAAATCACAAACTGATAAATGTGAGAAAAGTACCAATTAATCGCTTAAGAAAATTCTATAAAATTCATACGAATGCCCAGCATCTTGCTGATAACTAACAAAATTAAAGTACGTGCAATATATTAAATGTTTATGTACGCCTTTCTTTATATATCAGTTATTTCCCTACCAAACTCCAGGTAATTATGTATCATCCAATAGCTCTTCTTTTATTTCACTTTGTACGGAGACCATTGCATTATGTTCTACAATAAATTTAGTGTATGAATACTACTATATGTTGAGAAACCATTGCTTATAAAAATTCGTTGTGCAGGCCCTTGACGTTTCGGTTAACATTGTGAAGAGACGTTAAGAGCTTAACATGCTTCATAGTCTACGCTATAGTATTGTCACTTGCCATTTTCTCATTTTTTCAGAACAGTCAAAATGATTGGTTCTGGTTACATAAACTACCAAGATTATAATGCGCAATCTCCATATTATCTCTAGAGTAAACAGGTATACAAATATGAGTTAAATATAACATATTTGCTGAAATATCTACAATTACAATTTAAAAATAATATTTCATATCACGTCGTACTAATGGAAAAAGGAAGATTTTGTTCCCCAGATCAACTTTGATTTAGGAGTCAAAGTGTTAATAACAAGAAAATAACTTATTTGATGCCAGCCTTCAGTGAAGTGCTACCAAATATTTTAAACAGGCGGATTATTTTATTAAACAAATCTCACTTTTCAGAAAAATCTAATTATTTGGACAAAGTAGTTCCAACGTAAAATGAATCCGTACCTATTCTATCACTTTCGTAGTAATATATGTTTGCTTCCTTCTTCACATGCTGACTGAAAAATTAATGCTGGCGACAGTAGGTATAAATTATTTACCGAAACCATCATTCTTTTTTTTACGTCTTGTCGATGTAGAGACCCTTACAGTCGGAAGAGGATTGAGGGCAAGGAAAGGAAAGGAATTCTGTCATGGCCTTCTGAAGGAACCGTAAGGAATTCAGTGATTTCAAATATCATGCAAAACGAAATATGGATGGAACCCACTTCTTCCCGAATGCGACTGCCATGCTCAATCGTTATCATCTACCTTGCGGTTTATTAATTTATTATTATTATTATTACTCCGTGATTCACTAAAAGTGTGTGGCGGAGGGTGCATTGCACCTATCCGAAAGGGTAATAGTTTGGAAGGGATATACAGTATATAACAGGAGGCGCCTATGGGCTATTGTGAGGAACCATCCCAGCATTCGCCTGGAGTAATGCTGGAAAACCCAGATCAGGATGGCCGGAGTACTTTATCGACAGCTACTCCTATCGGATTTTAAGATTACTCACCCGGTAAATCCTTTCTATTCCATTCCCTAATCGCTTGTGGGAAAAATGAGTACAGAATGAATCGGATCTGGCCCTGATTTCTCTTAACTTATTTTCGCGGTCATTCCGAGATAAAAATGTTGCTGGTAGCAATATTTTTTTTCTGTCATTCCGAAATAAGTCAGTCGTGAATTTTTTAATTAGCTTCTGTCGAGAGCAATGCCTTCGGTGTTTCGGTAATATTACTCGACTGAAAGATTTCACTACAATGCAACAATCAGAAACATAATGAAATAAACCGTTGGTCAGGTACGCCCAGAAAATGTTAAATTCAATATGGTCCTCTAACTACAATTGGATTCAGCTAATAGATAAAATTTACTTTGCCTGCATCAAAGACAAGCAGTTTCTGAGCTTTATTGATGTAAGATTAGGCTACCTATCTTTTAACAGGGAGTAATGTTGATAAAAAAATTGATAAGAGATGAATTATAGTGATGACGTTCATTTACCGAACCTACAAAAGTCTTTGAGATGACAGTGTCCAAAACATTCTAATTAATTAATTTCAATAAATCAACTTCCGATAGAAATTGTAGATAGACGTAATTTACCCTATTTATTTTATCAAATGAAGTAAATGGTACCCACGACTTCGTTCGTGTTTGTAAAGAATTTGTATTGACAGCTACCGACATCTAACAACCATAGTGCACGACAGAGATACGATTCTACTACCATAACAAACACCAATGCTCTATGCTATGTAGTTTTTGGCAGAAAAGTGACATTTGTGGAGGCACATGTCTTTCGTCGAAATACGAAATATCCTTGACCGGCCACTTTCAACCACCATATCTCCCACACTCCAACAGCTACTGAAATTCGGCCGATGTGATCGAAGGCGACTCTGTGTTACTACCACACACAAACGCCAGTGATCTGCGATAGATAGTTTTGGCTGAAAAGTGATACACCATGACACATGCGTCTTTGGCAGAAATATGAAATTGCCGCAGGTCGACCACTTTCAACCCCCATATCTCCCACACCCCCATAGCTACCGACATCTAACAATCATAGTGCATGACAGGAGACACGATTCTACTACCACACAGAAACACCAATGGTCCTTGCTATGTAGTTGTGGCAGGAAAGAGAAGTATAAGAACACACAAATGTTTGGTCGAAATATGAAAACGCCATCCATTGGCCAACTTTAATCATCATATCTCCCACATTCCCACAGCTATCGTCTTCGGCCAACGTTGTGCACGACAGGAAACTCCATGTTAGTTCCACACACAAAGACCGGTGATCTGTGCTTGGTAGTGGTGGTTGAAAAGTGAAATATATGAAACACACGTCTATTTTTATATATATATAAGATTATGAAGCAGCAATCCTGGCAAATCCAGTGAGTTAAAAAATTCTGGTGGATAGTTGACGACATCATCTTGGTTAGTTGCGCAATCAACTGATTTGTATATCCTTAATTCACCGGAAATTTCATTTTGAATTTCAACCAAAAAATTGACAGGAAATGTAATGCAGCCACTCAAAACGTTTACAGGGATTTTGTCATTACCAATGCCAATGAGTTGTTTGGAAAACATTTCTTCCGATCAATCATTTTGCAATTCCAAAGATAATCATAAAGCGCCTTTGTTTTGTTTTGATTGACTGGCAGTAATATTATTTTCGTTGATGACACGCAAACCTTTTTTTTTCCTTCGAACTTTATTTTGGGCAGGCATAGATTAATATCCATACAATCTAATCAACTTGAAGGCATACCAGAGCTAATCCTAACACGCCTTTGTTTTGTTTTATTTTGATTGGCTGGTTTGTATGGGAAAAGAAAGGTGTTGATTTTACTATTTTCCTCGCAATTTTTACGTTTTTTCTCTCTATAAGAACCTTCCTTGTGGATTAACGAAAATATGAAGGGAAAAAAATTGCCGAATTGGTCGAGCCGTTCTCCAGTTTTGCACTTAGCCACATTTGTCGATTCATTTTTATTTATATATAAGATTTTAAAAGTTAGAAAGTATTATTAGTCGCAGCCAATTCAATCATCATGAATTCTAACTGAACATAGTTTAAAACGAATGGAACCCATCACCACAAGGCTTACCAGAACATTGTATTCTTAAAATAATATAAGTGTGGCTCGATCGTCAGACGATAATGCATATCGCTTCTCAACTGAAATACCAGTAATCTATTTGCTTTTTAAGTATTCTTAATATTGCATCCTTTTAAACTGATGCATTCTATTTTCATAGTCGAAACTTTCGTGGTAGGCGACATGGCTATAAATGTAAACACACTGAACAAATAAACACACATTGGTTTTCGAGAGAAACGAAAATTTAAAAGCAACCAAGGAAATGCCACGCACGGAGGAAATAATGATAACACGTACGTCAGTGATATTATTTTCGCTGAATCACACGCAGGCATTAGATTAATATCCATAGAGCCTAATCAACTTGAAGTCATACCAAAGATAATCCTAACGCGCCATTGTTTGTTTGATTGAGGGAAAAGAAAGTGTTGTTTTTACTATTTCCTTCCAATTTTTGCGTTTTTTCTCGCCGTAATAACCTTCCTTGAACTCCAACGAACATTTAAAAAAAAATTGGCCAAATTGGTCCAGGCGTTGTTGAGTTATGCGCTTGCCAACCCATTTTGCGATTCATTTTTATATTATAGATTAGAAATCCTTTTAGTACAGGCATTTTAGACAGATCTTAGGGTTAACCTCGAAAAAAATAATGTAGGAGCTGAAATTTGGCACAGACGTTCCTTAGTACCTTAGAAACAAGTACTAAAAGTCCCCACCTCTAGGGTGTCCGCGTCATAGTTCTTTTTAGGTCAAAAGGGCTTAAATAGGGATTGAGTGCCAAATTTGTATAAAATCATTGTAAAATTTAAAATGTCAGACTCTGTAACGTTTTATTGCACCCTAGGGTAATTAGGATAGGCTAACCACTGCATAAAAGTGTAATACCCGGCACTATTATTATTTAAAAGTAAAAGTATAGTCACATTTTATCATGAAGGCAGTACGAAATATAACTTTTTTTTCAATTTCTCTGCATTGCGGAAAAACTGTCAAAGTTACCAGGTCGGGACCTATGATAAAGTTGTAGTACACACTTTCAGCATTAAAATGGTATATCGTTCATCCCTCTGCGACATATGGTTGTCGAGATACACGTTGGAACAAGCTCACGTGAAGTCAAACGCTGGGCCGAGAGCTCCGCGCGCCGGTCCCCGGCCATTATGGGTATTAACGTGAAAAAAAATATAATGTAGACCTGAAAATTGGTACAGATATTACTTAATACCTAAGAATCATGTCTTGAAAAGTCTCCATCTCTGAGGTGTCCTGTTCATAGTTTTATTAGGGTAAATGTTTTTAATTAGGGCTTAAATGTCATAATCAGTATAAACGTCTTGTAGGTCTTAAAATATCAGCTTTTGTATCATTTAATTGCACTATAAGTAATTGGAAAAGCTAATATTGAAATACGGCGTAGTTTGGGACGTAATTATTGGACAGAAGTAAAAAAATCTCACGTTTGATAGTGAAACAGGTACGAAATATGACTTGTTTTGTAACAAAGTCAGATTTGCTAAAAACTATGGAAGGCCTATTACCAAAGTTACAGAACTCAGTTTCAGCATTGAAATGGTGTATTCATCATGTTTTTGTGACAAAACGGTTGGTGAGATATCATCGAAACAACGCGCAGAGCTAAGCATAAGAGCCGTTCCACTTACCCTTCCTCGTCTGTCTGCATCATTCTAATCTCTTCGAACAGTCGCTGAGATTTTGTGCCTTGGCATTATATCTAAACTGACAGAAAGAAACCTTGAGAATGACGAAACATTTTGCAAAATCATAAATTATTCAAATTTTTATTAA
Organism: Vandiemenella viatica; assembly: GCA_031002005.1. NCBI lineage: Eukaryota > Metazoa > Arthropoda > Insecta > Orthoptera > Morabidae > Vandiemenella > Vandiemenella viatica. The sequence goes on along the minus strand of JARYHS010008074.1, from coordinate 98,958,828 downwards.
AATATTTGAATGAAATTTAAAGTTCAGCTTCATTATCATACTTATCATCTGAACTATTATAGGTGACTTTATCGCATGCAGATCTTCGAAAATGTCCACACATTAGTTAACACTCCAGCCCACAACGCACACATTCAAATCTATTTCGCAGATGTTCTTACAATTGCAGGGCACCAAATTGAGGAGTTGATCTGGAGTAGGTGCAAGTCGATTAGTCACTAGCACAAGAGCTCCATTCTGAATTTTCCAGCCCCAATCTTCAGGACCAAAAGAATTTCCTAGCCATTCTTGAGTCTGTAAGTATATTCGTAGAGAATGTCGCTCACATGCTGCATATTTTGGTGGAAGGGACGCAAGCTGGAAGGATGCAGTGACTGGTTAGGTTGCGAACTTACGACTGTATTTTATTACTAGAAGTTCATGGATATTTTGACACCGATATAAAATTGTCATAGAGGGCAACGGCAAACTTCTATCTTGCGGATATTATGTCTCTTTTCTGTGCGTTGGGATGTTCGAGGTGGGGGACTTTTTAGTACTTGTTTCTAAGGTACTAAGGAACGTCAGTGCCAAATTTCAGCTCTACATTATTATTTTTTTGAGGTTAAAACCTAAAATGTCTGGGCTATTTGCATTTGTAACATACATACTTTACACTTCTCTCGCAGGCGAAAATATGGTTTTAAACTTTAAATAGAAGAAAATCAATATATTATTATTTACGTTCTTACTTATATGTGCTGCTACTTGCGTGATTTATTCTTAATGTTGAACAAAGTTGGTGAAATCTGATCTTGTTCATAGGTCTCCAAGTGCTTTTAGAAACGGGTGCTGCTTGCAACTTGCTATCATAGAGGTGATTGATGATCCTCTGTCCTCCACAATAACGTCATCGGCTGTTGTTAGATACCATTTATAAATGTTAGCTTTTACTGGATCAATTCCTTTTCTAACACAAATTATTAATGACAAAATTACGTATTTGGTCAAACTTAATATTGAGTTATACGTTGATATCTGTTTGAGAGATTACATTTTTAAACGAGTACATAGCTTTGTGTGGAGTTATAACTAAGTTCCCATTGTAAATTTTAATTGGGATTGAGAATAAGTTCGTGTAACAGTTTCTCTAATCATTCCTTCCTTATTAGCAGAAAGGCTTGGTATAAAATCTGAAAACCGGGCGCCGACTACAACCAGAAAGGTACGAAAAAGCAGCATTCTGTGATGCCAGTCGGCTGCTAAGAACCTCTAAGGTACCTGGCAGTAGAGAAACCATTCGAAATGTGAAAAGTGCACTACGTGAAGTCAAGAAGCTCATTAAACTAAATGCAAAATATTCGTCTATTCATTTTGCCTGAACTAGATGCTGCAATAAAATACCAGAGAACTCCGCAAAGCCGCTGGACATGATAGCCTGAACCCAGAATTCATAGTTATGATTGCTTGCACTTCTAAATAATATATTGCAGACCTCAAAGTTGACCCTGTTTTTTTCTATGAAAAAAAAGGAAAAAAAAGGTTATTGCAATCCTAAACCCGGGTCAGGAAGGAACTGCACCAGGACACTTTGGACCAATTTTCCTTCTCAACACAGGATATAAACTGCTTGGGAGTCTGGTGCTGGCACGAATTCACGATGCACGGTCGTTCCCGCGGAGCAGGCAGCATTCAGACCAAAGCTTAGCTGTGCCGAGCAGGTCCTGACACTCGTGATCTACATTGAGACTAGGTACCAAAAGAAATTTGAAACAGGAACTGAGTTCGTCGTCCTAGCAGCAACCTATAAAACTGTCTGGCGTGAGGGACCTCAGACTCCTTAATGCTGTACCGTATAAAAGAATAGCTCTTGAACAACATGTTTTGCAAATTGCAGGTCCACTGTGGGGCCCAAAGGAGTCGCCGGAATATCCTCAACAATACCTCAGGGCAGGAAATTCAAGTATGCCGATGATCTAGATATTAATTTCCAGAGCAGAAACCTCCAAATTTGTGAAGGTAGACTCTCTAAGAGTTTTAACAAACTCTAAACATTCTACTATAATTGGAGACTAAAACCTAACCTATCAAAGGCAGAGTCTTGCTGTTGCTGCCTTTTAAACCAGCTCGCCAATATCAGAATAAGGCCAACCTTTGGATCCCTAAGAAGAATAGTACACAAATACCATCCTAAACATCTGGGAGTTACCTTAGGTTTGGCGTTCGATAATAATAATATATTTATTATTATTATCTTATATATTTGTGTGTTAATTTCCTCTACCCGTTACTTTTACCATTTACAATTTTTAATTCATTTAGCGTTTTTGGTAAATTATACACCACTTTCCTTAGTAATTTATTCCTATTCTTTACACTCATACCCATAAAAGAAAGTATTTCCACTCTCGTCTGCATAAAAGGAGTGACAGCTCGTGCCTGTAGTCATCTTTTCATTTTCAAACATTGCTCTTAATTTATTGTCCGACCAACAACTTTCCAAGTCCCATCAACAAAAAAAAAAAAAAAAAAAAAATGGGGGAGGGGTCTGGTGGCTCAGTGGTTAAGGCGCCTGACTGGTGAACCAGAGGTACTCGGTTCGAATCCCTGTTTCGGCGGGAATTTTCATAGACATATAACCCGATCTTCACCTCCAGCACAGCTTGATGTGCAATGTGAAGAACATCAAAACGCTTCCATTGTTCGGATTCCAAGTTAAACTGTAGGTTCCCTGTATCCGGTAGGATTGCCGGGTTAGGTTAGGGCGGCTACCAACAGAGGCGAAATGACCAGTCAATAGGAACCCTGTCACCAGGTCATTACTACCACAATTGAATTATATACACATATATAAAATCAATGCTTCGTATTCTCCCAGCACTCTCTTCACCTTTCTCCTGTCTTCCGATAACTGCCAATCTAGCTAATATAAGAGATTGACTGGGTCTTGTGGCAATTTCGACAAACAAATCGAGCTATTCTTCTTTGAACACACTCCAACTCATGTATTTGATACTCAAAATGTGGGTCCCAATCTGCACCATCATATTCACGCAAAGTTCATGCCGAAAATTTATAATCGAATATCCTCACCTCTTTGGGACAATCTCTCATCATTCTCTCTAATACAGGAAAGATTTATAAACTTTTCCTACCACCTGTCCAATATGCTCTACCCAGTATTATCAAACGTTATGCCAAGATATTTACACTTCAAGCTTTCCACAATCAATTCTGTCCCTATAACCATAAACAACCATTAGTTTTGTTATCTGTATACCTAATAAGTTGATTCTTCAAGGCATTTATCTTCATTCCATGTCACATACCAAGTTAGATAATCTACCCAGATCACCATGCAACTCTTCACAATCTTTTCCCATTTTGATCCTATTGCATACCATCTTCAAACAACCTAAACTCTGACTGTAAACCATCAACACATTCATACATTAGAATGATGAATAAGAATGGTTCCTTCACACTACCCTGTGGCACTCCTGTATTCATTTCCATCTCTTTTGATACTGCATTTCCTACTCTAACGCTTTTCTGTCTGCCTTTTAAGAATTCCTATAACCAGTAAGTCACTATCTCATCCACTCCAATTGTTCTTAACTTATCTAAAACCATTTAACCATTTTATGGCTCACTATGCCAAATGCCTTAGAAAGGTCTAGTGCTACAATATCCTTTTTGTCTAATTCATTTGAACTGTCTTACATATTTGCATAACAACAGGGACGTGGTAGCAAACCGGTATTGTCCCCCTACTGTGCACTTCTTCTTAATTAAAATAAAAAAAAAATGACGAAATACGCTATTAGATGCCACTGGCGTTGCAAAATCAATGAAAATCTCGTTAAGCTTCCCTCCGTTGTAAAAGGCTGCATGAAATTAACAAATATAAAATATTTGTTCTAGGTGTAGCGCAGCAACACTCGCCATCTAATATCGATACTAGCAATCGGAGAAAGTTGATTGCTTCCGAGGAGGATGCTGCAGAACGAAATTTTCGTATCTTTTTTTTTTTGGTCCCGGCTGTATTTTAACTTAAGCACGACCGCTATCACAAAACGAAACTGTTTAGATTGATATGATCCCTGTACTGATAATCTTTATGTCATTTTTGTAGTGCTGGATGCATTTTACAGTTGTGCTGCATCTCATATTTCGGCATTTTTAATTTAATTTGTGGTGACATTTACGTAAAATAAGAGTGCAAAACGTGAAGAGGACATTATAACTAAGCAGTTAACCCAGAATTCCACATGTTACTACCAGTTTCGGATAGATTCCGAAAGTCATGCAATTCATACAAAATCTGTTCATTTAACTATATTTTCACAAAATTAAAAAATATGTCACAGAGATTGTAATGGTGTTTAGACAGTTTGAAAGCTTAAGGGGTGACCTAAACATTACGAAATAAATTATTTCCTTACTATAAGTGAGACTAGTCAGAAAACTGAAATCTTATAAAAACTGCAAAAAAGAATTGTGAAAATCTAATGTCATCCATCAGTTCTCAGTGGGAGACATGGGTTAAGCAGCCTTTATATTTAATAGAGAAACGTAATGCAGTTGATCAAGAATTTATCGATTCAAAGAGAAGGTTTAACATGCCATGAATTGTTGTAAGGAAACTTGTAGTTTTTTTTTTTGTTTTTTTTTTTTTTTTAGGGACAGTGATGTAATGATAAATCTATATGTAAAACAAAATTAAGTACCTATTATATTGCTGATTCGTCACGGAATTCGTACTAAACGTTATGAAATATATAACGATAAATTGATGAAAAAACACCAGGAGTTTCTCTGGGCAATGTGGCCGAAATCATGGGAGAAGGCTTGTGGACAACAATCTTAATGTATAAATAATAATCACTTTACCCTCCAGTATGGCTGTCCTTCTAAACGCCCCCCCCTCCCCTCTATGGGCAGGTAAAACTAGCTTAGATTCAAGCCTTGGGCCTAAAGTATCAGCTATTCTGATTAAGGTAATTAGTCACTTTTCCCCTTTAATCAAAGCGGATTCTGAGACCGTTCCTAATTCCTCCTCATAAATTACACATTTCACGTACATTATAAACTTTTATCGTGCAGAACATTGATTATATGTTTCGCAGGGAGACAGGAACACTTAATTCCCTCGCCCTTTTTTTTGCTAGATCTTCACGCCTCGTCAACGTCGAGGCTATTAGAGACGGAAAAGGGCTGGAAACAAGTAACGGGAAGGAATTAAGCCATGACCTTTCCTGCATTCGCCTGGAGCGCTGGGGAAACCATAGAAAACCCAAGTCAAAATTACCAGACGGTGATTTAAACCACAGAATTAAGGTTATTAACAGATGACGTAATGGTATATAATACAATCAAAACTAAAGAACATTGTGACCAGCTGCATGGTGACCTGAATAGAATATCTGACTGTAGTTCGATATGGACTGAAGATAAATTCTAAAAGCAGTGAGCTCATTGGGTATACAAATAAAAAACTAAAGGTTGTTAATGATTATAGGATGTGGACAGATTTATTTTTTGAAGGACTGAAGTGTTAATATCTTGGCATCACATTCGATAATAAACTCAAATGGGAAGGACACCGGATACGAGAATTAGCAGGGAATCGGTGGGGGGGGGGGGGGGGGGGCGTGGAAAAGAGAGCAGCTAGATTTGTTTGTGAGAATTTTCGCAGGACCCAATCAGTAACCGATATGATGAAAGAGCTGGATTGGGAATCTACAAACAGGAGGACAATGAAGAGCTTGATGGGAGTCTACAAGGCGTATGTTGGTAGTGGTGCATGGAGGGATATTGCTCTAAGAATTACGAGTATTGTATTGAAAGGAAAAGGTAACCACACACAGCAATCATGTCAGTGATTGGATGAAAATATCTGCCTATTTTGGAGGGATTTATTAGCATTCCAAGAAACAAGCTTTTAGCTAACTTTCTAAACTTACAAAAATCGAAAACAATGGCGTAAGATTCGCAGCTAACAATCCAGCATTGAATTCTCCCACGTTTTTAAGTACATAATACAACTATGTTCCTGATATTTGAAAATCCACTTTTGTTTGGCAACAGCTCTGAAAGAGCTGTTCCTGCGACTTTAAGAGAACGTTTTGTTTCACAAGTCAATTCAATACAAATTTTGATGAATCATAACCTAACTTCTTAGTTCGTTCAATTATTGAGTGTCCGCTCCATCTTAATATTGACACAGGCATGTGTTTTGTCACCATTGCATTCTCCATCTCACGGTTTTGACTCTATTCTTTACTACAGAAACACGTAACTAGGTGTCGCGTAGTAATTTCAAACACATGATATTAGTTCATCCTGCCATTGTGAGCTGTTATGCTGTGATTTACTTGTTACAAGAAGCTTGCGTTGATAGTGTTTTTTCTTTGACAATTTCTCTGCTTATAATCGGCAGAAAAAAGATATGCTTCTTCAGAAAGAAGTTTATATATTGCGTTGATCAACTTTACCAAAATTCGATTTTACTATACAATTTTTTTTATATATATATATGCGAGTACTTTTATTTTTTAATGTTAACTAATGAAAATCCTTGGTTGTTTTGAGCAATTTGAAATTAGTTCCCAGAAGCAAGTTTTTTTTATTAACATTTGATGAGGTTTTAGATGAGATGAGGCGTCATGGGTAGTTATGGGCACTTTTTTGCCATTTAATCGCATTGGAGAGTTAAGTAACCAGAGATCGATCCGAAAGCCATAAAAATAATATGCTCTTCAGTAAGTAACGGTTAAAAGAGAAGATTATTGTTTAAGCTGGTACACATATATTAGTACTAAAAAACTAGATATATATCTGTGATGTATAGATGTGATAAATTGTTCCTACACGGAACTATATGTTACATTATTTTCACCATATATTTTCATACCATAATGTAAGTTGTTTATCTTAAAAACCCTATAAAAATGACTGATATAAGTAATTTGGTTGAAATTTTATGTTTTATAAACAATGCCAACGGCGATATATTTTCCAATAACATCTTACAACTGCAAATTCGTTATACTTTTACTGAATCAAACTATAAATATGGAGATGCTAAGCGTATGAAAGACGTGTATGATGTTTTTGCACAAGTAGTGAAGTAAATGACAATAATTTCACTAGGCAATTGATGTGTATACGACAGAAGTCAACTTCAAGTGTATGTTTAGGTAAATATTCGCAGTAATTCCTCCTAACCGTGTTTAGAGTGAAAGTTGAATATACTATAATAGGATAGTATTAATGTTATTTTTCGTCCTGTTTATAAAATGATACATGGTGACCAAACAATCCTGAATTTGATTGTTTTTCTTAGTAATGTTCTAAGGTGTCAATTGCTTAGATGGAGACATATTTTACGAAATACAATATCTTGAATTACTGACGTTATTAAAACCACAGTCATTTTTCAATTTAATATATTAAAATATACCGAAACGATCAATGTAGAAATCAGAAGATAAAGTTAGAGACGGCAGTGGCGTCAAACAAATAACTAATTTAGCAACTAAGAGTGGGATAACACATGCGCGCATATCAAGCCATAGTCGTAATGAGATACAAAAGCAATACTGTAAGAAAAACAGTCAAGACAAAAGTTACATGTTAATATATAAGTAATTTCTTTGTTGCATTCAGTCAATAATTATTTCGGCTCGTGCTATACTAATAAATCGAAGATGGCGGAAGAAACTTTTATCTAGTACACAATCTTAATTCTAGCGATAGCTCACAATTTTAGCAGTGATGTCATGTACTTCCAAATAAAAACAAAAATCTTAGATTTAACGATTTCATATTATTGTTATACTAGCTATTATTGTATACATAAAGAGTAGAGATTACATTGTGTTGACAGATCATGTCTCAATTACAGTGACCTGTATGAGTTAGCAAAAGATATTATTAATCGTTATGTGATTCACTAAGCTTGTCTGCAGTACCTTACTTACTTTCAGCCATCACACTATGCTATCTTTACTTAGTTTTATCCTCCAATAATATTTACTGGAATACTATTAACGTTTCTAACTATCTGACGGAAAAGCAATAGGAGACGCGGGTTAGAGGAAGGTTTACATAATGAGCCTAGATTATATAATGGTTTTCTACGAATTGAGAGTCAGGAAAATCAAAGGTGAGGAGCCTACTTGAAATGTCATTCACTTTGATTTTCGGTACATGACCTCTTCAGAACATAACTACTACCGACTGTAACTGACTACTTTCACTTTGGGTATGTGAGGTCGCCAGCTTCGACACTTATTTTGAATTCCAATTGTAGAGGGCCGTCTAGTAACAGTTTTTGAAAAATATGTGAGTGGGTCCCACGTTTTATAATTATTACTTCCGTATCGTACACAGGGATCGTTGTCCCTATGATAGTACTACTATTTATATTTGGTTTTGTACTTATCCTTTCTATCCACGTCAGCTAAGTTTTATCTAAAGATTTCAGTTGACTGACACCCATGCATTACAAATCTCACAGCCGTTTAGAATTAATTTCCGCCACCAGTATCTTAAATATTGTTTTTTATACATAAAAAATTGAATTATATCGCAGACAGGTATTTCGAATATGCAAATCTAAATTTAAAAATAAATTCCCAAAATTGATGATTCATATTTTTAGCTGATGCGACTCTACGCACATTTAATTTTGAAGATCCCAAGGTGAAATTAAAAGGAAGAAGTTTATGGGCCAAAGATATGCTTAAATCCTTCTGATTTCCTCTTCAAAAACCATCCATGTCAACAATACGAAAGAAATGTAAACCTAATATTTATTTCGTATTTTTTAAAAAGTGTCATCGACCGTGCTGCATTTTTTAGACATCAAGTTCTGCTTAATTCATTTCAATCCTCCATTCCAGATAACGACAAGTGTTAGAAAAGAGAGAAATACAAGATTTACTGCAACATACTCCAACATTCATTAACAATGTATCGGTGAAGTATTCTGTGGGTTGCACCGGATTACTGGTTTATACCTTCAAAACCCACTGATCTTGCTGAATTTTTTTCTCATGATTACTTCTGATCTGTTTTACCCAAAACATAAATATCAACACACACAGTTGGAATCGTAAAACGAAACATTGAAATATCCCCGCCAATTAGGTTTCAGCTTCCACCATGATTACTTCATGACGCGTTCAGCTCCTTGAAACAAAACAAAAACAAAAAATAGTGAATGCTTGGTGTTAAGAATACTAACGTTCGTTACTTTCTGTATAATTTCCAAGAAACTACTTTGTAGTCAACTTCGCTTTAAATGAATAAACAAAGATGGGAAATAACTGACAAAAACGTTTATTGAAATACCAAATATTGGTGAATAGGCTACTAATTTTCTACATATAAAGCTTGTTGGCATCGCAGTTATCACAGAAGAAGAGGTCTATTACAAATTGGAACTGTGCGACATGTGACATAATGGTGATTGAGAGGTTATGTTCCGGTCTGGAATTCGATCGGATGAATATTTCTATTTTCGGTGGAATGCTCTAGAGGTTCTTGACGTCAATACGTCTATTTTCTTGTAAAATTGTGGCCAGAAAAAAATCTTTTGCTTGACGAAAAAAATTAATAGGATTTTAATCGCTTATAACTCTGAGACAAATCATGTGAGAGCAACTGTTGGGCCATCACAGAGAGCTCATGTCTTTATGTGAACAATCTGGTGGCTCAGTGGTTCCGGCGTCTGACTCGAGATCGAAAGGTTCCCAGTTCGAATCCCTATCTCGAAGGGGATTTTCAAATGTGCTTAACCCGACCTTTACCTCCGGCACAACGTGCTGTGTAATGTGAAGTGGTTCGGATTCCACGTTAAACTGTAGGTCCCCTATATTCGGTAGAATTGCCGGGTTAGGATACGGAGGTTACGAATGCGCAGCCAGTAAAATCCGTATGAACAGGTCATTACTACCACTAGAGCCTATTGTTTTTACGTTTTTGCTTGGGCGATGTGGTTCGCTGTTGGCATAATCGCGAGCGTGTAGGCGCATCTGCGGTATATTCACAATTTTACTCATTGCAAAAATTTAAAATAGTTCGGGTACGATTTGGTCTAAGATGTTGATTCTGATGTCTTTGTGAATAGTTGACTTAGAGAAGAAATTAAAAATAATTGGTGAAACTAATTTTCAAATCTCAGCATAATTCACTATTTTGTGTCATATGACTTGAAAGTATGTTGGAATTATAGACAATGTCAGCCAAAGAAAAGAACGCATCGAAAGGGATCCAAGAAATCGGGTTCCAAGTAAATGCCAAAAATAAGGAAGCGTTGGAAATAAAACGCGTAAATGATGCACGATGAGTGAGGTTCAGTCGGGCGCCCATCAGTCGAATACTAGCTAATCGCCTACGTGTTATATACAGACGTCGTTGGAAGGCAATAGAGATGAATACTATAATGTTGAACAGCAAACCCTATTGGTGAACGTATAGCTAAGTCTAGTCACCTCAATAGATGGGCTGTACATGCTGAAGAATGGTGGTGATCTTAGATTCTACGATGGCTTGAGCGATGCCGGCAATCAAAAAAGACGAGCACTATATTCAACAAGAATATACTCAATTCATTTCACAATATCTACCATTGCAGCTATCTTATAATTGTACTATAATAGTGATCATTCAAATCTTCCAAGTCAAGTCTCGTATCGCCAGAAGTAATTACGGACGAAACTCTCCGCACGGACAATTTCGCACTCTCGGATGCCTGAATGGATGGAGACTGTAGCTCTGACCCGATTTTTGGCTTTCAATTCGTGGTTGACCACCGCACATCAATTGATCACCACGATGGTTGCAATTGATCTGCCGATTGGTTTTCCACCTATGGGAAACTTCGATTGTTGAACGGGACAGTCAAGCTGTGTTAGGATGTGACAGATTCGCGCTCGCATTGCGAATTTGACTGATCGTGCTACGCTTTGGGCGGCAAACTTAAGTCCATACAGGCATCGAACACAGGAATATAGGATGTATAGACACTGACAATCTCTTCGCTGGCTCTATAATCGACATTATACGGACATTGAAAGTCTTGATACATTTGCCCGCCATCATCAAAGGAGACTTTATTGTTAATTCCGATAGCAAGAAAGCAGGACCAAAATCGACGCGACTTTCACTAGCCACTTGAACCAGATACAGTGTGAACTGTACGTGTGATACTTCAGCTACCAATATTACTTGCTGTTTGTGATAGGTTTTTAATGTTGTATCAGCCATATAACCATTGCAGTACTACTATAACAATCTATTAAATATAATTATGATAAATCATATAGTAATACCAATTATTCGTTACATTCCCGCAAAAAAACGTGAACCATAAATGGAACCACCGCAATTTTGTTCGTTGTTTCGTCAAATCATTTCGGAGGAATGCCGAGATAGCCCATTCATAAATACAACGGCCAATTTCATGCATGTTTCTTGACCACGATATCATCCCAACTCCAGTGCCCTCGCAGATTAAATGGCGAATTAATCGAGGATTCTCTTTCAAAGTTGAATGGTTAACTTATTACTGCGTAGCTGAAGCGTATTATCGCCACAGAATTAACAAAGCTGGTTCCTTAGATTCACCCAGCTTATTCCAAATGATTCTCTAGTTGGAAATCGCTAACGGGTAAAGCAGCTGAAACGAGGCATTACACCACCTTAGGTCAGTGAGATCTGTTATTATTTCCAGCAAAAGCTACTAATCTTCTCGACAGAAATTGTAGTATTAAACAAAGTGGTGGTCACACTTCATATTTTGAGCGGTTAATTCAGTTCTAACCAGCGTGCTCAATTAGTACGGACTGATTCTTATTGAGCTTCTTGAAGTAATGCAACAGCACCCGGTCCATTCTCCAGACCCCAAGGCCCGCTCTGTCCGTATCCGCGATTGTCCACTGGGCCAGTCGCGCAGTCCAGTGAATGTGGTTTATATAAGTCACACCGTCGCCGCCGCTCACCTACGCGCCAGCCGACAACAATTCTTTCGCAAACGTTTCGGCCAAAAGTGACGGGCGTCGGCAGGTTAAGGTCCCGGAACACGCGCCGCCCCTTATCTGATTTGGGGAGAGCGGCATTGGTCAGCAAACGGCCACGACGAACGTAAGGAACGCGCTAGATGGGAGCGAGCGATACTGCTTTACAGCCGATCAATTAACTGTTCGCCTGGGGCGCGCTGTCGCCTGGCGGTAGCTGCTACGCGCCTGCTGACGACAGCGGGGGCAGAGATTTACGGCGCTTCGTGATGCCAGCGGTCGTAAATCCCGCAGCAATTAAACACGGAGCGCTGGGGTTTATTCCTCAACAGCTGTTCCACCTCTGGCAATTATCCACACGCGTGCAACTTGGCAAAACACAAAAACACGACACGAATTTTGCTTTCTATCGTGTTCGCACTATTCTTTTCAAGCTTCATAGCATAATTTCACAGGTTTTTGGTTTAAAAGCACATATTGTGCATATGTGAAAAATACAGATAATAATTCTAGATTTTTAAACCAGCCTGGTGGGTGAATGTTTACGCTATTCGAACTAATAAACGCATATTAATCCTACAGAAATAAAAGTGCAATAAGCATAGTAAATAAATATACCTACTAAACACATACACTCACACAACAAACATAAAATTGCAAACAGAAGAGCAAAACATCACTCGTTCACACGTTTCCAAAACTGACGACCGCAGCACATTACCATGACAGTAACATAACAAGATGACCACCGTGAACAAGAGAGTAGCGATAAGGAGCAATGTTTACACCTAACTGGCAACATAAGGCAAATGGATTTAGCCGGAATACGCCATAGGAAAAGAGCAGAGATGTATGGCTAAGAACCCTGATAACACCAAGTTGTAAAGAATCAGTAAATGTGCAATTTAGGGTTATGTTACACATTATGTAATAAGTTTGTAAACTAAATGCAATTTTCTACATTGATTCGTCGCTGATGATGCCTCGATGAGAGACGAAACACGTACCGCAAACAGTATTTGGCATTGGCGTTATTAATTAACTTTTAATTTACTGAGTATTTGCGGAGAAGTGACCTACAACAACATTGCATTTGAATAAATAGTCCTTCCGCTCAATTGCGGATAAGTTATCTTTGAATTTATTAAATTTGCACCTAGCCTGGTTGCTGAGTGATATCTTTCAGTCCTAGCATTCGAGCGGATATTAATCCGATCCCAGATTCGACCCTCTTTATTTTATTTCCGTGATTATTTAAAATGAATACATGCAAGTAGAGGCATAATTTCCGAAAGGCATTGGCCAAATTTTTTCTCGCTTCATAGTAAAATTTTCTTGGATGAAATTACGTCTACGTCGGCAATTCTTAAAGATCTAATAAAAATGGGGAACACTTTTACAGCATATTTCACTTATATTATTTCTTAAAACGTTATAAATTCCGTAATTGGAGGTAGGTTCCCAATTTAAGTTAATTTTAGTATGGCGTAAATAATCTGGAAAGTGATATCGACTACTACTTTACTACACAGTATACTAGATTTTCTCTCTATATATGCAAACGCATCAAATTCATTTCAAATCACCGTGCAACTTCGAAAATATAGCTTTTCATTAAAGTCATCAATAATTCTCTCGCTGGTTTAAGCACGTGTTTAGAGATGAATGGACGACATATTTCCATAATTTTTAAATAGTTCCACGTATGTGGCACAATAGTCTCAAAAGAATTACTATTTGCACCCAGAAAGATCATATTTTACATATCACTCACCATGGGTGAAAGTTAAGAAATGAGATGTGTAACTTATAAAGGGATCGAAACGGTATTGACCTGGTGGATACTCTTAACAAATTATATAACTATTCATCTGTACCTACTCCGGTTGAAACTTAAACAACAAACGTCAGAATTTCTGAGCTTTGTGGTTTCCATGGTTTTAGTAACGTGAACGAAGAGCCGTATTAAAGTTTTAGCTAATTAGAAAAGATCAGAGAATATTTAATGATAAAAATAACCAGTCCTCAATATCCCATATAACCACCATACATTTACACCGTTTTATATTTTCAAACAGATAGTTCACAAGAAAATTTTTGACGAAATTTGAGATAACTGGAAGCCCGAAAGGGTTGGGGTTGGAAAATGACAGTTTCAGATGTAACATCAAAAAATTGTGTATTACAGAAATTGGTATTTTTATTGTTAATGACACTAAATATTCTTACGTAAACAACTATAACGTTTTAATGAGTTAATAGATTTGATTGCTTTCAAACCCCATGTTCCTGGTAGTATAAGAAATTAGCATTCCGTAGTAGAGACAGTAAATTAGCGCCAACCAAGTGTCTGAAAGCAGTGTTTGTAACAGAGAATGGTTCCTGAGAAAGGTTAAGGGCGCGCCCCCGACTATGCAAGGCAAAGGAAAAGCGGAAGTGGTTACTGTAAGAACAATGGGAACTTTTCATACTCAACAGGGAACAAGCTCAGCTAATGGAATATTAACATTCTTTCCAAGTCATAAGTGTCAGAAACAATAGAACTCATTCCTATCGAAACAGGAATAGGTAATTTAAACTGTGGTGTCTGTCGTATATATAGCAACTACCTTCATAAAATTGCTGGAAGATATAGACAACAGGAACACTCCATCTTTTTAAAAGTATACTGTTACAAAACGGAATCCACGTCTGTTTTCTTTTTTTGGTTAAATACGTTTCTAATAATTAGCAAATTATTTTGCTGAAATACTAAGGACTTTTTAAATAAAGTTTACAGTTTATATCATAACACTATAAAAATCAAATTAGTGTAAAAACATTGGTACACTCAGCTAGAATATTTTAACGAGTCTACATTAATGACACTGTCATTTTTTATTCTATTTATTCAGCTTATGGCAATATATACAACACAATAAATAACAATTTTTGAAATTATTTAAAATATTATTACTTCGATATATTTGAAATCTTGGAAAGTAAGAGAAAATATTAGATCAAAGTTCAGCTGTGTTCCATGAAGCTTTTCGTAAAGTATAATAATTAAAATGGATAACTTGCGTAAAAATCTAATAATTTTACATGTACATAAATGTTTTAAAAATGGTTTCAAGTGATTCTGACATTTAAAAGGAAGGTGATAGTAGAAGTTAGAAACCTGGCTTAAAAACCTATGATATGTTAATTTCGGAACTTGTAGGTTGCACGGATAGATATTTCTAATCTAATTTAATTAATATTTGTGCGGTAACGGCTCTAATCTCTAATGAGCTCATGGAATTTCAGAGCCCTAAAAAAAAAAAAAATCTTCAATGTTCAGAATTTAGATTGTTTTCTAGTCTGTTTTTAAATGAATATCATATGACCTATAATACAAGTAAGATAGATGGCGACTGGTGGATGTTGACAGTCATTAAGTTCAGACTATATTTAATGACACATAATAAGATAAAACTAGTATCTCCATTCACAGATTCCCCCCCCCCCTTTTTTCTGTAACTCTCCGCCAAAATTTAAACAGAAATATAGTGTGAAAGTCTTCATCAATAGATGTTTTATGTAACGATATAGACTAAACTAACATGAGATTATTTCACCATTACCAGCTGAATGTTTAAATATAGTAACACATGTTAATTAATCTCAAACAAATTTTTGAAAAAATAATAAGTAGATAACCTGATATATATGTCAGAGGAACCGAAGCTATAACAACATGTGAGGCTGCCTTAGTTCATGAAGTGAGTAACGTAGTTTAATAGTGTTTTACTTAAAATATCATTCTCACGTGAACATTTTTGACAGAAAATGAAAATTATAAATTATGTTGACAGTTACGAAGAAAGAATTGTTCTCTCAGTTAAAAAAAAAATAATTTAAGATCGTCTCTTCCAACATTACATATTTCTGTAAGGTTCTTTCAGTTCACTGATTTTGTATAATGATTTATACTGTTTAATGAATTAGTTATAAAAACGTTCCCGTCCTTAAACTGTTCTAGAAAAATAAGTAATTATTAGAACTATAGAAAAAGATTCCTTGTGATTGTTCGAAGCGTGCTTTATAATAAAGCGTATATTCCAGAAAATCTATTCAAGAAAATCAATCTCAAGCCTCGGAAACATTGTGAAAATTCGCTCTGGGAACGAGCATGCCCGCTGTAGTAGCTTTAAATGGATCTAATCTGCTCCAGTGACGGTCGCTCCTTTGGTTCAGGCCCGTTTATTCTAGCTCAGAAACGTGACCTCTTTGTATCTCCCTCGTGAACTGGAACTCCTTAAGGCGTGGCACGATGTTCATTGTAAAGAAAGCAACAACGTAGGAGCAGACTAACACAGTGTATTAACCCGCAGTTCAAACTGAAAGTTGCGGAAATAACGTCCTAATCTTTACTATCTGTTATGTCTTAATTTTTAGATAGGTCTGTTAAATAAAGTTCTTTTCCTTGGAACATTTTCGTTCGATAGAATTGCAAAATAAATAAAAAATCATTTACACAGATCTTATAAGAATACTATTTCTTCTGTTGATTTTTATCCTTACATTTATATGATTTATTTATTTATGACACAATTCTTATACATTCAGGTTAACATCCGTTCTTGTTAATACAACACAACACAAACAACGAGTCTGCTCTGCGATATTGCAACTCACAATAACAATCCATCGTCCAACGATATACTATTACAAGGAATTTCGTACATAGAAGATTTTTTCACAAACCTCAATAATGTATACAAGGTGTTTCCGTGTAATCTTCATAAAAACAAAAAACCTTATAGCTAATATTTTAAATATTAATCTTGGAAATCCGATTTTCTGTATAATAAAGTAACAAATATTAACATATTTAAAGATGATCACATATATTTACCAATATTTTAACAATTTCAAAGTTCGTCTTGTGAGAATTGCGAATTTTCGACATATTATATATATGTTCTGGGACATTTGTAAAGTTCTTCTCAATTTATACTGAATAATATTTTTCAATTAGAATCTTTTCGTATCTTTATGTAAATCATGTCTGCAGTTAGGTTGTTGCTAGTCAGAATTTGTATTATAACATTTTTTTTCTTCTTTTTACACGCTTTATATTAGCTTGACTTGTATGTATGTATGTATGCTCGTATGTATGTATGAATGTAACGGAATATTACAACTCCATTTTGACCCACTTACAGATGTCCGAGCTGGTTGTAATTTGGCACACATATTAAGAACCGGTGACAATACAAGAATTTCATAGCTATATCCTGCTATTCTCATTACTTTGACAGTAACAAAAGAAAAATGGTTGAATGTCGTGAAATTTTGCAATTTAATTTTAACCCAATTCCAGATGTCCGAATTGTTTGAAATTTTGCTGATGTATTGATAACTGATTACAATACAATAATTTCATAGCTATATCTTGATATTATCATTACTTTGACACTAAAAACAGAAAAAATTTCACACGTTTTAGGAAGCGTTGACAATACAGCAGTCTCTTAGCAACGTCCTGCTATTCTCGTTACTTTGACCATCTCCAGTTTCCCGGGTGTGATTTACGAGCCTTGGTTGCTGACGACGATCGTCTTCCACTGTCTCCTATCCAGAAAGGTTTCTCTGTCTGCAGTCACTTAACGTGATGTTGAATAGTGAGTATTCGAAACATTACTTCGTACTATTATAGAAGAGTAGTATTCCACATTTACCCTGCTATTGGACCTCTGGCTGAGCTGCCATTTAATTATATTTAACTCTTGGAAGTAATAATTAAAAATGAATCTACAACACGAAGATAAAGAGAGATTGGCGAAGAAAAGCCAACAGTAGGAAACATACTTTTGAAACTATCTGAACTAAAAAGTTAAAAATAAAATTGTAGTTTAAAAAACTAAAAACACGCTTTCGTAGTAATGTGAACTAAAAAGTTAAAAATAATCTTTAAATATAAATATTTTGTTTAACAGTGATGGGACCTCCCACAGTACAAGATAAATTATTATTTTTTTGAATAAGCTTAAAGAATAAAATCACTGATTACAAAATTAACATTAATGTATTAAAAAAACGTGGGGTGCTCTCTACACAACTTTTGACAATGACTCTACCTTTACAAACAGCGAACGACAAAAAATATAAGACAACTTATATAGCACCCCATGCTTTTTTACATTAAAGTTAATTTTGTAATCGGTGACTTTATTCTTTAAGCTTATTCAAAAAAAAAAAAAAAAATCCTGTATTGTGGGACGTCCCATCACTGTTAAACAAAATCTTTATATTTAAAGATTATTTTTAACCTTTTAGTTCACATTACTACGAAAGCGTGTTTTTAGTTTTTTAAACTACAATTTTAGTTAAATTGACAGTGGTCTTTCGGTTAAACTTTGTAAATGTTTACTGACGGTAAGTGTCATTGACGTGTAGGCTAGTGAGCTCTTTGAATGAAACCAGTGGAGCTATAGATCCGTATTCCTTATCGGCACCAATGTAACCGAGCGGAGATAACACAGCCAGAAGTACACTCCACATGAATTACATTCCTGAGGATTTTGGTCAACGCTACTCGTTTGAAAACAGGATGGACGGATTTAGAGAGCCATTGCAGACGTTCAACTTTGAGGTAATAGGGTAGACTGTAGATTACATTCCACTCATGAAATGAAGTATTCGGTTGAACTACTCTGGACAGAGCTTGGTGGGTGAGAGGCTTGGCATTCGGGAGGTCGGAGGTTCAAATCCCCATCCGGTTATCCAGAACTCAGTTTTCTATGATATGGCTCTGATGGTTCCTTCAGAAGGCCATGGCTGAATTCCTTCCCGTTACTTATTACAAAACTTCCCCCGTCTCTGATGACCTCGATAACGACGAGGTGTAAAGCCATACGAAGAATAAGAACCTCTCTAGTGTTCCGGCAAGAGATTGAAAAAATATTTAGATAATAATCTATGAGCCATATCTTTGATGAATATGAAACTGGTGTTTAAATACGTTTCAATTTTGGCAATATTGAAGAAAAACCTGCAGAAATTAATTAAGAAAAAATTGGCCCCATAATGTTCTAAGTATCTGATTTATTCTGTTTTTGTCTCATTGTTTAGCAATATGCCGAGTATTGTCAGTTTAACTAATTCACGGAGTGATGTTACTCCACAGAATCGTAACCGACAGTAATAGTTCTTTACCTACTACGTAAGAATTCCGTACACAACTTCGCCTTTTTTTCGTGGCGTACTAAATCCGAGTCTCATTCAATAGGTAGTACTGATTCGTGAGGTGTCTGCAAGAAGTGGGCATTCTCTTTGAATCTTCCTGAAATACTCCAATAGAACTAGATGTGCACAGTGGTAGTTTTCACAGTTTTTTATGTTTAATCTCGCCACTGAGTCATCTCACTGAATCGAACTCAAGAATCACTTTGTCTTCATTCCTGCCCACAGTGGCTGAAGCGCTGGGAAGTAGTGACGCACTATGGACTGATAAAGTTGAGGTTTTTATTTTTATTTATTTATCGTATGGCAAGCAACTAATACAATAATAAATATATACAATGACAAGAACGTTGGTAGCGTTCACAAGCTGATGTCTAATTCTTCCAGCCATTCTAAGAAGGAACTTGTAGCTCCAAAAACATCTTCATATGGTCCATCATACTTCCGTAGAGGGCATTCCCTGATAATATGCTCCACACTCTGGGAAGGAGCACCGCAGTCACATGCAGGAGAATCCTGAAGACCCCACTTATACAGCATGGCGTTGCATTTCGCATGGCCTGTTCTTAGGCGATTTAGTTTGACCCACTGGTCTCTATTTAGATGGAATCCTGGAAGTCCAGTTGTGGGATCTTTAATATCTGAATGTTTTACAGATGTGGAGTTCCAGCTTTGTCGCCATTTTTCCATGACATCAAAGTCAAATACATCTTGCCATACCGGATTTCGTGATTTAAGACGAGTGGGTGGTAAGTTATTTAGAACCTCGTGAATTGGGAGATCCTGTGGATGATCAGGATGGTGTAGTTTTATCCACTCACGTGCCGTTGCTTCTTGGCGTCTTATCTCTGGAGGTGGTATTTTGCTGATCAGGTGCAACCAGGGGACTGGGGTGGATTTTAGGGTGCCAGTTATTACTCTCATACACTCATTCAGGTGGACGTCGATTTTTCTAGTATGAGTACTACGTTGCCACACTGGAGCACAGTACTCAGCAACAGGGTAAACCATGGTGAGAGCGGTTGTTCGTAGTGTGTTCGCATCAGCTCCCCAAGAAGTACCAGCTAGCTTCTTCATGATGTTGTTTCGTGTTTTCAGTTTCTGACTTGTGTTTTCGAGGTGTTTTTTGAATGTTAAGGAGCGGTCTAAGGTGATACCAAGATACTTAGGATGGAAATTATGTTTCACCCTCTGGTGGCAGAAGTTCACTTTGAGCTGCTGATGTGCTATTCTATTGCTCAAGTGGAATGCGCATACTTCTGTTTTCATTGGGTTCGGACAAAGTCTCCACTTTCTATAATATGTGTTCAAGGTTTCTAAGTCGTTAGAGAGAATGCTCTCACCTTCCTCTAATGTGGCAGTTTGGACGGCGATAGCTAAGTCGTCAGCGTAGCAGAATTTATTGCCGGTTGTTTCTGGCATGTCACTGGTGTACAAGTTGAAGAGCAATGGAGCTAGTACTGACCCTTGAGGTAATCCATTTTTTATTGTAAATGACTTACTTGTCTTATGTCCGATGGTGACCTTAAAATATCTGTTGGTCAGCATATTCCTCAGGAGTGATGTTAGTTTCCTGCAGGGTATATGTTTTTTAAGTTTAAGTAGCAGTCCATCCAGCCAAACTGTATCATATGCCGCTGTTAAATCGACAAAGGCTACTGATGTTTTTAACTTCTTCTGAAATCCAGCCTCAATGTATGATGTCAGTGCTAATACTTGCTCACAACAGCTCCGTTTTAGTCTGAAACCTGCCTGATATGTTGGTGTTATGATATTTATTATTCCTTGTATGCGGTTAAGGATGAGGCGTTCTAGAAGCTTATAGCAAACACTGAGTAGAGCAATAGGTCGATAGCTTGAAGCATCATCTGCTGGTTTGCCTGGTTTGAGGATCGTCAAGGTGTGAGCCATCTTAAATTCTGGGGGGACTATCCCAGTGTCCAGGATATCACTGAAGAAGTTCTTGAGCCAAGTTCTTCCCTGCTTGCCGAGATATCTTATGAATTCTGGGAAAATGCCATCTAATCCTGCAGCCTTCCTCATTTTTAGCATTTTGATGGCTTTCTCAACTTCTTCATGACTAAATGGATTAGAAAGGATAGGATTATTTCTAAGGTTGTTATTCATTTCAATCATCTCTTTCTCCATCTGTTTCTTCATGGCAGGATCTATTGGGACTTTGTCAGCTCTTGTTTTTATGTGCAATGCCATTTCAGCTGGTGTAATTCCTGGCTCCTCTTTGCACATGTTTGAGGCTGCACCCAGTTTTCTAAGGAGAGTCCATGCATTTCTACTGGAGTGAGTAAAGCTCATTTGAGAAGTTAGCTCTTTCCATTTCTGTTTCCTCCCTTCATTCAGTTTTTCTAATATTCTTTTTCCTGTTTCAGGGTCACCAGTTTTTTGAAAATTTTCATATAAAGTTTGCGTAGATTTGTCCCAGCATGGAATGTATTGTTTCCTGTACCCTCGAGGGATGTTTCGTTTAGCTGCAGCAATAACAATACCTACAAATCTCTTGTAGTTTTTCACTTTTGGGGGTATCCATCGCAGGTTATTATCTACCTCGGAGCTATAATTGTCCCAGTTTGCCCTCTTTAAATTCCATCTTGGTTTATGAATTGATCTGATAACAGGTATTGTGATACCAACACTGATTAGTGTGGGCCTGTGTTGGCTTCTGGGAAAATGCTGAAGGACTTTCCTTGTGTGGTCTAAAGGTTTTCTTTCATCTGTGGACACAAAGACCAGATCAGGATTGGTATCAGATTGCCATCTAGCAGAGTGGAATGTTTTCTTTTCCTTAGCATCATAGCTGAGATACAGGTCTTGACTTTCGCACCACACAGTGAGTTTCTCACCGTTTTCATCAGAATTTGGGTAACCCCAGGATGTATGTCGGCTGTTAAAGTCTCCTACATATATGCAAGGTTTTGGTAGTGAGGGCAGTGGTGGAGTTGGCCAGTTGGAAAGAGGTGGTTTGTAAACTGATGCAACAGTTAAATTGTTGAGTTTGGCAGTAATTATTTCCACTTCATTGACTTTTTGACACCTCACTTCCGAGATGTTGCAAATGTTACTTTTGGCATACATGGCTGATCCGTGTATAGGAGAGGGAATTCTCGATATCATTCTGTATCCTGCAATCTTGCCCCTGCTTTCCAAATCTTTTTCAGTCATGTGGGTCTCTTGAACAGCTAAGATGTCGATTTTGAGGTCAGTAGCTAGTTTGCTAAGGTATTCACATTTAGCAATTGTTAATCCTTCTGCATTTATTTGAAGAATCTGAGCGCTGTGTCCAAACGTTCTGGTCAGTTGGCTCTGACAAGTGCCGTTGTTCAATTTCATCTTCAGATTTTTCATCTTCTGATGTTGCTTTGTGTGACCGTGAGAGATACGGGATCTAGTTCGGTCGCCTATTGTGTAGATTATCAGCCGTCCTGCATCAGCAGTCCGTTGTCCAGGGTACACCACGAGGAGGTTATCTACACGTCGTACCCCAAGTTGAGGTTATTTTTTGCCTTTTTTTATAGTAACCATCACTTGCGTGCGCTATAAGGACTAGTACTTCATACGCAAAAGAATATATAGAAGATAATAACTTTTAACTTCCTTATATTTAGTTATTAATTATGCGGTTCGGTTAAATAAAGATTAAAAATTAAAATTAATAACAATCAAAATTTGTTTTGCCTTATACAAACCAACCTTCCTTCAGAACTAAGATTTCCAACCCTGATAAAAGTTTAAGAAACCGTATTATTATTTTGAAGCGTTATCAGATATAGTATCAGTGTAGTGGAAAATGACTTTAGATGTGACCGTGTAGGTACACAATAAGCACATTCGCTCCCATAAAAATCTTCGAAATTAAGAGATGTATATAGATATCTAAAACAGTAAACCATATAGCGTTACTTGTCCAGAAGATCACGATGTATCTGATGAATAGTCCCTTACAAATCGGACCATGGAACCATACCATCGTATTTCAGGTACAGGAAGTCCAGGGATGAAAGGATAATCCTACAATCGCAGATAGGTCACATAATTTCCTACTACGAGTATATGACAAAATTTTATTTTAGTAAAAGTCTCACAATTTTCGAGATATTGATTTTTTAAATATTTTTTTGGAAACTTGTGACTTTATTCAGTTTATTCCATGACATTTCTACAAATTAAGACTTTTTGAACCTTGTTTCTTTGTTAATATACTCAAGGATATTTGAGTTATCTAAAGCAATGACTCAAACATCCTTCAGTAAACTAAATAGAAAAGGTTCAAAAAAATCTTAATTTGTAGAAATGTCATGTAATAAACTGAACAAAGTCACATGTTTAAAAAAAAAAAAACAAAAAAAAACAATATCTCGGCAATGGTGAGACTTTAACTAATTTAAAATTTTGTTATATAGTAGGACATGATTAGATCTATTTGCAATCGCGGGGTTACCCTTTCAATCCTGTACACCCTGTACACAAAATAATCTTTCTATGGGTTCATCATAACCAAAGTATCTTTTGATCCCCTGTGACATATTGTGATTACTGAGTCCCCGGATGCCTGCAATTAAAATTCTGAATTCTAATAAGTACACTGTGACTAGATGTGGAAGCAGGAAGAGTGAAGAAGAATTTAGCACGTGAGTCATTCCTAAAGTTTTGAAGGCTGTGAGATAATACTGCGTTCCGATACTGAGCGTAACAAATATCAACTGATAAATCAACTCCGAACAGACTGGTGTGAACGCGGATACAACTCAGCCGTGAGCTTTACGCTCGTTTCGAAGGTTGTCAATCAGTCAGGAGCTATGTGGAGTGCGTGCGTGCTAACTAGGACCGCCTCTGTCGGCCTTGGTCCACAACAGTCACTAAAAAGTGAAGGTGCTGTGCAGCCCACACTTTCACTGTACACGGGTGTCCACGTGAAGGAAACAGTCTGTACAGTTTAGAACAACGGAACAAAGATAATTTTTAGTATATTAATCCAGTATACAGTTTCTGTAACAAAAATGAATAGAACAGTTCTATGTAAATCACACAGAAAATATAAGCTGGTAAAAGGTACATGGTCTTTGTCCTGTGTAGGAAAGGAGGGTCTTGGGTCCCTAGGACCTTAAGGTCGTTAAAAACTCATTAGATAACTTAGGGCCTATTGAGTGAGTACATTAGGAGATAGGATCAGAGCTAAGGAAAGGAGAGCTATAGAAGGAATACGTACTGTATCTTGCATTTTAAGGAAAATTGGTTCGGTGATTCAGTGGTTAAGGTGTCTGACTGGAGATCGGAAAGTCCTCGTTTTGGATTCCTGTCGCGGAGGGAATTATCAAAGACCTTTAACCCAATTTTCATCTCTATCACAGTTTGCTGTGCAATGTTAAGTACGCTAGAACGCATCCGTGGATCGGATTCCATGTTATACTGTAGGTCCTCAATACCGGATAAGATTGCCTGGTTGGGTTAATGTATCCAAGAAAGAGGAGCATGCGTGGCAAATCGAAACTCTCTCTCAGTCAGCAGCTTTCCAGCCTATAGTGCAATACGCGTTCGCTTGTAGTGATTCCCAGAAACCTTGGTGAACGGAAATGACGTCAGAGGAATCGCAAGACGTTTTTCTTTACAATTCCAGGCTCCAATATCTTGTGAAAGGAATAGTTTTAAACAGATTTGCATAAAAATTCTTGAGGGAGATTTGAAATCATTCGGTTCTCAGTATCCCCGAGTTAATGTAAGAAATTATTGTTGGATCTAAACTATACTTGTTTCATCACTCGTAATATACAGAATTTAAAAATGGAGGCAAACTAGAAATATCTTTGACTTTGACGCAATTCTAAGACGCTGTCCGGGCTTAGCATTGTTTATTTACACTACTGTAAATGAATTAGAGGATTGCTCATTAAGATAGAGCTATATACAACTGTTATATTTAACTATCCCACCGAAATTTGTTTTCTCTGCCAAGAACAATGCTTCAGTAGGAAATAACAGTAAGAATAATTGGAATAGGAGGAAACATAAACAAAGCAAGATAATGGTCTTGAAGGGTAAAAAAATTATGACAAAGAAAGGAAAATTTAAATATTAGTAATAATGGTGTGATAATACAACTTCTAAAATTACTTGAACAAAAAAAAAAAAAGAGTAAAATTAAGAAAATTCTGGCTTTACCGCTCATCGATGTCTATGTGACTGGGGGCAGTAAAGAAGTAGGCAAGAAATGGGAAGGAATTCAGCCACGATCTTTGTAAGGCATTATCCCGGCATTCACCTGTAGTAATTTGGGGAAACTATGGAAAACCGAAATCTTAATGGCCGGACGGAGATTTAAAACCACGTACTCCGGAATGTGAGGCCAGAGCCTTACCGCTCCCCCACCACTCTCGTTGGCAATGATGTATTAAGAAACTTGTTTGTGGAAGAGTCTGGCAGAAGGAAGAGAAAGAATAGTAATAAATTTTAAGTCTCATGGTATTGATTAATTTACCATTGGGGGAAGGAAAATAAAAATTGTTGTATGTACTGGAGATATCTGAGGATATGGGATGCTGAGGGTAAGATGAGATTCAGAAATTAGTTCAGTTTTTTTTTTTTTTTTTTTACTTATGACTTGCCGATGTCGATGTCGATGTCGATGTCGATGTCGAAGTCATTAGAGGCGGGATGGGATTTGGGACAAGAAATTAGAAGGAACTAGGCCATGGCCTTTTGGAGGAAGCATCCGGGCACTTGTTATTTGGGGAAACCATGGAAAACCCAAATCTAGATGCCAGGACGGGGATTCGAACCCGCGTCCTCCCGAATGCGAGGCCAGAGCGTTACCCGCTCACCCACCAAGCTCGGTAATTAATTCAGGATAAGACGAGATGGAAGATAACGGTGACGCAATGAGTGAAATCAACTTATACTTCCTTGAGCAACATAGTACAAACTCCAACAGTACTGTCTCAAACTCAATACCCTTTTGACGAAAACGCGACATCCCAGAAAAATTGCTGTTGCGTCATGGAGAAATATTATATGTGGTTGAAAAATATTTTCAGTGCTGCAAATATCGATCCAGTATTGATTTCACTGTTAAATGTATTCTCAAAGAAAACGATTAAAAAATGCAACAATCTATTTTAAATGATGGATTGGTTTAAGCAAGGTGACAGTTTGTGATCAGCTGCGCCTGAAATCTGATCATCTAGTTTCAAAACAGGTAGACATTAATGAGAAAACATGGCGGAAGAATTGGTACCACGCCTGGGGTATCGACTTTTACTCTGATGAATGAGAAAGGAGAGCAGCGCTGACTTGCAGATTGGTGTGAATACACAGTTCCTGCTGAGCGAGGCCCGCACCGAATGCCCGTCAGGCGGATCTGTTTCTTGTTGCCAGAGTTACCCAAAGCCGGACACTTCGGCGAGGGCGAAGCGTTTTTACGAGCGCCTGGTGAAATCAAAGGGCAGCTGAGCAAAACGGAGAATTCGGGTCGTCTGCATCAACAAGTGAAATTGGCCAATGGATCAGCAGAGGACGTACAGCGCCGCAAACCACTATCTTCTAGGCCAGGATGGCGAACCTTTATTGATCCACGTGCCATTTTTTCTAAGGAAATGTTGACTGAAGCTATGGCGTGACAGTAAACAATCATGTCGTAGTGATTAATGGGAAAATAAATAAAACTAAATACTATCATCTTAAAACATTATATTTGCAGCCAGAAATTTACATTTTTTGTATTAAGCAAGTATAACGTCAACAGTTTTGTGTTTATTTACGTAGATGAAACTAGTGCAATTTCAGTTGTTGCAAATTAGATGCCAAACAGTTTATATTAGGTTTATAGTTCGTTACTTTTAGCAGAATACAAGCTGAAGTGGAGTCATCTGACAAACGGTTCCGAAGAGAGTCTATAATGTTATTCATTTCTGAAAATAATGACTCACAGGCATAGGTAGATGAAAATAGTGGTTAAGATAGCGAAAGCCAGTTTCTTAAGACAGCTAAATGTGTCTGGAATTGAATTTTATGTTTCCATAATGATGGTATTGGCAATTTTACTCACATTGCTTGATAGTCTTGCTAATTCATTTAATTCCAACTCCTTCCTCATTTCGATGAATTTTTGAGTCCATATCGAACTAAACTGGAACTCAATCAGATGCATCTCCATTTCTTCAATTTCCAACCAATCAAATTTAGACAAGTTCAGTTTATCACACGTATTTACATCAGGATACATAATAAACTTGAGTGTTTCCGACAATTCTTTGAACTGAGAAAATCTCGATCAAAATTCTTCGATTGAAGAATTAATTACTAAAGATTTTAGTGAGTTTTAATTGTTCTGTTTTTCCGTGTACATCCGAATCTCTGGTGATTTTTTTCAATTTTGGGAAATACTTGTAATTATTGGAAACAATATCGTTGCTGAAAACTTGCAGTTTAGCCTCAAAAGCACGAATGAGATCTAGCATAACGATAATTGTTTTGTTTGCGCCTTGAAGCTTCACGTTCAATTCATTGAAATGCTGACACATGTCCGTAAAAAACATTAATTTCGAAAGCCAGATAACATCCACCAATTCTGTTGTTCCATTTTACCCTCATTTTGTAAAACAGTCTGATTTCTTCGAAACAATCAACAAATCTTTGAAATACGTTACCGCGGCTCAACCAGCGAACATTGTTATACATCAGTAAACCATTGTACACAGAGTTCACTTCAGCAAGGCATCAAATTTTCGCTTATTTAAAGCCTGCGACGATATGGGGCTCACTATTTTTGTGACCACGTCCATTATACTATCAAGGGAGGCGAATCCACCTTTTGCACACAAGGCTTGTTGACGTATGATGCAGTGGAATTCAAGAATCGGATGTCCTATGTGTGTTTGAAATAAATTGATAAAATCATTTATTTCGTCCACCATACTTGGAGCAGCATCAGTCGTTATCGAATCAATTTTGCTTAAATCTACTTCTTTCTCAGCAAGTACATTTTTAACAGCCGTGCAAATATCTGTGCCCTTAGTAGTTGTTGGTATCGCAATTAATTCTTCCTTGATCTCATTTACCACACAATACAGCTAAACGAGCAGATTTAGTTACATCAGTACTTTCGTCAAGACACAGCGATATAAAAGGAGATGACTTGATATCATTTGTTTGTTGTTCTTTCACATTTTCTGCCAGTTTTAGTATTCTATCTTTTATTGTGTTTCTGGATAAAGGAGTATCTTTGATACGCTGAATTATCTTATATTTATTTTCAAAGTCTTCAAAAAGTGATGGGGCACATGTTAACCAGGCATCCTTCAAAAATTCTCTCTCGCTAAAAGGTTTACCACGTCGAGCAATAACATTTGCAGCCGAAAAACTTGCGGCAACAGTATGAAAATCCTTGCTAACATACTTAATCATTCACGTCAATTGTTTATTTCTATCTTTAATTGCACACGTAATGAATTCTTTTTGTTCTGGTTGCTTTTTTTTGACAGCGATATTTGTGATTTGTTTCATAGTACCGTTTTACAGATGATGTTCTACATACCACTGTTCCAGAACACAAAACACACACCGCTTTATTACCTTTATTAATCATACCATATTTCTCAGTCCACCAGGGTTGAAATTCCACTTATCTTGCACTTTTTTTTGTCTTTTTACGAAACTATCCATTTTTAACAATAGTAAATATAAGTCAAACAATCTTAAACAAGCAGTTGTGTTAACTAAACTACTTTATAAACTACAAGAATCATGCTTAACTGGTAAAAGCAGTCAACGACGTTAACAAAACAAACAAGTGAATAAGTTAGCGCCCATCCAGCCGCCGCGCCACCTGCACTTGCTCACAGTCCGTTCGCTCATAAATTCGCTGGAAATCTACCACATTTGGCAACTTGTAGTTGTTTCAGGACCGGAAGTTTCGTTATCTCATGATCTTTGTTACTATGATCGCAAATTATGTGGACGAAAAAATAAATTATTTATATCGATTAGGTTCCTACTTAATTAATGCCGTGCCCAAATTATTTTGTAGCGTGCCATCATTGGCACGCGTGCCACTGGTTCGCCATCCCTGTTCTAGGCTGTCCACGAATATGCTGATACGCCTTAGAGAAGTGGGCAAAGGTACGCTTTCGGGATACACTCTGCATCAATCTTCTGATCTTGTGAGAAGAATATAAAAAATCCGTCAATTACAAGTTAACCTCGCGCGCCCTTTGTTTTGTACATAGATTGTATGTTAAATTGAATCCAGAAAACAATTTTTTTTTTGTAAAAAAGAAAAAACGTAAACAGTATTAATAAGTCTTAATAACAGGTGATGTTTAAATCGAGTTCATGATTTGCTTTGTAAAATTATCTTTCAAATGGAACACATAAATAAATATAAAAAGGCCACAAAATTTGATTGGAAGAGGATAAAATACTTTTATAAACTTTTCTTTCAAATGCAAATCGTAAATAGAAAAAGTAAAAACGTCAGAAACATTTGGATGGAAGAGGATAAAAAGTATCTCCAAAATCCTTACTCTTATCTACTGGTTTCCTTCAAATTTTTGTTTAGGTATCTAGTCTCCTGTGTTTTATTTATTTATTTATTTTCTTCTTTTTTGCAATAATTCTGTGGCTCTGCTCATAATTTACTACACCCTAATTTATCGTAATTTATGTAAGGCGAAAGTAGACTCGTTTTTTTTGGGGGGGGGGGGTAATATACGTAAAACAAATGGGTATCATCACAACAAACATGGCAGACAGCTAAACGTATAGTTTACTTCACAAATAAGAGTTTCCAGATTGTTCACCGAAATTTCTTGCTACTAATTTAGTTGAAAGAAGGTAAAAACATTTATACTCTTGTGCCGTTGGAATTGCGATAGCCTACAATCCTAGTACTAGCTAAATATAGGCGTTAAGAGGCGAAGGGTTTTAACTCTTCAACCGACATGTTACGTTGTGGCAGTATAATATCATTTCTTTATCAGAATGAGAAAAATGTTATCCATTAGCAGCGAAACAGATATCTGATATCCAATGCGGGCTCAGATAGTTCATGCCCGGATATGGAAGGAATATTCACCATCCATTACAGGTGAACAGTTTGCAATCTTCCTATCGTGTACCAAAGGCCTGTGCTAAATTGGTAAACATTACGGAGTGCATATGGATTGAGGACAGACAACGCTTTATACTTATTGTTATTTGTCTGATTAATGAAAGAGTTACGTTTGGCAGCCTTTTGGAATAGGGGGTTTGAGCGCACTGCAACAGGTTTTTTTTTTTTTTTTTTTTTTTTTTTAAATCTCTTACCCGCAATCTAAATAATACAATTCACTTAACACAGCTCAATCATCAACACAAACAACAGTTGACGTTAATTGTTCTGGGGAAGATTACCAGAAAACACGACAGTCAACATTTTCTCTGCTGGTTTTCCATGAAAACTATACACGCCTTGTTGACCGTGAATGTCATACAACATCCACTGAAATTAAAACTTATAATGAAATAACTAAATAAAGTCCCAGATACAAATATACGACCAGGATTAGGGGGATTACTTCACAAATAGTTTTTGTTTTGATAGCTCTGTCACTCCAAGGAGTTTATCATAAGTCATGTATTTATTTACGGTATTTATTTTTATGGAGATTCTGAAACAAGCAAAGGGCTACAAATACTCTTAAATCTCAAAGACATTCAAACTCACCAAGGTCTCCACAAAAGATACACCGCAGATAAATTTACCGTAACAGGTTGGCTATGAGCCAGAATACACACTGCAATAACGTGCATAGGGAATTCCCTCTAGGATTTTAATTTTATACCGCAAGCTGAAAACTGATAAGATCACATTAAGCTTTAATGTCCCTTTGTGTTGAGAAAATTATGTGGATATAAAATGTTACACGCAATCTAAAACAGGGTATGTGATATTAATGACATTTATGAGATAAATGAAAGATCCGTTACATCTGTTATCAAAATTATTAAACTGTACGGAGAACTTTCTGCTTTTGGTTCTCGATGTATTTAGCAGTCCTCGTTTCGAGATACTCTTCTGTATTTGTAAATGAATCACCGAGCGTGGTGGGTGAGCGGTAACTCTCTGGCCTCGCATTCGGTAGGACGAAGGTTAGAATCCTCGACCGGCAATACAGATTTAGGATTTTCTTGGTTTTCGAAAATCACCGCAGTCAAAAATCTGGATGGTTACTTCAAAAGCCTATGACAGAACTTATAACTACTCTCACTCCCAACCGATTTTATTAAATGTTGTTTAAAGAATTGTGTGTAGCAAGCTGGGAATTGATTAATTACGATTTTATGTATTTTCCATGTAATCAATTGTGAATTCATGAATTGTTTTAAGGGAATAAACTATTTAAATCTTATTTTATACATGAAGCATTAGTGTTGATGTGAGGTACGATTATGGATGACAATTGCGATGGTTTGGACTTGTTTATGTAGATAATTTTGTGCGTAAATACTTGTAAATATCTTTAATTTTCATTTCCGTGTGTTTAGTGATGATTGTGAATGATTTTGTATTAATTTTGATTGTTTTTGCATAGTTTAATTGATAAAGTATCTTGAGAATTCGACCGAGCGTGGTGGTGTAACGGATAGCGTTCTGGCCTCGCATTCGGGAGGACGGCGGTTCGAATCCCCGTCCGGGCATCCAGATTTGGGTTTTCCATGGTTTCCCCAAATCACTCCAGGTGAATGCCGGGATGCTTCCTTCAAAAGGCCATGGCCGAATTCCTTCCCATTCCTTGCCCCCCATCCTTTCCCGTCTCTGAAGACCACGTTGTTAAAAAGGGACGTTAAACTGTTACAAAAAAAAAAAAAAAAAAAAAAAAATAAAAATAAAAATAAAAAATTGAGAATTCGAGAAACGTTGGTAGGAACTTTTTGAACAATTCTGGGTAATTATTTATGCGCGCCGAAATGGCGTGCAGAGTTAGTTAGTTGTCAGTCGGTAGTCCTGTTTTTGTTTTTTTGTTTTTTTCCATATTGCTTTACGCTTCGTCGACGTCGAGGTCATTAGAGGCGGGATGGGACTGGGGACAAGGAACGGGAAGGAATTTGGCCATGGAACTTTCAAAGGAATCATCCCGGCATTCGCCTGGAGTGATTTGGGGAAACGATGGAAAACCCAAATCTGGATGCCCGGACGGGGATACGAACCGCCGTCCTCCAGAATGCGAGGCCAGAGCGTTAACAGTAGTTCTATGAAGTGTGTGAGCTTAATTGCTGGAGCATTTGTTTACGTTTGTACTTAATATCTTTGGTCGAGTCGATGCTAATACTGTCTAACGTAAATATAAGAGCGTACTAGAAAAAAAAAAAAAAAAAAAAGTGGAAAGTGATTACATTCGAGTATTTATTTCATACAACCAAATATCTATCAAAATTCCTCATCCACAATCCTTTCCCCCCTCTAATGATATCTGAATTGACGAGGGTTAAATCCATAAAAAGTAAATCGTTCAACAAACGGAAGATTGATTTTAATTTCGTTTAGCGTATTTCCTTACATTTAATGGAGATGTATCTTCAATTAATGATGATATCGCTGAGTTGTGGAAACAGTATGAATGAAGGCAAAGGAAAATCATACTGAAAAGACTATAGGAAGGCGAGCGCAAGGATTTATTCTTACACAAATACATGCTCCTTAGATTCATTAACACAGTCAACCATGCTGGTGTGATGAAATAGTTTATGTGGCATAACAGTAACTGATCTATACTCGTAGTACAGAGATTCGTGTGATGTGGGTGAGTGTTTCTAATGTCTCCTGACCTGTCTGATGTTTATTGGCAGTACCTCATTCAGTATCCTCATTAAAAAAAATGAAAATTAATTTACATTCTATAAATACTAAATGTTAAGATTAAAGCTGATGAATATGATGTTAGTGACTTTTAGAACTCCAGAAAGACACTTTAATTTTTCAATATCATACTCGCATGGTTAGGACTCACAGAAAGTTATAACAATCTGTAATTATAGCACTGGCAAACTTTCCGCGTTTTGCTCGTTACCTGTTGGAAAATAGTGAAAGTGTGCTTAATACTCACAATGAAACTTTTTAAGTACTATAGTTTGCGTTCCCATTACATACGAGAATTAGCGTAGGTATTTGGTCAATTTCTGTTTGAGAAAAAATATTATGATCGATTACCATTAAGTGTTGATAGCAGACTGCAACTACTGTCTCATATCTCACGAAACTTACCAACCGTTCTGGTTTACACAATTTTTTGCGCTTAATTCGTTCAATACAACAGCCAGAATATAAGTACTAAATTAAAAGTAGGCTAATAGAACACGAGTAATTTCGTATATATTGCAAAACTGCTATCGAATTGTCAGCAACAGAATGATACGCTGTGGAAATAACACTTCATTAACATGGTTAATCTATTAAGATCAATTAAATGATTTTTTTAATTTGAGAAGAAGGATTTTTTTTGCATATGGATTTACGTCTTGTCGACGTCGAGGTCGTTAGAGGCGATAAAGGACTGGGTACAAGGAACTGGAAGGAATTCGGCCATGGCATTTTGAAGGAAGAAAATCGGCATTCTTTTTGAGTGATTTGGGAAAAAAAAACGGCATACCCGGACGTAGATTCAAACCCACATCCACCCGAATGCGAATATGGAACAATAATTTGATTAGAACCCGGAAACGTATTTTGATCACTATCATTAAGAAACTTCCACACGAAATAAACAACTTTAATTAAATTATGGCTTATGTTCAGCTTCCATAATACACTAGGAAATCATCCTCTTTTTACAACGCATCCGCACTTTCTTCTGAGAGTCTTAAATTACAAAAAATAATTGGTTCCGTTAGCTGAATCAAATAACAGATTATTTATGAGGCTCCAAAAGTAAAAGGTAGTATCGGGTTATGATGACACAAAAATTAAAGGCTACAGGAAGAGAAAGGCTGTGTTCATCGATGTGGGAGCGAAGACAAGCGACAAGTAGTAAAAGTGTTAGAAGATTGTTCTAGCAAGGTCACTGAGGTGATTGGAGAAAGGGCTCTAGAATGCTGACTCATCCTCCCTAAAAAGGTTTCGGGGAATCAATACTTGATGCAGCCTTCCTTAGAGTGCGATCCGACTCTTTTGTTGCCATCGACACATTTCCATCTAGCTTCTACACAGACAAAACGGCTCATTTTATCAGTCCCACTCAATCACAATTAATTTCATTAGCCATACCTTCGGGAAAGTGTGATACATCTAATTCTTTTGTTAACGCCGAAAATAATCACTCATATCCACCCCTGTCCGCTGGTTGCACCTGATCAGCAAAATACCACCTCCAGAGATAAGACGCCAAGAAGCAACGGCACGTGAGTGGATAAAACTACACCATCCTGATCATCCACAGGATCTCCCAATCCACGAGGTTCTAAATAACTTACCACCCACTCGTCTTAAATCCAGAAATCCGGTATGGCAAGATGTATTTGACTTTGATGTCATGGAATAATGACGACAAAGCCTGAACTCCGCATCTGTAAAACATTCAGATATTAAAGATCCCACAACTGGACTTCCAGGATTCCATCTCAATAGAGACCAGTGGGTCAAACTAAATCGCCTAAGAACAGGCCATGCGAAATGCAACGCCATGCTGTATAAGTGGGGTCTTCAGGATTCTCCTGCATGTGACTGCGGTGCTCCTTCCCAGAGTGTGGAGCATATTATCAGGGAATGCCCTCTACGGAAGTATGATGGACCATATGAAGATGTTTTTGGAGCTACAAGTTCCTTCTTAGAATGGCTGGAAGAATTAGACATCAGCTTGTGAACGCTACCAACGTTCTTGTCATTGTATATATTTATTATTGTATTAGTTGCTTGCCATACGACAAATAAATAAATAAAATCACTCATATTTGGCTTAAGGTTATCTTAATCACTGATCGACGAGGCGTAAAGCCATAAGTAAAAAAATAATCACTGAACCGCAGTACGGGTTGATCCTCAATGAATAACAGAGGAACGAAAGTCAGTTTTCCGCAAAGAACCATCAGTCCATCGTTGGTTATAAAACACGGAGTGTTTATTACATACAAAAAGGGAAAATTGTAAGAGTTACAAGCCATTTTAAGAACCCGTAATAATTGCGGCTATGTCCGTGATTCGAACTACTCACACCTTCTGTTACGGTCAAATACCTCTGCACTCAACTTTGAGCATCAGATCAAACATTCTTTTGAAAGACATCGAAAATCTTTTTCTGTAAGGAATAAATTGTACTTATAATTCGGCTAATGTACTCAGATGCTTTTGATACACTGCTTCTTCGGATATTATTTAGGCCTATGTTGTAATAGATGAAGCAGTAATATCCTTCCCCATACCTACAAGCTGCCAAAAGCACCGATGTGTCATCTCGCTAATGTTAGATAAGCAGCAGAAATATTATACACACTAAAAAATTACTTCAGGTTGTTACGGTATTAATGTCACTTATGATATCCTGAGCCTGAGGGTAGAAACTCAAATAGAATAAAGCAACTAAAGTAAATTTACAATTGTTTTGAAGGAATGGTTCCGCATATAGTTTATAGCTATTCCCCTACAGAATAATGGACACGGAATCTATTTTGTTTTTCTAAAGGTATTCTTAACAAAACCGCATTGGACAATAATAATAATTCTGTATTAAATTATTCGAATCGATAATAACCACGTTGATAGATGATAAATTGTTTCCGAAATAACTTTTGGAGCAAAGTGTATTTATTTCACAGCGCAATGCACTTCAAAGGCCTATAGTACCCGTAGAATAAGAGAGTTATGTTACCATTGCAATTGCTTAATTTTTTATTATTTAGGACATACGGTTCGTCAATGTCGAAGTCATTATAGCCGGAAGAGGATTGGGAATAAGGTAACAGAAGGAATTAAGCCATAGCCCAACCTCCTGGTTTCCCCATCGGTGTATCATAAGCCACACAAACAAAAATACATTTCTCCTACAGAAAACAGCGTTGCACAAACAGGTGGCGATACGATACTTTCCCAAGTTATACAGGGTGTTACAAAAAGGTACGGCCAAACTTTCAGGAAACATTCCTCACACACAAACAAAGAAAGTATGTTATGTGGACATGTGTCCGGAAACGCTTACTTTCCGTGTTAGAGCTCATTTTATTACTTCTCTTCAAATCACATTAAACATGGAATGAAAACACACAGCAACAGAACGTACCAGCGTGACTTCAAACACTTTGTTACAGGAAATGTTCAAAATGTCCTCCGTTAGCGAGGATACACGCATCCACCCTCCGTCGCATGGAATCCCTGATGCGCTGATGCAGCCCTGGAGAATGGCGTATTGTATCACAGCCGTCCACAATATGAGCTCTAACATGGAAAGTAAGCGTTTCCGGACACATGTCCACATAACATATTTTCTTTGTTTGTGTGTGAGGAATGTTTCCTGAAAGTTTGGCCGTACCTTTTTGTAACACCCTGTATAGTGCTCATATTAGAGGCGGAAGAAATCGGGAAATGAAAACTCTTCCGCGAAGCTGCAGAATAACACCGTAGTGGTCTAGAAGAGAGAAGAGAAATGTGACATGGCGAAAGACAGGTATGGTTTTTTCAGGTCTAACAACAAGAGGAGCAGTAAGATGAACTCCTCCACTTGTCCTCTGAAGTACCACCCGTTATAACATACGATCTCACAAAATCTGGTGAAAGGAATTTCGCACCTCTATCTTTCCTATCGTGCTGGCCAATTTTGGTATTACGGAAATTTTCTTACCACCAGGGTTGGAACCAGCAAATTATAAGTTGTGATCTAGAAATCGTCACATGCCTTAGTGATATCTAGGGACTCGGAAAAGTATCGATAGTTCTAGGTATCGAGTACTTTTCTTTTAATACCGATAGTTTTGTACTCGATACTTTTCACACGACACTTTTACTCAATCAGTACTTTTTAGCAGGTATCAATACCAAAATGCGCTGAAGAAATTAGTGGCAATACAACAAAGCCACACAAAGAAAAAGTGAAAATATAATTCAACATACATGACTGTAAGATGTATGACCCCCAAGACAAAAATAGATACATCTCAGGATGACGGTCGAGATGTCTTTCTATGATGGTAACATTTTCGTTTTTAGAACTTGAGAATTTTATGAGAATTAGTTTAGACAATTCTCTATTTTTTATTTTAAAAAGGTAACAGGAGTCTCGAACTCTTGACTCGAAAAATTAGAGGTTACGTTACATTATCTCTGATTACCAACGTTGTCGCTTCCTTGACTTGTATGGAATGTGCGTCAAAAACGGATTCGAATGCATTGAAGAAATCATTTAATCGGAATGTACTGCTTGCCGGATCCTAGATTCAAAAACATTCACTTCCAGAATGTCACAGCTTGAGCCAATGCAATATCTACTTTAAATTATTTAGCAGCAGTATAATGTCACCTCCTCCGGTGATCCAGCTTCTTTTGCCTATTATTTTTGGAGTCTTTACAAGATCTTATCACATACAAAACAAAAAAAGCAAAACTTGAACATTAAGCACCTCTTTACAGTCAAATTTGAATAATGAAAGGATGAAATGAGCCTTTTTAGGCAATATCACTGCCACTGCTGTCGACTTATCTTTTGGAGCAATTGGAAGATACTAAAGTAGTATTCCCTTACTTGTATAAGTTAGCCCACCAATACCTGACATTTCCAGCAACGTCAGTCCACGTAAAAGGCACACAATACAATAACCGAGCGTGTTGGTGTAACAGTTAGTGTTCTGGCCTCGCATTCGGGAGGACGGTGGATCGAATCCAGATTTGGGTTTTCCATGGTTTCCCAAATCACTCCAGGCAAATGCCGGGATGCTTCCTCCAAAAGGCCATGGCCAAATTCCTTCCCATTCCTTGCCCCCCAATCCTTTCCCGACTCCAAAGACCTCGCTGTTAAGAGACGTTAAGCAGTTAAAAAAAATATATATCAAAGGCACGAAACAAACCATCATCGGAATGATTAGCTAAATTATTGGTTTTAAATTAATGAACGGAGGAAGAGTGGAAAGTTTAAGATTAGTAGGACTATATATTTTAGCTTCTTAGTTCCATAGCTTAATTAGTCATTGAATTTGCCGTTGATTTTATTTATAACTAAAATGAAAATTGAGTCTGATTAAGTTTAAATTTGTTTTAAATTTATAATTCATTTTTCATATATTAGGACTGCAAAAAAGAAGCATGACTTACAGCTGCAGATTTAATCATTATAAGAAATACTGACCGTAGCTAAATTATTGGTTTTAAATTAATGAACGGAGGAAGAGTGGATAGTTTAAGATTAGTAGGACTATATATTTTAGCTACTTAGTTCCATAGTTTAATTAGTCATAGAATTTGTCGTTGATTTGATTTATAACTAAAATGAAAATTGAGTCTGATTAAGTTAAAATTTGTTTTAATTTATAATTTCATTTTTCATATATTAGGACTGCAAAAAAGAGACATGACTTCAGCTGCAGATTTAATCATTATAAGAAATACTGACCGATTCAGCTATAAGAATTTAAAAAGGTATAAAAATTGAAATTAACGCGCAGATGCATGCCTTTAATCTTAATATATATAAAAAAGAAAATATCAATCGCAAAACATGATTTGAAAAATATTATGGTATCGATACTTTAATTTCGATACTCCGAGGTATCTATACTTTTTTCAATACTTTAGTGAGTACGATACTTTTATTCGATACCTTTTCCCTAGCGATATCCACCGGGAGGGTTGACACCACATCGTTGTTCGAGGCCTATCTGCCTATTGCGGTGACGTAACTCATGGTAATGCTCTATGATGCTTGTGACTAGCCACTTGCGTCACGTCCGTGGTGGTTCGCTGCCTGTGTCGTGGCGCTCCCCGCCCCGCCTTCTCGCAGCCCGTAATTCATGCTCCACTCTGCTCGCTCGCTGGCTCTGGTAATTGCTTGCCCTCCGACTGGGAAGAGCTTCGCCGCAGTGAATCAGTAATCGACAGGTGCGGCCACACACCGCCGCCGGGAACAAAACCAAACAACGGATAAATCAGGCGGCAGCAAAATCACTAAATCTTCCCTACGAACACCAACGAAGGAAAAATACGAGTCGAAGGCGAACACAAACTAGGAAAATAAATTAACAGCGGACGGAAAGCTTTTTTTTCTTCTTAAACATCATAGTACCTCGTTCCTATTATATATCTTCATTATCTTCAGCTAGTGATAGGTATTTTCAGCAGAATTGATTCAAATTATATAAACTGGCAAGTTCTCGAAAAAATTTAATGCTGATACCCTCTGCGTTATAAATAAGTATTTAATATTATTTTTTCGTTGAGGGAGGATGGGGCGCATCGAACAGGAACGAATTTAACCATGGCATTTTCCCAGAGCGACCGAGCGTAGTGGGTAAAGCCCTGGTCTCGCATTTGGAGGACGCCGGTACCCATCCCCGTCCGGGTATCCAGATTTGGATTTTCAGTTGTTTTCCCAAATCACTCCAGGTGGATGCCGAGATACTTCCTTCAAAAGGCCATGAGGCCATGGCTAAATTCCTTCCCGTTCTTTGTATCCAATCCATTCCCGTGTCTAATGACCTCGACGTTGACGAGGCGTTAAGCCATTAGCAAATAAATAAATAAAGTGCCCAGAGTGATTTGAGTAAAGCGTTGAAAACCGAAATATTTTTGGCCAGAAAAGGGATTGAACCCATGTTTATCAGGATTCAAGGCCGATGATCACCATTCACGCACCAAATAAAATAAAGCAACAGAAAATTATATTTCTTGTTTCTAATATACCGCTTTATGGCTAGTCGTCAAGGGAAGCTGAGATAGAGATTGTCTAGGATGAATTTTTAGGAGCCATTTGCTGCACTCTGTTATGAGGAAACCTTGGATTAACAGAGCAATGTCATAAGTTAGTTGCTCAAAATGATTATTCATAAGAATATCAGAGGTAAATGAGTTTAAGAGAAGTTTTAGATTCATAAGACGAAACTAGTAATTATGTAGTAACTAATCAGAGGCCTTCTAAACAAACCATACTGTCGTATAGAGAATTAAAATATTGTTTGATAAATACTTTGTACAACGTTTAGGTTTGAGTTATATTAAGCAGTGTCGCTGAAATACAGACTCCAGGAACTTATTCCTGCCTTAAGTCTGAACAAAGAAGGTGCTGTGCGAAAGTTAACAGGATTTTGAAGCGTAAATATAGCAGATCTCCTTACATTACTTTTATGTTTACTGGTTTTTGTTTTGACTCTTTGGATAAATTTGGGGTGATTGATGAGCATGTATTCCAATGATTATCAGCGTTCCTTGCTATAGTTTGTGATAATTGTTTTGGTATAGTCTGTAGTTGAAAGGCGGAACCATCCAAGCCTTAGGGGAATGTCGAAAAACGCTTATAAACCGAGATCAGGTTAACTGATTCTCTGCAGCCGAATCTAGAACCACTCTCGTTCCTACTTATCCTGTTTATAAAAACGGCGTACCATGTTCAGCCATGTGATCAGGTAAATCTATCAATAGAAAAATTACATAAACACACCAACAAAGAAGAGGTTACATATATTTCACTACGGTACCTGCACATTTACGTAAAATTGGAATTTTCTTCTTGTTTTCTCCATGGAACTGTAGTTAACTTTAAAATTATGTAAACATATATTCTCTTGATACTCCGAAGTTTAGGTGATAGACGAAACAACTAATCTAAAACGTTACAATACTAACAATCTGGGACACTTGTTAAAAACCACCGTCGTCATCTGTTGATCCAAACTGCAACACAAGAACTCAAAACAACAAACGTAGGATATAATTTTTTCGCATTTATTAGAATTACATATCACATTAGGATTTAATTTATTAACAACGATACATCTATCCATAGATTAAATAATCAGTGATTACCAGGCGTTGTTTAAATTTAAAAAATGATATCAACACATACATATAAGACATTCTGTCATTAAGGATAAATCTCTTTTGATCCTAACTGAGGTGATGAGAAGAATGCCTAAATCCTTAACATCACTAGCTCCCTAGTTATTCTAGGACAGAAGGAAAAAAAGTTTCTGAACACTTCTTAACTAAGCAATTTTACTATGTATATGGTATATAATCTGCATGACATCCTACGATTACCAGATATAAACTTTGGCAGATGAGATCTTCAAAGGCAAAACCAAATTGGAAGAGACGGGACTTGAAGGGTAGACCTTCCGCACTGGAGTGTTGCACCTTGTTATCTAAGATGATATAAGATAGAAAGGAAGCCATAATCGACCTCTGGAGAGAGAAAATGCGTATATTTGTCTAAAGGAAAATACTTCCTCGATAGCGATCGGTATCAGCTTGATATTTATCTTTTAATTCCATCAAAGTTATTTTCTGAGCAGCCTTTAATTTTATGTGTAATAATCGCCTCGACAAACAGCGGTAGCTGGTAAAAGTAGTTATTAGAGAATGGGTACCTTTGTTTATGGACCAATGTGGTTGTGGTAGGATAGGCCCAAGTAATATCCTTGGAGGCGATACGGGAGAGTTAACATTACTGTTTCACTGTCGTATAACGGTACACACACGTTGTGATTCGATAGTTTCTGAGCGACTAGATCTTAACGCCGATCCTAGTAGGTGAGTGGTAACGCTTTGGCCTGACATTCCAGAAGACACAGGTTCAAATACCCGTTCAGCCATCCTGATTCGATTTTACATGGTTTCCTTAAATAACATCAGGCGAATTCCTGGATGGTTCTTTATAAGGCAATGGCCAAATTCCTTCCCGTTACTTGTCCTCAGCCCTCTACTGCCTCAAATGTCTTCAATCAGGTGTAAAATCATAAGGAAAGAAAATACCTTATCCTCCGATTCATCCAACTGATAGAAGAAATAATTTATTCATGTATTCTTTCTGTCCAACTGATTTCTTGTATGATTTATTTTTCTAGTAAACATTATTTGGTAACACGTCAATACGTCTGAACCCACAAAAATTGTCCTATCGGTTTGAAATTTGGTACACACATTCCTTAGGCGATAATATTTGAATTAAAGTGTATAACGTAAGCTTGGAATGTTTGGAAATAAGGTAAAATCACTTCAAATGTGGGTAGATGCACACATGTTATTACACAAGAAATACACGTTATTACATGTCGATATTTATTCTGTGTATTTCTTACTCTTAATTCTTGGTCCAGGCTGAATTTAAACCTACCACAACTGCTATTAGCAAAAAATTAAACCAACATAAATGCTCTGTATCAAACATTCGTTACGGTAGACGCCATGTTTCTCCCTGTAAGGTAGGCTGGCATGCAATGTATCTTAGCATTGAAAAATAATATGTCAGCCCGCACAGACAAATTGTAAATGATACTTGATTTTCTACTTATTGCGTATCTCCAATTTGCATGTGGAAATAGTTTTTATTCAATAATGAAGACTTAAACACACGTGGGATAAATGTCAACAGCTATTAACGTGTATTTCTTGAGTAATAACATGTATGCATCTACCCACACTTCGAGTGATTTTTCTTCATTTATACATATTCGAAGATTAAGTTATACACTTTAAATCAAATATTATCGCCTAAGGAATGTGTGTATAAAATTTCATACCGATAGGACAATATTTGTAGGTTCAGACATATTGACGTGGAGTCCGTTATTTTTATCTCGATGAATAAAACGTTATGTGTATGTCGAAATAGTGTAGTAGTTAAACGTTTGGTCATGGGCAATGTAAATACTTCCCTCTTCCACAGTCTGTTCACTCACTGATATTATCGTACTACATTCTCTATTGCCTTCATTTATAGGCCAATACATAAAATTAATTGTTATTAATGCTAAACTTTACCGTCTGTCTGATCCGAGTGACAGTCATTGCAAAAGCAATCACTTTAAAGCCGTATAGTCTCCATGAATTTTTATCAAAACTTAATTTAACAAACTTTTTTTTTTTCGAAGTAGACTTCCAACGTTCTGAGGTTGGACTTCACGTTAAACTGTACATTCAGCCACAACAGAGACGATATACGTAGAAGATAAACTCAGGAATCAGAGTTCAAATCATCCTGCCACTCCTCGACATGAGATGTAACGTGGAACCTGCTTTTAGGTCTAATAAAACTTTGTAGTTTGGATGGTCATTAAGTGATTAGGCTACTACGCACCACTTAAGTTACTATATTTTTCCACTGGGATTATCGGATAATTTTAAATGCGAAAGGTGAAATGAATTTTACTTTTCATTCAACATACTCGTAATAACATTACCAAAGAAAAATCAGACTTCACCGAACCGTCCAGAAGATAAAGCAATTGCCCAAGGAACAGGTTACTGTTAGAAACATTTAAATCTTTATAAACATTTAAATGTTGCTTAAAATTATACTGAATGCAGTTAATCTTGGATTAAATTATAATGCATTTACAAGCATTTGGCATTACGTTTGACAAACTAAACACGTTCTAATATGATAGCTAGTGCAACATAAAATTAGTGTCTTTTAGTTTTAAATGTTTGGTATCGAAATAAATTTAACACAGTTACAAATTTTGATACACATATTCAAAACAGTTTCACACAAAACACAGAACAATCTGCCACACACACACTAAACAATTTCCTTATGAATTATTAGCATCATTTCACACAAACTTAATTACGATAATGAAAGGGAAACTAGTTTTCAGCAATATTACATGTTCCCCTGCCATCAGGACCACACAAATTTACTATTTTTGGATAAATATCGAATTACATGAAAATTGCTTCGATTTCAGCAGATTTACTTGTTAAAACGAATAGATATTAGAAATTAGTAGTCTCGATATATGATTTGTTATAATACCTAAGATACATCAAGACGAAACCAAAACGGAAGCCACGAAAAATCACGATGACTTAGATTATTCCGAATGCCATAGTTTTGCTTCTTTCTCAAATTTGGCGAAGTTATGTCAGTAAAATATTTATTTCTCAACGATCGGAGATACTCTACTACTTCACACAAGAGTTGGTGTGTAACTAATAAAAGCACGAGAACTAGCTCGCTTTCAGACTCACTCAACTCTCTCCTGCGACAGTCCACTAATTGCGAAGCATGTCGCGTAATGCTCGTCTAATGCATTAATGGCATGAGAAAATGCGAGTTTCGAAATACGGCACGCTATTCTCCCCAAGCGGGGGATTTCAAAATGTGAACCAAATGGCGCACTGCCCCCCATTCACACACCTTTACGCAGTCGTGTGCGGAAGTCACGCGCAAGGGTGTGTTCCGCAACACATGAGGACAAAGTTACGACGCAACCAGTGCAGCCTGAGGCAAAGACGCATTTCGCAATCTGCGAACTAGACGGCGCGTCGTGCAAAACACCAACCCAGTCACCTGCAGTTCCCCCGCCCG
Source organism: Vandiemenella viatica (assembly GCA_031002005.1). Classification (NCBI taxonomy): domain Eukaryota; kingdom Metazoa; phylum Arthropoda; class Insecta; order Orthoptera; family Morabidae; genus Vandiemenella; species Vandiemenella viatica. Next base: position 98,914,130 of record JARYHS010008074.1, on the reverse strand, counting down.
GATGGTCAGTGAATTGCACCCAGTTCCCATTACAGAACTGCTGTTTTGTTGTTCATATTACATCAGGTTGTCTTCATCTGCCACTGCATTATCTATAATCCATGTTTCCTTCGAATGATTTTCAGATTCCTAGGCTAGTTTAATCACTGGCAATATATATATATACATATATATACAGGGTGTTACAAAAAGGTACGTCCAAACTTTCAGGAAACATTCCGCACACACAAACAAAGAAAATATGTTATGTGGACATGTGTCCGGAAACGCTTACTTTCCATGTTAGAGCTCATTTTAGTTTCGTTAGTACGTTAGTACGCTCTCCTGACCTCAACCCTCTTGACTTCCATTTGTCTACGCAACCCCGGTACCAAATGTAGAGACTCTTCGTGCTCGTATTGTGGACGGCTGTGATACAATACGCCATTCTCCAGGGCTGCATCAGCGCATCAGGGATTCCATGCGACGGAAGGTGGATGCATGTATCCTCGCTAACGGAGGACATTTTGAACATTTCGTGTAACAAAGTGTTTGAAGTCACGCTGGTACGTTCTGTTGCTGTGTGTTTCCATTCCATGTTTAATGTGATTTGAAGAGAAGTAATAAAATGAGCTCTAACATGGAAAGTAAGGGTTTCCGGACACATGTCCACATAACATATTTTCTTTGTTTGTGTGTGAGGAATGTTTTCTGAAAGTTTGGCCGTACCTTTTTGTATATATATATTGCGCCTGACATCGCTGTCATAAAGGCAGGAGAGAATTGGAGGCAGAAATTCGGCCATCAAATTTTTCAAGAAATCATCCCGATATTTGTCTTGAGTGATTTTGTAAAACCATGGAAAAACGATATCTCAATTATCGGACGGAGATTTGAATCCGCATCCTCCTGAATTCAAAGCCAATGAGTTACTGATCACATACCGAGTTCTGTATGGAGATAGAATAATCTGCGGTTCGAATACCGGTAGCGGAGGCTTTTAACATTTCCTCGAACCATTGCAAAGCTTATCAAGTCTATCTGACGTATGGTAAAACTGTTCGTGGTGCGTATCCGTTATGCAGAGGTTTGTTTAGCAAAAGCTATGATGAATTGTACTGCCATACAAAAGTTGCGTCACTCATGCAAGTGAACAACTCTTCTGCGTTTTCCTGCAAACCTTGCATTTCACAATGATCGAAGTATAGTTACGTGTATTATTACTATTGGCGAATTCTCCCAATAAATGGAAGACGTTAAGATAATGACCCAATCAAGTGTTCTTTGTGTTCTTGTTGTTGTTTCAGTAGACTTTCATTCTTTCTGAGAAAGCTTGTTTGCGTTCTTCCGACCACTTTAGTCGGTATTGTTTGTGTTTTGGTTGCTCAGTTATAACTTCACATTTGTCTACTTTGTGTCTGAAGATGTCTCTTTCTAAGATGTCTGTTGCTCCTATGTTTGCACTTTTAAGATCCTTCCGAAATTCATTCAGCCAAGGTGTTGGATTTTTAAGTGAAGTTACATAATCTATTTTCTTTTCTGTCAGTCGATTTTCTGGTAGCCTCTTAAGGTGACCAAAGAATTTCTTTCACGTTTTCTTGATGTCAATTTCGATGTTTTAAAACTTTTCTGTTGTTTTGATTGATTGTAGTGTGTAACCATCTTTAGTGAGTCTTGCTCCTAGAATTTTTCTAATGATTTTTCTCCCTACCTTTTTTTATTACTTCAAGGTCATGTTTTCTGTTAAGTGTTAACGTTTCACTTGCATATAGGGCTGTTGGTTTTATGACTGTGTTGTAGTCTCGAGTTTTGGTCTGTCTTGACATGGATTTTTTGTTGTAGAGATTTTGCACTAATCCTAACGCTTTTTATAGTTTTTTGAGGCGACTTTGCTGTGAGATTTTCTCAAGGCCTGTCGGTTCGATGAATTCTCCGAGGTATCTAAAGTATGGAACCCTGTTGATTTTACTGTATTTTGTTCGCAAACTTGCTATTTCTGTCTTTGAACATATGAATTCAGTTTTCTCGATGAGATTTGAAACCCTACTTTTTCTGAGTGTCTCAAGCTGTTTGTGACAGTTTCTTCATCTTCTGCTAGTATCGTCAAATCATCCGCAAAAGCAAAGTATGGTATACAGAGGTTGTTTTTGGGAAAGCCAAGTAGAATTGTTTTTCAACACTTATATTTCTTGAGTTCTTTCTCCCATTCTACCATAACCTTGTCTAGAACGACGTTGAACAGACGAGGAGAAATCCCATCGCCTTGTCTCACACCTGTTTAAATGTCAAAGTGTTCTGAAATTTCTTCCATGAATTTTACCTTAGATTTAGTGCCAATTAGTGTTTGTTTTATGAGTTCTTGTGTTTTTTGATACAATCCCCTTTCTTCTAAAATTTGGAATAGTGAAGGCCTGTCTATTGAGTCATGTGCATACTATGGGTCGAGTATTATTTTACTTTTTTTTTTTGGATGATGTGCCTATGTTTAGTGTACCGTGCTGTTTTTGCTGCAAATTAATTAAAGATGGAAGAAGAGAGAGGGTCAAACACTGTGCTGGCTCAATCAGCTTTACTTTCTAACGACACCAGTGGAATCGCAGGGTTTAAAGTCCATATGTGACGGACGAATAACCATTAACAGCGCCGTGTATCCTCATTTCATTTTTTTTTTTTTTTTTTTTTTTTGTAACAGTTTAACGTCCCTTTTTAACAACGTGGTCTTTAGAGACGGGAAAGGATGGGGGCAAGGAATGGGAAGGAATTCGGCCATGGCCTTTTGAAGGAAGCATCCCGGCATTCACCTGGAGTGATTTGGGGAAACCATGGAAAACCCAATCCTCATTTCATACGCACTGCGGAGAGTGCTAGGATTTAACGCACGACTTTGGTGCACAAACTACCTGCCAACCTGCTAGCAACATGCTGATAGTGAAAATGTCTTCTGCCGCATGTATTCAGCGTTCCGCAAGCCTCTCCATAACCTAGGCATTAAGATAGATGTCTAATAACTCCATTATTTCATGTGATCGTTTGATAGCAGGCTTATTCATCGTTCAGGTCTTCCCATACGTTCAACCTGAATTCTGGGCCTGATCGGGATTCGAAATATGGTCTAATTAATTATTACTAAATCACATTTATGACTGAGACACACTACTGTTGTCAATTTTGTACATATTTCTTATCTTACTCTAACAGTCACAACTATGGACAGAGAACATAACGAAAACATATACTTCTAAAGAATATACAAATAGCAAATAAATATGTGGATATAAACCAAACACATACATTCACTATGGCGCGTAAAATTTAAAATATGTTGAACAATTACAGCAGAAAATAAAAATTAACATTTATTCATAGGTTAATACAGAGCTGAAACATCCCTGGCAGGTAGTATTTGCCCACCGAAGAAGCCACAGTGCATGATGTCACACTTTCACAGACACAACGACCAAATTGGTCGATTATTACTATTGATATAGGCCGTAATACTGTTCCAGAAATGGGTTTAGCTAAATTTAAATTATTGCTGAATTTATTGCAATTGTTCCTATAATTTATTTTTTTATCTGCTTAACGTCTCTCTAACAGCGAGGTATTTAGAGACGGGAAAGGATAAGGGGCAAGGAATGGGGAGGAATTTGGCCATGGCCTTTTGGAGGAAGCATCCCGGCATTTGCCTGGAGTGATTTGGGAAACCATGGAAAACCCAAATCTGGATACCCGGACGGGAATTCGAACCGTCGTCCTCCCGAATGCGAGGCCAGAACGCTAGCCGTTACACCACCACGCTCGGTGTTCATATAAAAGTTGACCTATTTCAACATTACAATCACATGCTTTAAACGTTCAGTAATTAGACAACGACAGGGGAAATTTATCGTTATTGCTATTAGAATTATTACATCTATAAGAGACACACTTGGAATTATTAAACACAAAAGGAAGTGAGCCACTTTTTTTTTTTTTTTTTTTTTTTTTTTTTTTTTTTTTTTTTTTTTTTTAAAAATACAAATGTAAATGTTTGTTACACTGTAAGAAGTGATTTCTACTCCATCGATTACACCTTGTTTAGAGAGAGGAAAAAGTCAATTATTGCAAAGTAAAAAGATAATTTGGAATAAAACAAAAAATTTCGTTTTGTATGTGTGAAGCTAATGAGAGTAATTAGTGGCAGGGATCATTAATCATCATAAAGTGTCCAGGACAAGTGGACCACACGCCTGCAATCTATCTGTCACGCCAATCACATACACTCCTTTTGCGTACTTACCCATTGTCTATTTAGATCAGTTTCCTTATCAGGATCTAATCAGTGTGACTCAATTAAATGGGCACAAGGGAAATGAACTATAGAGAAGCGGATGGAAGAGTATGTACGGTAAGAAATGTACTTGCTGGGGCCTACAGACAACGTTGAAGAATACTCTCAATAATGACTGCATCATCAAAGTTTCAGTGTTAGAATTCGGAAGGCAATAATATTCCCGCGACAGAATTAGTTCGGAATATTCACAACATAACGGTTCCGACGTAACTGCTATAGTTAGTATGTTTAAACTGGATGAAAAGAATGGGGGCTTTCATCTTATTGAACGTGAATATAAAGTTGAGAATCATTTAATTAACCCATGTTGAGTATAATACGAGAAATAAGCCGATGAAATGCTCAAGGGAGGCCAAGTTGATAGTGTGTAGCACTGGATCTCGCCAGAGTATTTGACCGGGTGAGTCGCTAAATGGTGGCAAATAAGATAAAAGTTATTGGATGGCAGAGTGAAATGCTGAGTGGAATAATTCCACAAAAGGTAGAAAATTAAGAGTTAGGATGGCAAATGAAGAGTCAAAAGTGGTGGAAGTGAAAATAGTAATGCCACTGCTAATTATATTAGGACCATTGCTGTTGATTGGTTTGATTAATTATTTTTTCATTGATTGAAGCAGGCTAGATTGTTTGCAGATGAATTTATGACAGAACATGGAATTAAAACTGTAGATAATTGTGAACAGTTAAAGGAGGATATAAACAGGATAACTACATGGGTAGTCATACATGAAATGAAAATAAATGTCAAGAAGAGTCAGTTTACTAGGCATGTTATTACGGTTCTCGGTGGTTTTAATGACTTCTCATCCTATCACGAGTCACCAAATTAGGTTCTTCCGTGGTTTAATTACTATATTTATTAATTAAAAAGTCCACCAAAAGGTTATGTTGATGTTTTGGTTTATTTGTTCAAAACGAAGTCAGCAATATTCACAAGCATAGATACAATACAGAGATGTACTTCTGAACAGTAGCAAATAAAATCTCTGTGAAACTAACTGGATGAAACTCTCTTTAAAACTGAATACTGACTGAATTCAACTAACTAACTAACTGCTCTGTCCAGCCGATCTGTTTATATAGTCTCTATCGAAATTACGAGAATTCTTCAAAGGCATCCGCCCGATATTTCTCGATCATTAACAATCACTCAAACAATCAAACATATTAAAAACAATCGGAATTAATACAAAATTAATTAACAACATTACAAAATGATCAGAAATGGTAATTAGAGATACTTAAATACAAAATTATTTGCAGAAATCATCTCAAACTGTAGAAAATTGTCCTGTACTTGCATTAATACATGGAATTGCAAACATTTAAGAAATTCTCTTGCACCACTCGGTTCTTAAACATATTAAATGGATTTTAAATAATTTTCTTACATAAAACAAAGTCTATATACACTGATTTACAAGAAATTACAAAACAAACATACCAGATCATATTCAAGCAAACTTTAACTCACTACAAATACTTCATACAGTACAATACTATTCAAAATTCAGGTATGAGGGCTGTTACAATGTATATATATTTTTTACGGTAGTGTAAAAAATAACTGCATTTTGAGATCTTAACTGTAAACATTTTAACATAAAATTCGATAGCTAAATCAGTTTGGTAGGCGATAACTTTCTGGAGAGGGTAATGTGGGTTTGTACCGAGGATTTTTATTACAAAACCTTAATCAGACCATTGTTAGGATATGGTGCTGTGGAGCCCATATTTTGTCAAGTTCCGGAGTTGGAGAGGGTGTAATGGAAAGCAACAAGATTTGTTTGTGGGATTTACCGCAGAACGCAGTCGGTAACTGATGTGATAAATGAGCTGGGTTGGGAGACAGAAGGTGGGTGAAGAGTGTGTTTGAATTGCACAAGACTAGTAACAGCGATGATTCATGGATGGATATATGGTAAGAGAATTCGGTGTTGTACATGGAAGGGGAGAAATGATCATAACCATAAGCTGGCCCTCGATTTCAAGCAACAAAAAGTGGGAAAAAAATTTCCCAGGGAAATGATGAACAATTTACCAAAAACATTTAAGGAATTTGATACTGGAATTACCTTTTACGCAAATATGCCCTCATTATTTTTTGCTTAAATTCTAGAAATGAATGAGAATGAAATTTACGTTAGCACCATGTACAATTACGTCAACAGGGATGTTGTTCATTGAAGCTTTTTCAAGAGGGACTGATATTCCTTTTCACTGGTTTCACTTTCCCTAAAGGACAATGAATCCCAAACCTATTCTCCTAAGTCAACATTTTCGCTTTGTATCACATTCCTTTTTATATCTGACAACCTATGAAAACCGTTTATTGAAATTTTTTTTTTCGATCGCAAACCACAAATTTCCTTCATTTATGAGCATTTCGATCAATTAGTATGGGTTAGTTAGTTATCAGTAACCTCCAGACACTCTCCGACGAATTTAGTTGATTAATAGCATTTCCACACAAACGGGGGTAGCAGCGTGTTATGGCCAAGACAGGCCCAGTCTTGTCCTGAACACATGCTAGCTCAATACTCAACTTTATATTAATTAATCGTAGGTAGTAACTTATGACCGCCGAAATGAGGGATATTGTTGTGAAGTATAGAAATGAAAAATTCTGTTCCGAATGAAATATTACTTAATTTATTTAGCACTTTTATTTCAATCAACTTTTAAACACTCGTGCTACATTTCATAACATATTAAATTTTCCATACACCAACTCGCGCCATACGACATTAGGGAGCGTCCATAAATTACGTGGCTTGGTCTAGAGGGGGAGGGGTTGGCTGGAATTAATCTGAAATCAATAGAGAAAAAAAACTGCGTGCTACATGGGGGGGGGGAGGGGGGAGTGTATAGACTAACGCCACGTCGGGATACATGAGGGGGTTCACAAGAAGCCAAAATGGAGCTACGTGGTTTATGGACGCTCCCTTATTAGATGGGTCGCTGCTCGCGCTTAGCTGTTGCAACCCCGGTCAAAGATCTCGCTCTCGATAATAATTTAGACTACCAACAGACTACAGCTTGTGGAAACCCTACTAAATACAAATCAAATTACAAATGTTGACACAATTACTTATAACACTTATAATTAGTCAAAGCAAAATAATGTAATAATAATAATACTAAAATGATTAGTGGTCTGTGAGAATGTCACATCTTGTCAAAAAACACTTTTTCCTCGTCCTCGGTTACAATTCTGCGGTTCCCGTTGTATCTTACTTGTTATAGCGCTAATCAGTCTGCTGAAGAATAAACTTTCATTTTAATACCATGTGTGCATGAAATGTAAGAGAAAGAACAATGTATTTTTACCCTTCCCTACACCTCGACTCGTCTCGACAGTAAACAACGTAACATTTAAATGACGTTATGAAGCAATATCTATAGTAACGGCATTCACCAAAAGTCGAGAACAAATTGTTGCTAGTGTGGATTCATAGCATCTGAAATATATTCGGAGTGTGAGAAATAGGCGGATCAACTGGTCGACGAAAGAAGTAGTACGCTGGTAAGTGTGGGTGACGCTACAGTCTCCTTGTTTGGAATACTGGCTTGAATGAATGGTCCAAGAACGACTGTTCTTTGTAATACACCATTGCTTATGCTGAATATCGCTATGACAATTCCGATAGATTTTGTTTTGTCAAGGTGTTATGTTGTGGGAGAGTCATGAACAAGTACGACTGTAATAAAGGGCTAACAGCTATTGTCGAGGATGCTGCATGTTACTTAAGCTCTTACTGCTGCCAACGTGTACCAACACTGTTGCAGTATAAATAAAATGAAGCGCTTAGTACATCCTAAAATTGTAACACGACGTACATTATTCTTTATACAATTGTCACCATGCCTATGGTAATTCAAAATCAGTAAGCGTACCAAAAGGTACAAATATCTGAAACTTTCTCGGTAACTGCACTTAATTAAATTCCTGGCGACTTTTCCGCAATGTATGATCGCAAAACGTGAAGAGGACATGTTGACGAAGCGACTGATGTAAATTTCAACAGGATAGTACCAGTTTCTGGCAGGTACCGAAAGTGGTGCAGTTCCCACTTTCTCTGATGCTAAAAATGCGTCTGCCGTTAAAACTAACTATATTATACTTTAACTGTATTATAACTATAGTTTCACTGCAAACTGTAATTGGATTGTAGGCTCCCAAGACACAAACAAAACCTTAAAACCAACAATCACATCTACCGATCTTCAGCACTTGGAAATGTAATTCAGAAATGCTAACTTTATATTCAGTATTTCATTTCTAGTTTATGACAAAAATTGTGAAGTCACAAACTTATATTTGAAAACTTGTTTGTGGTAGTAAGATATTTGCTTTTTAACTAGAGATTGTAAACAAGGAAATTTTGTCTTGGCCTTTTGAATGAATAATCCAGGTGGTCAACTAGAATGATTTCTCTAAACTATGATAAACCTAATTCTTGGTAATAATCCCAGTATCTTGTTACCATTATAAATAATATTTTAATATCTTACCATTCTGTAATATTCTTTATTCAAAATTCCGTTTTATAAAATATCATGTAAAGAATTATGACAGATTTTCTATACGTAATTACTCCATTCGATCACTTTTTAGTGTAATTATTACTTCCTAAAACCAGAAGAAAATAATTACGCAAATTAATTACTTAGGGAATGAAGGAAATTATTGGTTGCTTAAAATTATGTGGAGAATAATGTAATGTAAGATATGACATATAAATTGCAAATTGATGAAGGAGAAATACAAGTAAGTAAAGAAATACATTTCTTGAGGTATTATGATCTCATGTGCTTTTAAAGATTGGTTTGTGCGATGGTACACTGGATGCTACTCGCGTGGGAGGTCTTTGGCCTTAGCGTTCTGTAGCTATCCAGCTCATCTGTCAATGTAAGAATTTTCCAATAAGGGCCCTGCGCAGTTATCTCTGTCTCGTTGATTTATCGTCCTGTCAGCTGTGTGTTGTATATTTAGTGTCGATGTTTTCCTCAGTACTTGTCTCCCTGCCCCTCGGTAGCTGACGTCCAGCGCACCAATCCTTGGCTGAATGATGCAACCTTGACTTAAGCAGGCAGCTCCCGATCACCAATAGATTCGAGAAGGTAGCCTGGTATGCCGTGTCCAAACACTTGGTTGATTGATTACTGGAAACAGAGAGGCATAATATCGATGGTGTAGATCATCTCAGGCAATAGCAATACCTAACGATTGACTTGGTATTCTTCCAACAACTAAAGTAGTACTATTACTGATGTAGACTTTAGCAAGGTTCTCCCTTCACCTTTGCATAGTGGGCCCAGTAATGGAGTTGGAGTTCATGGCAGCTGTTTCTAATAATCTTCCAGGAAAGCCGCACAGATTACCAGCAAAACTTATTGTCACTTTTACTGCACTATAAGCTTCTGAGCCCGACACCTAACCACGTAGGCCGCGCTGTTCACTGCCGACAACGCTGACGGCGGAATTTTATGCACACAGTTTTATTAACGGCACTACAAATTACAACACAAGACAAACATAAGAAACAGAGTATATTCTAACGTGATGATGCAATAGGAGAAACTGGAAATACAAATTTCAAAATACAAGTTTCTGTTGCTATTTCTGCGAGCCAACTTTCTACTAGGTATACTTTGTTTTCAGCAATGTTCGCTGCAAAGAAAGGTAACCAAACACGCTGCTAACTACTTTTACGATTATATGAACTATAAGAAGATTTTCTATTTTGTAATAATAACATGAATACTAATTTGTTCCTTAAACATTTCTCCTTGTATTTCTTTGCTGTTCATTTTGGTTTGTGATATTTTGCATTCCTCAAGACGTTTTGCTGAATTTATCGATTTTCTTGAGACAAGCATAAAAGAAAAAAAAATGTTGATGGAGAGTTTCCCGTCGGATTGCTGCAATATAATCCGCGCGGTTCTCCAACCGAATGGTGTCCTGGAAACCCTACGTGTCTGAGTCTGCTTTCTTCGTCATGTGTAGCTTGGCTTCCGATGGTGATATGCCATGCTACTCTTTTTGGAGATAAGAGTCAGTTATCAATGCAAAAATCTTTAATACTGTTTAATGATATACAAGGGGTGGTCAAATGAAAACGTACGAAACGACACGGTGGGTACAAATGTAGACTTTATTCAAAATATACACCATAGGCCTGAGCAAAACGATCCCACTGATGAACAAGCCGCAGGAATCCTTGTTCCCAGAATTCCTGTGGCCGTGACGAGACCTAGTCCTTCACAGCGTCCTTGAGTACGTCGTCCGAGTTGAAGCGCTTCCTTCCAGGTGTTACTTCAGTGGACCAAACGCATGGAAATCGCAGGGTGACATGTCCGGACTGTAGGGCGGATGGTCCAGCGTCTCCCACTTGAACTTGGCCAGTTCCATGTGTGTGACTCTGGAGGCGTGTGGACGCGCGTTATCATGGAGCAGAACCACACCCTCCGTGAGCAGCCCCGGTCTTTTGTTCTTGATGGACCTGCGTAGGCGTCGGAGTGTCTCACAGTGCACATCGGAGTTAATGGTTTTTCTGTGCTCGAGGAATCCTGTCCTCATACGGACTGCCGCATCATTTGGACGCCGCTTTTGATAAGAGCCTGTGCTCTCTATTGCGCATGCTCCAATCCCAGTCAGATACTCCAATCGCATCCCGAGATGTCTCGCTACGTTCTCCCATGGCGGAATATGCAAATATTTAACTGTTACGTTTTTACGTCGTTTCGTACCTTTTCATTTGATCACCCCTTGTATCAACCTACAGACTCTTTCCACGTTCACCATCTTCAAATAGCATAATCAGAGAATTATGGATAATTTATAACTGGCCAACATAGAATTGAAAACTGCATGCTTAGTGATGAGTTGGCCCCAAAACATCGAATACTGAAGAGACGACTTGAAGGCGAACGTGCAATTCCGAATTTTTTAAGAAGGCTGGGATTTCACAACCTCAGTGCATTTTCCTCGGCAACATGCATTTCCGAATTCGTTGAGAAGGCTCGGATTTCACAACCTCGATGCATTTTCCTCGGCAAAAGACCCCCTACATGTTTACACCTAAATGAAACAGGAAAAAAAATTGAAGCACTTGTTATGATATTTAATCGTTTGGAATGTTTGGCCCTCGACATTCGCGCACAAACCTCACCTCCCCTGTAAGCTGAACAGTAATTTTGAGTAATCATGCAGTTGAGCTGGTTCCTTGGTAAAACAAGTGGGAGTGTCAGAGCCTTGTCTGTCCCCAGCCTTGTGACTCGCCGGCATTTCGGAGCTACTGGAACGGTGACGCGGGGAAAGGTGTCCGCCGCCGAAGGACTTTAGAATGGTAATTACAAAACAGAATTCTTTCGCACCTGGAGACCAAAGTGACCTGTGATCCTTCGAATCTGCGTCAATGGGTGTCTCATTTCGTGAAACACTTGCCCGACGGCTTAATGAAGGTTAGATATTTTCACTTTGAGATTCTTGAGCTAGTTTCACTCCTTTAGTTCCTGGATGAGGTGTGATATGTGTGTTATTGAACAATTAGTTCCGGGAGCTGGTTTTTATTTGGTGCGTATCCAAGGAGACTTTCAAGGACTAAATTTTCAAATATTAAGACCACCTGGATCATTTATTTTCTTAAAAAAATATTGCTATGCCAAAAAAACTAACTGGGCACATATGAAAATCACTAAGCTTATCATCAGTCCTAACACCTAATTTACATGCCCAATATCAGTAGTGGGTTATAAATCTTTACATACTTATGTTCTGAACCACTCTCAGTGGAAACAATATAGGGTCCATAAGGTTCTTGAAAGAATTCGTTCGTTCTCCATATACATTTGTAGTTTTGTTTTAATTGGTATGTGTAGAGTTGTATAATTGCTTCATATTGGTGCCTTTTTTGGAATATATATTTATTGTTAAGGCTTTACGCCTTGTAGATGTCGAGGTCATTACAGGTGAGGCGAGCAAGTACTGGGCGCAAAGAAGGGGAGGGGATTAGGCCACGGCCTTTTGAAAAATCATCCAAGCAATAGGCTAGAATGATTTCAAGAAACAATAGGAAATCGAAATCTTGAAAGCCGGACAGGGATTCGAATTTTGCGTCCTCCCAAATGTGAGGCCTGAGCTCACTCCCACCACGCTCTGTACAGTGGCGTAGCTAGGTTAACAAGGGCCCAGGTGGGCTGCCTTTTTTTTGCGTTACCAAGTCTTGTGAGGTTAGGTTTGCTGGCAGGGGCTCCCTGAGCTTTAGGAGGCCCCCACCTCAGCTGATCGTGGTCCAGCTGAGCTAAGTGGCGCTTGGGGGCCTCCTGAGTTTGGGGGCCCTGGTGCACGGCACCGCCTCGCCCTCCGATAGCTACGCCCCTGGCTCGGTAATGTATTTGTTCAGCGAGACTGGTAATTTATGACAAATTTAGAAAATACTGCGATCAGGACGATTGTGATTGAGTTTCTAATAACGCTAAAGATTTCTCCTTCTCGAAGTTGAACTCCCTGAAATGGTTCCTTTTTCATCTGAACACAGCTAGGTATCAATGAGAATGGGGGATGTGGTAACAACTCTACTAAGGTCCAAAGGTTTGCAGTGTGAACGCGAAACTCTATTTCAATCACTCCGGGTCTGTAATAGCCTTTACCAACTTTGAAGTAAGGCAGGTCTTATATACGCAATATTTCTTACTCTTTCTTTTATTATTTTTTTTTTATTATTATTATTATTTTTAGCCTTGTCGACGGCTAAGGTCATTAGAGGTGGAATGGGACTGAGGACAAGGAACGGAAAGGAATACGGCCATGGTATTTTTATGAAGGAAGCATCCCGACATTCGCATGGAGTCATTTGGGGAAACCATGGAAAACCCAAATCTGGATGTCCGGACGGGGATTCGAACCCACGTCCTTCCGAATGCGAGGCCAGAACGTCAACCATTCACCCACCACACTCGGTATATTTCTTACTGAATATTGAAACAATCTTTAAATCTAGGACCTTTATTTAATATGGTAGTGAATCTTCTCCTAGTCAGTAACTGCGGCATTAGATTTACATATTGCAGGTTCAAAATAGTGTTTTTCATGCTTATGAATACAACAATCAAGTAGAGGGTAAACGAGATTGGTATTATCTGAGAATCACAATTTTCCTGCTTTCTGCGTGTCAGAATTACTGCTATCCAGTAAATCTGTAGTAATGAGGCAATCTAAAAAACAAGTTCATTAATCTTCCTTTAAAATGATAGATACTTGCTTGTACTCCAGTGCTGTTGCGAAGGGATTTAGATTTTAAACGCTGTGATTTTCTCAGAAATTTTAGATTTATTTTCAAGTCTATTCTGATTTCCTTGAATCTCATGCTCAACTCGTGACCTTTCTCTCGACTCTGAGATGTCAGGAAATACGCCCTTCACCTCGGAAGGTCAGAGCTGGTGTTGTGGTAAACATATTTTCCCCGACCTTTCAAACGCGACGTGCGAAACATAGCAGGTCACCGGTTTCACAATAATCTTTTACTACATTCGTGCGAAATTCTTATATCACTGAAGTCATCTCACCGTGAAATATTAGTCAATTATTTGCAGTGTTACAAGTTGTTGATAACACAGTTTCAATTATCATCAACTAGAATCAAAAAGAAATACAGGAAAACTTAACATAATACTTAAATAAGTACGTTGTTGCTTGTTGATTACCTGAAATAGAAATTTAATGTTTAATTTCATTTTTCTGATGGTTATTAGTGACAGAAGTTCTGAGGTGGCCTGACTATATGCTATACTGGTAGCCCCATATATGTTCGCAGTATCCAGTTAATTTGCGTTTTCAATTAAAATTTTAATGTTCCTTTTTATCTGACAATCAAAAAATCTTCTATTTTTACCATTTAATCGATTTTTCGAATAAATTGTTTTTTGAATCATCTGAAGTAATTGACCACTTGAGAAGTTAATTATTCTGAGCTGCATGTTTTTAGCGTCCACGTAAGTCTATTAGCTGGCTGACAAAAAATGTTTCCTAGCTTAATAGGCTCCAGTAAACTCAGAATTCATTTGTTCCCAAACAACAAAAAACAACTGTCAAATTGTGATGCTGCAGAAAATTCTAAGAATCCTACCGAAAGTTCTTCTTGATAATGTTTGAGTAAAATTTACCAGAGATATCACCACTTGCAGGAAACATTTGTATTAGAAGTTACGATAATTCATTTGAATCGGTTGTAATCCAGTCTCGAAACATGATTGTATTTGACGAGGTTTTTGTTACAATGATACGTAAATAATAAGAGGATAAAGTATTGTTTGTTCCAGTTAGGAAGTTTCAAGCAATCTCAATTAATTTTCTCGACCGACTGTAGTCACTGAGTATTAATGCTCTGGCCTTACATTCAGTAGGTCGTGGGTTGGAATATCTGTTCAAAAATTCAGCTTTGGGTTTTCCATGATTTCCCGAAATCACTTCAAGACGAATTCAGGGATAATTACTTCAAAAAGCCATGGTGTATTTCTACCTGTTCCTTATCCCCAGTCGTTTCCCGACTCTAAAGTCCTCGATATCGACGAGGAATAAATCACGAGGCAAAAAAAAGAAAAAAAAAAGAAAAAAGAACAGAAGTTTTCTAAAACTGCACACGTTAAAGCAAAATGTATCGTAAAAGTAATGCTGCAAATTTTCCAGATGGTTGATTAGATATTTCAGAAAGGGACGTATAAAGTCAATGCAAAATATGTAAGCGGGTCTGTTTCTTCTTCTTTTTTTTTTTTTTTGCTAATGGTTTTACGCTTCGTCAACGTCGAGGTCATTAAAGGCGAGGAAGACTGGGGTCAGGAAACGGGAAGGATTTCGGCCATGGCCTTTTGAAGGAAGCATCCCGGCATTCGCATGGAGTGATTCTGGAAAACAAGGAAAACCCAAATCTGGAAGCCCGGGTGGGGTTTCGAACCCGCGTCGTCCCGTATGTGAGGCCAGAGTGTTACCGCTCTCCCACCATACTCGGTCTGTTTCTTTCCTTCGTTGCATATTGTTTTAACGTAGAATTGGGTTCACGGAGAATTCTGGGCTTCCTCACGAAAACCAAATTAAGCCAGTGAGTGTTCCTGGTCGTACCAACATTCTAACCAGAGAACATCATTTTTAAATGCAAGTGCGTTATCCACTGAGCTACCCAGCAGCGTACAAAACGATCCAGGAACATATACAGATACCTGTTTGACTTGAAAGATATGAAACTTAATGGCCACTCCTGCCACAACGAGGAGCTGACGACTTAGCCAGTGTAGTAGAAGTTTTTTTGGTGTTACGTATTAATTTTTTTCTGGTGTAATGAATAATTTTAAGGCAGGGCCGATATTAGGGGGGGGGGGAGGCGGGAGGCAAGCTGGACAAATGTAACCCGGTCTCACCGGCCGAGATCCGATGAATTTGCCACGGGCCCCAATCGGTTACGTCACTGCTAAGAACGCTTACTCGGGGCCCGAGAATCCTAGCACCAGCCTTGTTTT
This sequence comes from Vandiemenella viatica, assembly GCA_031002005.1. Taxonomy (NCBI): domain Eukaryota; kingdom Metazoa; phylum Arthropoda; class Insecta; order Orthoptera; family Morabidae; genus Vandiemenella; species Vandiemenella viatica. Next base: position 98,898,304 of record JARYHS010008074.1, on the reverse strand, counting down.
AAGGAGGATATGGTAACCATCATAACGTCCGCCTAAATAATTGGTTCGTAACCCACTCAAACAGTGATTTGATCATGCCCCTCGTATACAAAAAAACAAGGGCAGACTTCTAAAATTACTTAGTTAATATTAACAATATCGGTGCATTGCTTAAAATTTGATTAAGAAATATATAGTAAAAAATAATATAATATTATTAGTGAGTGTTTTTTTTTTTAAAATATTTGTTGCCTTATTTGTTACCAGCAATCTTAATCGCCGCGTTACACAACTGAAAATCTGTTTCTGTTCTCAGCTAATAAATAATTGACAACGCAAAATCCACTTTTAGCTTGATGCTATCGTGGGTATAAAACTAAAAACTTCTTCGTCGCAGCCCTTAAGCCGTATATAATACTTGAAACCATGGAGGCGGTGGTTGATGCTTAGCTCCCCCTAAATTCGTCTTGGACTAGAAACGCCCCCTATAGTCTCTTCAAAGCCCACCGTCGGGTGAACCACCCCCGTTTGAAGCCGCTGGACTAAATGAATACCTAAAACCGTCTACAAACAGTAACTAAACACCAAGTACCTCATGCATCAGATTGATGCCTCACCGTCTCCAGTAAAACAGAGTTTCACTCGGTCCAACTGGAAGGGTGAAAATAGGAGGTTATATTGGATGCAGCACCACCCACGTTGACCCCAGGTTCAGCAGACTTGTCGCCCAGACACCTTCTTTCTCTTTCGGCCGTCCTTGCCCAAAACTGATCTTTACCCGCCGCGAGGCCAGATCGCACCTACCCGATATAGCCTCAAACAATGCGTTCAGTTCCGCGGCCTTGGGCGGACCGTTCCCTGGACTCATGCCCCCAGCACACGGCTCCACGTCGGGAAGTCGTAATAGGTCCCCCAGCATTAACTGCTCGTTCAAGGCCGACTCTCAGACGTGTGTGAGTCGATTTCCTTTAATGTCATTCCCTCGCGCGGAACTAATACACAGTCCTGTTCGAGCGGTACTGTTACCAACGGTCGACTTAAAAACTCTAGAGTTGCTTATCGGACGTGTAAATCTAAATACGTGGAACGGTTTTAGTAATAAATCCTGTAATAGCAGTCGAAGTAAGGTTATGTCCCTATAAAACTTATACGGTAGTTAACACAGAAAGTTAATTGCAGTGTGTTCCGTGTATCTAAATCGCTAGAGAGAACCGTCGTGTGTTTTTAATTCCGTTGACGCTGAGGAATTTTCGTCACTGCAATTTTGGAAAATGTCCATCTTGTCAAAGTAGTGTGTGAATTGGAAGACACTACAGTAGCACTTACAAGTTTTTTTTGTGGTCTTTAGAGGCGAGAAAGGACTGGTGAGAAAGAACGTTAAGGAATTCGGCCACGACCTTTTAAAGGAGGGATCCCGGCATTCGCCTGGAATTATTTTTGGAAACCATGGTAAATCCAAATCTGGATGCTTGGACGGGGATTCGAACCGGCGTCTTCCCGAATGCGAGACCAGAGCGATAACCGCTCACCCACTACTCTCGGTACGCTTTCAGAATCATCTACTCCCTACTGACAAGGTCTTGAAAGAGTATAGGTTACCCTGCATTCACCACAAGCCCACTATAAACACGATGATGTGTCGTATATCAATGACCTCGATGTTGATTAATAGAGAACGCTTGAGTCTGCAGTCGAGAGTACGTGCGTTCGATCCTATCTACATTTCGATTCACACATCACTTGTCTCCATTGGTAGAATGTGTTCCAAGTAAGGCACGTCCAGAAATTGCGTAAGAAGAAAGCCAGAGTTCTAATCTCCTTGATATTCGTGTTGCAATGCCGGTATTCTGGACTCGCGACCTTCTTCCTCACATTGTCTCACTTAAAAGCATCAAAGCAAAAATAATACTCAATTTTAAGTCTGACAGTGGTAACGAAACCACTACGGGAAGAAGGTTGCACGACTAAGGATTGTTTTCATTACCACATTTGCGGGTTGCGGGATTGGTCAACCCCTCGCGATACGCGCAGTTTGTAAAGTGTTATAAAAGTAAATAATAAACGTGTGTTTATTGAATATAAACAATCAACAATATTTTAATTAATGAGATAAAAGATAGAGGTTAAGGTCACTGGGTTCCGTCGCTCCTGCCACTTCTCGTAGGCAGAACTCCGCACTCCCCGTATAACATACGGGGTCAGCTCCACGCTCCGGCTGTTATTTACCTTCCCGCGTACTTTGTTCCACGGTACTCATTAGATAGTAGTCTGAGTGAGCCTGGGCAGACGTTCCGGACATTCAGCTTCGAGGAAAAATCCTCACATCAATTCAAAAATTTTTAGCCAACCTTATATATACTTTGCGCTTACGCACTTTAGTTTTAAATCTGATACCAGCTATTAAGTGAATAATCAAATATGGTAAGTATTCAGATCACATTATATGCCATACAGGAAAGTACATCATTTTGAAAAATAATCTATTAACTAAGCAGTCAAACTATCACTTTATTTGGATAGAACTGCGTATACAGCCGGCGGCCGAGAAAACTATTTCGGTGTCCTCGCTCATTGGTTTGATTGAAGTGATTATATTAAATTTTTGAATATCTGAACAACTTTCCGTACTTTACCGTACCGAGTGTGGTGGTGAAACGGCTAGCTTTCTGGCCTCGTATTCGGGAGGCCGGTGGTTTGAATCCCCGTCCGGGCATCCAGATTTGGGTTTTCCATGGTTTCCCAAATAACTCCAGGCAAATTCCGGGATGCTTCCTTCAAAAGGCCATGGCCGAATTCCTTCCCATTCCTTGCCCCCCCCTCCCCCATCCTTTCCCGTCTCTAAAGACCTCCCTGCTGGAGAGACGTTAAGCAGATAAAAAAAAAACGTTCTTGATATCAGTATATCTTGGAACCACTTAAGTAGGGGGATGATACGCTATTTCGGTCACGCTTTGTGATTCCATTGTCTGGTCCAGCACTTCGTCGTCTATGTCCGATTTTTCCATGGTACTTGTTCTGTCAGATCTGAAGCCAATAACGTGAATTTAGAAATGAGGAACAGAACTTGTCGGCCGTTCTTTAACTAAACAGCACGAAACGAGTATTCTAAGCAAGCCAACATTAAAATGTGTTTCTTTGCGGTGGACATAAACATTCAAATAATGATGATTTGTTTTGTAACGTCCACTCATCAAAACTCATTGAAAATATTTGTCATAGTTTCTTGAGATATTCAAATTGAACAATCATGTCAACTTCTAAGGCATATGAAAAACTTATGACTATAGATCTGATAATATTAGCAGAATTATAAAAGTTGAAATCAACTTAAAAAAAAAAACCAACAACAACAACAGATATCTCAAATCTGATAAAGTACAGAAATAATTTATGGTAAAAAATTCTGAAAACCGTTTACTTGGTTGATTTTTTCTTTTTGAAATAGCTGCCAAAAGTTTTAACCTTCTTTTTGTATTATTTCTACTTTCTTTTCAGAAACGATTCCAACTGTATCATTTTTTGTGTGTGTGGACTGGACGCTAATTTTGCAGTAAGACAACATAACTCAAAGTATAGTAATGCAGACAACAAAAACAAACAGACCGAGCGTGGTGGGTGAACGGTAACGCTCTGGCCTCACATTCAGGAGGACTAGGGTTTGAATCCTCGTCCGGGCATGCAGATTTGAATTTTTAATGTTTTCCCCAAATCACTGCAGGCTTTTTTCCTTCCGAAGGCCATGGCCAAACTCCTTCCCGTTCCTTATCCCTAGTTCTTTCCCGCATCTAATGACCTCGAGGTCAACAAGGCGTAAAGCCATAATCAGAAAAAAGGTAGTTGTGAAGATCTTATAAAAACTTATAAGTGAATCTATTTACTTTCATATCACGAAATACGACTAAAACACACATTTTTTTTCCGCGAGTCAAGTGTCAACTTGAAGTGTACAGGCAATTGAGGCAATACAACTGGTAGAGACTGAGTCCGGCCGGAAAATGACGAAGGAGAGGAAGGTCACGCATACTGAAACACTTTTAAGACCTATTTTGCGGATTGTGGATCCGCTTATTTTTGTGCGGGATCCGCCAGACTGCCAAATGATACGGGATCACGCAACAACATACGCCTTTTACTGCCTATTTCAACTTTGGGAAGGGTAGGATGAAGTTTTTGTCTTTCGACATTTACTCCTGGTCTTATTGGTGGTTTATAGTTTCTGGATAGATACGACATAGAATTTAATGTATTATATTTAACAGATGGTTTGGAGAGTTTATCGTACGAGAGACATGACTCCTTGTAGGATAATTCACCAGCTCCTTCATTAATGGGTTTGCTGATTTATGTGTTGTATTGTATAAGTTTACGGCTAGCTCCCTGAATCTTTGACGTAGTTTTGGTGACCCTGTGTCTTCATGAATGGCCAGCGTGGGCAACCTGCAGTCAAGGTGCAAGACTTTCTTCAGAGCGCGGTTCTGCATTATCCACAGTCCATTAAGGTTTGATTTGGCTGTGTGCCCCCACATAGGGAAGTCTTATTCCAAGATCGGCCTTACTAGGGAGCAGTAGATGGCACTGCCTCTCCTGCGGGATCGTTGATTCTCCAGGTCAGCTTGGAATCAAGTGTGACTCCGAGGTAGCGTACTAGCATACTGTTTAGACCATGGTGAATTTTTAGCTTTGAGTCTGTCTGCAGTCGCAGACACGTCCATTTTGTTAATAATATACCTTGGGGCTTGGCTGGGTTTGCATGATTACAATCCCTAGGCACGACGGAGCTGGCCACAAACACAGCCACGAGGTCCATTGGCCGGCTGGCATATAACGGTTTTGACAGTAAAGCTGATGACGGACAGTGTGGTTCTGGATTTCTCAAAAGCAGATACCCGATAAAGACTGTATCTCTATGACAAAAACTGGCTGCAAATCCGTGAAGATTGTATTGCAGATTGGTCTCCCGAAATCACTTCATGCGAATGAGCGGTTGGTATCTTTTTTATCGTAATCGTTCCCTTTTCTTGCTCCTCATGCTCTGACAGCTCAAAATATTTCATGTTCTATGTAGAAAAAAAAAAATCTTCGCTGATTGCACAAATTACGATTATTGGTTTTCGGTAACGATTGATTATTTCTATGGAACATTCATCAAAATTTAAATTTTGGAAGTATACTGCCCAAACAATTCCTAGAATTATTCACAGAAGTTAATCATAATGAAACAATGATACATCTTATCTCCAAAAAGATTTATCCGAGAAAGAGGTACGAGGCTGTAATGATGACGACGTTTTGACCGATAAGGAAAAGAAAGTTGCATCGATTTTATTTAAATTAAATCAGTTATATTTCAAATTGCTCCTAAATTTTAAATATTAGATATTAAAGACTTTGACTGCGAGATGCAACTTTCATTTTGTTGATAGACATTAACGCAAAAAACAATTCAGCAGATTTTCATGTTGTAATGTGCAGCCCGTGGCCCCAGGAATACAATTGAGGTAATGGCATGTTTCATCTGTATGCGACTTCCGCAATATTGTCTAACCATCTTCCTATTCATTTCGTTGAACGTGATTCATGCAAAAACTGCTGATCGGAATTTGATGCGGTACAACCCATGGTCCCAGGATTAAATAAGAAACTTTTTAAATTAAGGAAAATGAGTCCTGACATTAGTTTATATTTCTCGTTGAACGCTATTCCAACAAATATACTGGTCTGATTTTGAAGGGGTCTACTGATCCAGGATATGTTTCATTTTTGTATTACGTCAACAAGACGAGAAATGAAGGTAAGAATGTTTGCAAATTAGTTTCCATTCAAAAGCAAGTTTCTTTTCACTGTCGAAAATGTTCCTTGATATGCAGAGACGATATAGTATTAAAAGGAACCAAAATCCGGAATTGGCGCCTACATACAACTTTGGCACCCTAAGTCGCTGGGATTCCATAACAAACTGTTCGTCCCTGTTATGTGGTAGGATTACCAGCCTAGTACAGACAGAGAAGGATTGAGCCGTCGGCAAGGTACTATGTCACTAGGTCATTAATCTTTTTCTTCACTACCTTTTCCCGATCATAGAACTCGGCTCTCGTTAATGACTTTTACTCATCATTGGCATGGTTAAATTTGGAGCTTTCGCCCAGATTTTTATACCTACTGTCTGGTCGTTTAACTCATTTTTGAGACCCGTGATCCCATTGAATTTCTCTCTGCATTTGCGAAATTCCTGACTATGTTGTGACTGCAAATAATAAGGTCAAATAATTCGTGAGAGTAACTTTAGTAGAAGTCCTGACTTCATTTCAATACCCTGAGTAAATCCAAGCACGAATTAAACGAAGTTCCGTGCAATAGACAGTTGTACAATATGTGTGTAATGCTATTTGTTTACATGTGTTTGTTAAATGATGGGATACAAGAAAAACAATGCTTATGGGTTACTTTTTGAAATAAAAAGTTTAAATATGAGAGTAGGCCTACATAAACGTGTCTCCTGATTATGGAAAGAATTGAATAAGTTTTGAACAATCTGGTTTATACCTAGAACAAGTTTTATTGTTCCTTATATTGAGCGTTAGTAAGAAGCACATATAGTACAATTCAAATGAATCCCTTTGACTACTACAGGAATTTTCCGTTATTCGTAGTACATAAGCTCGTGAATGTTTCTTGCTGTTCCTTCTTTTAAAAAAAATCAAGTGTTTACATACCGAATGACATATTTATTGTATTTCCCAATTACTTTAATCAGGTAGGTATATTCTCCAGTTCACCTCGGACAGCAGGATTTAGTCCGTTTTATTTCACCTGTTAAGGCCGGCAACAAGGAGTTTGGTTTCATAGGTAGAATGACTCATTGTGTTTGCAAGGCCGTTCTGTCACCGCTGGCTTGAATGCCCTCTCCCCGTGGTTTTCCACATTCCTTTCATCCAGATAATCGTCTATTTAAAACACATCCTGTAGTAAAAACACACATACACATACACACATACACACACACGTGCTGTCAAATTTTATCATTACTGACATTCAAATCATATTTACCACTGACAGATCTGAGAAACTAACGGACTCTGGTAAAGCCGCAGCGTTGAGAAGTCATTGATCACAGGCAATGAAACCACTCTGTCAGACGGTGCTATGCAGATACAGATATCTGTAACGAAATGTACAAAACATTTAATCTCAACCAATTACACAAAACTTACTTTTATTTACAGCTACGTATCGTTATGTATTTCATAATGAAGTACTTAGCATAGCTTAACCCAAATATACAGTTTTTGTGTCGTTACATAACATTAGTTGATGCAAACTGAAGAAATTAATCGCTGCTATCTCTTTGTTCAACGTAAAAATCTTTTACAATTAAATCCTTTTTTGTTAATATAGTTACCAAACGTAGAGTTTGATGGTATAAGTAGGTAACGATGTCTTACTTACCAATTCGTCAAGTTGTCAATTCTAAAACTGACTGTTTTGGTTAAGCACTTTGTTTGCTGTGTGCTACAAAATTCGTGTTCTGAGGGCTTTAACACTGATGTAACAACATGGTGACAGTGTTTCTTATCCTAACACGAAATTCCTGCATGGCATGAAGAACCTACAGTTAGATGTGGAATCTTCAACAAGAAAGCATTCTGGTGTTCATCACATTGGACAGTAAATTGTGACAGAGGTGAAGGTCGGGTTAAAGGGCTTTGAAAAAATTCCAGCGAAGACTGAGATTCGAACCAGGGACCTTTAGATCTGCAGTCAGACTCATTAAACTACTGAGGCTCCAGAGCACTTGGTGTGATCAGTGTTCTGCTGCTTTTAGTAGATGTAACACTATCTGCATCAGAATGGCAAAGGAGTGACAGAGGGGGACAGATGAAAAAGGGAAGGGGACAGGTGGGATAGAGAATTGTGGGGGGAGAAGGAGAGTGGAAAGAGGAAAAGAGGGGAAAAAGGAGAGAGAAGAAGAGGGGGACGAGGGAGATGGAGAGAGGAGGAAAGGAGGAAGGGAGGTAAAATGACGTGACTAGTTGGGAAAATAGTTTTTCTTTTTTATCTATAGATTACTGATTTGTACCTGTAGAGATATGACAAATTTACTTTAGTAAATTAGCCAATAGAAGAATTTTCTGGGAGCTACGAGAATTTAAATTCATTGAGATATGAAGAATGTAATTCAGGTGTCAATAAGTAATACACCAAAAGCATTACGAAAAATTTTCTGACAGGATATTTGCTTCTCATACAGTGGTAAATAAAGATAAATAGGTATTTTGAATTTAAGAATGATTTTATTTATTCAACAGTATTTACATCCGAGATTTGAAACACATTTCCTGCTATTCTAGAGCTGGTTATCACAGAAAATGATTTAACATCTTATTTTTTTTCCCTTAAGTTTCTGTTTCCAGTTTTAAATTGTAAGTCAACATTTTAAGTCATTTAGAAAATACCCTACTAAATGATCGGTAATATGCGTCCCAAAGTAGCATTTGGTGCTGACTACTAGGTGCTAGTATACTTTAGAGACATTCATAAGCCTCGTTTCACTTGTGAGTTACAAAAAATGAAATTGCATCGGGCACGGAACAAGTACTGTTACGACATAGTTATTTGAAGCTATTTCGCCACGTATGGTTCAGGCACAACGCCTGGAGGTAGACTGTACAGCAACACAGAAATCTGCAGTGTCATATAAACAGCAGTAAATTGCTGACACACTTTCTCACGTCTTAAACATTATGTTTCGGTGCATCAAAGTGACCAGCTGAAGTAAGATTTTGTAATTTTTCGTTTGCTTCATCTCTGTCGAGATGAAATAACATTTCTTTGCTTAGACTTACGACGGGAATTAAAATATAAACTATAACTTATTACTTATTAAGAAAACTACACAAATCCAATATTTTTTCTGCTACAATTCAACAAAATCTTCAGCCTTTTCAATTCAATGATCGCATATTATTGCACCTTACGTTTTACTTGATTTTTTTTTTTTTGTTAACTGCTTTACGTTTCTTTTTAACATCGAGGTCTTTAGAGACGGGAAAGGATGGGGGAAAGGATGGGGGCAAGGAATGGGAAGGAATTCGGCCATGGCCTTTTGAAGGAAGCATCCCGGCATTTGCCTGGAGTGATTTGGGGAAACCATGGAAAACTCAAAGCTGGATGCCCGGACTGGGATTCGAACCGCCGTCCTCCCGAATGCGAGGCGAGAATGCTAACCGTTACACCGGCCCGCTCGGTGTTTTACTTGAGAGTAGTAATGAGAAATGCCCGTATTCTCGTGTTTTTTGGCCTCGATTTATGCAGTTTGTTTTCAAAACCTCAGTTAGCCTTAAAACTTTCATTATTTTTCAGAATTTTATGTCTGAGAAGAGATCATGGGAATGACGAATTGATGAGTCTACGTTTTAATTTGTGTGGAAATTTAATAACAATGCCGTTTTCACGTTATAATGAATTTAGTTAATTTCTTCTGCACTCGTATGTGCAATTCAAATAACAAAACAATCAGGTAAAACAGTTCATCACTTGTTCATACATACTAACTAATGATACAAACTTAAGTATTAACTTCTTTTTCTAAACATAATTTGAGAGAACCTCATATACATTCAATAATAATTCACTCGTTAACCATCTCAACGCAATAAACGCTGGTAACATAAAAAACACGTTCATTTTGATCGCAATTATAGCCACGCAAACCAATTTTGTTGTAATTTTAAGCTGTCGAAATTAATGCGATACTGTTCTGTATTTTTAATCATTTGCATGTCTCATACATCATAATAATACCATTGACAGAAACACGTAAATTTTACGCAAATTCATTTGTTCATATTAAGTCCCGTAATCATCTTATTAACACATTGAAACTATGCGATCAGTGGATTTATTTAATCAAGTCGACGATATGAACAAATGTTGACAAAACACAAAATTTTAATACGACGATATTATTGTGAGATTTTGTCACTCCGAAAATGGATAGAAAGTAGCTCCATAGTGTTGTGTGTTATGGCCGTTCAGGCAACGGTGTTATCTCCATTCACCCAACAATGATAGACTTCAGAATTACGAAATTCTCATTACATTGTGCCTCACTCGATGTATACCGAGTCACCCTGCTAGGAAATCTACTCTATACGAATTTCTCTGTACCCATAATTGACAATTTAGAGCTAGCTGAGCGAAGCCTAAAACTTTAAGTGCTTTTGTTTCATGTTTCGGTAAAATGGGAACAATTTTATAATTTTAGTCATGTTGGAGATGTTGGTTAATTTTCAAGATATAGTAACAGATAATATTTAAAACCCTCAAAAACATGTCCCATGACAATCTATACATCTCTCGGACGTAAATGGATCCACTTTCGTTAATTATTTCAGTGTGAAATGATTACTATCTGTTAATGAACATATCACTGTTCTCAGAAAGCTCCCGTGTTATGTGTCAAATGTATACAATAACAGTCTTAAGGGCACCTGTACCAGACAGCAAGCCTTTTGCATGTCATACTGTAAGCAAATGACATTTAGCATTTCTTTCAATGGAATTAAGGAACATTAATCATTTTTGTAGCTTGCCTTCTTCGATTCTTTGTGAATAGAGTGGTATCTCTCATGATCATTTGTTTTGAAATTTATTTGTTAAACAATTATTTAAACAAGGACCTGCAAAGGCAAAAGAAATCAATTCTGTCTACCTTTAGGTACACTTTACCAAGTAACCTACATCAGGATCTTCAACAAATTTATTATCATCATTCCAATATATAGGGATGGTTTAAATTTGATAACCAATGAATTACAATTATTAAATTTTTTTAAATAAATTATAAATTTGAAGATTTTTTTTTTTAGCTTTTGAACATGGTTAATTTTTTTTTTATAATTTTCAAACTGTTTAACTATAGAGTCTGTTTTCTTAATTGCCAAGTAGGTAGCAATGATTTACATATTTATGTAAAAAATGAACTTTCTCCTTTTAGTAGTTTAAGAGAATAGTGTATCTACATGTCAGAAATTACACTTGCGGAAAAAAGTAATTAACTGTTTTCATGCACTTTGAGCCATATCTAATACATTCCAGGCTGGTATTCTGTGCATTTTTGTGCTTCCTCTTCTTCTTTTTTCCAATGCTTCTTTTCACTCTGGCTTCTTTATACATTTCCTCACACTGTTTTTCTGCTTCCGAAACCCTTAATCTATCAATTTTTTCAACGGCTGCCATATTATTTCCAGGTTCTTCTCCCAATTTTTCAAAACTTTAAATCTGTCTCTTGTTCCATTGTTAAAGCATATAACTGGATAAAGTGCATAAAATTTAAGAGTATCAAAACCCACAAATACATTATTTAACAATTTTTCCCAAATGCAATGATTAAAACTCTCATTTGGATTTTCCATTTGACCATGCAAGCACTTCTCCAGTAGTGTTTGATCAGTGAGATCCCTGTAAATTGGTTTTATAGCTTAAAGAAATAAACACAGTCATTTGTTCGATGAACATCTTTTTACATAGTCTACCAACTTCGAAACTGAAAAGGAGTGTGCAGAAACACATCAAAACACCGTGCAAACAGCACAGCTCAAGGGGGCGTAGCGGAGCGCACGCCATATTTAAATCCCCTCGTGTAGGCATTGAAATAGGCGGTATTTATAATTATAAAAAAATTATATCAGTGCATTGTACAGACTTTGCAGGGTAAAATAAGAGCAAAAAATTTGTTTTGATATTTTGACACTAAAACTCCTACAGGTGCCTCTGATTCATTCAGCTAAATCGAAGTACTTGATTTTGTAGAACGCTTCATACTCAGCTATAATCAGTGTCTGGAATTCATCTGACAATCCACTTTGTGAATATGTTCGACTGGGTCATATACGTTTTTACAGAGCGCTTGTTAACATTCTATCCTCGACTTAGTGTGTAATTTACACTCAGTTTGACTATGCACATTAAAACGCCTTCTTGCTAAATTCGTGGAACTGCATACGGTCCAGTTTCAGCCTCGGGGCAGGCATAGCGGCCGCCCTAATTGCAGTTTTTAGACGGTATCCGTAATCATACGTACGAATCCACGGACGGTCCCCAATTACCGTCTTAATAATTACGCATCGCACAAAAATAAAATGAGACCACAAAAATGAAATGAGATCACAAAAACATATTTCAGTACGGTACGTACCGCGGAATTATTCAAAGATGTTTATTCTGATTTGCATCAAAGGTTTATTCATCTGCGTAAACTATATCCGGAAGTTTTTGATTCATCATTTGGGTATGCCTCACCTTACGTAAATATACGATAAAGAATGAATGCGCGTATGGTGAAACTTCTGCTTTCAAGGAATGCTCCGTAACTGAGGGATTACTAACAAATTCATTATTATGCGTCTATTCGATTATATTTCTCCTGAATACCTCGGCCAGAACTGCCAACCTTTTTGCTCCTCAGCGTACTGCCCGTAACGATAGTACACCATCTACAGCTTCAGATTTGAACAATAACATTTTAATTTCCTTTTCCGGATAAATGACTTAACTGCATAAATACACTAATCAGAAGTTTTCATAACCATTTTTTTTTTTGCTTATACTCTTGTAACTGAAGTTTCAAATAGAGACGAATTCGATAAGAAAGAAGGTCAGTCGTGTTTAAGCTTAAGGATGACCCCTACGGAGTAGAAGCTAATGCACTTGGTACACGTATCATAGGTCACTAGTTCGATTCCTGTCTGGAGCATAATTAGATGTTGCGTTTGCTCTGTGTTGTTAATAATATTCAGTATAATAACACAAGTATAAAATTGTAAATCCATTTTATGTGGTTTACTTTATGGCCTCTACGTTGTGACGAGTTCAAATTATGTGGAACCTAATAGACCAAGGCTATCCAACCACAGACCCGCGGGTCACGAAGTGACTCGCCAGAGCATTTGAATTTACCCGCCAGCAGCAGCGGTCTAGAATATGATAGCTCATAAACCTCTGAAAAGGTTTAAATGAAGTATTTTACTTTTTGACTATAATAATAATAATAATAAAACCGTTTCAAAGGTCTCATTGATGGTTTTTACTTTTTGATTACAATTAAACTGTATTATTTATATCTCTGTTTTATTTAAATATCTATTGTAACTATAGGCAAGCATTTCGTGGCCCTTAGGCTAACATAGAATCGAAATTGTGGCCCGTACGCTAGCATAGAATCGAAATTTTGGCCCATCTCCAAAATTGGTTGTGTGGCTTTGTAATAGATATAGCAGGGGCCATTTGCTAGATGATTTCGATGCCGGCGCCCTTCAGTCAGTATTCTTTCCTCTTACAGCTGGCGGTAACAGAATAATTCTTGATGGACTAGTGTGAAAGCTATACTGGATAGACTCCTAATCTCCATTACGCACTGATTTTTTTCACTACATTCATTTAGCCGATATTGTTTGGAAACACAACTGTTGTCACCTTAGATAATTGCAGTAAAGGTCCGTTACAGGAAACTTTTTGAAAATCAAACCACCAACCATTGCTCTATATCAGGGTTTCTCAAACTTACCTTAGTAAACTTTAAAAAAAAAATAATAATAATGATTTTTTAAAAATAATTTAGCCAAAAAGAACAATATGCTATTAATTAATGTGATTGACGAGCTTGTTTCTTGCTGCAGGCTAGGTCGATTTTAGGAGCATTTGCTTAATGTTCAGTCTCAATTCACCATTATGCGTGTTTTGAATGGCTGTCTCAAGGGTGGCCTTTTGAAGGAAGAATCCTGGCATTCGCCTGGAGTAATTTGAGGAAAACCTGAAAATCCCAAATCTGGATGCCCGGATGGTGATTCAAACCGCCGTCCTCCCGAATGCGACACCAGAGCGTTAAGCGCTCACCCACCACGCTCGATGGTCTGCTCTTGTTGTCACGGTTCTGAAGTGGTCAAGTATACAGGCACACAGATCAATGGCACTTTATCTTGCACGTATTAACGGAACTATCGTAAGAACGTTCCGCTTCCATGTATTGTACACTTTACTCGAAATATAATAACGAGCGTGGTGGGTGAACGGTTAACGTTCTGGCCTCGCATTCGGGAGGACACGGTTTCGAATACCCGTCCGGGCATCCAGATTTAGGTTTTTCATGGTTTCCCAAAATCACTCCAGGCGAATGCCGGGGATGCTTCCTTCAAGAAGGCAATGGCGGAATTCATTCCCGTTCCTTGCCCCAATCCCATCCCGCCTCTAATGACCTGTCGACGAGGAGTAAAGCCCAAGCAAAAAAAAAAGGCAGGAAATATAATATTTTCGGATAGTTTATTGGTAGGGAAAAGAATAAAGCGTAACGACCAAAAATAAGGATATTTTATTATAAAGTATTTACATGAAAAGAAAGGGAAAATACACCCAACACTCAACAAAGTTGAAGGGAGAAAAGCAGCAGCAACACAAAAAAACACACAAACAAAAAAAAAAATATTTCGACATGAGTCTTAATCATGTGAGAGGCGACACATATGGCGGGGGGAAAGATGTGGTAACATCCCAGGCTGCCACATGTATCATGTCGAAAAATTGTTTTTTCTTTGTTTGTGTGTGTTTTTGTGTTGCTGCTGCCCTCCTCCCTTCAACTTTGGTGAGTGTTAGGTGTATTTTCCCTTTCTTTTCCATGTAAATATTGCTTAGCGGCATTTATTTCCTTTAATTGTTACCTATATTATTATAAAGTATGGTTCACAACCCTGTCTGTAATATCTGACATACACAAATTAGGACTGTTTACTCGGGAATTTAACATCGAAATGGAAAACACGAAGATGAGACAATCTCAGTATGAGAGACCAGTCGTATACTCCATGCATACAGTATATACACTTTGCACTTTCTTTTTTCTCAACCACACACTCCATTTCATGTGTGGACACATTTGCCTTGCTATATTCGTGGCTAACTTTCAATATGCTGGAAATACCGCTCCTAACCTTTGCACGGGAATCTCGGAGCGTGAAATGTATGCGGCCGTTGCGAATAGCAACACAGAACTCGGTTCGCCTCTCCCTTTTGTCCGAGTAAACCTCAAGAGGTATAATGTTACCCTTATTTAAATTTAATACTACAGTCTTCACTTTCACTGATCGAGAGTCGCAACAAGAACCAACAACAACTGGTGTGACGAATTGCTCCACGCACAGTCTAGATGCGAAAACGTTTCACCTCAGGTAACATTTCGAAATGTTTTGCAATACTCTTGTTTTGCTGCAAGACACAAAGAGGCTTTCAGACTGTGTCCCACGTTCTAATTTAGAACTATTTGAAACCTCACGAAATACTCTATAGTGATCGCAACGGTGAAACCAAGTATTGCTATTGGTTCTTTATTCCACGTTAGCGAGTTCGTATCTTAGCGATGGAAAAAATCCTCCGTTTTCCAGTAGTCAGCATACGCAGTGATATAACGGGAGACTGTTTCCGACATAGGATGTAAATGTTTTGACCGACGTGCTTAATAATGATATTTTATGGCTGTTAGTTGCTAACTCACAACTCCAGGCTCTTGGAGTCACATCGTTTATATTAAATGATTTCGGAGCATGTAGATAACTTACTGCTGCAAGATTGTTCGACCTCCATTAAAGTTTATTGGATTACTTTGTTTCTTAAAATATTGCAGTTACTCAGGTTTTTCCACATAAATGGCTTAGAGGAAAATTAGTTTAAATCTATATTTGTTGAAATAATAAAGTTAATTGTTATATAGGCAAGGTGCATAAACTGATTAACAAAACTGCAAGACAGACAACTTGAAGACTGAAAATCGATCGCCCCTGCGCTTGCAGTGCACTAGAAATTTATTCTATAAAGAAATTTCTGGAATCTGAGAGAGTGACCATCATTCGGTCTGCCTGTAATTGCAACAATCAGCTGCCATAAAGCTAATTTATAACAGTGAAATATCCTTAATTTCGTTTATAAGAGTATGATAGTGATTTTAAACAAAAATACAAATAGTATGAAAGTAACTAGTAACAGATAAATATTCTTAATTTCATTTAGAATATATGGTAATGATTTTTTTAAAAAAGGTTTTGAATGTCACATCGACTATAATTAACACGAATTAATTGATGGAAACATGGGACTATTTGCGAATCCAATGATACTTTAAACTGAATTATTAAATGATAAAAACCAACACATTTTTAGATGATTTTCAGGTCATTTATTCTGTCACTTTTCAAATAATTTTCACCAACTTCAATAAACAAGTTCATTGCCGCTGTGTTTATATAATTGATTAATTAAAGGCCACTGTTGTGTTGTAATGCTTAGGTTGTTGAGTGCTATATCCTGGTTTTACCTTATGCTTTCTTCGTCTTTATTAACGGCACTTATAACATATTAAATTTAACACTGAATTATCATAATCTCCATAAAAGTTCGGGAAACCATATACAATATATACTGGACAGATTAAATGAAGTGTTCACTTTATAGAGAGACATCGCTGTATCTTGCGCTGAGATACTACCATTCTTTCGGGTTGTTATACAATAGTCGAACGATCTGGTAGCTCAGTGGTTGCCGGACCTGGTAGCATAGGCCGGCCTTGCGTAGCCAGGGTCACTGGTTCCAGTCCGGCCGAGGGCATGGGTGGATTTAATTAAGTGTTATGGCCGTCTTGTGGTATCCCCACTGAAAACGATATTGATGATAATATAGTACGCACACAGTTGAAGAAACACAAACACTCGTAGATGGCTGAATTGCCTAGATGGGCAAATTTCATTAATAAAAAAAGTGGTTAAGTCGCTTTCTTTCAGAAGTTTTCTACTCCACTTCCGAGATCAAATACCGGCGTGTGCAGTAATTTGTAAGAGTTGTGTTTGATTATATGAGCTTCGCAAGGTTGTTCCGTGGTTCTGATTCTACGTTAAACTGTAGCTCGAAGAGGAAAGGAACTGGAAGTTACTACCTCTAACACAATGAATGCCTCCTTCGGGAGGATCCAACCATCCTTCGGGTTGTGAACTAATTTAGTTTCAGTTATACAGTAGTCACTTACATATACAGGGCGTTTCATTTATGACCCATCCGCACGCACGGGAACAATCTCCCGTGCATGGCCGGCTCGCTTGCCGGGAAGTCAAACGTCGCATCGCCCGTGCTCGGGAATGCCTCATGCATGCGCTGATTTCTTACCTTATAGCACGTGCTAGAAATGTTGGCTATCGGCTTCAATACACGCTTGACATCTTCTACGGATGTTTTGGCTAACTCTCTGCAGTGTTTGTGAAGAAATATTATTAATTTTAGTTCTTATGTTTTCCCTAAGTTCCTCTTCTGTAAGGAGATTTGAATCATAAACACGCTGTTTTAGGTAACCCCACAAAAATATATCAGTAGGTGTCATAATTGGAGAACGCGGAGGCCCCAATCCACTACTGATAACTTTATTCTCATTGTAAACAGGCTTTAAAGCACGCATAAAATTTTCGGCTGTGTGGGGAGTTGCACTGTCTTGTTGAAAATGACCGTAATTTCTTTCATCTTCTGTCAGCTGTTCACAAAAGGTTTTAAAATATTGTCAACATAGCGAGAGGATGAAATTGTTTCAGTAATAAACACTGGCCCATTAATTCGCCTAGCACTAATTGCACACCAAACTCCAACTTTCACATCGTGTCGCGGCTGTTCGTGGATAAAGTGTGGATTTTCTGTACTCCAGTACAGACTTTTTTGACTATTTACGCGTCCACTTAAATAAAAATACGCCTCAGCGATGAAAAATGTCAATTGCGGATCCAGCTCGCCATCGTGCACACTTTGCATAAACCAGGCGTGTCCGAGCACGGGCGATGCGCCGTGTGATTTCCCAGGACGCGAGCGGGCCATGCCCCGGGCAATTGTTCCCGTGCGCGCGGACGCTTCCTAAATGAAACGCACTGTATTAACGCATGGGTCATTCCGTAACCGAATTTGTTCATGAATTAAACATTCCTCCATCCTCAGTGTCCACCTAGGACGACGCAGTGTCCAATCACGTCTACTTTATGGCTGAGACCAGTGGCATCTGAGACAAGGTGTCAGTTTTTCCTGATAGGCAACACTGCGTTAAAGAATAGCAACACTCAATGTGGACGTACGGCATTCGTGTCCGTATGCGCAATGTAGCACAATTTGAAGGTAAGGGAATATGGTAGCAGAAGACGAACGCGAGTGCCTCTAGTAACAAAACGCCATCGGTTGCAACCCCTCTTGGCATTGTGAACATGTCGGTTGCATCCTAGATGACTGGAAAAAGGTTGCGTAGTGCGATAAGTGACGATTAGACTTTTTTTTATATATGGTTATACGCCTCATCGACGCTGAGGTCATTAGAGGCTGTAGAAACCATGGAAAACCCAAATCTGGATTCCCGGACGGGGATTCGAACGCGCATCCTCCCGAATTGGACGTCAGAGCCAGTGGCGTAGCTAGGTCAACAAGGGCCCCGGTGCAAAATATTTATTTTGGGCCCTCAGGCCAGATGGGCGACCGTTTTTTTTTTTGCTTTGTGTTGCTGGTAAGGGCCCCCTGAGCTGAGGATGGGACCCTTGAGTTGTGCTTATAGGCCCCCTGAGCAATGGTTGGGGTCCCCCCCTGAGCAGTGAGAGGGCCCTTAGTGAGCGACTTCCTGTGTCTCAGGGGGGCCCTAAGACGACTGTAGAGCTAAAAAAAAAGGTCGCCAGTTTGCCATGAAGGCTCGTGGGCCTCTGAACTGCGCTTGGGGGCCCCGGAGATGCGCTTTGGGCCCCCCGGAGGTGCGCTTTGGGGCCCCCGGAGGTATGCTTGGGGTCCCCCTGAGCGTAGGTGCCCCGGTGCACTACACCGCCTAGCCCCATAGTAGCTACGCCCCTGGCCAGAGCATATCCACTCATCCACCACGCTCGGCCAGTAACGATTAGAATTCTCAAGAGCAGATGGTGGCTGTCGAGTGTGGCACAGAAATCACGAGGCCATTGGAAACCGTTTGTTAAGAAGGCTCTGTGCAAGCTGATGGTAGTTCCGTCCTAATATGGGCTGTGTTTAAATGGCATCAACCAGGACCACTGCCTAAACTGAACCTACCATTAACTGAAAAACGTTATATTCAGCTACTTGGAGAAGATTTACTGTCATTCATGGCCTTCAAGTACCCAAACAATGATGTTTTAGACCAGGACGACAATGCGATATCACCGAGCGTGGTGGTGTAACGGATAGCGTTCTCGCCTCGCATTCGGGAGGACGGTGGTTCGAATCCCCGTCCGGGCATCCAGATTTGGGTTTTCCATGGTTTCCCAAATCACTCCAGGCAAATGCCGGGATGCTTCCTTAATAAGGCCATGGCCGAATTCCTTCCCATTCCTTGCCCCCATCCTTTCCCGTCTATAAAGACCTAGCTGTTGAGAGACGTAAAGCAGTTAAAAAAAAAAGACAATGCGATATGTCATCGGATCAAATTCGTTCACGATTAGTTTGAGGAATGTTCTGAAAAATTGCAGCCAGTACCAGCGCCAGACATGAATCCAATGGAACATATATGGGACACGATAGAAAGGTCAGTTTGTGAGTGACGTCCTGCACCGGCAACACGTTATCAATTATGACAGAACGTGGTGGGTGAGTGGTTAACGCTCTGGCCTCGTATTCAGGAAGACACCGATTCGAATCCCCGTTCGGGGATGCAGATTTGAGTTTTCCATGGTTTCCCCAGATCACTCCAGGCGAATGCCGGGATACTTCCTTCAAAACGCCATTGCCGAATTCCTTCCCGTTATCTGTCCCCAATCCCATCCCGTCCCTAATGACAACGACGAGACGTAAAGCCATAAGTAAAAAAAAAATAAATAATATATATAAAAAAAAATTATGGACGGCTGTAGAGGAAGCATGGCTGAATGTTTCTTCGGGTGTCTTCCAAGGACTTGCTAAGCTATGCCTTTTCGGGTTGTTCACATCGACGAGAAAAAGAAGGTGTCACAGTTTACTAAGAAATACCCCACGACTTTTGATACTTCAGTGTATAATACAGCATTTGACTTAACAAAACAAATAATAAATACCCGTACTAATAAAACGATAGTGTCCACACACACAGGCACCAATCTCTGCCATTTCTTCAATTGGCAGTGTTTTTGGGAGTCATTATCCTAGGATATTTTCTCCAATTAATAAGATAGGTCAATTCTTCTGGGTTGGTTGGTCTTTATTTTTGGTGCATTAATTTATTAAACTCAATGGTCTTTTATGTCGATCAGCTGAAATGTCGTACTGGCCGATGTTTTTGACCATTAGATTTTTTGACTTCTGGGAACTTTTGTAGAAAGATTTTGCCAGCAGCCTGAATCTATCCAAGAGCATAGGCAGTGCAGTAGCCTCGTGTAGGGCATCGATCGGGTAGTGACGTGGCAAGTGTAGGGCTCTCTTCAATGCCCGATTTTGGATGACTTGTAGCTTTTGTATTTGATGATTTGCGGCGTATGCCCATACAGGGCATGCATATTCCATAATTGGACAGTTGAATTGTTTACTTTGTACTCACTAGTAAACTGATTCTTTTTGTTACTTATTATAAAATATTTTAGAAAGAATCTACAAAGTTCTTTTTTCTTCCTTTAGAGCACTACCATTAAACGACGTAAGGCCATCAGATCAGACCCAAAAGAAGATAAGGGACAAAGAATTGGAAGGAATTCGGCCTTGGTATTACGCAGAAACAATTCCAGCATTCACCTGGAGTGATTTTTGATGGTATGGAAAATCGTGTTCTGGACTGCTGGAGTGGGTAATCGAACTCGAGGAGTATGGACAAATTAACAGAAAAATATTATGGATACAACATTAACTCCTATGTAGTTTTTATTGTTTACATAGCAACCTTCGATTCGCAATACCACAAAACACTGCTAGAATCTTTTAAACAAGCCGTACCTACACAGTTTGTCAGTATTATACATTATCTTTGTGTGAAACTCATTACCGAAGAGCTTCCACTGAAACATATGGAAACAATGAATTATCATTGGTTTGCTCCGTAATGAAACTGCAGAGGGTGCTTGGAATCCAAGTTGTGAGGAGTTGGTCGAAGAATCTTAACAGCTTTTCTTTGTCAGTGGTATCTGTTTTGCATTTTATTTATCGTTTGAGATGGATTAATCCCTTGTGATAAACAAAAGAAGCAAATATCGAAAAATTTCACTGAAAAGAATGAGATTAAAAATCTTTGTTGTATAATACGACTAATTACTTCATGTGCACGTCTGAGGAACAAAGTCTTGGGGACAATGTGATGCTGCGATAACTTTCTTGCAGTTAGCAAGATAAACTTCTTGGCTAAATGTCCTGCCAGCCTAAATTTAGTGATTTTGGTAATACTATTCAAAGAACGTCAGTAGACTAGCACATCGCCTAAGTTCATAACTATAAGTTTGTTTATGAGGAAATAATTAGCAAAATTTGCTATCAAATGTCAGGGTAATACAAAAGAATGTCCCACCTTTGAAAGGCGAAAGTTAAAAACAATCACAAATTTGGTTGGCCAGCTCTTCAATATTAACGTTATAATATTATAAATGCATAAATTTATAAAGATTCAATTCAATGGCGGCGGCAAGGAAATCTGAAAATATCTACACCGTGTTAAACTCAACCCACAAGTTTACAGTCATATCCCGTATTACTTTTACGATTGCTGTCGTTATTCTCGTTATCAGTTCATGAATGTTAATCGGCAGTAGCGACAAAATCTAAATCCGTTGGATATTCACCTCAGTTAACAATTTCCTTTGTAAAGATACACTTTTTCGCCACATCGAAAAAACAAATGCACGACAATCCTACCACCGGTAGAAAGAATTCAATATTTTCGATGAAACTCAGATCTTCAACGATTCACTTTCAGCGAATTCATTAACACAGAAGCTTCATGCTGTGGGCTTGCCATCTCGATTCAAACTAACAACAGACTTTCGGAATGTAATAAAAAAAACTCTCCTACTGACATAAAAAAAAAATAACTTCAATTTTAACGGCAAGTAAATGTGGCGTGTTAAGATAAAAAGATATTGTGATGAAAGTGTTAGCAACAAACTGTAGACTACCAAACGTACAACTTTTTGTTTATTTGCGGGTGTGCATGTTTGGTTTATTAATCAAAAAGAATCTGTCTGCTCATCACTACCGTTTTCTCCAGCTCTTTTAAGCGAAAATTCCTGCTGTTCAGTCTCTCAGAGTTGGCATCTAATCCTCACTGAAACTTTTTCCGATAAAATGTTAGTTTATAAGCGCAAATAAATATTTTCCGAGCTTTGAAATTAAAAATTATTCAGATGTTTAAAAATCATAAACATAAATAATAGTTAGCAATAATTATAAATAAACAACTTACATAGATTAAACTGCGAGAACGTTGTATCTACAAACCAAACTCAAGAAACGGTTTCAGAGTAGTTACAATAAGGTACTTTAACAAACTTAGTTGTAATCACAAATTCTACTTTTGGATCCCTGGTAAATGAAATAATGAGAAGTATTATTACAGGCTCAAACAACTGTAAGGACTGGAAGTAGCCATGGATTTTCCCTCTTAAGGAAATAATAAGTACAGTAGTATTTGTGCTCTGGAAATCCCCAACTAATTAAATACATGATAGAATTGGCTATTTGACTATATTTTGAAAATGGTTTTAAATAGTTTATTGATACACGTTATTTACCGAGTACTATTTATTTTTTGACAAAAGTGCTTGTTTTACGTAAAATTCAACGTTAAAATTTAGAGTATTTGAAAGCCCGCCAAAACATTTGGTTTGTTTCTCTGAATTTGTGTATAAATTGTTGGAAATATGGTTTATAAATAGTGTGTAGTATATCAATCTACGGCCACAACAATAAAAACTCTCTAATTAAACATAAGTGTTCCCGCATTAGCTGAAATAAGAAAAAAAGTCGCTGCAACTTGCTCATAGAAACCCAGACGACATTGCGACTAAAACGCATATCGTTTACTGTAAATACAATTTGCACCATAATTTCTTTGGGATAATGTAGTACGCTGTTTAAGGCGAGTATCAGTAAAGTTAGGCTTCTTAGGTTCGATCCTCGCTTTGGAATATGTTTTGTTATTTGTGAGCTTTTTCTTTAGATACTAGTTGCTGTTGGTAGCGCCGTATATTCTTTTTCTAAAATCCAACAAAACATTATTTTTTTTTTCCAAATGTTTCACAAATTTTTGGATAGCAAAAGTATTATGAACATTTGAAACATAACCAAAAACGACTTCAAAACTGAAACTGGACGTTACTTGCACACCGATAAAAAGTTTTTAAAAAACTGAGAATTACTTGCTCATTAAAAGTAAATACCACTTAACTACATGCATTTATGTCAGAAAGGAAACATACAGTTGTATCGTCACGTAAAAATTCCAACAAAATGTAATCAAAGCGTTTCGGAATTGTTGTGAGATTAGTGTGCATTGTTATTGATAAACTAAATACTATTATTCACCGCCGCGTACTTGGGTTTTGTTGTTATGATGGTATGTTTCAAAATTAAAAGCAGGAGGTTATCTATTTGTAAATGTTTTCTTGTATGACAGCAATTTATATTTCAAACGGTTGCATGACGTTTTATACTTCTTCTAATAAAAAGATGATTCTGTAAAGCAACAAACGGCAAACAGAAACAAAACAAAAATGTACACACGAAAAAAATATTATCCTAATCAAGGTTCGAATATAATGAAGTGATCCCTATGTTAGGAAAGCGACTTCTTGACCCTACTGTGGCCGTTTGTGTGAGGTACCCACTCACCAGTCATTACTGAGTTATATTATTACATTATTAATTGATTGTAAATAAATTTATAATTTTATTTGTAGTATAGGTCTTCCAACATAGTAGTTTGTGTAGAACGGGGTAGTTATAAGTTAGTTTAGCAATTTCATGTTGCGAGAGTTGGCAGTACGGTATGGTTGTGTTGGCGCGGAAGGAACAAGCCAATATGGCGAGAGAAACTGTTTTTGGCTAGCATAGGGTGAACATGTGGAGAAACTGATTTCGGCTAGCGTAATGCAAATATGTACAGAATAGTTTCAGTGAAAGCATTGTATCTTGTGTGAATTTTTGAGTGTAATAAATTGTGAATTATAGTAAAAGTGTGGCGAAAATCATTTACATAGCATTAGAATATCCGTTGCGCAAATTGAGAGATGATTGAGTGTTTAGTAGTAAAAGTTACTTTATATGAATACAAACGGCGAGGTGATAGCAACTACCGTAAAAAGGCACATTAGGGCCAAGTGCCAGTAAAGCGGGCTATCAATCTCTCTTGTCGCAGTCTAAATAACGGAAAGGAGGACCTCGCATAGTGGCGACGAATCTGCCAGGATAAGTATATTGCAAGCGCAATATATTGCATTTATTCAAGAACGACCTTGGATATTCTTCGACGGGAGCCAGCAATTTTTGGAGCAGAGGTTAGCAGACGAGAAGATCATCGCAGCATTGGCAAGTACAGAAATTCAATATAATTTTCCGAAAGAGTGGCAGCAAGCAGAATTTGATACAATGACTTCCGTAAAATAAAACCCCGGTAATGAATTTATAAAAAGTGATTTAAGTTCCTTTAAAGAACGAACAGTTAAATGCAACAGTTTGAAAACGATTGAAAATCAGAAGTAAACTTTTGTTAATTTCGGAAGAATTAAATCTGTAAATTTGTCATAAGAATGGTTGTGGAAATTAAAAAATTTGTCCAAATTAGATTTAAATGCTGAGAAGACCTTAGTTAAGCAAATAAAGAAATTTTTTAAGCAATAGTGGGAAGGGTTTTATTTAATTTGGTAACTGAAAGATAAATGCATGTGTAAAAGCCATTGTGATTTGTAATGTTATGTTGATGCATATTTTTTGTGTGTTGTAAAATTTATGTTTGCAGTGCTGTGGCCATTTCTGTGTAAAGTAAGTAATTCATAAAAGGTTGTCTGTGTTCAAAATGGGTTTCTGTACCCATTAAAGAGTATTTCTGCGTCGGAAAGCGGGGTTGTGAAAATTTTGGAAGTGATTTTATGTTTGTGTTTTGCGTGTGAATTAACGAGATATTTCAGTAGTAATATTATTTTATTTGGCGGTGAATAAGTAAAATGGAAGTAATTAAGGACAAATCCTCGGGTTGCAGTGATAGATTAAATTCTAAAAATGGGGATAATGGTAGTATTGTTTGTAACAATGAAGATTCAGGGTTTGTCGAGCATTCAACTGAAAGGGAGGGAAGTGGAGTTAACTTGACCAGCGAGTTTATTCAACTGAAGCCATGGAGGAAGGAATTATATGGAGGAGAAGTGACGTTAAATCGGTGAAGCAAGCAGTAAACTCTCCCGCATGGTGGCAGCACCGGCAGCGACCATATGGCGCTTCCCAACAATTAAGGTGTTCACATTGTGGTAGATGCAGTGATTATTTCATTTAGTATTGTGTATAAGTGTTTAAAAATGCCAGCTTGTGTTGCGTACGGTTGCACAAATAGGCCAGACAGGAAAGAACCTGGAATATCATTTCATAAGTAAGTTGAATTGTAATTATCGTTGTTGAAGTGAGCGGTAGACACCGCAAACTTTGCAGCACGTCTATAAATATTTAGTCATAGCTCACAATGGGATGACTTTGTTCTCAAATTTTTCTTGGTGTAGTGTAGAAAATCAGCAAACTTGCTATTTTGCACATAATAGACTAGCATTATTTTTTAACAAGTGTTTAAAATGAGATTTAAAGGGGCGTGTTTTACTTCGCGATTCAGTGAATTTACTATTACGATTTCTTTCGTCACGTTGCTGATTATACTGACAATGGATGATGAAATTAACTGTTATGTGAGAAGCTGTGAGTTTTATTAATTTTTTAAATAGCTATTTCAGGCCATTGACTTAGGTTATTTTTAAAGCTTCATATAAGACTTGTTTCTGTTTGTAAATACGTCTATACCTATTTTTACCGATTTTGAAATCTTTCTCATCTATTTATGTCGAAACAGGTTCATGCAGAAATAAAAATGGGCTTCATAAATAAAGAAGTTATTGGCCTTTGAACAAAATCAATTTGGGGAATGTGTTTCTAATTTAGTCTTTTTACAATTGTCCTAATAAGTAGGGCTGTGAAATTAGACAACACATCTTGATCAAGAGAATGTTCATTAAGGTGACTGAATAAACATTTTATTTCTGGTACCAGCCTACAAAATGTCTGGGTTGCTCATCCCTAGAGTGGGTCCTCTTACTTTTTTTCTGGTCTAGGACACATTTCAGACTAACCACAAGTGGTAGTAATAAAACTGAAATATCCATTCTGCATGTCAACCATGTAATCATTGTGTCTTTGACAGAATTAATTTTTGGTCCAGCCTGCATCCAAACCTAAACCCCTCAATTTGGATGTTGTATATCCCCCAAACTAAGCAAGATATCGAAAACATTTATTCCTTATTATCGAGTTTTTTCGTCGTGTTACATAAGAATCCATCATTAAATTTGACTTTTGCGAAATTTGTCTTCTGCATTTCAACTCAAGACACCTCACTTTTGAGACAGTATATCTCGAGAACTAGGTGAAATATCGAAAAATTTTACTCTTTATTTTTTATTTGTCTCGTCGTTTTAAATAAAAATTCATCATAAAATTTGACTTTGAATAATTTTTTCTTCTGAATTTCAACCAAAACCATTTCACATTTGAGACAGAATATCTCGAAAACTAAGCAGGATATCAAAAAATTTTATTCTTCATTTTTTATTTGTCTCATCGAGTTACATAATAATCCATCACCAGATTGCGGCGTCACGTTTATCCTAGAGTCCCCTTGAGGTGTTTGTAGATATTCCCCGTGTTTGTTGGGAAGCGGTCAAGCCCCCATCACTCCGGCCATGCCCCCCCACTCCTCCGCCGGCCTGCTTCACTCCCATGCGTGGTAAAGGTCTCTTGCGTCGTCTCCATATTATTCCTTCCTCCATGACTGAAGCTAGCTGCCTTAGTCTCTGTGACGGCATGGGGGGAAGCGGAGTTATGTATTCAACCAAAGATAGTATTGATGTAGATGTTAAAGATAGTGATATTTGTGAAGTCGAGTCAAAGAGTTTCATGATTAGTGCGATGTCAACACCAATACCGGTTAATCAAATTAATATTCAAGAAAAAGAGATGGGTAATAAACAAATTGATGCTCAGAGACAGAAATGCGGCGAGATGTCGATGCTAATTGTTTTATTGGAAAAAATGAGAGAAGAGTCAAAACAAATCGCAGAAAAAATGGAAAGAAAAATTACCGAGACTTGTAATGATTTTACCGAAAAAATTAAAGAAGAAGGGCAGATTTTAAGGCAGGATATGTTGTTGAAAATGGATAGATGTATTCAACAGTCGGAAGAAAAATGTGACAGGAAGATAGAGAGTGTAAGACAAGTATTAAAAGAAGATATCAACACAAAAATAGAGAAAGAAATGTCAATGGTGTATGATTATGTAGTGTGTCTGGTGCAACAAAAGGTGGAAGAAGCAGTGAAGAAAAATAGGAAGGAAATACAAGAAGAGCATATAGCCATGCAGGAAGAAAATAAGATAATTTATGAAAACCGAAAGGACTGTGCAAAAGGGATTGAAGAATTAAAAGAAAAAGCTGAAACCAACTACAAACAAATTTACCGGCTGGGAGAAAGATTTATGATTATGGATAAGGAAGTGAAAGGAGCATTTAACCAAGTGGATGACCAGATGAAATCAGTCAAAGAAGAGGTGAAGGAAGAAGTGAAACATCTAATTAAGAAATTTGGGGAAGAAGAACGGCGAAATTTGACTGCTATGGGGATTGGTGGTATCATCACAAACCAGATTAAATTACCGGAAGTAAAATTTGAACCGGAAAAAGTAGTGCATCCGGTAGAATTTGCTCGAGCTTATAAGAATGGATTACCTTGTGAGTGGTCAGACTTGGATAAGATAAGATATGTAAAGAATATGCTACGAGGGGAAGCTTTTGTATGGAGCTGTGGCAGTGTTGAAGAATGTAATAATTTCGAGGAATTTTTTAAATTATTTTTGAACAAATATTGGTCACAGAGAAAACAAAGGAATGTGAGGAGAGATTTTTGGAATTGTCGCTATTATAGTAGACGTGAGGGTAGCATGAAGAATTTTTGTGAAGCAGTAATGAAAGAATTGTGCTACCTGGATCAAGAAGTCGGTGATGATGAAAAAATAGAAGTTCTGTTGCAAAAATTGCCTAGGGCTGTCCAAGAAAAGCTAGTAGTAGTTCAATGGAATAGTATAGAAGATTTTTTGGAAATAGTTGAAAGGTTGGACCGCTGGAGTAGTGCGAATGTGCAAAGCCTGAGAGGGGATAAGAGGAATGACTATCGAAGTTATAACGGGTGAAACCAGATGAATCCACGGGACGATTATACCAGAGACAGAGGTCAAGGAAATGGATATCACCGAGAAGAACAGTATAACAGAACTTCTGGAGATTGGAAGAAAAAAAAACATTACGTTGTGGGGGCATAACATTGAGCAAGTAAGGGAGAGAATGAAGAAGAAAGCAGAGGAAAGGAAGAGAAAGCACGACCAGAGAAGTAAACCTGTTGAATTTAATTTGAACGATTTGGTATTGGTGAAGACGCAAGAGAGGTCTTGTCAGATAAATGCGGAAATTAAAAAATTCTTTAATGTGTTCCATGGGCCATTTCGAGTGGAGGGAAAGCCATATAAGAATGCCTATTTTCTCGTGTGCCCGAAGTCAGGAAGGAAGTTTGGGTTGCGAAATGTGACTGATTTAAAGTTGTACAAGGTGAGAGAGGAGAAATGATTACAATGTAATATATTATAAATGTTAATAAACTTCTGTTACTGGACTATAGCAAAAGACATTGAGTGAGAAATTGTAAAGAACCATGGTGTAATGGAAAATGTGTAATTTTGTTACAAAGGCGTAATGCCTGGTGAAAGGGTTGAACTTTGCCCCAAATAATCAACTTTTGTGGTTACAAAAAAGTGCTAATTAGTGGCAAAGTGGGGGCATGTGTGAGGTCCCCACTCACCAGTCATTACTGAGTTATATTATTACATTATTAATTGATTGTAAATAAATTTATAATTTTATTTGTAGTATAGGTCTTCCAGCATAGTAGTTTGTGCAGAACGGGGTAGTTATAAGTTAGTTTAGTAATTTCATGTTGCGAGAGTCGGCAGAACGGTATGGTTGTGTTGGCGCGGAAGGAACAAGCCAATATGGCGAGAGAGACTGTTTTTGGCTAGCATAGGGTGAACATGTGGAGAAACTGATTTCGGCTAGCGTCAGAATATTGTTTCAGTGAAAGCATTGTATCTTGTGTGAATTTTTGAGTGTAATAAATTGTGAATTATAGTAAAAGTGTGGCGAAAGTCATTTACATAGCATTAGAATATCCGTTGCGCAAATTGAGAGATGATTGAGTGTTTAGTAATAAAAGTTACTTTATATTAATACAAACGGCGAGGTGATAGCAACTACCGTAAAAAGGCACATTAGGGCCAAGTGCCAGTAACGCGGGCTATCAATCTTTCTTGTCGCAGTCTAAATAACGGAAAGGAGGACCTCGCATAGATGTCAGAAAGGCAACATACAGTTGTATCATCACGTAAAATTTCCAACAAAATGTATTCAAAGCGTTTCGGAATTGTTGTGAGATTAGTGTGCATTGTTATTGATAAACTAAATACTATTATTCACCGCCGAGTACTTGGGTTTTGTTGTTATGATGGTATGTTTCAAAATTAAAAGCAGGAGGTTATCTTTTTGTAAATGTTTTCTTGTATGACAGCAATTTATGTTTCAAACGGTTGCATGACGTTTTATACTTCTTCTAATAAAAAGATGATTCTGTAAAGCAACAAACGGCAAACAGAAACAAAACAAAAATGTACACACGAAAAAAATATTATCCTAATCAAGGTTCGAATATAATGAAGTGATCCCTATGTTAGGAAAGCGACTTCTTGACCCTACTGTGGCCGTTTGCTACCTGTCATTCATTTCCAAATAATATTAGGTATAAAAAAATCAGGTGCTCGCCAGAGATTGGAGTGTACCCTATTCTGAGGGAAGCGACATCCAGATCTCAATGTATTATTATTGAAACATGAATTATTGAATTAACCAAGCAAAATGAAACATTACACGACTGGATGGGGTCTAGTGAAAACAAGGTTCACAATCTAACTTTACGATTTACTTATGTATTTGAATTGATTACTTGACAAAATTTTAAAAAGATTAATTTTTTTTTTTTTTAATTCACTTTTTCTGTGGAGCAAGAGAG
This sequence comes from Vandiemenella viatica, assembly GCA_031002005.1. Taxonomy (NCBI): domain Eukaryota; kingdom Metazoa; phylum Arthropoda; class Insecta; order Orthoptera; family Morabidae; genus Vandiemenella; species Vandiemenella viatica. The sequence continues at coordinate 98,867,960 of JARYHS010008074.1, read as the reverse complement.
TCTGTCTCAGGGCAATATCTAGGGTAAACAATGATGATGCAATAGTTCCTTTTTCTGAATGGTGGTTACCGTGCAGGCGAATCTAAGTTGTGCAGTCGGTGGGTTGACCAGCTCTCCATCACGGCCGGCTGCCTCACTGCTGTCTCTCCCGTGGTCAGCTGGTCGGTCGATCTACACCTCTCCGTCGGTAGCCAACAAGTCCCCTTGTCTTCCGTGCTGCCGGAGGAAGCGTCGCTTTCCACCCCTTCTTGATGACGTCTGCCAATGTCTGTCTTTGCAGGGAAGCTCTTTTCGCTGGTTGGCTCAGGACATGCAACAAAACCGCCCTTTTTTCATACTAAAAATACAAATTTTTCCTATTAGCTGTTCTCTCTGGCCTCCCTTCACCCTTCGTTCTTGGATACAGATTTACTAATTTTTATTTTATTTGTTTACCGAAACAGTCCAGGCTGCTCTTGAGCTGTGGTCCCGTCACGGGATTGTTTTCTGCCATCCGTCACATCTAATGGCAACACTCAAGGGCTGGCGTCCTCCAATCACAACAGAACCCCCCCTGAGACCGACACACTCACGACAAGAAAAGAAACACGCACATATATTTTCCATTCCGATCATTACAATAGGATCTTCAAATTCCTATACCGCTCTTTAACCATGCAGTTACCTGGACATCATGGCATCGTTACTTTATCTTCTCGTTAATAGTTAATATTTTAACATCACAGTTTCTACATGCGTTGAATTGAACGCGGTCGGTAAAAAAAATTATTTATCTATCCGAAGTTAAGAAATATTGTTAATAACATCCAGTTATTTAACTGTTATGCTTACCTTGTACTAAACTTGCATTTTTCTCGTAAATATCTCCTAAAACAACTAACTTAATTTAAAATTTTAGTCATTCTTATGAAGGATTTCTGTTAATCTCTAACTTCTAGTTTAAATATAAATGATTCTCGAATTGAAGTTATTACATTCTCAAGCTCGGTATAATAAAAGTCATTGGTAATTTCTATACCTAGTCCGACAAATAAATTTCGGTATTTTTCCGCTGTAGGCTTCTACAAATTGTCCTTCATTTTATATTCAATACAAAATCGTATTAGTAACAAGAGATAACCAGCAACAAATAGTTGAAAACTCGGATAGCGGGAAACACTCCATACGCAGCCGCAGCGCCTACCGGCAGGTGACGTCACTAAAGCGATCTCCAATCAGAGAGCGTTTTCGGTCACGTGACAAGTGGGAAGAAAATTTTTATTTTTATTTCGCAAGCGTGGAACTTCTCCAGCTACTTTTCCGCAGTCCATATCTGTAATCGGGGAAGTCTCTCATCTTCCCAAGGGAGCTACTGAGGGAAATTATGAAAACATCTCACCGGTAGACATCCCGATACGGACCTGGAGACGCCACCTGTCTGACGGCAACCCTCGCAAGTGGAAACTCTCCATTGCTGTCTTCCTAGATGACTACAAATTCGTCTGGGTTATACCCACCGACGACCTTTCGACTTTTGAGAAAGTCATGACGGCACCTGAGCACAGCCACTACGCCGAGAAGATTCTCCCGCCTGGGGTAACCGTGTGGCCGGAAGCACTGGTACTTCCAACCATGCTTTCGGGCCATTACGTCTTCGAGAAATACACTTTTCTTCTGAGGAAAAGGTTTAGAATCTTCGGCTTCGACCCAGATGGAAACTCCACCTACTCTAAGAAACCTGCTCCAAGCAGGCCGTCGCCACCGGCAACACCCAAGCTTCAAGATTCAAGCCCGACAACATCCAAGCCTCAAGCTGCCACGCCACCCTCACCTGAAGCCATGGCGCTTGACAACAACCATCTCGCAGCACAAGAAACCACCGAGATCCAACAGGATGAAAAGGGGCCCGTCCTACCGCTTACCGCATACTACGAAGGGAACTTCATAGAACTGCTGACCGCCTTCTTCAGGGAAACAGGAGACCACCTCCACTGCTTCCCAGTCAAGGAGGGGCTGCGCTTCCTACCGCAGCACCCAACGCAACTCCGTCGTCTGACGGAATTCCTGAACGGGCGCGGCGTCCGCCACGCCCCACAGTTCCCTCGGCGGCCAAGGAGACTGGTCGTCCGCGTGCTTCCGGCTGATGTGCCTGAGGAGACGGTGGCCGCTGACCTCAACAGCGGTGGTATCGTCGCATTGGACGTTCATCAGATGCGTCGCCCGGGCACTGAAGATCGTCTCCCGCTCTACACGTTCCAGCCAACGGAGCGTGTACCGCGGGCAAAGAAGACGACTACTCTCCTTGGACATAAGGTCCATCTGAAAGTAAAGAAGAGACCACCGCTCGCCCTGGCTCAGTGCTTTCGCTGTCAGGGCCATGGTCACCTGGCCCGCGACTGCACAGGACAGGAGCTGTGCGTGAGATGCGCGGGGACTCACAATGTTGCAAATTGCAACATTCCAAGAGATGGAAAACCTACATGCTGCAACTGTATGGGAAACCACCCAGCATGCTACAGTGGGTGCCCAATGAAGAGAAACCTACGTGTTGACAAGTCAACGACCACTCAACGCAAGCCGCTCATCGATCCTAAGCTCCGGCACCAACCTAGACCTTTGCGGCAACAGACCATTCTGCGGCAGCAGCACAACCAACGTGCCACGCTGAACACCGACAGTAGATGCCAGCTAGAATCCATGATGATGCTACTGCAGCAACAGCACCTGCTAATGACTCAGGTCATAGCAAATTATGCAGCCTACCAGGAAGTGACACATCCAACAATGCCACAGCCACATAGAAGACAACATTAGATGATCTGGAAGGAGATGCAATCAATTGCAAGAACTTCCACACACTCTGGGACAGCAGACAACCCAGAAGATTGTGGCCTGGTGAAAAACAATTCATCTTCCTTTTCAAATTTAACAAAAATAGCTTCCTTAAGCATTAATCTACGCGAATGACTACAATTTATTATATATTTTGAATACTGTCAAATAGCCTATTCACACTATTGCAAATATTACCTCCCCTCCACTCTATTCCATGTTAACATGGGTGAAATTAATGTGTGTTTCTGGACATGATTTTATATTATCTGGAGTATGGTAATTTCTAAAAGGCTTCATCCATTTTTTTACATCTTTTATTGCAAAAATGTCATTTCTGGTATGCAATACAGACATCACATAGCTCATTTGCTGCAACACTGACATAACTCAAAAACGTCAATTTTATAGAAATTTTATTGAAATGTCTTGTGTGAATCAACTTTATGCATTCACTAGAAAATAACTTATCTGCAAGTTATATTGAAATAATACAACTTAAAAGAAGGGAAAATGTGTACTATCAGTTGTAGTATTTACGAGAATGACCCAAGACAGCTCGTTTTTTTAGTCACTGACGCAGCAAATGAGTGACATGACGGGAACAAGACTAAACATGAGAGTAGAGGGGTGGGGAGAGAGGCGCGCTTAGTGTACTACCCAGTGAGCTACTGTAGACTTCATAAAAAACATGATTTCCATCAAATCAAAGTTGGACACAGGCGCTTATACTTCAACATTACGGTCGGTTGTTAAAGCCTTAGAAATTTATATAGCAAACAATGACTTGTGCATATGTAGACATATAAAAATAGCCATTGTGGTAAAATGTACATGGAAATAATACACATATAGGAATAAGAAACAATGCCTTATATGTGTCAAATGTTTATATTCCTTTCTGCTTAATGCCTGTCCTGGAGATTTTATGAGAGATTTGTCGGATTGCATGGAGTCTGGTAGATACCAGCTATCGATCAAACCTGATATTTAGGTGTACAGGATTTCGGTGTCCAGTCCAACCATCCAGATTCCGGTTAGCCATGGTTTCGCGAAATCGCTACTGCTTCCTAAAAGCGACAGCTGGTAGCCCCCATTTGTTTCCAACCCTCTCCTGAATACAATGATTTCATTGTTTATGAACGTGAAGTATCCGTCCGCAAAAAGGGGTGAATATCAGGGACGATACTATAAGAGAGAAAATTTACTGGTCGTCCTATGCGAAAATTCGTCAGAATATACTATCCATTTTTCATCAGGTTTCAAAAAACAATTCCAAAGATTTTAACGGACTGATATCAATTTACAGGCTTTATTTTACATAGCTTCACCTGTATGTATGAATGTGACGGAATCTTTCAATGCAATTTTCACCAGCGTCCAGTTGTTCGGGGTATTTGAAAATTTGCACACGTATTCAGGAACAATGAAAATACAATAATTTCTCAGGAACGTCCTGATATTCTCATTAATTTGACAGTAACCATAGAAAAAGGGCTGAATGTTATGGAATTTTCAACTGAATTTTAGTCCAATTCCAGATGTCCAATTTGTTTGAAATTTTCCACACGTATTATAAAATGACGATACAATAATTTCATATCTACGTCCTGAAATTTCTATTACTTTGATAGTAATAACAGAAATATGGTTGACCTTCCACTTCTGTGGGGTGACAGCTGAGTCTGTCAGATGCGCATCCTTCCACCTATTCGAAGTGAGCTCAAATCCGGCCTTTTGCTAAACCTTTGACTAATGATTCACAAGAGTTTTGACTCTGGGGAAAACTGGCTGCAAAACTTCAATAGCAGTTAAATCCTTCAGTTCGTATTCATAACACGTTTTATATTAGCTTGACCTGTATATATATATATGTGTGTGTGCGTGTATGTATGTTTGTATCTATGGATGTATGTATGAATGTAAACGAATTTTTTTAATTTAATTTTCTCTAACTTCTATACCTGAGAATTGTTTGAAATTTTGTAAACGCATTAAGAACCGATGACAAGGCAATAATTTTATAGCTATGTCTCATTACTTTGACAGTAATAACAGCAACATTTTCCACCCTCCAGTTTTGTGCAGCGAGCGCTCCTTTCCACTAATTCGCGGTGAGCTAGTCACCATTTGCTACACCTTCTACTTAAACGTGGTGTCATTGGTTTACCTAAACTATTCGCCGTGGCCGTGGCACCGTCACTGCCTTGTTTTACAGGCAGAGTGTTTGTACGAAGACATTTACTCCATCGGAACTGTGACGTTGCAGTACGTTACTGTTGGTCCGTCGTGTTTTATGGTGTCAGTTTCTTAATAGGCTTAGTGGTCTTCTATGTTTGTCGGCACTATTATCATAGCGACCAATTGGGTTTACCACTGGGTTTTTACATTGCCTTGAGCTTTTGTAGAATATTTCCGCCAGTTGACGGAAGCTCTCCTTCACTTTTGGTATTCCGGCTGCCTCATGGAGTGCGTCCGTGGGGAACCTGTGCGGAAGATGAAGGGCTCCCTTCAGTGCCCTATTTTGAATTTTCTGGAGCTTTCTTATTTGACAGTCTATAGCGTTTGCCCACACTGGACATACGTATTCCATGATTGGGCGTACGAGAGAGGTGTATAGTTTTACTCCTGTAGATGGGGCAAGTTTGCTATCCCTGTTCAGTATAGGATATAGGTTTTTGTAAACTGGTGCTTGTTCTCCGTCTGACGTCATTGATGTGGCTGATCCAGTTTAATCTCTTGTCGAGACTCACCCTTAGATAACGTACTGTGGGGGACCATGGAATATCACTACCATACAGGCGAAGCATTGGGTCCGGATGCGTTGGTCGACGGCCCCTGAGTCTCTTGGTTATAATAATGACTTGTGTCTTGGTTGGATTTATATAAATGCGCCATCTCCTAGCCCAAGCCTCAGTTACCTACTTCCTGTAGGCGCCGAGTTTGGTTTACCTAAACTATTGCTCGGCGAGAGAAGGTATTGTCAGAAGCACCACTTTCTACTCATACGCGATGAGCGTAAGTCCCGTCTTTTGCTAAGACTCTCACTTGGGTGTAATATGAGCGGTTCACCCTCCTCTTTTAATCGATTAGGGTTTTGAATACGGGAAAAACTGGCTGCAAGACTTCAGTGGCAGCTACATCCATCTGCTCATATTCGTTTAATACCTCTAAGTCATTTTGTTACTCAGTAACGAAGAAACAACTAAGCCAATTTTCGTCATTACGTATGTGGAAAAAGTGAACTTGATTCTTTTACATATACATCTGATTTATTAATTCAAGATGGCTTTCTGTTGATTAATATTACTTGTTAACTATTTAAAATAACTATGTGATGAAGATCGATTATTCCACCGTCCCCTCTCCCAAATAAACCTTGAAGTGATTAACATTAAGCTACTTCGACACTGAGTATAAGGTAACAATTTAGAATTGTCAAAATCTTATACAACAGTCCATTTAATCCAAATATTAATCAAAACCTGCTTGAAATAGCTAATTACACGCACTGTTTTCTGAACTTTACCCACAAACTTAACGTTGAACTTCATCCGCCAAGTTTTATACTAGTGACGAGACTCCCAAGAGACGCGACTGACGGCCGACTTCCTTGCTGGTCGCTTGAGACTGGAAGGGTACGTGTAGGATACACATCTCCTGGGAGTGGCGTCGTTTGTGTTTTTCGTCAGTACACAACATTGGAAGTGATATCCCAGATACTTTCAAGATGTTCAAGCATCTGTCAGGTAGCCTGGGAACTACGCAGTGTGAAGTGGGTCCTAATGTTAATTACGCTATGGCGCTTCTTGGTTAGGATTTCGTGCTATGCTGTAGTCCTTTTGCCGGTAGGATTACTGGGATAGGAAAGGCTTCGACAGGGGTGTGCAACATATAAGAAACTCTGTCCCTCGGTTACTAACACCACATGAAATTATTATTAGTGGAGGGCTAACCACCCTGTGACTTTAGAATTAATTTATTAAACAGTCTGTAAGAAAAACATTGAAGCAATCATAGTTGTGTGACAACTGCAGAAATTTTTTTGTAATTAAAGCAATAAACTAAATTCATATGGTCTTACGACCTGGTAAAAGCGATTCGTATTCTGACTATGTCATAGATGACTGAACCATGGAGCTTCCCTAGCATGCTCGTGATCTGCATTTACGATAAAAACTTTAAATCTACTTGTTTACAAACAGAACAGTCTGAAATTAGTTTTCATATTATGCATGTTTGTCTGAAAATGAATTAAAAATGGAAACAAATGTGTTTTATATATCACAGTCCCCCGGTTCGAATCCCGGGCCTGACAAAGAAAGGAACTTTACACACATCCAGAATTGCGTTTGAACCCGAAGACCTAACAAATCACAGGAAGGTACCGTAAGCAATGTGTCAACAAAACCACTAATATTTCCGAATTTCTGTTAAGAATGTAGATCGGCCTTTTCTCATTTCCGGCCATGAGCTCCAGGAGGTGTAATGTACATCTTATCTGCCCTCCCAGTGATGGAAACCTGTGCTATGTCACCGATTAACAGCAGGTGAATTAATCTGATGACAGGAATTGAATTATTTCGATTGTGATATGAAGTAAACTGTAAGTTATCCTGGCACTGGTCGCCAAATGCTAATTACCAATATTATACTGGGAAATGGTCAGCCAGTTCTGAGTTAAGCACTCCGTTATTGAACGATGGCTTGTTATTTAGACTAGAACGTCCCAAATTCTCCTCTTTCAAACAATTACAGTCGAATAAACAATTTCAGAGGTACTTTGACATAGTCTGCAAAAAAAAAAAAAAAAAAAAAAAAAACTCGGTGTTCTGGTCGAAGTCTAGTGAATTTAATTGATACCTTTCCTGGGCACAACTTTTATAACATTTATGTTACATTGAAACAAGTTTCCGATACATTTCACACACTGTTTAACTTTTTTTACCGATACCTTGTTCTAGCGACATACAACCTTCTCCAAGCGGGGTGACACACACTCTGCCCCGCACTGCCATGCTACAATTCAGGCGCCCAACCAACCACCCCTGCCCGCACTGCTATGCTTGTCGACATCAAAGATTGCTGCTTAAATATAATGACCCAATAATACCCCGTTTTCTAAACAAACTACAGTCTACGAAAACCCAACAATATTACAAATCAAGTTACAAACATTAATACAATTATTTAGGATACTTATAATTAATAAATGAAAAATATTTCAATATTAACAATAATAGTAAATTTACAACAAAAATTTATTTGGGAAGGAGGGGGGGGGGGGAAAGTTAGTGAAAATATTGCAAAGGTTCACGGCGTTAAATCAAATTATGGGGAGAAGCAACGGTTCTGCGCTCCAGCAGGTTTGCTACCACGATTATGGTGTCCTTCCTACAACCTGTTCATGGGCACCAATGATTTGAAATACTAATGCAGGACTAGTGTTCCATCCCTTATTTTAATTTGTGCTTAAACATTATTAAAGCCGAATAAACGCTGTTGGCAACATACGAAAAGGAAATCTGTAATGGCCTCTACGTGGAAGGAACCATCCCAGCATTGACCTATAGCAAGGCTGTCTAAGCCATGGCAGCCTTATGGTCTAGAATATGCTAGCTCAAAAGCCTGTGCAAAGGTCTAATTCTTGTTTTTTTACTTTTTGATTATAATTTAAAAACCTCTGCAAAGTTTTCATTGACGGTTTTTGGGTTTTGATTGTAATTAAACCGTGTTAAATACAGCTTTGTTATATTTGAATACCTATTACAGCTATAGGCAAGGATTATATTGCCCGCAGTCTATCTTAAAATCGAAATAGTGGTTCGCCTCCAAAATAGATTGAGCAACCTTGACGTATAGTGATTTCAAGAAGCCATGGAAAAACGAAATCACTATAGCTAGACTAGAGATAAAAGCCCCTGAACTTTTGTATCACAATCTTGGTAGAACTTCCAAGCTTCCACAAATCACTCCATTTGAATGTGTAAAGGATGTTAATTTCAGTCATGGTTGATTTCATTTCTATTCCTTTGCTTGCCAGTTATCAAGAAATTTTCGGCTGTAATAATTCTCTCATCTACATAACGCTAAAAAGTATTGCATCCTCCAAGCAAATACGGAATATTTCTCTCTCTCTGCCCGAAGACTGCACAATTCAGAAAAATTGAATAACGGAGACACTGCTACAATCCTGCTTACAGTAACGTGATTATGAGACCAGTACTTAAAGTCATTTGAAAGAAGAAAGGAAACATTAACTATGTTGTGAAAGTAAGTGACATAAACATTTCCTTGCAGCAAAACGTCCTGAGCATAACTGATTGCATGTTTTCTCTAACTTTGACAGAGCTGCATGTGTTTGTTAATAATGTTGTCATTACTACGTTTAACGAGATGTGGCTTCGCGTAGAGCCATTAAGAGAGACATAAACGGCTGCGGTCTTCAATTAGTCGGTTGGTCGTTGGAATGATTTATGTGAGGGACGCTGGCAGCATTACTGATTGCATTTCCGCACGTGTCACTGACCTGCGCACTATTTCCTACTGTAGAGCTTTCTCTTTTTTTTTCGTTCAGTGCGAAAACCAGCGCGTATTCCCACAGTGGGAAGGAGCCGGGTTCCTTAATTGGTCCTATCATTGTTTGGCACAACGGATATCCCACGCGATAAAAGTGGCATGCTACAATTAGCCAATGGACTTCTTAACTAGGGAAATGTAACCTGATGTTCCAGAAACAGTTCAATTTTTTTTGTTTGTTTTTTTTTTGATTTTTTGTTGTTTTGTAAGTACATTTTGATGAAGCCATTTGTTTGTCGTCTCCAGTATGATTCTGTGGAAAAAAAAACCCTGTAATATTAAACCACTGGACCATTGCATAAATCATGACGTTAGCTCATAGAGCCATCATACATTCAGCAACAGATGAGAAAAATGAGCTTAATCCCTTATCTGGAACCAAAAATTAGGTATGACCTCAATTACTCAATTTTCATATTTACGTGTATATTCCTAGTCGTAATTTTACCCAGGGCAATATTAGAATAATAAATAGAGGAAGGTTGTACTTACGGATAGCATACAGTACATTTGGTGTATCAATCTTGTCCAAAATTATAGAATAGCTTCCAAACTATATTATAAAAGCAGGCTGCATCGGAATTTAGTATTATAGTGCCATACTATATTTGTTAGTTTTAGACTGTTGCGCGGCTACGGAAGTCTCATGCACATTTTCCAAAATACTATATAATTATTCATAAAAAATGTCTAATTATTCACACCTATGATGTATTGAAACTCCAGCGTAATCGGTTCGCTCAGGCTTCATATTCAGGAGGACGTGGATCCGAAGTTACATATTTGTGATTTCTCCTAATGTCATATCGTAATTTGCAACCCCCCCTATTATGAGTTCCGCTAGGTACGGTTCAACTAAAGTTAAATAATTAACTTAATTTTTAAACTCCCCAGTGGCTACTTACTGTTCCCTAAAACTAGCAACGCTTGGAGACTAGTTATTTTTTAATCCACTCAGTAATGGGATAAACTTTTAAAGTATAATAAAGATATTTGATATTATTTTTAAAATAAAAATGAACAAATTGAAACAATTAGGGGCCGTCCTTTAACTACGTGGCTCGATCTAGGAGAGAAGGAGAGGTTAGATAGAAAGCTGCGCTTAAGTATGGGGGGGTTTACGCGCCAAGCCACGAGGATTTTCTTTCATTTTATTTGTCACAGTTGAAATGAGGTAAAGAACACACAATGGCATTTAGATATTTATGTCCGTCATTCAATTATCTCCGTATGTAATTTATATATCCTATGCACTGTACCGCGTATGTAACTTGAGGTCGTAGCGTTCGGATGCACGCAGCCGACGAGTTTGATCTAACCGACACGCCACAGCGCATTACCAGTCGAAAAAGATTAGACGTGCCGTAGGTAGAATCAGTTTCGCTTACAAATGTCAGTCGCGATTTTCCAATGCAGTGACAATTCGTATTGTTTTGATTGTTTGAAATAAAACGGTTATGATTAGGATCGCCTGCTTGTAAGTACACCTCTAATTGATAATTCTAATTTTGCTCTGTCAAATGTTTTTTCCGTGAAACTTTAATTACAGTGCTAACTAAAGTGCTATTTCAAATTCAAAGTGTGTTGTGAAGTGGCGCTGAGCAAATAAACTTTACGAAGCTTATCGAGGGGGGAAAAAGAAACATCGAATTTTCACTATCCATTGAATTATGTAAATCTTTTAAGGAGATCAAAGAATCACTCCCAAATAAATTAGAAAGAAATGTAACATAACTGCAACAAAAGAAAAAATGCAGCTCTTCTTGATTTTTTTACGGGGTATGTAAAGTTTGTCTATTTAATCAATTAATAAACATTGATGAATGAAATAAAGAGAATGTGTTTTGTAACAATTCAAGAAGAAATGAATCACTAACTGTACCTGAGAAAGAGGGTTTTCCTGATATTTGATTATTTGCAGGAGTGGCTACTGTCAATATATGTGTCAGAATTTCATAATTGTAGAAATCTAAATATCCCAAATTTCGGTTGTGTTAATTATGTAAGCAACAATTATAATGATAGTCTGGTAAGAGAAAACAAAATAAAATATATTCTGTAATTAGTAGGGAAAAAAGCTACGTGCCACAGGGAAAGGAGAGGGAGTGTCGAGGTAAAAGCCACGGGGAGGGCGAGCTCAAGGGAGGCCAAAATGAAGTCGCGTAGTTTATGGACGCTCCCTTAAAATCAATCCAAAATATTACAGCCACTGCTTACACATTTGATACTACCTTCTTATTTAAGTACTCACTATTAAAAGTAATAAGTACATACTACGCCCACACTCACACACTATCACAACAATTTTGGGCTGTTCCGTTTAATTCCCTCTCATTCATTTAAATAACCACCACACTAATCAAATTCCAGTTAATACAGGGCGTTCGCCGGGAAACGCTACCCTCCCAGTCTGTTGCCGTCGGCAACTTGCTGGGACAGTGGAGCCAGCAAATCCCGCCACACGGCGCCGTGAATCACCGCACTGTTTAACAACTCCGCTGCCCCAACAGTGTTGTGAATAAACGTTTCTTTGCGGTTTGGCTGGTTTGGGGCTTCATACTCTTACTAATCTGTACCGTGTTTGAGTGTGAGTAAAATTATGTTTCGTTACATTTTGCAACAAAGAATATTTCTCTACGATACATATGTGAAGAAGAAGTCGTTTAAAAAGTGTCGCAGTAAATTTCGTCGTGAATATCCTGGCGCTTTACTGCCAGCTAAATCAACAATTCTGCGTCTGGTTAAAAAACTAAGAGAAACGGGTTCATTTTTTAACAAAAAGAGACTGTCGGTCAACCGTATTCTCACAGAGGAGAAAATTGACGATATCGCTTTTCGATTAGAACAGTCACCCAAAAAATCATTAAGTCAGTTAGGACAGCAGGCAGGCGTATCTAAGACGTCAGCTTGGAAAGTAACAAAGCTAGTTCACTTAAAGCCGTACAAAACAATTGTGGTGCATAAAATTACAGAAATAGACCAGGGGCCTAGGATTAGATTTTGCAACTGCTACCTGCCGGGTGTCCACGATGGCACTGTTGATCCGCAACTGACGTCTCATTTAAATGCTTAGCACATACAAGTTTATGAAGCGTAATTATTATGAAGTAGTCCGCGGCCGACGGTCGAAGAATGCCGGAAGCTGACCGCTCGCTCGCCGGGAGCAGTTTCTTCCTTGTAGCGCTAACAGTGGGTAGCGTTTCCCGGCGAACGCCCTGTATCATAACCACACTGATCAAAGTTCTGCTATAGTCTGTACGGCACTGTGGTCATTTTGCTTGTGCATATTACGGAGTAGCCTTAGGATATCAAACAATTTGTCCCCTGTATCATAATAGCTACCCATCCTGTCCTACAACTGCCAGTTTCATTTCTGTCTGGGATAGTCCAATTTTTATTTTGTACTCTCACTATACTCAGAGCGTGCACTGATACCGAAAAACAGTTCAAAAGCTGGTGGTAACTAATAAGCGCAAACAATAAAATCTTATTAGCGCCACCACATACACTGTAGCACGGTGGCACTTGTTGTTAATTAGAGGTCGCCGAAAACACCGCTGCCAGCGGGGCGTGTGATTGGCTGGCAGGCTCGGCACCTGCATTATTCATGTCAGAGGCTGAGCGACGATCGGGCTATTCCGAAAGAGCGATAACATCGGGCCGCCGTGTCATTTTCGGACACGGTATAAATTGGGAGACCTGTCAGTCGACCAATGGAGACGCGCTTCCTTCTCAATCACTGTGGTCATCGGAGCGAAAACCCGTAGCCATCTCATGTAAAGACGAGTCAGCCTGACTTTTATGCCTCACTAACTCAAAATAGACGCAATGTTATAGTTGTTTGCTTACGTATTCACACTCCAGGTAAACCTCATACTGCACCAACGATTTCGATCCGTGTCACCTTGGTCAAGTTTTTTGAAACTAGACGTTTCAGCAATTATTCTCTGGCTTTCATCAAATGACTACCAAGCAACAAACAGAATGATGGCTTAAATGACAGGTTAAAAAAAATTTAAAGACTCGATTTCACACGCGCAATCAAGATAACATTGACAACGAGCGCAGAGGTTTACGCAATCATCTGATTTCGATCCACTTCGTTCTTTTTTTTATTTTCTAGGATATAGTTCTGGCTGATTCCAGTCTGTATATCTGTCAAAATAAAGTGCTATATAAAGCGCAATTAAGCAGATGTTGCTACAACCATATAAAATTTTTCACTAAATTTGTATTAGGTCGAGAGATTAAAAACGTCGTTCTGTCGCTTAAAATTGGTTACGTGACAAAAGTTTTTGTTTCCATGACCGCAACACTGATGCTCTAATTATCCTTGGTTTTGTGATCCATGCAGCTTAGTGGTATCAAGAATTTTTCAGGTCAATCGTTATAGGTTTTCAGTTAGAACCGTCTGATCCGCCAAGTAGAACCGGTATAAGTTTCGGAGTAAGGAGTGGGAAGTTTTTATTGCTTTACGCCTCATCGTATTGGCGGTCGATAGTGGTGGGAAAGGAAGGGGGCCACTAAACGTGAAGAAATTCGGTCATGGTCTTTTGAAGGAATCATCCAGGAAACGGGAAGGATTTAGGCCTAGGTATTTGTAGGACCTGTAGTTCCATTCAGCTGGATGAGATTTCCCTAAACTATGGGAAACAGAAATCAGTATGCTTGGTCCAGGAATTGAACCTGCATACTGCCGAATGCCAACTCCAAGCGATAACAACTCACCCGCCAGCTCGGTGGAGAGCAATAGCGGACCTAGGCATTTTCCGAGCAGGGGCAAAAACAGAGATTTGCCGCTCCTTCGATCATTGTCGCCACTAGTGGTCATTATTGCCACCCATTTAATTAGGTGAGTCATTATTGCTCGCCACAGATTTTGCCTGGCAACTTTCTGCGGTACATCTAATGCAGTCATCATTCTCAGGAAACTTTTCAGCGTTAGACTGGGGTGCTGATACCCGAATAATTTTCGATGAAAAATAGATACTAATTTGTGTAAAATTTTATCTTCAGTTTATCGAATGTCCAACTTAAAATCAAAGTGACACATATCTTAACTTTTCCCCTTGGATCAGGGGTTGAACATTATTTGAATTCCCATCAAAGTTCAAGTAGCAATTTTTCCTTGAATCAAGTTCGTCCAAAGAGAGAGGTAGAAAGACAAACAAAACCGCAGCTAACGAAAAGGAAGTTTCTTCTCGTAGTCGAAATTATTTTTTCCTGTGATATAAAGGATATAATGTATAACGAAATATGCACCGAGATGGGAGGAGGCCAATTTGGCCTCCTACCTATCATTCGAGAGGACCGGGGTTAAACTCGGTTCGGCCATCCTGTCTGAGGTTTTCCGTGGTTTCACTCAGACACTTAGGCGAATGCTGGGATGGTTCCCTACAAGGCCACGGCCGACCTTCCATCCCCCTTCCGCGAATGCTGGGATGGTTCCCTACAAGGCCACGGCCGACCTTCCATCCCCCTTCCCTCCCCGTAGTAGTAGATTGGCTGAAATGAGTCCCCTATGACTCTCCAGCAGCCCGCCTCCCAGCCTTCTGCTGGGAGGAATGAAATTGTATAAAAAAAAAAAAAAAAAAAAAATACGCTATTGTAAATTTGGTACCTTTAGCTGTTTTCTTCAGTTTGTTATTATTTATTAATGATTTATAATGAGTAAATAGATTATCACATTAAGATTTTCTGCAACATCAGAGCTACTAGTGTAACATAATAATCTGTGAATAACACCTGACTTTATTTCTGTGAAATGTTAACCTTGTGTTTGCAGTCAAAGAACTTTTACCTTCAAGTTAGTTTAACATAATCTGTTAGCTGACGATTTTTAGAATACTCTGTTGGTTAAAAGTATAATGTCAATAATTTTTGGATCATTGTAGTGTTTTCCATTATATTTGTATTTTCAATTTTGTGCCACCGATAAAACCTGAAAGTGCCTTTGGTAATTACACTTATTTTAACTGTTAAATTGTATTCCATCCATTTCCCTTGCAGGCTTCTGTTCCTTGTGTGAGATTTTTCCCTAATAAACACACCGTTATTGTGTGTGTGCTTGTCTTTTTTATGGCTTTACGGCTCATCGACGTCGAGGTCATGTGAGACGGCAAAGGACTGGAAACAAGGAATGGGAAGAAATTCGACCATGATCTTTTGAAGGAAGCATCCTGACATTCGCCTGGAGTGATCTGGGAAACCATTAAATCTCAAATCAGGATGCCCCAACGAGGATTCGAACCGCCGTCCTCCCGAATGTAAAGCCAGAGCTCTAACCGCTCACCCACCACGCTTGGTATCTGCTTCTCCAGTGTAAGACAGATAGCCCTCACAATGTCCTTACTTCCCACCTCTATGGATTAACTGTATTTTCCTCCGATATTTAATTTTCTTTCTTTGTATATTATTAACATTGGTAAAAGAATTTAATTGGTAAAAGACCGAGATAAACGCTGGTAATATCATAATTCGTAATTATTAGTGGTATTTTTCTTAGTTAGGAACTACTTATGTACTGTACCTATACCGAGGAGCACCATAGATGACTAGGACAAGTCAAAAGTCACCGAGGCTTGGGCAGTGCGATTTCGCACTGCTACTTGCCTTTCGGGAGGACTGGGGTCAACTCGGTTCGGCCATCCTGACTGAGGTTTTCCGTGGTTTTCCTCAGTCACTCTAAGCGAATGCTTGGATGGTTCACTACAAGGTCATGGCCGACCTTCCATCCCCATTCCCTCCCCGTAGGCTAGTAGGCAGAAAGCAGTCTCCGTGACTCTCCAGCAGCCAGCTCAAGGCTAGGAGGAATGAAATTTTTTTTTTTGTTTTTTTTTTTTGTTTGTTAAAAAGTCAAAAGTGCATTGTGGAAATTTATGACTACTATGGAAGACTTCGTTGACAATTGAGTTCATAATAACGATTAGAAGGGAGATTGGTTTTGCGGTTATATCTCATCTAGGAGCTTCCTACAGGATTTGGAAATAAAACAACTATTAATTTGGAGGTCCTTTCACGAGAAAGAATGAGCTTACATACAGTGATGGGAAAAGTGAGATTAGAATTCAAGGTTCTCAGTTGTACTCAAAAAAGGTGCTTCCTGTAAAGATTAGTGTTGCCAGCCGACGGAAAGTGAAATCATATTTCAGATCTCACAACTTCTTAGAGGGACCAAGTGCGGGGTTATTATATTGGGTTTGCACTGTAATCCCCAGCACCGAATTAGTCATGTCAAGGTCACAGTCTCCTAACAGTGTCGCAAAAAGCAAGAAATGCAACTTTCCGTAATTAGTGCGAAAATTCTAAAAAATAATTCATAACTTGTGAAACATGGTGATCTGTTTTTTTAATTCGAAACATTTATGTAAATACTTCTTTAAAAAATAGGAACTAGTTTCTGTAAAATTTTAAATCAAATTACTTTTTTACTTCAACCGGCCTATAAAGCAAAACGAATGACATGAAATAGCTGAAAAAATTACTTCCAACGTGAACTTTTTTAAGAAAGTAGTGAAATTAATTCTGGCATCACGCATAGCATCTTGATCAACATCTACAGATTATTTCTCAGTTTATTTGTGTAAATGACTGCACGATGCGCCCTCTCTCGAAGCAGGCTGGTCGCACACAGATATCTCAGGCTAATGGGGAGCTATCTCAAGCAGAGGACATTGGTAGTGAAATTAGACAACGCTTATTGAACAACAAGAAGTGTCTGCGCCGGAATCACGGTTGACCTACGCAGCAAGAAGTGGAGACAGAGCACCGTAGTCTACGCCACATCGCGGTACCCAAAACACGTCGGTCTTGTCGGCCTCGGTAGCGTAGGACTAGAGTACTAGCTCCGTGTGCCGAAGGTCACCGGTTCGAGTCCGGCTGAGGGCATGGGTGTTTGAGCGTTGTGAATGTCGTTTCCGTGTTGTAGTGCCCATATGTCCATACTTAGTTGCAACAATACACTGGAAGAGTAATTACAGTCACATTGAGCTGGCTGTACGGCCTGTGTAGCCGAATACCATTAAAAAAAATTATAATAAAAGCACTCGTCGGACGCCGCCTACAAGCAGAGCTCGACGACATCGAGAAGTGGGCCAGAAAATAGAGAATAATAAAATAATTGTTTAAAAAACATAAAAACCGCCTTCAAAAAAGGGCACTAAAAATTTTAAAATAACTTTATACCTTGCTTAGAAGAAAGTAAATCTAAATGGACAATATTTTACATTACTGTTATTGAAATTTTTACATTAATTAGTTATTTTTGAAGTCGGTGCCAGCTGTAAGATCGCGCAGATCGAATTAATTAACTTTATTTGGAGTTCGAGGCGAACCGAGAGTACGAACAAAAATTCCAAACATTTTACGGCATGTCGTGAGGAAGATAGTTTTATTGCGGGAGACAGCTTAGGGAAACAAATTAACGGTATGTTATCTGTGGCTCGTCCTCGTTGGTCACCCCGGCATATCTCTGGCGCTATAGTGTCAGTTGGTAGGCTGCATCATGCAGTAAACACTTAATAGTTAGTATAATATCGGTGTATCAACTATATGTTTCAGTTTTGTTGAAAAATGTTTCTAGAATTAATTGTAGGTAAGTAGTAACATGATTTTTTACGTATTATTGTTATTTATTATTGTTTTTATCTTTTTGTTTTTCTTGTTTTGGCTGGCACCGACTCCAAAATTAACTAATTAATGTAAAAATTTCAATAACAGTAATGTAAAATATTGTCCATTTAGATTTACTTTCTTCTAAGCAAGGTATAAAGTTATTTTAAAATTTTTAGTTCCCTTTTTTTGAAGGCGGTTTTTATGTTTTTCAAACAATTATTTTATTTTTAAATTTTTAGTGGTATTATAGTTCATTTGAATTTAAATTTGTTTTGGCTGGCACCGACTCCAAAATTAACTAATTAATGTAAAAATTTCAATAACAGTAAAGTAAAATATTATCCATTTAGATTTACTTTCTTCTAAGCAAGGTATAAAGTTATTTTAAAATTTTTAGTTCCCTTTTTTGAAGGCGGTTTTTATGTTTTTCAAACAATTATTTTATTTTTAAATTTTTAGTGGTATTATAGTTCATTTGAATTTAAATATGCCGCAGCAGCTCTCATTTTGCGAACTTCCTGGTAGCTCAGTGGTTAAAGCGAAAGCTTAAAAAAAATCTGTCTTTACAACAACTTTCAAAATGGGGTGAATTGGATGCTGTATTAAGGAATGTCAGTTTACATTTTGGTCCAGGCTGTGATTCGATCTAATCATAACATCTGTTAAAGCTGCTGCTTGATAATTGAAACATGTAACATCTGGATATTAATACATACCACATACACAAATCTGTCTCTGGAATATATCTGTTCGTTCCGGCATCATACAGAAAATATAGATATTTAATTGCTTTTCACAAAGTAATAGGGTCCAAGTTGATATCTGAAGTATATATTGAGACATTAGGACACATACATTTTATAAATATTCTGCAATTACTTAAAAATAGCTTAATTGATTTTGACGGTACTTAAAACTGTAGATTTTGTAAAGAACATTGGAAATTATAAACGATGGGGGTAAAGGAGAAGACGGATTGGGCTTTTGTATACCAAATTTAGACTGTCTTTTCTGATTGATTTAAAGTATACGTTTGTAAATTTCTATTGATATCATATAAAACTTTAGGTGTGTATAAAAAAAATAATTAAGTGGTGTGGAGGTGAAGAGTAGTTTGGTTTTTGTTAAGGTAGTGTGAACAGTATTTTTCTTTGTTATAAAATATACATGTGCAAAGTTCCATCGAAACCAGATAAAAACTGTAGCTTCGTGTAAAGACCATTTATAAAAATTAAATGGGGTAAGGGAGTGAGCGGTTGGGTTTTGTAAACAGAATGTTTCTCTTTGTTCTTAAGTATACATTTGCTGTGTTCCATCGAAATCTGATAAAAACGGTAGGTATCTATAAAGAACATTGGAAATTAGGAGGGGTGGGGGTAGAAGGGAAGAGGGGTTGGGCTTCTGCAACATTATTTAAACACAATTGTTATGTATTTTTTTAAAGTACACGTGTGCAAATTTTCTTCAGAATCAGATAGAAACTATGCTTTGTGTAGATTAAAGGGGTGGAATGGGGAGAGAAGTTTGGCTTCTCTAAACCAAATGCAGACAGTATTTTTCTGTTTGTTTTGAAGTATACATGTGCATACTTCCTTCAAAATCAGATAGAAACGGTAACTTTATATAATGAACATTGACAGTAATTAAAGGGGGAGAAAGGGGAATAGGATTTTTTTTTTGTCAAAGTAATGTGAGTAGTATTTTTCTTTTTCTATTTGTTTTAAAGTATACACATGCTAAGTTCCACCGAAATTGGATTAAAATGTGGGTTTGTACAAACATTAAGGGATGTAAAAGGGGAGCTAGGGTTGTTTTTTTTTAATTTTTTGGTCAGAAATCTTCTCCACAAGAAAATACATGTATGTGCCAATTTTCATACAGATCGGTCAAATGGTGTCAACTGCAGCTTTTCAAAAAGAAAATTGACAAAAGTCAAGGGGCGGAAACGAGGAAAAGGGTTCAGTTTTTACAAACCAAAAGCTGACATTATTTTTCTCTTTGTTTCACAGTAAAAGTTTGCTAAGTTCTATCTAAACTGGATAAAAACTGTGGGTTTGTATAAAAATTAAATGGTTTAATGGGGAGTGGGGGTGGTTTTTTTATTTTTTGGTCCGAAACCTTCCTCGTGAAAAAATTCATATAAGCGCCAACTTTCATGTTAATAGGTCAATGGTGGCGACTGTAGCTTTTTATTTAAAAAAAAAATTGACAGAAATTAAGGGTTTGGTAGGAGGGAGTGGGGTTGAGCTTTGGCAGACCAAATGTTGACAAGATTTTTCTGTTTGTTTGAAAGTATACATTGGCAAATTTAATCAAAATCAGATATGAAATATAGGTTTCTATAAAATTAACGGTTGTAAAGGGAGAGATGGGGTGGCTTTTTTTATTTTTTGGTCAGAAACCTTCTCCATGAAATGTTACATGTATATGACAACTTTAATGGAGATTAGATAAATGATGTCAACTACAGTTTTGTATAAAGAACATTGGCAAAAATTAAGGGGTGGATAGGGTGAGAGGGGTTCAGTTTATTCAAACTAAATGTTGACAGCATTTTTCTCTTTATTTTTGACTATACATGTCCAAAGTTCCATAGAAATCGGATAAAAAATGTGGGTTTGTATAAAAATTAAGGGGTGTAAAGGGAGAGAAGTTTTTTTAATTTTTTGGGTCAGAAACATTTTCCATAAAAAATTACATGTATATGCCAACTTTAATGGTGATCAGTTAAATGGTGTCGACTTTAGCATTGTATAACGAACATTGGCAAAAATTAAGGGGTGGATAGGGGGAGAGGGGTTCAGTTTTTTCAAAACAAAAGTTGACAATATTTTTCTGTTTATTTTTTACTATACAGTTCCATCAAATTCGGATAAAAAGTGTGGGTTTGTGTAAAATTTAAGGGTTGTAAAGGGGTAGAAGGGGTGGTTTCTCAATGAAATTCATATGGGACCACTTTGGAGGTATACTCTATCCACTATAAAAATCTCATTTAAATCGGTTCAAATTTGGCGAAGATATCGTTGAACATACATAAAAAAAAATTCAGACGAATTGAGAACCTCCTCCTTTTTTGAAGTCGGTTAAAAATAAATACCTCGAAGAGCCAAGCGATCATGCTGACAAGGAGGCACATGCCACCAAGATCAAGACTTAAGCTCTTCGATGAAAGGATCCCGTGGACGGACACAGTGAAGTATCTAGTCGCGACGGCAGACAGAACGCTGACCTGGAAAGCGCAAGTAGACAGTATACGCCCGAGTCCATCGCTCACTGAGCCAGCTATATCCAGTACTAAACACAGCAGCACTCTGGACCCCACATGTGGTGTGTGCATATATCAGGCGGTAGCGAGACAACTAATGGAGTATGACTCCCCGGTCTGGTCTTATGCTGCAGCAACGCATACGGATCTCCTGCAGAGGATGCAAAACCAGGCACTAGTGAGGGCACTAAACCTGCCAATAAGTTTTCGCAAAACAGATTTACATCATTCGGCAGGGATACTGACGATTAGGCACAGGCATTCGTAGCTAGCCGAAATTGTTTACTACCGAGCGCAAGAGAGCCGAGACAGAACAACAAACAATGTAGCTTGATACAATGGAAGAGAAGGAACACATAAAAGGCTGTTAAGCCTAGTTGTGTAAGAGTATATACTATTAAGCATATAAAGCAAAAAAATAAAAAAGAGGAAAACAAGGAAAAATCCCATAGTACAAGCAAAAATAATTAAAAAATCAACACGTGAAGGAAACCTAACCTGAAGTTTACAAAACTAACACTAATAGAAGCTGAAGGAAATGGCAAGTCGGCAAAAAGTTAGAATTCATCAACTGAAGGCCTAAGGAAGAAAAGAGTGATGTGTGTTTGTGTTCATGTACCATTCAGTAAAATATTTCCAGTTCTCCATGGAAACTCAGTTTTCGGATCCTTTAAGAATCTACGTGTTTCGATCTAAGAGGGAAGCAATGGTTGTGTAGAAAGATACGCTGCATCATCCTTTGGGGGAGGGGGGGGGGGGTTACGAGACAAGAACGAAGCTTTTATTTTATTTGTCACAGTGAAATTAAAAAAATAACACTCACAATGGCATGTGGATTTTTATGTCTGTCATTTAATTATCTCCGTATGTAATTTAGATATCCTATATACTGACACTACCGCGCATGAGGTCGTAGCGTTGGGTTGCTCGCGGTCGACGAATTAGTTCTAACCGACACGCGACAGCGCATAGCATTCGAAGAAGATTAATGCCTTAGGTAGATTCAATTTCGTTTACAGATATCAGCCGGGTTTTTCCAAGGCAGTGAGAATTCATATTGTTTTGATGGTTTGAAATAAAACTGTTATGATTAGAATCGCGCGCGTGTAAACACACCTCTTGTAAATAATTGTAATTTTGTTCTGACAAGGATTTTTCGTTGCAAATTTATTTATAGTGCTCACAGAAGCAGGGGCGTAGCTACTATGGGGCTAGGCGGTGCAGTGCACCGGGGCCCTCACGCTCAGGGGGCCCACAAGCATACCTCAAGGGGCCCCTAAGCGCACCTCTAGGGGCCCACGAGCCTTCACGGGAAACTGGCGACCTTTTTTTAGCTCTACCGTCGTCTGAGGTGCCCCTGAAAACACAGGAGCCCCTCACTAGGCACTAAGGGCCCTCGCTGCTCTCAGGGGGACCCCAACCACTGCTCAGGGGCCCCTAAAGAACAATTCAAGGGCCCACATCATCAGTTCAGGGGGCCCCTACCAGCACACAAAGCAAAAAAAGGTCACCCGTCTGGCCTGAGGGCCCAAAATAAATTTTTTGCACCGGGGCCCTTGTTGACCTAGCTACGCCACTGCACAGAAGTTATTAAATTGACGAAAAATCTGCATTCAACAAAAGAATCATTACGATTAAAGGAAACCATACTACAACAGATTGGAACATCGATTCCTCTAAGAATGCACTAGTTCAAAGTGCTCCTATCAATTATACAACACCCAATCTGAAATAAAAATAATTTCTACACGTAAAAAAAAAGGTAATGAACAAAAATTTAACTATAACCTAAAATGTTGCGGTTATATAAGTCCTCTATTACAGAGGACAATGTTTTCCGAAAGCCGTAAAATGATTTTAGGAATACTTCAAGAAGAAATGAATCACTGACTGTTCCTGAGAAAGAGAGTTTTCCCAATCATTTATTATTTGCAGGAGTGGTTACTGTCAACATATCAGTCAGAATGTAGAAAAGTAAATAACACAAATATCGGTTATGTTCATTACGTACGCAATAATTATGATAGTATAGTAAGAGAAAATAATGTAAAATTTATTCTGCGATTACTAGGGAAAATTTACGTGCCACATGGAAAGGCTGGGGGGGGGGGGGGGGGGTGTCGAGGCAAAAGCCACGTCAGGCTACGTGTGTGGATAGAGGTTCAAATGAAGTCAATAAGGAGCCAAGTATGGATGCTCCCTCAAAATCAATCCAAGGTATTACAGCTACTATTAGCATATGTGATACTACGTTCCTAACTAAGTATTCACTATTAAAAGTAATAAATAAATACCATACCCACACTGTCATAACAATACTGGACTCTTTCGTTTCGTTCTCTCACAAACATTTATATAACCACCAAACTGATCAAAGTTCCGCTTTATTCTGTACGACTTTGTGGTCATATTGGCTATACATATTGCGGAGTAGCCTTCGGATATCAAATAAATTGTCCCCTGTATCATAATAGCTACCCATCCTGTCTTAAATTTTTATTTTGTACTCTCGCACTATGCTCAGAGCTCGCCCTGATAGACCGAGTTCTTAAGCTGGTGATGGCTCATAAGTGCCCAAAAGTGACGTATAAAAAATAAAAGCTTATTATCGCCACCACATTCACTGTAGCACAGTGGCACTTGTTGTTAATTAGAGGTCGCCGAAAACGCCGCTGCCACCTGCATTATTCATGTCAGAGGCTGAGCGACAATCGGACTATTCCGAAAGAGCGATAACATCGGACCAGCGTGTCATTTTCGGACACAGTATAAATTGGGAGAAGTGTCAGGCGACCAATGGATATGCGCTTCCTCCTCAACCGCCGTGGTCAGCGGAGCAAAAGCCGTCGCCATCAGATGTAAAGATGTGTCAATCTGACTTTTATGCCTCACTAATTCAAAATAGACGCTATGCTATTGTTGTCTGCTGACGCATTCACACTACAAGGTAAACCTGATACTGCATCAACGATTTCGATCCATATTATCTTGATTGGCCGTGTGTAACCGCGTCAAGTTTTTGAAACTAGACGTTTCAGCAATCATTCTCTACCTTTCATCAAATGCCTAGCAAGCAACAGAATGAGGCCTGAAACGCCAGGATTTTTGAAAATTGTCTCTATTCCATACACACAATCAAGATAACATTGACAACGAGCACAGAGGACATCGCAATCATTTGATTTCGATCCACTTTGTTTTTTTTTTTTTTTTTTTTTTACTTCTAGTTTTGGCAGATTTCAGTTATGTATCTGTCAAAATAAGGTGTTATAGACAGCGTAATTCAGCAGTTGTTGCCACAACCATATAGAAGTTTCCAATTAGTATTTTATTAGGTAGGGCGACTAAAATCATCGTTCTGTTGCCTAAAATTGGTTACGAGAAAAAAGTATTTGTTTCCATGACCGCAACACTTATGCTTTAATTAGCCTTAGTTTTGTGATTCATGCAGCTTAGTGGTATTAAGAATTTTTCAGGTCAATCGTTACAGGTTTTTAGTTAGAACCATCTGATCCGCTAATTAGAAACGGTAGAGGTTTCAAAGTAGGAAAGAGAAGTTTCTATGGCTTTAAGCCACGTTGTAGTCGCGATCGTTAGTGGCTGAAAAGCCAGAGGGCCAAGGAAAGGGAAGGTGTTCTGTCATAGTCTTCTGAAGGAAACATTCCGGAAACGGGAAGGATTTGGGCCTTGTCTTTGTAGGAGCCATAGATCCATTTGTCTCTATGAGATTGCACTAAACTATGGGAAACGGAAATCAGAATGCGTGGTCTAGGAACTGAACTAATTTCCTCCCGTATGTCAGGTCCAAGTGATAACCACTCACCCACCAGATCGGTGAAGAGCAATAGCGGATCCAAGGATTTTCCCTGCCGGGGAAATAAAATTAGAGATTGCCACCCCTTCAAACATAGTGGAGCTAAAAAAAGGTCACAGTGGTAAATTTGCCGTCCTTCAAACACAATTTTGCCACCCCCAGAAGTTGTCGCCCCCTGACTTTTCCGCCCCTATAGTTGTCACCCCCTGAAGTTGCCACCCCTGAAGTTGCCACCCCCTTAAGATGCTGGCCCCTGAAGTTGACACCCCCTGAAGTTGTCGCCCCCTGAAGTTGTCGCCCCCTGAAGTTGCCGCCCCTGAAGTTGCCACCCCCTCAAGATGCTGGCCCCTGAAGTTGCCGCCCTCTGAAGTTGATGCCCGGTGCAAGTACCCAGGTTTAACTCACCCCCCCCCCCTCTTTCCCCGTTTAAATCCGGCACTGGTGGAGAGTAGTGAAATCACAGCAAAGTTATGATCAGCTTCGGTTAACCATTCAATATAATATATACAGAGGCTGCCTTTGGGGGTGGCGAACAGGGCAATCGCCCAGGGCCTCGCGCAGCTACCAGAGTTGATCAAAGTTTATGTTAAAAATAATTATTTTATCTTCAGCTGTTGTTAGTGTAACAATAAAGTAAAGTTGTTTAATTTATGATAAAGTATATATTAATTACTAACTAATCAAAATTTCCCAATTAGATTTATTGACTGTCACATTCGTATAATAGCAAGAGAAAAATCTGATATTGATGGACAAGAACTGTATGAATAAAACGACGGCGGTATCACAGTGTTGACATAAATAATAGAAAAATAAATTAACTGAATTACTGAAGTGTACCCCACTATCAAAGTAGTCTTGAGAATTATTGCCGCCACACGTAATACAGTTGCGTCCGCAGAAAGAAGTTTTGCATGGTTAAAAAATATGAAAACATATTTCAGGAATTTGATGAACAAGATTAATTTTCAGCTCTTTCTATTCTTTGAATTGAAAACGAAATGGCTCATTCGCTAGACTCTTATGTTTTTATTAAATATTTTAGTCTCAGGAAAAGGCGCAAACATCATTTTTAAATCCCTGCGTATATCTTCCCAGGGCTTAATGTACTTCAGTTTAATATTAATGATTTGTCATCTTTATGTTTGTTAACTTTTAATAACTCTTCTAATATAATATTTTAAAACTCAAAGTTTATTTTTATGATGTTTGCATTTTTCGTTAATCATCAGAAATACTTACGATTAATATATTCTGTACAAAGGACAAGGGCCTCACAAAGATCTGCCGTCCGGGGCCTCGCAATGACTAAGGCCGACGCTGAATATATATTATGTATCAAATTGTATTTTAAAACATTCATTACGGTAGAACACCAGCATTTCGATGGACTTAAGCATATAAGCTTCCTCAGAATCCGACGAACTGATTGTGGGAGTTTTCTGTAGCGTTGTACGTATTACTAGCTGTTAATCGCAGCTTTTCGACCCATAGAGTCAGAGGGAACAATTTTTCGAAAGTCCACCAAAATCCATCCAGTAGTATTTATTTAGTTATTTCGTGTCGAAACCGCTGCTGTTACAATTGTTAGAAGCACAAACAACAGTATTAACAAGAATAGAAAAAATCAGAAAAAAAAGGATAGCAATCAACATCAATACATTTATATTACAGATAATCGAAAGTCAACAACTTGTACAGTGTTGTCACTGGCTATAAGTAGGACTGGGCACTGCGGGCAATTGTATAAATGCTGGATTATCTGTTTGCCCCACATTCACATGTAGTGTTTGGATCTACGAGATAACGCCATCACGCTAAATTTTCTTTTGTCCTGCCTACACCATTTCTATGTTTTGTTTAGCGCTCTCCTTGTTTTCCAGTTATGATTGTCACCTGGTGGTAGTGCCTCTACAGTACCCGTTAACATGAGTCATTTTTG
Organism: Vandiemenella viatica; assembly: GCA_031002005.1. Lineage (NCBI taxonomy): Eukaryota > Metazoa > Arthropoda > Insecta > Orthoptera > Morabidae > Vandiemenella > Vandiemenella viatica. The sequence goes on along the minus strand of JARYHS010008074.1, from coordinate 98,840,936 downwards.
CTCGCCACAGATTTTGCTTGGCAACTTTCTGCGGTACATCTAAAGCAGCCATCGTTCTCGGGGAAACTTTTCATACGTTTCAGCGTTTGTCTTGGGTGCTGATACCCGTACAATTTTCGATGAAACATAGATACTAATTTGTGTAAAATTATATCTTAAATTTCTCAACTGTCCAACTTAAAATCAAAGAGAAACATATCCTAACTTTCCCCTTCGATCAGGGGTTGAACATTACTCGTATTCCCATCAAAGTCCAAGCAGTAATTTTTCCTTGAATCCAGTTCGTCCAAAGAGAGAAGTAGAATTACAAACAAAATCGTGGTCAACGAACTGGAAGTTTCTTCTCGTAGTCGAAATAGTTTCATCTTGTAATATAACCGAATTTAAGAAATAAGTTATTACATTTTTTGATTTAATTGCCTCTGTTTCCATTTGGAGTGGCTTATTTTATGGAGATAATTGGTGTAAGTCAGTTACCGTTTTTTTTTTTTTTTTTTTTTTCATATCGGTACGGGACTACAATACTTCCAGTTTTTGATTATAAAAGGTTGGGCTGATCAGACGAAATATGAACTTGACCTGTGTTTCACCCTTAGGGTGAATAAAATCTCTTGACCTTGAAGAACTCAGAAGTATTTATTAAACATCAGTATTAAACACGGACAGATAAGACCGTACAAGACTTGCTTAAATACAAACTTGACTTGAATTTGACACTTAAAGCAGAGAACTTAATACACATTCAATATTATTAAACAGTTGAGCAACTTCGGAGAAATTAATTGCCAGAACAGTTGATTTGGTATGATATCGGCTTAATATATCCTAATAACTTACGTACAGCGAACATGAAGAAAAACCATTAACTAAAGTTGTCAGTAAAATACCTAAAAAGCAAATAAACCGTAATGCGTAAACTTTGGTCAAGTAAACACATTAGTGAAGGTTTTAATTAAATTGAAATTTGCCGAAATGACAATTGGGATTTGTGGTTATAGCAAAGGCCGTGAATAATTTAATATTTTTTTTTTTTTTTTTTTTAAGTTGCTTTCATTAGCAACATGTTACTCAAAAGAAGATCCACGTTTTTTCAGACGTAAAGTTTATCGACTTTTTAACCTATGAAACGAAAGCTTAATGTATTAATTTGGTAGCAGTTGCTATTAAATTGTAGACATAACCACGAATTTCTTCTAATGGTATCTCTGGTCGCTGTTTTGAGAGCGAAGCCTGACACGTGACACCGTTCTCCAGCCCGTAGCTATCGAGTTGAGTGAATGAGTGATCTTACGAAATTATATAGTAGATTAATAATAATAATTAATAATGAATAAATAATTCCTACACTAAGACTTTCTGCAACACCACAGCTACTAGTGTAACATAACAGAATTATTAATAACACCTGACTTTCTTTCTCCGAAATGTTAACCTTGTGTTTGCAATTAAATAACTTTTGCCTTCAAGTTAGTGGGACATAATCTGTTAGCTGAAGATTTTCACTATGTTCTGTTGGATAAACGTATAAGGTAACTAATTTTTGGAACGTTGTAGTGTATTCCATGCTCCTTGTACTTTGAATCTTGTGCCGCCGATAAAGCCTGAAAGTGCCTTTGGTAATTCCATTATTTCTGCTGTCTAATTAGCTTCCATCTATCTCAAACACTTTGCTTCCCCTTGCAGTCTTCTGTTCCTTGTTCCTTATTCTGTGTCTGTTACCCTTTTTGTTGCTTGTGGCTTTACGCCTTGTCGACGTCGTCGTCATTAGAGGCGGGAAAGGAGTGGTGACAAGGAACGAGAAAGAATTCGGCCATGGCCTTTCGAAGGTAGCATCCCGGAATTCGCTTGAAGTGATTGGGGGAAACCATGGAAAACCCAAATCTGGATGCCCGGATGGGGATTCAGACTGCCGTCCTCCTGAACGCGAGGCCAGAATGCTAACCGTTCACCCACCACTCTCGGTATCTGCTTGGTCAGTGTAAGACAAATAGCCCTTACACTGTCCTTACTTTCCACCTCTATGGAATAACTGTATTTTCCTACGAGATTTAATTTACTTTCTTTGTCATTGGTCAAAGCATTTAATTTAGAAAAGACCGAGATAAAAGCTGATAATATCATATGTCGTGACCATTAGTGGAATTTTTCTTAGTGATGGACTGTGTAGCGTACCTTTACCGAGGAGCACCATAGATGATTAGGACAAGTGATAAGTGCATTGTGGAAATTTATGACAACGATAGAAGAATTCGTTGCCGATTGAGTTAGTAATAATGATTAGAAGAGATTTAGCACAGCTAGGTGCTTCCTATAGGACTTTGAAATAAAATAACTATTAATTTGGAGGCCCTTTTACTAGAAGGAATTAGGCTACATGAAGTGATAACAGTGCGATTAGAATTAAAAGTTCCCTGTTGTAATTAAAATCAGTGTTTCTTGTAAAGATTAATGTTGTCAGCCTACGGAAAGTGAATGCATGTTTCCGAACTCGCAACTTCTGATGGGGACCAAATGTGCAGTTATTATATTAGGTTTGCACTATAATCTCCGTCAAGGAATTAGTCCTGTCATAGTCTCCGAACAATGTTGCAAATAGCGAAAAATTCAACTGGAAAATATGCATTAAAATCATATAATAATAATAATGCACCCACCAGTGTTGCACACATTAAGACGCCATCACAATGGATAGAACAGGTACAATAAAACCATATTCAGATTCTGGTTTGCATGTACTGGCCGCCCAGATTAAGGTCTTAAGGCAGTTTCCTGCAGTCGCCTAGGCAATTACTGGGACAGTTCTCAATCTCACCCTCATAAACTACACATTTCAAAAAAGTAGACTTATCATCAGAACACAAGTTACATTTTTCTCAGATAAATGTCAACACAAATAATCTGACAGTAAATTAAATGCTCAAAAAAAAAAAAAAAAAAAAAAAAAAAAAAAAAAAAAAAAAAAAAAAAAAAAAAAAAGCAACAAAAATAATGAAGATAACAATAAATGTAATAATGGTATAAAATGATTATAGTCTTTCTCTGTTGCTAATTATATCTTCTCAATAGAACAGTATTCAGTTATTGAAGCCCAATTGTTTAGTTTTACTCCTGTGCATTCAATAAAAGGACTTATGTCTTTGAGAAATTCTAACCTATAAATGGATGTGGTGACGTCACCAACTTTCTGTGAACAGCTGGGATGGTACGATGGGGATGCACACTTCCTATTTTTCTAAGCAGTCGTGACAAAAATTGGCCAGACTGAAGCTGAATAACACCGTTTATATTTACCAGAGTTATTCAGAATCTCCAATGTTCTCTGAGTCACATAGGGGCACCAACCGTTCCTTTATCCAGAATGTGGCATTCACACTGTTGACTAAAGGCTGCACTGCAGCTGATCCAGTATTGAAACGTTTATAGTGTTTAATGAATGTATCCATTTATCCTTTCATTTATGATATATATATATATATATTTTTCAATTAATAACTAGCCATAACTGCAGGCTATCTCATAACCTGCCTGATGTTTTAAATGCTCCCTCTAGTCCTTAATGCTTATCTGCAATGTATATGCCTGTATCTACTACACTTGTCTTTCTCACTTTGCGCACTTGCACACTGAATAGGACCAGAAGTGACTTCATCAACGATATATTCTGATAGTGCTGTGGGAGAAAGAACAGAGGAATATGAATAGGTGCGTTCCTCTGATTGATCATGGTGACATTGATTTTATCACAAGCACAGTTTAAATGTTGTAAGTAGAGCAGTCATCCACATATACATTGGAGAAAGTGTTTCTAGGTGGATGGATAATTTTGGCCCAAAATACCACCATAAATCCATAATGAGTACGCCTTTGCTGCTCCCTCCCTTTGTTGTCAGAACTTCTATCAATACCAATAACAAGTCAAACATACTGACAAACTAATATTTCTAAGTCACCAATGGGCAAAAGATAAGTAAGTCCTTTAAAGTAAATTATGGATAATCTCATAGGTCAGTACTAGCTCCATTACTCTTCAACTTGTACACCAGTGACATTCCTGAAACAGTTGGAAATAAATTCAGCTACACTGACGATTTAGCTATCGCTGTCAAAACTGCCACATTAGAGGAAGATGAAAGCTTTCTTTCAAACGATTTATAAACCCTTAATACATATTTCATGAAGTGGATACTTGGTCTAAACCTGATGAAGAGAGAAGTATGTGTGTTCCACTTGAGCAACAGAATAGCACATCAATAGTTCAAAGTGAACTTCTGCCACGAAAGAGTAAAACACAATGTTTTCCCTAAATATCTTGGTATCACCTATATGTTCAATAAATATCTGAGAAGCACAAGTCAGAAACTTATAACACAGAACAACATCATGAAAGAGCTAGCTGATACTTCGTTGGAAATATGTTGCTATACTAATGTGGATAATTGGTTGTAATTGAGCTGAATAGTTTAATTTTAAATAAAAATGGTTTTGAAATAATATTGCATAAAGTGACAATTAGTAGTTTGGTGACTGAAGTAAAGCAATAGAATCCAATTGACTATTTCTCAGCCCAGTAATGAACCTTATCCTTCTATCTTCAGCAGTGTTTTTGTTTTATCTGCTTAACGTCTCTCTAACAGCGAGGTCTTTAGAGACGGGAAAGGATGTGGGGCAAGTAATGGGAAGGAATTCGGCCATGGCCTTTTGAAGGAAGCATCCCGGCATTTGCCTGGAGTGATTTGGGAAACCATGGAAAACCCAAATCTTGATACCCGGACGGGGATTCGAACCGCCGTCCTCCCGAATGCGAGGCCAGAACGCTAACCGTTACACCACCACGCTCGGTGTCAGGAGTGGTAGAGCATCACCAACAAGTATCTGTAAAACTGTAGTGACTGGGTCTCCAACGAAGAGGCAGCGTGTGCAAGCAGAGCAGGTGCACAGATCTGACTGCAAGTACGTGGCAAGCAAGAGCTTACATATTTTCGACTATAAACAGGAAAGCACGGGGGGGGGGGGGGATAGGAAATTCCGAAAAACACCTCACGTAATTTATGGATGCCCCCTTATTCAGACTACCTGGTTGACCGAAAACTTTGGACGTTACACGGACGAATACGGTTCAGACGAAATTCGGTTCCATTGAAAGACCGGCCAAAACCAGCCAGTGAATCGGTCATGCTCGGCTGACAAATGACACCGTGATTACGATGATGATGAAACTTCGATGTGCTGGGCCGGTATGACGACTGCGTTAAAAGGTTTGTGAAATATGCGAGAGCTCGTGGAATAAGAAACCCTTGACGATTCTAGTCAGAGCGAACAGTTACTTTCAGCAAATAAAGGATATTCATTCGGTTTATGAAGTTTATTTCCTTCCTAGCATCAACCTGTGGTAGGAAATAAGTGCCACTACATCTCAACTGAAACGAATCTGCCTTCGCAACTGATTCAGTTTTTATCTACCAGTCAAAGTTTTCTCACTTTGGTGGAGGTCCAAACTGTCCTGATGTAACTCTTTTGCGATTTCAGTCTGTTCTCCAAGTTGTTACTAGACGAGACGTGATTTAAGATTGGCACAACTTTTTGATGAATCTTCCTACAATATAGCGATCGCTTTGCTCAGTGACACCAAGAGTGGTGGGTGAGTGGTTAACGCTCTGGCCTCGCATTCGGGAGGACGCACGTTCTAATCCCCGTCCGGACATGCAAATTTGGCTTTCCCATAGCTTCCCCAAATCACTCCAGGCGAATGCCGGGATGCTTCCTTCAAAAGGCCATGGCCGAATTCCTCCCCGTTCCTTGTCCACAATCCTATCCTACCTCTAATGACCTCGACGTCGACGACGCGTAAAGTCATAAGAAAACGACAGTTAATTGAAATTTATCAGCGATCTGAAAAATAAGAACAATACATCCAAAAAGATATTACCATATAATTGCCATTTGCATGAGTTTTAGCATCAGTCGAAATCAATAATATGCCATCCTGAATTCCTTTCATTAAGTTGTTATTAAAGTACAGTAATTACCTCTATTTCCTTATAAGTAACTGCGGATAGGCCGTTTACGGAGATCTGTAGGTTAAAAGATGTCTAATTTTTCTCTCTCGGATATTTTGTACGCAACTGGTGTTTAACGTGATCAGGAAGGTTGAATCAACGTAATCACCTATGCTGTACAAGAACTAGCTGTAGTGCAGCTCCGCGGTTCATAGACAAAGTAGTGGAAACATTGATTCCATAATACAGGGCGTTCGCCGGGAAACGCAACCCTCCCAGTCTGTTGCCGCCGGCAACTTGCTCGGTCAGTCGAACCAGCAGCTCCCGCCACACGGCGCCGTGAATCACCGCACTGTTTAACACCTCCGCTGCCCCAACAGTGCAGTGACGCAGTATATTGGGACCCTTACATTGTTAAGAACGGTTTCTTTGCATTGTAGCTAGTTTGTGACTTCAGTCTCTTATTAATCAGTGTTGTGAATAAACGTTTCTTCGCGGTTTGGCTGGTTTGGGGCTTCATACTCTTACTAATCTGTACCGTGTTTGAGTGTGAGTAAAATTATGGTACGTTACAGTTTGCAACAAAGAATATTTCTCTACGATACATATGTGAAGAAGAAGTCGTTTAAAAAGTGTCGCAGTAAATTTCATCGCGAATTTCCTGGCGCTTTACTGCCAGCTAAATCAACAATTCTGCGTCTGGTTAAAAAAGTAAGAGAAACGGGTTCATTTTTTTAACAAAAAGAGACTGTCGGTCAACCGTATTCTCACAGAGGAGAAAATTGACGATATCGCTTTTCGACTAGAACAGTCACCCAAAAAATCATTAAGTCAGTTAGGGCAGCGTGTGTCTCGAAAAATGTTCAGAAGATGTGAAACAAGAGGATCAACACTTCCAGCATCTTTTATAAGGTAAGCTAATGAATTACGTCACATTTAAATGCTTAGCACATACAAGTTTATGAAGCGTAATTATTATGAAATAGTCCGCGGCCGACGGTCGAACAATGCCGGAAGATGAGCGCTCTCTCGCCGGGAGCAGTTTCTTCCTTGTAGCGCTAACAGTGGGTTGCGTTTCCCGGCGAACGCCCTGTACATCGTTCTTAATGTAATCACTTGGTACAATGTTAATGTCCTGCAAAATCAAGTAAACAAAGCCTCCACATTTTCCTAAGAACATGTTTTAGAGAGTTGTAGAAAAGGCCTGATCTTTAGCGCACTAAATTTGCTCGTGGTCGGAAATCCAAATAGCCCGTAAAATAAGTTCTTTTTGCTCACGAGTACAATTTTCCACGCTAATTGATTTCACACATAATGGTAATCCACCGCTCGCTGCATATCCGGTTTAATACCATAGGACTAAAACCGTTGCTAAGAGGTTATAATTAAGAGCCCCCGTGGTGATTCGGTGATATATCTCTGGTTCTAAACCGTACATTAGGAAGTAACGACGGTGGTTTGGTGGCCATATATCTCTCTATCTCTGACATTGCAGGTTGGGTTCCGAATTGGTCAGGACAGCTGAATGGATCAGATAAGGGGCACTGCTAATGCAGAGGGTCAACAAGTGAAGATTACCTCTGGAGTACACCGCCAAAACTCGTTCCCAATTACAGCAGACAGTATCTGATGATATTTTTCTTTCTTTTTTTTTTTAAAAAATAAAAAAATAGATATGTAGTTAAAATCAGTTTTTAAGCTGACAAATTCAGCAATAATGTGTTTAAGCGTGCTTAGTTATAAAGTTACATATCTACTGAGTCGTCAAGCAAAAGACGATTTATGTGCAACATAACTATGTCATTTACATCCCCCACATGTGAAAAGAAATAAGGTTACAGGGGTGATTACATGTAAATAATCATTCCAACCTCGTAAAACATATGCAGTCAATATGATAGACCCACATTTATTTTTTTTTATAAGTATTTTCCGTTATCGCAAATTAGGAGTTGTAAACTGTAAAGGTGATTGGATGGTCGCGATGAATGGCTCTACAGATACCAAGAAAGAGTGAGCTCTGTTTTCAGCACATTTATTTCACTAAGTTTGAGTCTCATAGCGTCGTAACCCTACAATTAGAGACCAGTAGCTGTTATGGGAGTTGAAGTTATTAAGCAAGTCACTCCAACAATGATATGGGAACTAAGGGAAAGACATAATACAAAGCATTAACTCCAACGGAGGTGTGAAGTTTTATTCAGACTGTGTGTGTGTGAGAATTATACTATAAAGATTTCTTGAAGCTAAATAAATTAACTGATTCGCTCTTCAGTTCAGTGGAATTGGCCACAACTATACTACCCATCCGTAAGTTGTGACATATGTATTTCCATAAATTGTCGTGATTATAAAATCCTGGGAAGCAGGTGTAAGTTACAAAATTTTTAGTTTCACTGTGTCCGCATCTGTGTTTATCCGATCTGTATTGAGGTTTATTACAGGAAATTACTCAGTTGACTGCTTAGCGCGGAAAATAATTTTCCATAAATTACAAAACTTTGTAGTCACTTAAAATCCATTTCCTGCTGAGTTCAGACGAAACAGCAGATTGACGTGAAGGATTACGTACAGAAACTGTATAAATGATTCGCCTTTGATGACAGTTGGTTGGAGGTAGAGGAATACACATAAGAAATTGACATAACAGATATAGTTTTACGGACTGAATCTTACAAAGCGTTCAGTTTTAAACAAAAACAAGGAAGACAAATTAATGAAAATCTCTCCGAACAGTCAGTCTGAAAAGTAAATCTTTTCTGGTGAAAAGCACTGGGTCCCGCTACATATATATTATTATTAATCATTATTGCCCCTGAGGACAGTGTTTAAACTCAAATTATTCATGATAGCTCAGTTTTTGTTTGTATTTGTCTTCTTCCTATTCTCTTCCCAAAACCTCTTCATACGCTCACTGTGTTCCTGTTTCCTTTGTTCAGTCCATTTTGTTCCTGTTTTCTTCTGTATTTTAAATTTTGAATTCATAATTTTGTTCCTGAATTTTCCCCTTTCCCGTGTCATTTCCTTGCTGATCCCTGCGTGATTGAAGTCCTCTTCTATTTCCTGGAACCAATTGGTTTTCCTGAGTGAACCATTTACCACATCAAAGATCCTCTTTGTGAGTCTAGTGCTGTTCATTCGCTGTAAATGTCCATAGAATTGTAATCTACGTCTTCTGATCATGTCTGTCAATCTATCTGTATGTTCGTATAGTTCTTTCGTTGGTCTTTTCATCCATATACCGCTTTATATATTGCTCCAAAAAAATTTCTAAGGATTTTGCGTTCAACTTTTTCCGCTTCTGTTATGCCTGAAGCCCCAATCGTTGTTGTTTCTGATGCATATAATACTTCTGGCAGTACCACTGTTTTGTAATGTCTAAGTTTGGCCTGTCTTGATATATTTCTTTTGTTATAATATGACCATGTGAGTCTATAAGCCTTCTGAAGCTTTTCTGGTCTTTCTGAATTTGATAGCTTGTTAGATCCTCCTACTTGTATGTATTCCCCTAAATATTTGAATTTCCCTACTCTTTTTATGTTTCCAAATTTTGTGTATATTGTTTCTACATTATTGTTTTGTTTCTCCATGTACTGCGTTTTTTTCATACGAAATTTGTAGTTGTTAAAAAGTTAAATTTTGCTGCTAATCAAATGCAATACTTTAGATAGAAAGAAGTTTCGAACAGTTTTGATTAATATGAGTGGAAGGTTTTAACGGAGTTGTCTATATTTTTTATTTTTTTTAATTACAAGCACAGCATATATCAAAAAAAAAAAATTAAGGCAGTGGCTTTTGCCACCAAATTTGAGAAATCTCCACTGATATACTGAAAAAACAACAACATTTTAGTCCACAATGAAAGAAACAGAATAAGGTAAATGTTACGCACCAATGACACTTGTAAACCCTCACACTTCCAAAATTATAACTGTACTACTAGATTATCGCCTTATCGTTTGACTGCCGGTACCGGATAAAAGTCATTCAACAGTTTAATAAGTATTTTGAAACTCATTTCCCTAGCTTGATTTTGCAATCCTGTCTCAAGCCATTCTACCATCTTACTGTCGCCAATATAACACGCACCTATTATAAATGAACAGTTATTTCCATTGTTGGTAATAACATTAATTTGAATTGGTAGGCGATTGTTGTTTCAGACATGTGATATTTCTCACTATCACATACATTTGTCTAAAGAGACAAACAAAAGTAAGCCAGAAATGTTACCAATATGTAGTGATAAGTATGCTGAACATATGTCCTCATTACCTAGAAACTGTACAAAACGTCTTTCTTAATTTGTGAAATTTAGTTTGTTTCCGATCAGTAACAATTTTTCCGTCGAAATGGGTTAAACAAATACAATGTGAGTGACAATAATTAGTGTTTTATAAATCTGGAGACAATGAAGCTAACGTAGGTCAAGAAATGTTAATACATCTGAGACAAATGCATGCGATATGATCCATATTTTTCTTTCTTTCTTCCTGACTAATAATCAGGGCAAATCGACACACTATCGAACATAGCCTTCAGGGCGAGTTGAATGTTTCATAAGCGTGCAGCTTGTGTTTGTGAGGTAAGCTCGTGTTACGAATACCTTGACTTGCTTTCAAATAACCAGATAAAAATCTACCAATAAATGTGTTGCTAACTACCAGTCACCGATCCCTAAATTCTTGGCTACCTGGTCACAGAGAAACTGTGTTTAAAGTAGCTTGTGTCTATTGTTTGAACGTCTGCAATTTTCTCAGTGATGTCTAATATAAAACGACCAACATAAAACAGGTGATCAACTCCTGTAGATAACATCTTTATTGTATGAATATTGAATTGAAAACTGGATCAATATCTTTGGTAACACCTTTCTATTATTTTTATTTATTTTATTTTTTTTCTAGCAGAGCAATAAATTTTAATACTCTGAATCTCTTCGTTTCAGTTTACTAAACATGGATGTAAATTAGGCAGTAACTTATTTAGGTACTTTTAAGGAAGGAAAGACGAATATATTTTTTATCTCATGTATTATTATCCCTATTAAAGCGTAATATTCACAAGGGGGAGAAGAGTAATGCTAATAAAAGATGTAAATCTCTTAATTATTATTCCTGCTATTAATACCGTAATTTGAAGAAAGTTCAGTGTGGCTACAATACAGCTTGTACCTTTTTATATGATTACGCGCGTTATAAACGACAGAGACCGGCTATGTATCACGTAATTGGCCTGCTATAGTGATATCCGGGATGTGATCGTTATATTTTAAACATCTCTTTCGCATGGTTACCATGGAAGATAACCTCATATTTCACGACTATCTCACAACTGTGGTACCAATCAATTGCGTCAGCATCAATAATGATATAAGTGAATGCAAATACAAATGTGTGAGCATAAAAACTTAAAATTTGAGTTATTTCTACCACAATTACGTTCTTGACGAACAGATACTGTTACATACCACTAACCTAAAATTTTAAGCTTGATGCAGATCCCACTGTTGTTTCTATATCGTTTACGTAGAAACAGCGCAAATTAAAGACATGATTTTGGTGTAAATATGGCAATAAAAATTTGCACTGGTACAATTGTATATTTAAGTACAAGTGAACAGATTATAATTGTATATGGTATTGCGACCAACTTCGAAAAACCTCTATTCATTTCCATGATAAATAGTGAATATCTCTTCCTCTGAAACATACTATCACTTAATGTTTATATATAATCTCAGAAAGCGTTCTAATAATTAAAATAATTTTGATTTATGTTCTTGAAATAGTCTACTTTGCTGTTGGCTTGAAAATTTTCCTTATCGTTTCCGTACGTCTGTTTCTGTTACTGTATACCCATTTATCTATCTTTCTTTGTTTTTCTCGTTGAATTTGAAAGAAAACATGGATATTATCGTTTATAATATTATTTTCTGGTTTTTAGTAGTAATTACGGTTCTATTCGTTTAACACAAATTATTTGAAGCTTTGTTGCTACTGTCAGAGTTCGTTTGAGTTTAGATGGCAGGAAAAAAATTTATTTCTGTCTAAAATAGAAAATTTTGAAGCTGGTTATTGTATCAATATACCCATCAGTCTGCCGTAGAAACCATAATAAAAACCAATAGTTTTGCTCATAATTAAAACAGATTCGTTGATATAGTTGTGAATATTTTGTTAGCAACTTCGTTTCGAAGAAATGAGGTTTCGATTATACCGCAATTTTTTGTAGTTTGCTGTTTTAACGAATTGTTCAGACACCTAACTTTCTTTTGTTCAATATTAGAACGAGAACTGTGCAGATAAAAACGATTTTGTCACCACAACAATCCAGTAAAATTTAGTTTGCAGCTGGTACGACGAAGGACATTGTAACGATTCGCTAAGCTCCCTGTTACATATCACTTTTTATTGTATATAAAGTAAAGGATTAGAATATTTTTCCATTTCTTGGGATGTCCACTGTATGTTCGAAAGATGCGCGTGAAAGGGTGAAAGGCAAGGATTTGACGCTTCAGTGAAGGGTAGTCTGGCTGGCGCATCGGAGGAGGCATCGGCTCTCGAAGATTGCCGAAACTTAACGTGGCGAAGAGAAGCTACAGATTCACATGAGGTCAGATGGTCAGCCAATCACAGGGAACATAGTACTAAGATTCGGGGAATTTTATGTTCTATGTCGTCTTCGAGCCACAAGAGGCGGAGTGAGAGTTTACCTCCGTGGCGGGAGAAAAAGACGAGAGGCACTTCCTTCCAGTCGGAAGGCCAGGCAAGATCTCGTCCATTCCGGAGCCCAGACGAGTCACTGGCGACTTGGGGTCCATGTGTGCTGGGCTGACTTGTGTCCAGGAGACCATCTGAGGCGCACTTCTAACTTGCGACTTGCCGCGTACTGCTGGCGTGGCCAGTTACGACGATCGACCAGGTGGTCATCTCCGCTCAGCGCTACCTGCCGTGGAACGGTAATGTGTTTCTACGAAGCCATTCAGCCTGCAACTCCATTTGAAACTGTACCCTTAAGCGCATCTGATATAAAGATCCTTGCTCTGATCTGATAAAACCACTGAGCTAGACTGTGTAACTGTCGAATGACAGGTTAATCATTCGTGGCGTCCCAACCCATTAAAATTCATTACTGTTTGCTACCATAATAACTGGTAACATACTTTGTATTAGAATAATTGTGAGATTTTTAAAGTACAACTATACTTGTTTGCTTGCATTTAAAGGGCTCATTGTAAGTCTGAGCATTGCTTAGAAAATTGCACAACCTCTTGTTTATTAACGTAATGGTAAATACGCTCAGATTTGTAGATGCCATTGTAAAAATCTTTATTAAAATGTCTTTTTGTGACAGTTTTCAAATCCCAAAGTCATCCACTTCTCATTTGAATAAGTTCCATTTTGATATTCAATTATAATACCCTGTATAGCGTAAAATATTAAGAATTAATTAATAATTCTTCCCCCCCCCCTGGTGATACGCTACAACATGTAATATTTAGCGTAAGGATTGCAACGAAATAAAACATAAGAGAAATACACCCAGCTCAACTGTGAGCTTGCTGTTAGAAATTTTTTTGAGTATCCCAATCACAAAGTAGCATTCTTTTAAATGATATAAGTTTTTAGAAGGACAAATTTAGAATATAGAAAGCTTTACATCAGAACGGTTCACTTTATTGTGTGTGTGGGTGCATTTTTATAATTTCCATAACCATACAAAACTGACAACTCTGAATGAAATATTTTACTTAAGTTGAGTCCAAGATACGTTTTAAAGGAGATATTGACAGGTTTTAACCTCAGAATCTTTCTTGATAACCAGGCAGTTATTACGATTCTTTAAATAACATGAATAAGTCTGTTAAAACCTGGATTCATGCTCCGATGGTGGAAATACGAGTAAGTTTTGACGACAAGTACTTGCCAGCAGAGGTGGTTAGGTTTTGTTAGGCAATTGATAACTGTTAGTTAGTATATTAAGCGCTTGGGTCAAAACACAAAAACGTCCGCAATACGCGTGGCTTGAGATTTTAAGAAACATTTAATGGTGATTTGTCCGTAGGGTGGACATACAAAACTTGGAATTCCGTTCATGTCCTTCATGTTCATATACGAAACGCAAAACAACACATCGCAGTTTACAAGATTTATCAAATTCATCTACTGACCTTTCTACTTCTGAATCCACGCTATAATACACTTCCTGCAGTATTATTCAGCCAACTTTCTGATTGCGGACCACACATAACATCAATAACATTTCTGATGCAGATAGCATAAAGATGAATAGAGACGTCCTTTTTTTAAAACATGGCTTTACGCCTCGTCGACGTCAAGGTCATTAGAGGTGAGATGGGATTAGGGATAAGTAACGGGAAGGAATTCGGCCATGTCTTATTGAAGAGAGCATTCCGGCATTTGCGTGATGTGCTTTGGGGAAACCATGGAAAACCACATTCCGGATGCCCGGATGGGGATGCGAACCCGCGTCCTCCTTATTAAGAATCAGAGCGATACCACTAACCCACGACGCTCGACAGGAAATACTCGTCAGTTTGGCTAATGCTCTGAGGCAAAGCACAATGGATCGAGAAGGTACAACGGGAATGGGCACAAGCCTATGCCCCCGCAAAAAAGGCTATCCTCATTACGGTTTTAAGCGGTTAATCTGGGAGAATGCTGGGACGGTCCCCAATCTTTGCCTCATAAACTACTCATTTCACATATTAAAAATAGGTTTATCGCATAAAATACACAAATTTACCCGTTTCACAGACAAATATTTCACAAGAATTTCCTCCAGTAGATAAGGAGGCATCCATAAATTACGTGAGGTGTTTTTACAGATTTCCGGACCTCCTCCCCCCCTCCCTGGTGAGACTTCGTGAGATCTGCTCCGAAAACCCCCCCCCTCCCCTCTGGTGAGATCTGAGACCCCCCTCCCCCCTCCTAGAAATCGCCCTCGCAACTTCTTTTTGAGACCTTTTTTTTTTTAAGTGTCACCCTTCCAAAGCTGGTTACACCGCCACTTTTCGACAAAAAAAAACTAAAATCGACTTTCGCGTCATTTTGTTTTAGCTATACGGTCCCGCTAAAATTTTCAAAACTTCACATGAGATTTCCGTTGCCCCCCCTTCCCCTTGGTGAACTTTCGCCGGGTCCCCCCTCTCCCTATTTCACCTCACGTACTTTATGGACGCCCCTAATGTACGCTGTGCTTAACAGGCCCGGTTAGGGTGTATCCATTAAATACGTGAAGTGTTTTTCCGGAATTCCGTAAAACCTCCCGCCCCTCTGCTGATACTTCGTGAGATTTGTTCGGACCCTCCCCCTCTAAAATGACGTGAGATTTTGACGAAGAATACCCTCGCCACCCTGCTAATGGACCTCGAAACTTTTTGAAACCCTTTTTTTAGGTCTCATGCTTCCAAGGGTCTTTATACCCCCCTAAGGTCGGTTTTTGGACCACATCCCCCCCCCCTAAAATCGACTTTCGCGTCGTCTGTAGACTTTTTTTTTTTTTTTTTTTTTAAATATACAGTCCTACTAAAATTTCAAAACCTCACTAGAGTATTCCGTTGATCCTCCCCCTGTTTCCCGCTTGGTGGGGTTTCATGTAATTTCGCCTTACCCCCGCCCCTTATTTCACATCACGTATTTAATGGACTCCACCTTAGACTTGTTGCAGGAACTCAATTATCCCCCCCCCCCCCCCCCCCCGGCCCAACCTCTCTTAATTCTCACTGGCCACTACCCAATGTCATCGTGGTCATTCGTGGCTGAATCGGAGTGGAAAAAAAGACGAATAGAATTTGTTATTTATTCGCTATGACTGTCCTGCTGCTTATTCAACAGGGCAACTGACATTGAAGTGCAGCAAAACGAGCTAAAACGAAATATCTTCATTTCCCTCGGAAGATACTGGAGGTAACATTGTGAGCTGGACCACCCTGACTGTAGCCTGCAGCAGCGGGCCCCATTAAAGACAATCATCCGTCCTGTGGAACTCTGAATGCAGACGGCCATCATCTGCAAATGGAGGCGATTATGACCAGTCCTTAAACGGCGGAAGTTGCCTTCGAATCAGAACGAAGCACAGTAATATCTATGTTAATTTTAAACGTGTGCTAAACATTCATGTTATTGATCCTCTATCACAGGTTTCTTATTTCAGGACTGTGATACGGTCTTTATCTTTAGGATGTTGCATCTTACTCCCTTTCTGCGCGGGCCAAAACGTATATACAACAGGGATCAAGCCTAGAATAGTACTCTATACCTTGCAGATGTTTCAGTTTAAGTCAACAAGTCAACCAGGAGCATGCAAAACAGTTTTTTTTTTTTTTTTTTTTCTTCTCGTTTACAATTTTGGCGTTTGAACTTCTTAGAGACTTCTAAGCATTGAAATGTCTCTTATAAGAATATGTACAGCACTGTGCAGATGTCACACAAGAATGTATTGGGCATCACAGAGAAAAAGAGAGTGTGTTCCGGAGAAAGATTCCCGGTGTCAACAAAGTGTCGAAGGCAACATACGATCCAGCATAGAACAGTATGAATGGACCAATAACATTATCACCAAAATGAGACCTTCTGCGCGTATCTGGAGACAATGAATGGATAGAGAAATTGAAAAGCCATCCTGGATGTCTGAAAAAGAGATATAAAGATATAAATGAGGGAGGTTAAGAGCCAACAGAGAGTCGGAAGGGTTTCTGGAAAGAAAGTTGATGAATCAAGGGAGATTTTTGATAAACGATCAGCTAAACTGCCATACATTTCGGAGGAGGAACGACAGACAAGGGTGAAAGAAAATAATATAATGGGAAAAGTAATGCAGCTACCTTATGTACTAGGAACTCACAGTTGACTGTAATGATAAAAATAAATACATCATAAAACTGAGTTGACCCAGCATTTAAGCCGTGCATGTTTGAGCGCCGTCATTCTGCACAATGGAAGGGTCTGTGCATTGCGTCCAGATTCGAACGCAAGTCAATTCTGATCACAGGTGTCAAGTTCTTCGTCTTAATCCCCAACACGAACGCTGAAACAGTCTCCACCGTGCGCTCCAATCAGATTTTTAAGGGCTTTACGGCTGGCTGGTGATGTAATCAGAAGAGCCGGTTAGGATTGCTTTTGTGTGGAATAATTTTGATAATCGTGGAAATTCGAAACATGAATTCGAGATAGAACAATCTTCCACAGTGAAAGGCTCAAAATTAAACCATTCAGACACTAGACCCTGTTCCTCAGTAAACAAACAAGAAATATGTTTCTGCGAAAGTTACAAATCTGACGGACAACTAGCTATCCATTTTTGAAGCTGATGTGTCACACAATGTATTGCAAAATAGTAAAGCTATGTTAAGCTTGTTATTCAACCCGAAGGTTGGTTGGAACCCCCATAGGAGGTATATTTAGCCTGGTATTGGAGATATCGTGGCCAGTTCCTTTCCTTCTACCTTAACTAACCCGGTAATACTAAGGGTATGGGGGACCAACACCGTATCGTTGTATCCGAATCACTGAAGCCGTACTACACGGCAAGCTGTGCTAAAAGTGAAGGTCGGGTTATGGGCCTAATCTATACTAATATTATAAATGCGAAAGTAACTCCCCTTGTCTGTTTGTTACGTTTCCAGGCCTAAACGGCTAATCCGACAAGGAGATGCTGTTTGCCATTAGGAAGGACACAGGATATATTTTTCTGTTTAAATAATAGATATTGTCATGAAATTTTGAAAAATTACTGAACGGCGGTAGATAGAGGCATCGGATATATACGTCTCTGTAGTACCTTTCGGTGAGGTGGTGTGGTAGTTCAGTGGTTAAACCGCTTGCATACTAATGTTTCTGGCGTGATCTCCGGTTCAAATCCCAGTGGAAGCAAAGATTTTTAAAAATTGATTTTGATCGTTTGAGCCACGCCGAAGGTCAGACGGAAGAAAGAAGAAAAGACCAAGCTGAAATAAAGCTACCCTCAGTTATACTCTTCCCCCCCCCCTCCCTCCCACACACACACACACACACACACACGCGCGCGTACCCGCAACTTCGTTTGTTTTTCTGTTTTTAAATATATTGAAAATTGAGTCTTCATGAGACAGGTTTGACGGTAGAGTGATATAGTGACTCCTTTTCCGTCATATTATGCCGACTCGGTATTGTTTGGGACAAATCTTACGTTGTTTACAGCTTTCTATATCCAATTCTGGCAATGAAATTCTAAGTCCACGCGTACGAAGTCGCGGGTAACAACTAGTAATAAATAAAACTAGGGCAAGTAGTATTGTATTTACATTATGGATTGCATGACGCGTATGGTTTTTAAACGTATAAAGCAGTATTTTTTTTCTAGACGTACTGAGACCTATTATATTCTGTAGACATCAAGTTAGTGGCCTGATAGCTAGGCGAAAATTATTTAATAGTTATTCCTGCAATGTTGTGCAATTCTGATATCAAATTTCCTCAGTGGTGTTATTGGGTTCAGAACGACGATCTTTCAGGGAGTATTATGGTTTAGGGAAAGCAAATGAATCCGATGACTCAAGCAACTAAACAATAATAGCGTACAACAGATAGTAGGTACAGATGATTTGCCTACAGAACGCAACCCAAGTTGGTTGCGGTGTAATTTAAGTTTTAACGGCTCATGAACTCAACGGCCTCAGCTTGTATATGACAACGACTTTGTGGGTAGATTTGATATAAATTGAATAAAGGTGTTGTATTCCTGATTAATAGTAAAACATCTCTGAAATAAGTACAGTTGAATTCTCCTAGATGACCAAATCGTATCTTACCAACTATTTATTGTTGATAGTCAAGACTGCTATTTCAAGCAACTCTTGTAGTGCAATATGTGCCTACTGCTTGTTTCTGTGCCAACGACTAAAATCAGATACGGTTATTAAGGTTCTGAATATGAATTACATGCAATCTACACCCGACAACCATCCTTGATCTACCACTTTAGCACTTATTACCGTATACGCGACCAACAGCAGAAAACAGGTTTCATCTCAGGTGCAGTTCATGTAAAGATTAGTATCCCATACATTCAGTTTAAACTAATAAAGGTGGTGTAATGCACCTATTACACCAGTTTCTCAATCTCCAGTTAACAAAGTTTGGAAAAGCCAGGGCGGCCATTACTACGAAAAGACTTATAACATTTCTCTAATGCCGAACACCCAGCCTGATCTCTGACGGAAATGTTACAAGGAAAGTGGATCAGACGGAGGCAAGTGGTAACAAAATAAAATGGGTGCATTCTGAAAATTCGTTCGATGAGCACAGCGTCAAGATGAATGAAAATATGTAAAATCCTGTATTGTGTAGTTACTTCGTTTCAATAAACGCAATAAATTGAGCAGAAAGGTAAAAAAAGAAAAAAAATTGTCAGTATACTATTTCATTAATAAATAAACTTTTCGAAGCCATTCTTCTGAATTGTTAAACAATAATATGTTCAAATATGGGAGTTCTTAACAACCACCAATGTTTTTCTAAATGTCTGTTGCTCTGTACGTGAACCGCTGCGTTAGTGAAAAGTTACTTTCCATTTTCGTCTCTCCATAACTTCAACCTCCTTCTGCTAAGATAGGGACTTAAATAATAAAAAAACTAGGATTTTCAAGTCTGAAATAGTCTCGGCAGAGTTCCCGATACAGATGAAATCTTAACTTTAACTAGCAAAACGTAAATCTTTATAAAAAATCAATGAAAAGTTATTTTTTAGTACAATTCATCATTCGTTCTGCGAAATAGTCTTTTAATAGTATACACGAAACAAACACAAAAAATTATATTGTGTCCAGAAATTTTTTTGAACATTTTCAAAAAAGTATTTTCACGGAATTTTTGTGAAATTTTCCGTTAGATGATACAACCGATTTGTTGTCAATAAAATTATTCATTTACTTAATTTAAGAAAACCGGAAATTATCGAACGATCGCTATTGTTTTTGCATAAACATTAGCTGTTAGCATATCACAGTAAATTTTTAAAGAATTTTCGGAATATTTAATTTAAAAAATAATGGGATGGAGTGGAAGGAAAAGTCCAAACATTGTGAGAGCTGAGTGTTCTCAGCTTTCATTTGAAGATTATTTAATGGCTCCAGTAAATATTTTCACCCTGCAAGAATTTTCGAAATTTTATTTTTTAGTCCTGTTAATGTAAGTAACAACTGAAATAGTGTCCAATTTAAATGTTAATGCTCAAGTGTTAAGAATTTAGGACGGCATGACACAAACGGACGTACAAAAGAGTGAACCTATAATAGTCGCCCCCCCCCCAGTCATATCCCCTACCCCCCTCCCCCACACACACAAAAAAATAAACCTCCCGTCCTATTAATTCATGTATTTCCTATGTAGGTATTAAGAGTCTAAACTAATTGTATTCCCACAAGTTTCATGAGAACTTTTTTACTCTTGTTGGTTTACTTTTTGATTTATAAAATTAAATAGAAATTGGTGGAATTATAATATTTCTAGTTACTCGGTTTGAACCAACGGTGCTACTTGTTTCTTCAGTACAATTAATACTGTGACAAAATAATAAAAAAATAACATAGACACTAAAGAGTTTTGAAAATATACACTGAAAATAACTACAATATTTTAGTATATTTCAAAGTTTTGCCTCTTTCCGCAGACTTTCCTTACCCACTCCACATTCATCTGAGTTATTATTAGATTCGGTTCAACCACTTTCTGAAACAGCTAGTCTGAGTAAATGTTACTCAAGTTTCAATACAGTTGTACTGCTGTATGTAATTTGAGAATGTTAGGTCTTAAGCCAATTACGGCGGTTTTAATCACAGGATGCTGGTCATACCGTACACGTAAAAGCCTTGAACTGGACTTCTCGCATGAGCTGCGACAAATGTCAAGACCCAAAGGAACAGGAAACGACGTCATTACGAATTTGTTACGGGTCAGCACAGGCACCAGCAACAGGTGTTGGTCAACTCACTCAGCTGTGATGACGAGGCAGACATTTAGTTTCCGGCCATGAAAATATTACGTAGCGACGAGCAAGTAGATATGTTACTTAACTTGAACTTTCTGGGGAGATAACGAAAGAGATAGAGAATGAAAACCGTCACCATTAAGGGAAGAATTCGACATTAATTTAAAGTACTAATTTTGGGAGATGCCAACATGAGAGAAGTTCAACTCTTATAAAACTAACTAGCCCGTACCCGCAACTTCGTACTCGTGGATTAAGAATTTTCTTTGCCAGAATTAAATATAGAAAGTTGTTGGTAACGAAGGATTGGTCCCAAACAATATCGAGTATGAATAATATGACAGGAAAGCTATCACTATATCATTGTACCGTCGAACCTGTCTCTTGAAGAGAATCAATTTCCAACATATATCTGTCACCATTCGATAAGGTCTCAAAATTTCGTGACTACAACTGTTAATCATACTGGAAAAAATATACTGTGCCCTTCATACAGATTTCCTTATAAAATTCCATCACAACGATATAGCCATTTAGTCGTCAAAACGTAACAAAAAGACAGAGATTTACTTCCGTATTTATAATAATATTACTGTGGTTCACACTCACACATTGACTGCGAACAACACCTGAGGGATCATTATAACGTAAAAAAGTGTACACCTACAACATTGCAAGACTACCTATGATTTGCCTCGCATTGCACCCATAACTTTCTAATATCTACAGTTTAACATTCAATACGAATAACCTACGGCTCAGGCCTGTCTCTCACGATGAAAAACAATTTTTAAAATCCTTAGCCTCCACGGAGGTTTGAACCAACGACCACGACGTTCGTAAGCAAGCGCTTTAACCACTGACCTGGCAGTCCACTTTACGGAAACTCGGTACGTTGACGTCCACATCCGACGTGTCTGTCTATCGCCGTATTTCGAAGTTATGAGACACTATGTGTTATTTATACACATAATTTTTCAACCAAATGTAGACAGTATTTTTCTCCTTGTTTCAAAGGATAAGTGTGCAAAGTTTCATCGAGATCGGATGAAAACTTTGGATTTGTATGAAGAACAAACAAACCAACAAACAAACATACATTCATCTTTATATATAAAGATGTCACAAGAGAAATTATAATAAACTGCAACAAAACCTTTGAAATCATGGTACACTTCAGCGCCTGTATATATTACTAAATCTTTGGATATGTGACTAGTTCTCAAGATGAAGCAGTAACTTATTCCAGAGAAAAAAATGTTTTCACTTTAAAATTATCTTTCCGTTCCGAAAAATTATAATTACGCTCATGCATTGACATAAATCTCCAAGTTTCTAAGTATAAGATTATCGGTTAGTAGGAAATTTGGCTTACTACTTGTTTGTATGTGTTTTTTTTTTTTTTTTTTAATATAAGATTGCTTTTTAAGGGATGCTGCTAAAATTTACATCAAACTTGGCAATATGGCCATATCATTTGAATGACGGTAGCAAACTGTTTAACTTTTACTTTCCTACTGGTTTTTATTTTGACATTCGTAATATACCAGCAGCATTGTAGACTTCATTCCGTGATATCCTTTCCACTGGTTGCAGTGTGCAACACGAATGTATGTTTCAGTAATAATTTCCATGTAGATCTCATCATGAAAATCCGAACTTCGTAATATGACAGCATTAACTGAGAAATTTGTATTATGTTTACGCCTAAAGCTGCAAAAACTGGTTCCCTGTTTCTAAGCTTACAACGTCTTTTAGCTGCTGAATAAAGTTTGTGTTTTCACTGTTTCCAGATACATCAGGTGATAGAAATAATTGAATTTACTGTAATTCATACAACATTGAATGTTCCGAATAACCGATTTTTAACATTCAGGAAATAACTTTGCTCTTTTTTTTTATCGTACTGACTGTGACCTTGATCAGTTGAAAATACTTTTTCCTTGAATTCCAGTAATAGGATATAGTTTCCCACTGAAGTCATGAAAGTGCTGAGCTACCAGCTCTCAAAAATCTGAGTCATGTTGACGTAGCACAAATCGTTGAGCGCTATAGCAGCCATGGTGTGCATGTGAATGTAATCTTCCCACAGAGCGTGATGTGTGAGTGGTAACGCTCAGGGGCTCGCATTCGGAAGGACGGCGGTTCGAATCCCATTCCAGCCATCCAGATTTGGGTTTTTCGTGGTTTTCCCAAATCACTCGAGGCTAATGCTGGTAAGCCGAATTCCTTCTCAGTCCCTACCCGCCTTTATAATATCCTCTACGTTGACGAGGCGTAAAGCCAGAAGCAATAAAAGGGGCAAAAATCATTCAAATCTTGGAACAGCTTGTACTGCCAGTAGCCAATGGTATTCCACGCCCAAAATTTTTTGCTCCACTGTATCAGTATGTTACCCGTAAGAAAATGCCGCTGATCTTCTTATCCAAAATATTTTTTTTTTTAAGAAAATGTAGTGTTTAGTAATTTATATCTTCGTCTATTTCATGGCATGTATACAATTTCCAGACTTCTTACTGTGTCTAATTCTAATATGACGTAGTTTGATATACATATTTTCATTGGTGCAAGAGTATTGGGGCAGGGAGTGGGAAAGATTTCAGTCATGGCTTCTTGAAGGGAAAATAGTGACATTTGCCTGTACCAATTAAAAAAAAAAAAAAAAAAAAAAAAAAAAAAAACGAAAATGGAAATGTATATGATCAGTTGGAGGCTCGAACCAGTGGTCTGTGGAATGCCAGGCCCGAACCACACCACTGACATACAAAGCTTGATATGGGCTTCCTTATTAATACTTCTAAATAATTCCTCTTGGTACACTCTGTTAGTAGTCGATGAGTAATTTGATAAACCTACATTGAAGTAGGTCTTTAAAATTGACGCCGACGTCTATTCATCCCGATTCACCGTTTTAAGGAGGCATAAAGTCGCCTCATTTATGGTGTCTCCTATTAATTATGTCTCTTTTTTTTTTACCAATTTTGGGGCACATAACACTTTTTGCTATGACTGTTATAGTGGCAAACAGTTCTGTAATTAACCGTAGTTTCAATACGATATTTATATTTGTAAAGCTTACAATAACAGATCTTGATCTACAGGCATTCTAACGCACATTACTATTTCAGGATGCAAGCAACGCGCTTTTCAGTTAGTAAAACTATTTTTAAAGGCAACTGCGTAATTCTGAGATGCAAACGTTTTCAAACACCTCGCTCTGTGAGCCTTAGCCTTCGCTTCGAAGACCTATCACCGCTGCCAATATAAGAGCAGATTGTATCTGGAGCATTGTTAAAGACAATGAGGTTCGAAATTTTTTTTCGTTTTATTAGAATTTATACCAAGGCAGTTGCAATAACCAATGAGATTTTTTCCGCCTGTAATTAATAATACGCACAGTAACGACGACAAAAAGTGAATACACTTAATTAGAAATCGCATACCCAAGGCCAGACTAGAAGTAACGGCTCTCCACTTCGAGGCGAGTGTGCTTGCCGTGATTAAGTGCTGTCTCTGTTAGCTTCGATAATCCGTAAATATTAATCTACCCTCTTTCCTCAATTCTCTCACATCTGAATTTCGTATCGTTGTTCTGATTCATTTAGATAGCGGTACATGATACAGAAGACTGAAACCATAAATACAAATTACAGTGTTCGTAACCTTCTACAGATCACTAACACTCTGAAACTACTGCTTTTCCACCAAGCCACAAGCCATAAATGAGATGACCTGACTATTTAAATTCTAACTCAAAACTTGTGGTAGTAGAAGGGTTTTCGCTTGGTAATTGAATTTATAGCATTCCATTTGAATTTTATTAATTTAATATTAATGATTTTGTTGATCTTATCAATTTAATAATTTTAATCATTTGATTTTATCAAATAGGAAGAGGTGCAAAGTGATATGCTATCATGCATCACTAATAAAGTCATAACCTGACAGATTTATTCAAATTCAACATTGAATGCCTACAGACGCCGGTGTACTTTACAGTTAATTCAATTCATGAAAATCAGGGGTTCAAACAAAATTAATACCGAGTCTTACAATATGAGGATAAGACGTTAATTTTAAACAAACAACTGTGAAATATTTTATTTGAAATTTAAGTACTATGTCATATGCTTATTTACAAATACAAGCTTATAGGAATGAATTCAAACAGGGCTCCATCAAGTCTTGGACTTAAAATAATATATTATTACTGATTGATAGGAATTTATAACAGTCTTCCCGTATCAAATCAGGTTGCACACGGCTATTAAA
>JARYHS010008074.1:98637104-98814677 GCA_031002005.1 Vandiemenella viatica | reverse complement strand
CGTTGTGCAGGCCCTTGACGTTTCGGTTAACATGTGAAGAGACGTTAAGAGCTTAACATGCTTCATAGTCTACGCATAGTATTGTCACTTGCCATTTTCTCATTTTTTTTCAGAACAATCAAATGATTGGTTCTGGTTACATAACTACCAAGATATAATGCGCAATCTCCATATTATCTCTAGAGTAAACAGGTATACAAATATGAGTTAAAATATAACATATTTGCTAGAAACAATTACAATTTAAAAATAATATTTCATATCACGTCGTACTAATGGAAAAAAGGAAGATTTTGTTCCCCAGATCAACTTGATTTAGGAGTCAAAGTGTTAATAACAAGAAAATAAACTTATTTGATGCCAGCCTTCAGTGAAGTGCTACCAGTATTTTAAACAGGCGGATTCTTTTATTAACAAATCTCACTTTTCAGAAAAATCTAATTATTTTGGACAAAGTAGTTCCAACGTAAAATGAATCCGTACCTATTCTATCACTTCGTAGTAATATATGTTTGCTTCCTTCTTCACATGCTGACTGAAAAATTATGCTGGCGACAGTAGGTATAAATTATTTACCGAAACCATCATTCTTTTTTTTTACGTCTTGTCGATGTAGAGACCCTTACAGTCGAAGAGGATTGAGGGCAAGGAAAGGAAAGGAATTCTGTCATGGCCTTCTGAAGGAACCGTAAGGAATTCAGTGATTTCAAAATATCATGCAAAACGAAATATGGATTGTGGTGTGACAGCGTCACCCACAATGAATATAATCAAATCATTATTAATTATATTCATATTTCTTTTTTTTTCTTTTTATTATATTCAAGTTTATTAATTATTTAATCTTGGAACGTGTAAATAAATTATAAATAATGAGGGTTGTCTGGATAGGTTAAATGTATGTTTAAAACCAGGGCGGCCAAAGGTATAGTTTATTATAAATTAATTTTTCTGTAAACGCATGGCTCAGAACGCTTAAATATTGAAGGCTAGAGACTGCCATTTCGACCGTTGAGGGTGGAACAATGGAGCAGGCGAGGCGACAAGGTGACGCCGGGCCAGCCCGGCTTGAGTCCCGTTGGAATTCGGTCAACGAACTACCCCACCTTGCCGCTATCCCGAAGGCCAAGTAGGAAACGCGCGAAGGAGTCAGCGAATGCGACGCGTGATATTAAACACGTGACGACGGAAATGTGTAGCTAGCCAATCCTGAACATTTATTGGGGGCTACAATACTAATTCCGTGGAGTTCTTTTTCATGTGGCGAGCAACTAGCCGAGGAAGAGGAAGGAGCCATTTTTGAGAACACTTCTGTCCAAGACGAGCTGATGAGCAGACGTGACTTGGGTCCAAGACGAGCTGGTGAACAGACGTGCTAGCCGGCACGCTTTCTGATGATCATTGTGGTTGATCATTTCTTGCTTTGGGAAAGCGAGATGTTGAGTGGCGTGCTTGCCATTATTCGGAAGTTATGCTAATAACGCGGTCGTAGCCGCTTATTTAGCTTCCATTGCTGCAGTGGCATTGTGTTTGTCGCTCACCATCACGGCGATGATACTATGGTAATGTACCAGAAACGACGGTCACTATCCAGTGGATTTTTAACAGACTTATGTGCCCTTAAGCGACGCCTGGGTTAAGACTCTGCTCCCGCCACTTAAATTCTGAGCTAGCTGGATTTATATTTCAATTCAATTTTTTTTAAGCATCTTGCTGTTTGTTAATTCAATTTTGATGCTTTTCATTCACTTTATACGGCGCCCCCTGGGATTTTCCTTTGTACAGTAAATTGTTAGCTTCAATTTGATGGCCTGTGTTGCCATGTGATTTCAATGTTAACTTTGCTGTTTTTATTACTTGTTTGAGATATTTCATTCAGTTTTGTTTGCTTACTCCGGCGAATTGTAAACGTCGGGTATTGCTTGTTTTTGCTGATCTAATTGTGTTTAACGTAACGTTAATTACTACCCGACCTTGTAAGGCCATAAGACTCAATAAATGAGGTTTTATTTTGTGTCTGAAATTCATGGTTCTAGTTAGTAACCTATTAGATCCCCTTTTAGCATCATTATTATATGTATTTTTCATTTTTCAGGATTTAATTATAAATCCCCCCTCCCTTTTTATGCAACTGATATTTTCTGAGTCACCCAAATTGTTCTATTACAATTGGCACCCAACGTTTCGGGCTTTTGCAAGTCGAAATTATTTTGAGAATTTCACAAGTCTAAAAAATCCATGGATGTGACCTGTGTTGATTCATTTTATTATTTTAGAATAAGTTTTATGTTGAAATTTGTTTGCTTTGTTTGCCATGCTTGATTTAAATCTAAATGTGTGATTTATTTCAATCAGTTGTTCAAGTATATTTTCGTTCACTTGCATCAAGCATGGTTAGTTTAAAATTAAAGATAGAGTCAGTGCTTTTGAAATTTTAATGCATGGTAAAAGTTAAGATTTTTCTTTATGCTGATTTTGCTCATGTGTTGAGGTATTTGTGTCGCATGAAACATCGTTGTTTTTCCTTGTTGTTCAATTTTGGATGGGTTTTATTTCATGTTGAAGGGATTTATGCGCGAAATTTGTTTAATGCTGTACTTTTCGAGTTAAATCGTGCCGGTTTTATTTTGTTCGTTGTCGATTGTTCAAATTGTTCGGAGTTGAAATTTTGTATCTTACGATCAAATCTATGAAGTTGAGGTCACGCACCATTAATAGGGCAGGATCAATTTATTGTTCATAACATTTCCGAGCAAACTGACGCGATGAATCAAGCACCGGAAGTACGCGAAATGCCGTTGGCGGACTGAAGAGTGCAATGATACTCCTAGTACGCGTAGCATCCATTCAAATGCATCATTAGATGGGGAACAGTTAGGGAATTTTTCCAACCCCAGACAATGAAACCGTTCAAAATTCACCCATGCGGGCAGATATTGGAACACATGGTGCGTCGCAAAGTACGGTAGAATTGCCACCGGCGACCGCACAATTTCAAGACCCGAACCTAATCTTTAACATGCTGGCGGAATTAAGTAGACAAATGGCTTCGCAAACAGAAATGAACAAGAAATTGGATTCGAAATTGGATGCACAAAGTCAAAATTCTGTCTCATTGAGGGAGGAGATAACTATGCAAATGGCTTCGCAAAATCAGAAATTAGATGCACAAAGTCAAAGTTCTGTCTCATTGAGGGAGGACATAAATCAGCGTTTGGATGCACAAAATCAAAAATTTGAGTCGCAAAATGCTTTATTGAAGGGCATGGACGGAAAATTGTCCGTTTTTTCGCGAGGAAATGACCCGTGAAATGAGTGCATTCAAATCGGAGATGCGAGCGAATGTTTCAGTGTTGGAGAGACGCACAGATACGATTCAGGCAACATGCACTGCATTGCAGGAATCAAGCGCGGAAATCTCGAAGCGTTTGGACGCGACCGAAAAATCTGTCGAGCACGTGCGGCAAGAAAGCCACCAGAGTCTCGGTCAGATCTCGGAATTTGTCCACGAGATTAAGGATAATACTGAACGAAGCTTGCAGGCTGTTAATGCAAAGGTGTCGGAGGTTGCAAGTTCGGTTGAACGAGTACAAACGGCACAACAGGATTTGCAAGCGTCACAGCAAACACTTGCGCAGAACACTAATTCAAAACTGGCGCAGTTGGAATCCAAAATGAAGGAAGTGAGTAGTACCAACGCTAGCGGGAGTATTGTTCACGCGAATTACGCACAGTACGCTGCAGCTAATATCGAGCTTAAGTTGCCACGTTTTGGGTCTCGCAAAGACGTAAATCCTAGAATTTATCTTACCGAAATGGAGCGGTATTTTGAAATCAAAGGAGTGCCTGATTCCATGAAGCTTGTGTTAGTCGAGGAATCATTTTCAGAAACAGACAGACTCTGGCTGAAAATTGCGTCCGAAACTAACTTATCTTACGCCGAATTCAGAGTCCTGTTTCTTGAGACCTTCTGGTCGAAAAAGATCCAGAACCAGGCGAGGATAAAGCTGTACCAAGGAAGGTACATTCCCAAGTGGCATTATTCGATGGAAAGCTACGTGAAAACTTTGCTGGTGCAGTGTAGGCAATTTGACGACAAAATGACGGACGGAGAGTTCATAGAGATGGTGATCGCGCACTTTGGTCCACAAGTGCAGTCACTCATTAACCCCGTGGTCATTCGTACGATACCAGAACTGCTAGAAACCGTCGGTAACCTTGACAGAATCGGGAAAATGGCCGATAATCTGGCGAGACAAGACGCGGAACGAAACCATGGCGAAGCGCAAAGCGAGTCTAAGCGACCGCATGGCGGCAATAAAGCTTCCTATGCTGATGGACAGAATGGGAAATCTTCCAATCAAAATTCCGGCAATCGTAATGGAGGGAAGAAATGGAAGAACGGAAATGCACAGTGGAAGGATGATAAAAATCATCAGCGGTCGGGAAACAACCGATCCGCGTATCCACAAGAATTTCCAGTGAACGCGATCTCAATTGAAAACGCGGAACCGGAAATGTGTGCAAAGGCGACGGAGGAAAATGTGGGCGGCGTTAACAACGCGTCTAATTCCCCGCCGTCACAATGAGATTTTTCGGGGGACGCTGCAAACGCCGACAGCATTTGCCTCGGCAGTTTGGAATATTGGCGCGGCGAAGGACCGGAAAATATCGAAGAAGAAGAAGATATGGTATCCGGCGACAGCCTCATGGCGCGCGCGAAGTGTCCCCGTGTAGATATTATTGCATATGGCATACGGGCGAATATTTTAATTGACTCGGGATCGTCTGTCTCCGTAATGTCTAAGAAATTTCTGCTACGCTTGAAAGATAAGAATCCGCGGCTAAAAGAAATTCCCACAACGCAAGTTACGGTGGTTCCTGCAATAGGAAAGAGAGAAAAGATCGTTAGCACGCAAGCGCTAATCCCCGTGAAAGTCGCGAATAGCGAGTTAATGTTGCCACTACTTATAGTACCCGGTTTGACGCAAGATGTGATCGTTGGATGCGACCTCTTAGCAAAACGTAAAGTCATTCTGGATTGGGGAAATAAGACGGTGACGAATTTGGTTCCGGAGGTGTTGCATTGGAAACATGAGGCCTGTGAGCAGAGCCTTGGAATAAATAGTTCCAAACCAATGCAAGACACCGCGGGACGCGAAGGCAATTTGAATAACGGAGGAAGAGCTATATGCGCATCAGCTGACGAGCAAAATCTCATACCACAGAACCCAACCGACAAAATGCGGGAAAAAGGAAAACTTGACGCCAGCACGGAAGCCAAAGCTATGCCGATACTGACGAGAAACTTGACGACAGCACCACAGTCAAAGCCAAAGCTATGCCGATGCTAATGAGAAACTCACGATCATTTCGTGCGGGATGAGACTGCGTCTGATTCGTATCAATGTAAAATTTAAGGATCAACCCGAGAAGAATCCCGAGGATGACATTAAGAAAGCACATGAATTCTTGGTAGAGAAAGCTACGAAGCGGCAACGCAAGCACGACGGATTGCGGACGCAAACGTTTAGCGTCGGGCAGCAGGTGCTACTTAGGACTATGACCCCGTCTGACGCACAGCGAAAATTAATTTCCAAATTC
Organism: Vandiemenella viatica; assembly: GCA_031002005.1. Classification (NCBI taxonomy): domain Eukaryota; kingdom Metazoa; phylum Arthropoda; class Insecta; order Orthoptera; family Morabidae; genus Vandiemenella; species Vandiemenella viatica. The sequence goes on along the minus strand of JARYHS010008074.1, from coordinate 98,809,073 downwards.
TTTCTGCTGTATTCGGGACCGTTCTCAGTAGCGAGGATTATCTCCCCAAACTGCTACATGCTGACCGACGGCAGAACGGAGCTCGGCCCGCATAATGCCCGGAATTTGCGCCCGTTTCACACAGCATAGTCTACAAGTTCCTAGACGGATGTTTGTAAATATAGCTTAAGGATCAATGTACATTTAGTTAGGTAATAACGTAGAGCATATCTTTAGAAAGTGAGAGTGTCAGTCTTAAGACACGTAATTGCCTAACAAGCGTAGCGCTAACGCAGCGAGAACAGGTAAAGGACGCTCAGCTGTTTGGAGTAGCGGCTGTGCCGACCGCCAGTTTTCCTGGAAGGATCGTAATCAGGTTAAACGAAAACAGGTAGCCTGAGCCGCCAGCCTAACGGGACAGCGCTTACTGACAACAACAGAGCGGGCAAAGTGGAAACAGCTGATCGCTTAGTTTCACCGCTATAATGTCTTTGCTACGAGTGTAGTTTGGAAAGCATAATATAGTTCATTTTGCGAGAACCGTCTTTCTTTTGTATTGTATGGATAATTATGTAAATTCGCGGAAGGATTAAATTATGTAAATTCGCGGAAGATTTTTTCTTTTCCATTTGATTTTCATGTTATGTGGTTTCGGCATACTTGTGTCGGCCTTGATAATGGACATTCGGTGCATTCTTTATTCTTGTTGTTGCTGTATCTAACTTCAACACATGTGCTAGATTTGCATAGCCCGTTGTAAATAATTCATTGAGTTGTCTAGTTTTAATGTTAATATCTTGTGCTTACATCATTTTTTTTGTTTATTGATTGAACAGATCTATTTTGTCATTCATTTACATCTATGTACCTGTCAATGTTTTATGATGTTTTACTTTGCATATTAGGATAAGACATTTCATTATTTATGTTAACCAGAGTCACGTGTCGTATTTACATATTTAAAGAGGTCACATGTATGCGATAGTTCGAGTGAGCTGGAACCATGAAACTATAATGTAGGCAATGATTTTGATGCAACTGTAGGGTTACAATAGTTCAAATAAAATTATTGGCATAATTTTATTTTGATTGGGTGGCAGGTATATTGTGGTGTGACAGCGTCACCCACAATGAATATAATCAAATCATTATTAATTATATTCATATTTCTTTTTTTTTCTTTTTATTATATTCAAGTTTATTAATTATTTAATCTTGGAACGTGTAAATAAATTATAAATAATGAGGGTTGTCTGGATAGGTTAAATGTATGTTTAAAACCAGGGCGGCCAAAGGTATAGTTTATTATAAATTAATTTTTCTGTAAACGCATGGCTCAGAACGCTTAAATATTGAAGGCTAGAGACTGCCATTTCGACCGTGAGGGTGGAACAATGGAGCAGGCGAGGCGACAAGGTGACGCCGGGCCAGCCCGGCTTGAGTCCCGTTGGAATTCGGTCAACGAACTACCCCACCTTGCCGCTATCCCGAAGGCCAAGTAGGAAACGCGCGAAGGAGTCAGCGAATGCGACGCGTGATATTAAACACGTGACGACGGAAATGTGTAGCTAGCCAATCCTGAACATTTATTGGGGGCTACAAGACTAATTCCGTGGAGTTCTTTTTCATGTGGCGAGCAACTAGCCGAGGAAGAGGAGGAGCCATTTTTGAGAACACTTCTGTCCAAGACGAGCTGATGAGCAGACGTGACTTGGGTCCAAGACGAGCTGGTGAACAGACGTGCTAGCCGGCACGCTTTCTGATGATCATTGTGGTTGATCATTTCTTGCTTTGGGAAAGCGAGATGTTGAGTGGCGTGCTTGCCATTATTCGGAAGTTATGCTAATAACGCGGTCGTAGCCGCTTATTTAGCTTCCATTGCTGCAGTGGCATTGTGTTTGTCACTCACCATCACGGCGATGATACTATGGTAATGTACCAGAAACGACGGTCACTATCCAGTGGATTTTTAACAGACTTATGTGCCCTTAAGCGACGCCTGGGTTAAGACTCTGCTCCCGCCACTTAAATTCTGAGCTAGCTGGATTTATATTTCAATTCAATTTTTTCTTAAGCATCTTGCTGTTTGTTATTTCAATTTTGATGCTTTTCATTCACTTTATACGGCGCCCCCTGGGATTTTCCTTTGTACAGTAAATTGTTAGCTTCAATTTGATGGCCTGCGTTGCCATGTGATTTCAATGTTAACTTTGCTGTTTTTATTACTTGTTTGAGATATTTCATTCAGTTTTGTTTGCTTACTCCGGCGAATTGTAAACGTCGGGTATTGCTTGTTTTTGCTGATCTAATTGTGTTTAACGTAACGTTAATTACTACCCGACCTTGTAAGGCCATAAGACTCAATAAATGAGGTTTTATTTTGTGTCTGAAATTCATGGTTCTAGTTAGTAACCTATTAGATCCCCTTATTAGCATCATTATATTAAATGTTTTTCATTTTTCAGGATTTAATTATAAATCCCCCCTCCCTTTTTATGCAACTGATATTTTCTCTGAGCACCCAAATGGTGTTCTATTACAGGATGGAACCCACTTCTTCCCGAATGCGACTGCCATGCTCAATCGTTATCATCTACCTTGCGGTTTATTATTATTTATTATTATTATTACTCCGTGATTCACTAAAAGTGTGTGGCGGAGGGTGCATTGCACCTATCCGAAAGGGTAATAGTTTGGAAGGGATATACAGTATATAACAGGAGGCGCCTATGGGCTATTGTGAGGAACCATCCCAGCATTCGCCTGGAGTAATGCTGGAAAACCCAGATCAGGATGGCCGGAGTACTTTATCGACAGCTACTCCTATCGGATTTTAAGATTACTCGCCCGGTAAATCCTTTCTATTCCATTCCCTAATCGCTCGTGGGAAAAATGAGTACAGAATGAATCGGATCTGGCCCTGATTTCTCTTAACTTATTTTCGCGGTCATTCCGAGATAAAAATGTTGCTGGTAGCAATATTTTTTTTCTGTCATTCCGAAATAAGTCAGTCGTGAATTTTTTAATTAGCTTCTGTCGAGAGCAATGCCTTCGGTGTTTCGGTAATATTACTCGACTGAAAGATTTCACTACAATGCAACAATCATAGAAACATAATGAAATAAACCGTTGGTCAGGTACGCCCAGAAAATGTTAAATTCAATATGGTCCTCTAACTACAATTGGATTCAGCTAATAGATAAATTTACTTTGCCTGCATCAAAGACAAGCAGTTTCTGAGCTTTATTGATGTAAGATTAGGCTACCTATCTTTTAACAGGGAGTAATGTTGATAAAAAAATTGATAAGAGATGAATTATAGTGATGACGTTCATTTACCGAACCTACAAAAGTCTTTGAGATGACAGTGTCCAAAACATTCTAATTAATTAATTTAAATAAATCAACTTCCGATAGAAATTGTAGATAGACGTAATTTACCCTATTTATTTTATTAAATGAAGTAAATGGTACCCACGACTTCGTTCGTGTTTGTAAAGAATTTGTATTGACAGCTACCGACATCTAACAACCATAGTGCACGACAAGAGATACGATTCTACTACCATACACAAACACCAATGCTCTATGCTATGTAGTTTTGGCAGAAAAGTGACATTTGTGGAGGCACATGTCTTTCGTCGAAATACGAAAATATCCTTGACCGGCCACTTTCAACCACCATATCTCCCACACTCCAACAGTTACTGAAATTCGGCCGATGTGATCGAAGGCGACTCTGTGTTACTACCACACACAAACGCCAGTGATCTGCGATAGATAGTTTTGGCTGAAAAGTGATACACCATGACACATGCGTCTTTGGCAGAAATATGAAATTGCCGCAGGTCGACCACTTTCAACCCCCATATCTCCCACACCCCCATAGCTACCGACATCTAACAATCCTAGTGCATGACAGGAGACACGATTCTACTACCACACAGAAACACCAATGGTCCTTGCTATGTAGTTGTGGCAGGAAAGAGAAGTATAAGAACACACAAATGTTTGGTCGAAATATGAAAACGCCATCCATTGGCCAACTTTAATCATCATATCTCCCACATTCCCACAGCTATCGTCATTCGGCCAACGTTGTGCACGACAGGAAACTCCATGTTAGTTCCACACACAAAGACCGGTGATCTGTGCTTGGTAGTGGTGGTTGAAAAGTGAAATATATGAAAACACAAGTCTATTTTTATATATATATAAGATTATGAAGCAGCAATCCTGGCAAATCCAGTGAGTTAAAAATTCTGGTGGATAGTTGACGACATCATCTTGGTTAGTTGCGCAATCAACTGATTTGTATATCCTTAATTCACCGGAAATTTCATTTTGAATTTGAAATTTATTTAATTTACGTCCGTGTTTTTGTCTCTGTAATATAGTTCGGTCGTTCAACCAAAAAATTGACAGGAAATGTAATGCAGCCACTCAAAACGTTTACAGGGATTTTGTCATTACCAATGCCAATGAGTTGTTTGGAAAACATTTCTTCCGATCAATCATTTTGCAATTCCAAAGATAATCATAAAGCGCCTTTGTTTTGTTTTGATTGACTGGCAGTAATATTATTTTCGTTGATGACACGCAAATCTTTTTTTTTCCTTCGAACTTTATTTGGGCAGGCATAGATTAATATCCATACAATCTAATCAACTTGAAGGCATACCAGAGCTAATCCTAACACGCCTTTGTTTTGTTTTATTTTGATTGGCTGGTTTGTATGGGAAAAGAAAGGTGTTGATTTTACTATTTTCCTCGCAATTTTTACGTTTTTTCTCTCCATAAGAACCTTCCTTGTGGATTAACGAAAATATGAAGGGAAAAAAAATTGCCGAATTGGTCGAGCCGTTCTCCAGTTTTGCACTTAGCAACACATTTGTCGATTCATTTTTATTTATATATAAGATTTTAAAAGTTAGAAAGTATTATTAGTCGCAGCCAATTCAATCATCATGAATTCTAACTGAACATAGTTTAAAACGAATGGAACCCATCACCACAAGGCTTACCAGAACATTGTATTCTTAAAATAATATGATAAGTGTGGCTCGATCGTCAGACGATAATGCATATCGCTTCTCAACTGAAATACCAGTAATCTATTTTGCTTTTTAGGTATTCTTAATATTGCATCCTTTTAAACTGATGCATTCTATTTTCATAGTCGAAACTTTCGTGGTAGGCGACATGGCTATAAATGTAAACACACTGAACAAATAAACACACAATTGGTTTTCGAGAGAAACGAAAATTTAAAAGCAACCAAGAAAATGCCATGCACGGAGGAAATAATGATAACACGTACGTCAGTGATATTATTTTCGCTGATCACACGCAGGCATAGATTAATATCCATAGAGCCTAATCAACTTGAAGTCATACCAAAGATAATCCTAACGCGCCATTGTTTTGTTTTGATTGAGGGAAAAGAAAAGTGTTGTTTTTACTATTTTCCTTCCAATTTTTGCGTTTTTTCTCGCCGTAATAACCTTCCTTGAACTCCAACGAACATTTAAAAAAAAATTGGCCAAATTGGTCCAGGCGTTGTTGAGTTATGCGCTTGCCAACCCATTTTGCGATTCATTTTTATATTATAGATTAGAAATCCTTTTAGTACAGGCATTTTAGACAGATCTTAGGGTTAACCTCGAAAAAAATAATGTAGAGCTGAAATTTGGCACAGACGTTCCTTAGTACCTTAGAAACAAGTACTAAAAAGTCCCCACCTCTAGGGTGTCAGCGTCATAGTTCTTTTTAGGTCAAAAGGGCTTAAATAGGGATTGAGTGCCAAATCTGTATAAAATCATTGTAAAATTTAAAATGTCAGACTCTGTAACGTTTTATTGCACCCTAGGTAATTAGGATAGGCTAACCACTGCATAAAAGTGTAATACCGGCACTATTATTATTTAAAAGTAAAAGTATAGTCACATTTTATCATGAAGGCAGTACGAAATATAACTTTTTTTTTCAATTTCTCTGCATTGCGGAAAAACTGTCAAAGTTACCAGGTCGGGACCTATGATAAAAGTTGTAGTACACACTTTCAGCATTAAAATGGTATATCGTTCATCCCTCTGCGACATATGGTTGTCGAGATACACGTTGGAACAAGCTCACGTGAGTCAACGCTGGGCCGAGAGCTCCGCGCGCCGGTCCCCGGCCATTATGGGTATTAACGTGAAAAAAATATAATGTAGACCTGAAAATTGGTACAGATATTACTTAATACCTAAGAATCATGTCTTGAAAAGTCTCCATCTCTGAGGTGTCCTGTTCATAGTTTTATTAGGGTAAATGTTTTTAATTAGGGCTTAAATGTCATAATCAGTATAAATGTCTTGTAGGTCTTAAAATATCAGCTTTTGTATCATTTAATTGCACTATAAGTAAGTGGAAAAGCTAAATATTGAAATACGGCGTAGTTTAGGACGTAATTATTGGACAGAAGTAAAAAAATCTCACGTTTGATAGTGAAACAGGTACGAAATATGACTTGTTTTGTAACAAAGTCAGATTTGCTAAAAACTATCGAAGGCCTATTACCAAAGTTACAGAACGCAGTTTCAGCATTGAAATGGTGTATTCATCATGTTTTTGTGACAAAACGGTTGGTGAGATATCATCGAAACAACGCGCAGAGCTAAGCATAAGAGCCGTTCCAGTTACCCTTCCTCGTCTGTCTGCATCATTCTAATCTCTTCGAACAGTCGCTGAGATTTTGTGCCCTTGGCATTATATCTAAACTGACAGAAAGAAACCTTGAGAATGACGAAACATTTTGCAAAATCATAAATTATTCATATTTTGATTAAAATCTTTGAATGAAATTTAAAGTTCAGCTTCATTATCATACTTATCATCTGAACTATTATAGGTGACTTTATCGCATGCAGATCTTCGAAAATGTCCACACATTAGTTAACACTCCAGCCCACAACGCACACATTCAAATCTATTTCGCAGATGTTCTTACAATTGCAGGGCACCAAATTGAGGAGTTGATCTGGAGTAGGTGCAAGTCGATTAGTCACTAGCACAAGAGCTCCATTCTGAATTTTCCAGCCCCAATCTTCAGGACCAAAAGAATTTCCTAGCCATTCTTGAGTCTGTAAGTATATTCGTAGAGAATGGATGGCCAATATATCATATATTCGTAGAGAATGTCGCTCACATGCTGCATATTTTGGTGGAAGGGACGCAAGCTGGAAGGATGCAGTGACTGGTTAGGTTGCGAACTTACGACTGTATTTTATTACTAGAAGTTCATGGATATTTTGACACTGCGATATAAAATTGTCATAGAGGGCAACGGCAAACTTCTTTCTTGCGGATATTATGTCTCTTTTCTGTGCGTTGGGATGTTCGAGGTGGGGACTTTTTAGTACTTGTTTCTAAGGTACTAAGGAACGTCAGTGCCAAATTTCAGCTCTACATTATTATTTTTTTGAGGTTAAAACCTAAAATGTCTGGGCTATTTGCATTTGTAACATACATACTTTACACTTCTCTCGCAGGCGAAAATATGGTTTTAAACTTTAAATAGAAGAAAATCAACATATTATTATTTACGTTCTTACTTATATGTGCTGCTACTTGCGTGATTTATTCTTAATGTTGAACAAAGTTGGTGAAATCTGATCTTGTTCATAGGTCTCCAAGTGCTTTTAGAAACGGGTGCTGCTTGCAACTTGCTATCATAGAGGTGATTGATGATCCTCTGTCCTCCACAATAACGTCCATCGGCTGTTGTTAGATACCATTTATAAATGTTAGCTTTTACTGGATCAATTTTCTAACACAAATTATTAATGACAAAATTACGTATTTGGTCAAACTTAATATTGAGTTATACGTTGATATCTGTTTGAGAGATTAAATTTTTAAACGAGTACATAGCTTTGTGTGGAGTTATAACTAAGTTCCCATTGTAAATTTTAATTGGGATTGAGAATAAGTTCGTGTAACAGTTTCTCTAATCATTCCTTCCTTATTAGCAGAAAGGCTTGGTATAAAATCTGAAAACCGGGCGCCGACTACAACCAGAAAGGTACGAAAAAGCAGCATTCTGTGATGCCAGTCGGCTGCTAAGAACCTCTAAGGTACCTGGCAGTAGAGAAACCATTCGAAATGTGAAAAGTGCACTACGTGAAGTCAAGAAGCTCATTAAACTAAATGCAAAATATTCAAGTCTATTCACTTTGCCTGAACTAGATGCTGCAATAAAATACCAGAGAACTCCGCAAAGCCGCTGGACATGATAGCCTGAACCCAGAATTCATAGTTATGATTGCTTGCACTTCTAAATAATATATTGCAGACCTCAAAGTTGACCCTGTTTTTTTCTATGAAAAAAAGGAAAAAAAAGGTTATTGCAATCCTAAACCCGGGTCAGGAAGGAACTGCACCAGGACACTTTGGACCAATTTTCCTTCTCAACACAGGATATAAACTGCTTGGGAGTCTGGTGCTGGCACGAATTCACGATGCACGGTCGTTCCCGCGGAGCAGGCAGCATTCAGACCAAAGCTTAGCTGTGCCGAGCAGGTCCTGACACTCGTGATCTACATTGAGACTAGGTACCAAAAGAAATTTGAAACAGAAACTGAGTTCGTCGTCCTAGCAGCAACCTATAAAACTGTCTGGCGTGAGGGACCTCAGACTCCTTAATGCTGTTCCGTATAAAAGAATAGCTCTTGAACAACATGTTTTGCAAATTGCAGGTCCACTGTGGGGCCCAAAGGAGTCGCCGGAGTATCCTCAACAATACCTCAGGGCAGGAAATTCAAGTATGCCGATGATCTAGATATTAATTTCCAGAGCAGAAACTTCCAAATTTGTGAAGGTAGACTCTCTAAGAGTTTTAACAAACTCTAAACATTCTACTATAATTGGAGACTAAAACCTAACCTATCAAAGGCAGAGTCTTGCTGTTGCTGCCTTTTAAACCAGCTCGCCAATATCAGAATAAGGCCAACCTTTGGATCCCTAGGAAGAATAGTACACAAATACCATCCTAAACATCTGGGAGTTACCTTAGGTTTGGCGTTCGATAATAATAATATATTTGTTATTATTATCTTATATATTTGTGTGTTAATTTCCTCTACCCGTTACTTTTACCATTTACAATTTTTAATTCATTTAGCGTTTTTGGTAAATTATACACCACTTTCCTTAGTAATTTATTCCTATTCTTTACACTCATACCCATAAAAGAAAGTATTTCCACTCTCGTCTGCATAAAAGGAGTGACAGCTCGTGCCTGTAGTCATCTTTTCATTTTCAAACATTGCTCTTAATTTATTGTCCGACCAACAACTTTCCAAGTCCCATCAACAAGAAAAAAAATGGGGGAGGGGTCTGGTGGCTCAGTGGTTAAGGCGCCTGACTGGTGAACCAGAGGTACTCGGTTCGAATCCCTGTTTCGGCGGGAATTTTCATAGACATATAACCCGATCTTCACCTCCAGCACAGCTTGATGTGCAATGTGAAGAACATCAAAACGCTTCCATTGTTCGGATTCCAAGTTAAACTGTAGGTTCCCCGTATCCGGTAGGATTGCCGGGTTAGGTTAGGGCGGCTACCAACAGAGGCGAAATGACCAGTCAATAGGAACCCTGTCACCAGGTCATTACTACCACAATTGAATTATATACACATATATAAAATCAATGCTTCGTATTCTCCCAGCACTCTCTTCACCTTTCTCCTGTCTTCCGATAACTGCCAATCTAGCTAATATAAGAGATTGACTGGGTCTTGCGGCAATTTCGACAAACAAATCGAACTATTCTTCTTTGAACACACTCCAACTCATGTATTTGATACTCAAAATGTGGGTCCCAATCTGCACCATCATATTCACGCAAAGTTCATGCCGAAAATTTATAATCGAATATCCTCACCTCTTTGGGACAATCTCTCATCATTCTCTCTAATACAGGAAAGATTTATAAACTTTTCCTACCACCTGTCCAATATCCTCTACCCAGTAGTATGAAACGTTATGCCAAGATATTTACACTTCAAGCTTTCCACAATCAATTCTGTCCCTATAACCATAAACAACCATTAGTTTTGTTATCTGTATACCTAATAAGTTGATTCTTCAAGGCATTTATCTTCATTCCATGTCACATACCAAGTTAGATAATCTACCCAGATCACCATGCAACTCTTCACAATCTTTTCCCATTTTGATCCTATTGCATACCATCTTCAAACAACCTAAACTCTGACTGTAAACCATCAACACATTCATACATTAGAATGATGAATAAGAATGGTTCCTTCACACTACCCTGTGGCACTCCTGTATTCATTTCCATCTCTTTGATACTGCATTTCCTACTCTAACGCTTTTCTGTCTGCCTTTTAAGAATTCCTATAACCAGTAAGTCACTATCTCATCCACTCCAATTGTTCTTAACTTATCTAAAACCATTTAACCATTTTATGGCTCACTATGCCAAATGCCTTAGAAAGGTCTAGTGCTACAATATCCTCTTTGTCTAATTCATTTGAACTGTCTTACATATTTGCATAACAACAGGGACGTGGTAGCAAACCGGTATTGTCCCCCTACTGTATTCTTCTTAAAAAATAAAAAATAAAAAAAAATGACGAAATACGAGAGTGACGCGCAGATATTAGATGCCACTGGCGTTGCAAAATCAATGAAAATCTCGTTAAGCTTCCCTCCGTTGTAAAAGGCTGCATGAAATTAACAAATATAAAATATTTGTTCTAGGTGTAGCGCAGCAACACTCGCCATCTAATATCGATACTAGCAATCGGAGAAAGTTGATTGCTTCCGAGGAGGATGCTGCAGAACGAAATTTTCGTATCTTTTTTTTTTGGTCCCGGCTGTATTTTAACTTAAGCACGACCGCTATCACAAAACGAAACTGTTTAGATTGATATGATCCCTGTACTGATAATCTTTATGTCATTTTTGTAGTGCTGGATGCATTTTACAGTTGTGCTGCATCTCATATTTCGGCATTTTTAATTTAATTTGTGGTGACATTTACGTAAAATAAGAGTGCAAAACGTGAAGAGGACATTATAACTAAGCAGTTAACCCAGAATTCCACATGTTACTACCAGTTTCGGATAGATTCCGAAAGTCATGCAATTCATACAAAATCTGTTCATTTAACTATATTTTCACAAAATTAAAAAATATGTCACAGAGATTGTAATGGTGTTTAGACAGTTTGAAAGCTTAAGGGGTGACCTAAACATTACGAAATAAATTATTTCCTTACTATAAGTGAGACTAGTCAGAAAACTGAAATCTTATAAAAACTGCAAAAAAGAATTGTGAAAATCTAATGTCATACATCAGTTCTCAGTGTGAGACATCGGTTACGCAGCCTTTATATTTAATAGAGAAACGTAATGCAGTTGATCAAGAATTTATCGATACAAACAGAAGGTTTAACATGCCATGAATTGTTGTAAGGAAACTTATGGATTTTTTTTTTTTTTTTTTTTTTTTTTTTTTTTTTTTTTTTTTTTAGGGCAGTGATGTAATATAACGATAAATTGATGAAAAAACACCGGGAGTTTCTCTGGGTAATGTGGCCGAAATCATGGGAGAAGGCTGGTGGACAACAATCTTAATATATAAATAATAATCACTTTACCCTCCAGTATGGCTGTCCTCTTAAACGCCCCCCCCCCCCCCCCGTATGGGCAGGTAAAACTAGCTCAGCTTCAAGCCTTGGGCCTGAAGTATCAGCTATTCTGATTAAGGTAATTAGTCACTTTTCCCTTTTAATCAAAGCGGATTCTGAGACCGTTCCTAATTCCTCTTCATAAATTACACATTTCACGTACATTATAAACTTTTATCGTGCAGAACAAAGATTATATGTTTCACAGTGAGACAGGAACACTTAATTCCCTCGCCCTTTTTTGCTAGATCTTCACGCCTCGTCAACGTCGAGGCTATTAGAGGCGGAAAAGGTCTGGAAACGAGTGACGGGAAGGAATTAAGCCATGACCTTTCCTGCATTCGCCTGGAGCGCTGGGGAAACCATAGAAAACCCAAGTCAAAATTACCAGACGGTGATTTAAACCACAGAATTAAGGTTATTAACAGATGACGTAATGGTATATAATACAATCAAAACTAAAGAACATTGTGACCAGCTGGCATGGTGACCTGAATAGAATATCTGACTGTAGTTCGATATGGACTGAAGATAAATGCTAAAAGCAGTGAGCTCATTGGGTATACAAATAAAAACTAAAGGTTGTTAATGATTATAGGATGTGGACAGATTTATTTTTTGAAGGACTGAAGTGTCAATATCGTGGCATCACATTAGATAATAAACTCAAATGGGAAGGACACCGGTAAGATTTCAGGGAAAAGATTGCAAAATCCTTCATTTACTGGAAAGGGTGATGAGAGTTTGCCTAGGAGAAGTGACCATTGCCTTAAAATATGGTGGTGTTTGGGATTCAAATTTTTAGTATCAAATACGGGAATTAGTGGGGGGAGGGGGGGGGGGCGTGGAAAAGAGAGCAGCTAGATTTGTTTGTGAGAATTTTCGCAGGACCCAATCAATAACCGATATGATGAAAGAGCTGGTTTGGGAATCTACAAACAGGAGGACGATGAAGATCTAGATGGGAGTCTACAAGGCGTATGTTGGTAGTGGTGCACGGAGAGATATTGCTCTAAGAATTACGAGTATTGTATTGAAAGGAAAAGGTAACCACACACAGCAATCATGTCAGTGATTGGATGAAAATATCTGCCTACTGTGAAGGGATTTATTAGCGTTCCAAGAAACAAGTTTTTAGCTAACTTTCTAAGCTTACAAAAATCGAAAACAATGGCGTAAGATTCGCAGCTAACAATACAACTATGTTCCTGATATTTGCAAACTCCACTTTTGTTTGGCAACAGCTCTGAAAGAGCTGTTCCCGCGACTGTAAGAGAACTTTTTGTTTCACAAATAAATTCAATACAAATTTTGATGAATTTTAACCTAACTTCTTAGTTCTTTCAATTATTGAGTGTCCGCTCCATCTTAATATTGACACAGGCATGTGTTTTGTCACCATTACATTCTCCATCTCACGGTTTTGACTCTATTCTTTACTACAGAAACACGTAACTAGGTGGCGCGTAGTAATTTCAAACACATGATTTTAGTTTATCCTGCCATTGTGAGCTGTTATGCTGTGATTTAATTGTTACAAGAAGCTTGCGTTGATAGTATTTGTTCTTTGATAATTTCTCTGCTTATAATCGTCAGAAAAAAGATATGCTTCTTCAGTAAGAAGTTTATATATTGCGTTGATCAACTTTACAAAAATTCGATTTTACTATACAATTTTTTTTTATATGCGAGTACTTTTATTTTTTATTGTTAACTAATGAAAATCCTTGGTTGTTTTGAGCAATCTGAAATTAGTTCCCAGAAGCAAGTTTTTTTTATTAACATTTGATGAGGTTTTAGATGAGATGAGGCGTCATGGGTAGTTATGGGCACTTTTTTGCCATTTAATCGCATTGGAGAGTTAAGTAACCAGAGATCGATCCGAAAGCCATAAAAATAATATGCTCTGCAGTAAGTAACGGTTAAAAGAGAAGATTATTGTTTAAGCTGGCACACATATATTAGTACTAAAAAACTAGTTATATATTTCTGTGATGTATAGATGTGATAAATTGTTCCTACACGGAACTATATGTTACATTATTTTCACCATATATTTTCATACCATAATGTAAGTTGTTTATCTTAAAAACCCTATAAAAATAACTTATGACTGATATAAGTAATTTGGTTGAAATTTTATGTTTTCTAAACAATGCCAACGGCAATATATTTTCCAATAACATCTTACAACTGCAAATTCGTTATACTTTTACTGAATCAAACTATAAATATGGAGATGATAAGCGTATGAAAGACGTGTATGATGTTTTTGGACAAGTAGTGAAGTAAATGACAGTAATTTCACTAGGCAATTGATGTGTATATGACAGAAGTCAACTTCAAGTGTATGTTTAGGTAAATATTCGCAGTAATTCCTCCTAACCGTGATTAGAGTGAAAGTTGAATATACTATAATAGGATGGTATTAATGTTAATTTTTGACCTGTTTATAAAGTGATACATGGTGACCAAAGAATTTGATTGTTTTTCTTAGTAATGTTCTAAGGTTTCAGTTGCTTAAGATGGAGACATACAGTATTTTACGAAATACAATACCTTGAATTATTTACTTTATTAAAACCGCAGTCATTTTTCAATTTAATATATTAAAATATACCCAAACAATCAATGTAGAAATCAGAAGATAAAGTTAGAGACGACAGTGGCGCCAAACAAATAAGTAATTTAGAAACTAAGAGTGGGATAACACATGAGCGCATATCAAGCCATAGTCGTAATGAGATACAAAAGCAATACTGTAAGAAAAACAGTCAAGATACAACTTACATGTTAATTTATAAGTAATTTCTTTGTTGCATTCAGTCAATAATTATTTCGGCTCGTGCTATACTAATAAATCGAAGATGGCGAAAGAAACTTTTATCTAGTACACAGTCTTAATTCTAGCGATAGCTCACAATTTTAGCAGTGATGTCATGTACTTCCAAATAAAAACAAAAATCTTAGATTTAACGATTTCATATTATTGTTATACTAGCTATTATTGTATACATAAAGAGTAGAGATTACATTGTGTTGACAGATCATGTCTCAATCACAGTCACCTGTATGAGTTAGCAAAAGATATTATTAATCGATATGTGATTCACTAAGCTTGTCTGCAGTACCTTACTTACTTTCAGCCATCACACTATGCTATCTTTACTTAGTTTTGTCCTCCAATAATGTTTACTGGTATACTATTAACGTTTCTAACTACCTGACTGAAAAGCAATAGCAGACGTGGGTTAGAGGAAGGTTTACATAATGAGCCTAGATTATATAATGGTTTTCTACGAATTGAGAGTCCGGAAAATCAAAGGATAGGAGCCTACTTGAAATGTCATTCACTTTGATTTTCGGTACATGACCTCTTCAGAACATAACTACTACCGACTATAACTGACTACTTTCACTTTGGGTATGTGAGGTCACCAGCTTCGACACTTATTTTGAATTCCAATTGTAGAGGGCCATCTAGTAACAGTTTAAAAAAAATATGTGAGTGGGTCTCCTACAGTCCCACGTTTTATAATTATTACTTCCGTATCGTACACAGAGATCGTTGTCCCTATGATAGTACTATTATTTATATTTGGTTTTGTACTTATCCTTTCTATCCACGTCAGCTAAGTTTGATCTAAAGATTTCAGTTGACTGACACCCATGCATTACAAATCTCACAGCCGTTTAATTTGCGCAACCAGTATCTTAAATATTGTTTTTTATACATATAAAATTGAATTATATCGCACACTGGTATTTCGAATATGCAAATCTAAATTTAAAAATAAATTCCCAAAATTGATGATTCATATTTTTTAGCTGATGCGACTCTACGCACATTTAATTTTGAAGATCCCAAGATGAAATTAAAAGGAAGAAGTTTATGGGCCAAAGATATGCTTAAATCCTTCTGATTGCCTCTTCAAAAACCATCCATGTCAATAATACGAAAGAAATGTAAACCTAATATTTATTTCGTATTTTTTAAAAAGTGTCATCGACCGTGATGCATCTTTTTAGACATCAAGTTCTGCTTAATTCGTTTCAATCCCCCATTCCAGATAACGACAAGTGTTAGAAAGGAGAGAAACACAAGATTTACTGCAACGTACTCCAACATTCATTAACAATGTATCGGTGAAGTACTCTGTGGGTTGCACCGGATTACTGGTTTATACCTTCAAAACCCACTGATCTTTTTCGCACGATTACTTCTGATCTGTTTTACCAAAAACATAAATATCAACACACACTGTTAGCAGTTGGAATCGTAAAACGAAACATTGAAATATCCCCGCCAATTAGATTTCAGCTTCCACCATGATTACTTCATGACGCGTTCAGCTCCTTGAAACAAAACAAAAAACAAAAAAAAAATAGTGAACACTTGGTGTTAAGAATAATAACTTTAGTTACTTTCTGTATAATTTCAAAGAAACTACTTTGTAGTCAAATGAATAAACAAAGATGGGAAATAACTGACAAAAACGTTTATTGAAATACCAAATATTGGTGAATAGGCTACTAATTTTCTACATATAAAGATTGTTGGCATCGCAGTTATCACAGAAGAAGAGGTCTATTACAAATGTGAACTGTGTGACATGTGACATAATGGTGATTGAGAGGTTATGTTCCGGTCTGGAATTCGATCGGATGAATATTTCGATTTTCGGTGGCATGCTCTAGAGGTTCTTGACGTCAATACGTCTATTTGCTTGTAAAATTGTGGCCAGAAAAAAATCTTTTGTTTGACGAAAAAAATTAATAGGATTTCAATCACTTATAACTCTGAGACAAATCATGTGAGAGCAGCTGTTGGACAATCACAGAGAGCACATGTCTTTATGTGAACAATCTGGTGGCTCAGTGGTTACGGCGTCTGACTGGAGATCGAAAGGTTCCCAGTTCGAATCCCTTTCTCGAAGGGGATTTTAAAATGTGCTTAATCCGACCTTTACCTCTGGCACAACATTCTCTGTAATGTGAAGTGGTTCGGATTCCACGTTAAACTGTAGGTCCCCTATATTTGGTAGAATTGCCGGGTTAGGATAAGGAGATTACGAATGCGCAGCCAGTAAAATCTGTATGAACAGGTCATTACTACCACTAGAGCCTATTGTTTTTTACGTTTTTGTTTGGGCGATGTGGTTCGCTGTTGGCATAATCGCGAGCGTGTAGGCGCATCTGCGGTATATTCACAATTTTACTCATTGCAAAAATTTAAAATAGTTCGGGTACGATTAGGTCTAAGATGTTGATTCTGATGTCTTTGTGAATAGTTGACTTAGAGAAGAAATTAAAAATAATTGGTAGAACTGATTTTCAAATCTCAGCATAATTCACTATTTTGTGTCATATGACTTGAAAGTATGTTGAAATTATAGAAAATGTCAGCCAAAGAAAAGAACGCATCGAAAGGGATCCAAGAAATCTGGTTCCAAATAAATGCCAAAAATAAGGAAGTGTTGGAAATAAAACGCGGAAATGATGCACGCTGAGTGAGGTTCAGTCGGGCGCCCATCAGTCGAATACTAGCTAATCGCCTACGTGTTATATACAGACGTCGTTGGAAGGCAATAGAGACGAATACTATAATGTTGAACAGCAAACCCTATTGGTGAACGTATAGCTAAGTCTTGTCACCTCAATAGATGGGCTGTACATGCTGAAGAATGGTGGTGATCTTAGATGGCTTGAGCGATGCCGGCAATCAAAAAAGACGAGCACTATATTCAACAATAATATACTCAATTCATTTCACATCATCCACGTTTGGAGCTATCTTATAATTGTACTATAATAGTGATCATTCAAATCTTCCAAGTCAAGTCTCGTATTCGGCAGAAGTAATTACGGACGAAACTCTCCGCACGGACTATTTCGCACTATCGGATGCCTGAATGGATGGAGACTGTAGCTCTGACCCGATTTTTTGGCTTTCAATTCGTGGTTGACCACCGCACATCAATTGATCACCACGATGGTTGCAATTGATCTGCCGATTGGTTTGCCACCTATGGGAAACATCGATTGCTGAACGGGACAGCCAAGCTGTGTAAGTATGTGACAGATTTGCGCTCGCATTGCGAATTTGACTGATCGGGCTACGCTTTGGGCGGCAAACTTAAGTCCATACAGGCATCGAATACAGGAATATAGGATGTATAGACATTGACAATCTCGTCGCTGGCTCTGTAATCGACATTATACGGACATTGAAAGTCTTGATACATTTGCCCGCCATCATCACAGTAAACTTTATTCTTAATTCCGATAGCAAGAAAGCAGTGCCGACCCCGTCAGCGTAGGGGTAATGTGCTTGCTTCTCGTTGCAGGGGTCGCCGGTTCGAGTCCGGCCTAGGGCATGGGTGGTTTTAATTAAGTGTTGTGTTCGTCTTGTGTTGTCCTTACACATTAGAGAAAATAGAAACAAACACATTGAGCTGGCTAAATGGCTAACAAGGCCGAATGCCATTTAAAAAAAAAAAAAAAAAGCAGTGGCGACGGCTTAATACTCCCACTTCTGTATGATGCCCGTGTCGATTTGTGGCCTTATATCACTCAGCAGGACCAAAATAGACGCGACTTTCGCTAGCCACTTGAACCAGATACACTGTGAACTGTACGTGTGATACTTTAACAACCACTAGCCCTTGCTGTTTGCGATAGAGTTTTAATGTTGTATCTACCACATAACCATTGCAGTACTTGTATAACAACCTATTAAATAGAATTTTGATAAATCATATAGTAATACCAATTATTTGTTACATTACCGCAAAAAAAAACGAAAAAAAAACTGGGCCATAAAGGCAGCCACCCAAATTTTGTTCATTGTTTCGTAAAATCATTTCGGAGGAATGCCGAAATAGCCCACTCATAAAAACAACGGCCAATTTCATGCATATTTCTTGTCCACGATCTCATCTTATTTCCAGTGCCCTCGCAGATCAAACAGCGAATTAATCGAGGATTCTCTTTCAAAGTTGAATGGTTAACTTATGACTAAGTAGCTGAAGCGTATTAACGCCACAGAAATAACAAAGCTGGTTTCTTATATTCACCCAGCTTATTCCAAATGATTCTCTGGCTGTAAATTGCTAACAGGTAAAACAGCTGAAACGAGGAATTACACCACATTAGGTCAGTGAGATCTGTTTTAATTTCCAGCAAAAGCTTTTTTTTTTTTTTTTTTTTTTTGTAACAGTTTAACGTCCCTTTTTAACAACGTGGTCTTTAGAGACGGGAAAGGATGGGGGCAAGGAATGGGAAGGAATTCGGCCATAGCCTTTTTGAAGGAAGCATCCCGGCATTCACCTGGAGTGATTTGGGGAAACCATGGAAAACCCAAATCTGGATGCCCGGACGGGGATTCGAACCGCCGTCCTCCCGAATGCGAGGCCAGAACGCTATCCGTTACACCACCACGCTCGGTCCAGCAAAAGCAACTACTCTTACCGACAGAAATTGTAGTATTAAACAAAGTGGTGGTCACACTTCATATTTTGAGCGGTTAATTCAGTACTAACCAGCGTACCCAATTAGTACGGAGTGATTCTTAATGAGCTGCTTCAAGTAATGTTAGAGCGAATTTAACAGCACCCGGCCCATTCTCCAAACCCCAAGGCCCGCTCTGTCCGTATCCGCCTGATAGCAGAGCCTCGATTGTCCACTGGGCCAGTCGCGCAGTCCAGTGAATGTGGTTTATATAAGTCACACCGTCGCCGCTCACCTACGCGCCAGCCAACAACAATTCTTTCGCAAACGTTTCGGCCAAAAGTGACGGGCGTCGGCAGGTTAAGGTCCCGGAACACGCGCCGCCTCTTATCTGATTTGGGGAGAGCGGCATTGGTCAGCAAACGGCCACGACGAACGTAAGGAACGCGCTAGATGGGAGCGAGCGATACTGCTTTACAGCCGATCAATTAACTGTTCGCCTCGGGCTTGCTGTCGCCTGGCGGTAGCTGCTACGCGCCTGCTGACGACAGCGGGGGCAGAGATTTACGGCGCTTCGTGATGCCAGCGGTCGTAAATCCCGCAGCAATTAAACACGGAGCGCTGGGGTTTATTCCTCAACAGCTGTTCCACCTCTGGCAATTATCCACACGCGTGCAACTTGGCAAAACACAAAAACACTCGACACGAATTTTGCTTTCTATCGCGTTAGTACCACTCTTTTCAAGCTTCATAGCATAACTTCACAGGTTTTTGGTTTAAAAGCACATATTGTGGATATGTGAGAAATACAGATAATAATTCTAGATGTTTAAACCAGCCTGGTGGGTGAACGTTACGCAATTCAAGCTAATAAACTCATATTAATCCTACAGAAAGAAGAGTACAATAAGCATAGTAAATAAATATACCTACTAAACACATACACTCACACACCATACTGTAACATGACGCGCTGTCGCCACGTTACAAGGTGCATTTTTATTATATATGTCATAATGTTAGAGTAATTTACATAAATCTTGGGCGACCACCTAAATAGATTTTTGTTGTAATTTTATAAAGTACGCAAGATTCCAAGTGAGGACTGTAATGAAATGGTGAACATACAGTGTATCTTAGTAAAGCGAACATTCAAGAATTATTGAGCTATGTAGGCTTGAAGCTAATCTTGGTCTTTCCGAACCTTGGCGGCAGGACGTCGCGGATCTGGGGTTTGCCGGACCACACACTCAGCTCCCTGGGGATGGGTCACTCACCTGGCGGGAAATGTCTGCCGCCCGACAACCGAATGTGCTCTCACACCGGCGAACTTAGCCGAATATGTCCGACCTCTGTTAGATACGCTGGGCGAATCACATATCGGGGATATAACGTGACATTAGGTGCCGACCTGAAGATCCAATCCAAATGAGCGTATAACTTAAAATCCTGGGAATTTCTGTTATATGTGAGCTTCGAGACTACAAGGGGCGGAGCGAGAAGTTTCCTCGTGGAGCGAGGAGCTGGACATTCTGCCTGCGATTCTAGTCTAGTCTGTGTCGGACTAGGAAAGTTGACTTCTCGCCAACTGCTGCTATATGACTTCTGGCTGCCGGCTTGCTGGAGCAAGCTTATCACGGCGACACAGCCGGTAATGCCTGCAGCCGCCTTGTGAGATAGTCTCACATACCGTGTGTCCACTCCAATCACCGCAGACATCAGACGCAGAACTACAATGGTAACTTATTACGACCAAGCCATCTGATTGTGCATTCCGTGAAACTGAATCCTTAAGCGACTATGAGAGGATAGATTCATGTTCTAACTTTGTAAATGAAAAACCCCTGAGCTAGCGGCATAATTTGCCAGAACTAATTGTTTTCGAATGATATTGTTCATTCGTGGCGCCCATGATTTTCTTTTAACTGTAAAGTCACGGTATTATGATACCTTTGTCTAAGATCGTAATAACTTGTAATTTTCATTGTTTCCAAATGTAATTATTTCTTGCATTTTAATTCTGAGATGGATTTAAAAAATAAATATACAATTGTTTGCTTGCTCATGACGGATAATTGTACCTCTGAGCGTTGCTTTTATGATTTTGCCAATCTGTGTTAACGTTAACGGTAAATTTGCTCAGACTTGTAATCGCCAGTGATAAGAAAATAAATGTCATATTGGACAATTTTTCCTAAATTCCAACTAACATCGAGATTCTTGCAAAATTAAGAAATTTTCACTCCTTTATAAAAATTAAGATTAAAAATCCCCTTTTTTTAATCAAAAGTTATGAAAGATAATTGTAACGTGGCTTGCCCACTAAGGCACTCACCACAATACATAAAATTGGAAACAGAATAGCAATACATCACTCCTTCACACGTTTCAAAACTGACGCTCACTGTACATCACCATGACAGTAACATAACAAGATAACCACAGTGAACAAGAGAGAAGCGATAAGGCGTAATGTTTCCACCTGGCTGGCAACTTTTATGAGAAATAGCTTTAGCCGGAATACGCTTTGGGGAAAGAAAAAGCAATGTATAGCTACGAAACCTAATAACACCAAGTTGTAAATAATCAATAAATGTGCAATTTAGGATTACGTTACACATTAAGTAATAAGTTTGTAAACTAAATGCGAGTTTCAACATTGATTTGTGGCTGAAGATGCCTCGATGAGAGGCGAAACGCGTATCGCAAACAGTAAGTTGCGCTGGCGTTATTGATTAACTTCTAATTTACGGAGTATTTGCGGAGAAATGGTCTACATCAACATTGCATATGAATAAATAGTTCTTACAATCAATTGCGGGTAAGTTCTCTTTGTGTTTACTAAATTTGCACCTAACCTGGTTGCTGAGTGATATCTTTCAGTCCTAGCATTCGAGCGGATATTAATCCGATCCCAGATTCGGCCCTCTTTATTTTATTTCCGTGATTATTTAAAATGAATACATGCAAGTAGCGGCATAATTTCCGAAAGGCATTGGCCAAATTTTTTCTCGCTTCATAGTAAAATTTTCCTGGATGAAATTACGTCTACGTCGGCAATTCTTAAACATCTAATAAAAATGGGGAACACGTTTACAGCATATTTCACTTATATTATTTCTTAAAACGTTATAAATTCCGTAATTGGCAGTAGGTGCCCAATTTAACTTAATTTTAGTATGGCGTAAATAATCTGGAAACTGATATCGACTACTGCTTTACTGTACAGTATACTAGATTTTCTCTAGATATGCAAACGCATCAAATTCATTTCAAATCACCCGACAACTTCAAAAATGTAGCTCTTCATTCCACTCATCAATAATTCTCTCATTGGTTTAAGCACTTGTTTAGAGTTGAATGGACGGCATACTTCCATAATTTTAAAATATTTCCACGCATGTAGTCTCAAGAAAGATCATATTTGACATATCACTCACGACGGATGAAAGTTAAGAATTTTATGAAATTCTTAAAGAAGTGAAAGTCAACATGAAGATATTGTTAACTACATTTGAAAAGGACTCCACCCAAAAAATGAGATGTGTAACTTATAAAGGCATCGAAACGGTTTTGACCTGGTGGATACTCTTAACAGATTATATAACTGCTCATCTGTACCTACTCCGGTTGAAACTAAAACAACAAACGTCAGAATTTCTGAGCTTTGTGGTTTACATGATTTTACTAACGTGAACAAAGAGCCATATAAAAGTTTTAGCTAGTTAGAAAAGATCAGAGAATATTTAATGATAAAAATAACCAGTCCTCAATATCCCATATAACAACCATAAATTTAAACCGTTTTAAATTTTCATACAGATAGTTTACAAGAAATTTTTTTACGAAATTTGAGATAACTGGAAGCCCGAAAGGCTTGGGGTTGGAAAATGACAGTTTCAGATGTAACATCAAAACTGGTGTATTACAGAAACTGGTATTTTTATTGTTAATGACACTAAATATTCTTACATACTGTAAACAACTAGAACGTTTTAATGAGTTAATAGTTCTGATTGATTTCAAACCCCATGTTCCACGTAGTTCCTATAAGAAATTAGCATTCCGTAGTAGAGAAAGTAAATTAGCGCCAACCAAGTGTCTGAAAGCAGTGTTTGTAACAGAGAATGGTTCCTGAGAAAGGTTAAGGGCGCGCCCCCGACTCTGCAAGGCAAAGGAAAAGCGGAAGTGGTTACTGTAAGAACAATGGGAACTTTTCATACTCAACAGGGAACAAGCTCAGCTAATGGAATATTAACATTCTTTCCAAGTCATAAGTGACAGAAACAATAGAACTCATTCCTATCGAAACAGGAATAGGTAATTTAAACTGTGGTGTCTGTTGTACATATGACAACTACCTCCATAAAATTGCTGGCAGATATAGACGACAGGAACACTTCATCTTTTTTAAAAGTATACTGTTACAAAACTGAATCCACGTCTGTCTTTTTGGTTAAATACGTTTCTAATAATTAGCAAATTATTTTGCTAAAACACTATGGACTTTTTTAAATAAAGTTTTCAGTTTATATCATAACACTATAAAAATCAAATTAGTGTATAAACATTGGTACACTCAGAATATTTTAACGAGCTTACATCAATAACACTGTCATTTTTTATTCTATTTATTCAACTAATGGCAATATATACAAGACAATAAATAACAATTATTTCAAATTATTTAAAATATTATTATTTGAATATATCTGAAATCTTGGAAAGTGAGAGAAAATATTAGATCAAAACTAAGTTCAGCTGTGTTTTATGAAGCGTTTCGTAAATAATTAAAATGGATAACTTGGGTACAATATAATAATTTTACTACTTAATGTTTTCATGTGATTCTGTCAGTTATAAGGAAGGTGATAGTAGAAGTTAGATACCTGGCTTAAGAACTTATGATATGTCAATATCGGAACTTTTAGGCTGCACGGATAGCTATTTTTAATCTAATTTAATTAATATTGGTCCGGCAACGGCTTTAATGACCTCATGGAATTTCAAAGTCACACACAAACAAAAAGATTTTCTTCAACGTTCAGTATTCAGAATGTTTTCTTAGTCTGTTGTTAAATGAATATCATATGACCTCTATTACAAGTAAGATAGATGGCGACTGGTGGATGTTGACAGTCATTAAGTACAGACTATATTTAATGACACATAATAAGATAAAACTAGTATCTCCATTCACAGAACCCCCCCTTTCTGTGACTCTCCTGCCAAATGTAAACAGAAATATAGTGTGAAGGTCTTCATCAATACATGTTTTATGTAACGATATAGACTAAACCAACATGATATTATTTGACCGTTGCCAGTTGAATGTTTAAATACAGTGACACATGTTAATTAATCTCAAACAAACATTTGAAAAAAGAATAAGTTGATGACCTGATATATATGTCAGAGGAACCGAAGCTATAACAACATGTGAAGCTGCCTTAGTTCATGAAGTGAGTAACGTAGCTTAATAGTGTTTTACTTAAAATATTATTCTCACGTGAACATTTTTGACAGAAAATGAAAATTATAAATTATGTTGACAGTTACGAAGAAAGAATTGTTCTCTCAGTTAAAAAAAAATCTGTCATTCCAACAAAAATTTAAGATCGTCTCCTCCAACATAACATATTTCTGTAAAGTTCTTTCAGTTCACTGATTTTGTATAATGATTTATACTGTTTAATGAATTAGTTATAAAAACGTTCCCGTCCTTAAACTGTTCTAGAAAAATAAGTAATTATTAGAACTATAGAAAAAGATTCCTTGTGACTGTTCGAAGCATGCTTTATAAGAAAGCGTATATTCCAGAAAATCTATTCAAGAAAATCAATCTCAAGCCTCGGAAACATTGAAACATTGTGAAAATTCGCTCTGGGAACGAGCATGCCCGCTGTAGTAGCTTTAAATGGATCTGATCTGTTCCAGTGACGGTCGCTCCTTTGGTTCAGGCCCGTTTATTCTTGCTCAGAAACGTGACCTCTTTGTATCTCCCTCGTGAATTGGAACTCCTTAAGGCGTGGCACGATGTTCATTGTAAAGAAAGCAACAACGTAGGAGCAGACTAACACAGTGTATTAACCCGCAGATCAAACTGAAAGTTGCGGAAATAACGTCCTAATCTTTACTGTCTATTATGTCTTAATTTTTAGATAGGTCTGTTAAATAAAGTTCTTTTCCTTCGAACATTTTCGTTCGATAGAATTACAAAATAAATTAAATATCATTTACACAGATCTTATAAGAATACTATTTCTTCTATTGATTTTTATTATTACATTTATATGATTTATTTATTTATGACACAATTCTTATACATTCAGGTTAACATCCGTTCTTGTTAATACAACACAACACAACCAAAGAGTCTGCTCTGCGATATTGCAACTCACAATAACAATCTATGGTACAACGATATACTATTACAAGGAATTTCATACACAGAAGATTTTTTCACAAACCTCAATAATGTATACAAAGTGTTTCCGTGTAATCTTCATAAAAACAAAAAACCTTACAGCTAATATTTTAAATATTAATCTTGAAAATCTGATTTTCTGTATAATAAAGTACCAAATATTAACATATTTAAAGATGATCACACATATTTACCAATATTTTAACAATTTCAAAGTTCGTCTTGTGAGAGTTGCGACTTTTCGACATATTATATGTTCTGGGACATTTATAAAGTTCTTCTCAATTTATACTGTATAATGTTTTTCAATTAGAATCTTTTCTTATCTTTATGTAAATCATGTCTGCAGTTAGGTTGTTGCTAGTCAGAAGTTGTATCCTAACATTTTTTTTCTTCTTTTTACACGCTTTATATTAGCTTGACTTGTATGTATGTATGAATGTAACGGAATTTTACAACTCCATTTTGACCCACTTCCAGATGTCCGAGGTGGTTGAAATTTGGCACACATATTAAGAACCGGTGACAATACAAGAATTTCATAGCTATATCCTGCTATTCTCATTACTTTGACAGTAACAAAGAAAAATGGTTGAATGTCGTGAAATTTTGCAATTTAATTTTAACCCAATTCCAGATGTCCGAATTGTTTGAAATTTTGCTGATGTATTGATAACTGATTACAATACAATAATTTCATAGCTATATATTGATATTATCATTACTTTGACAGTAAAAACAGAAAAAATTTGCACACGTTTTAAGAACCGTTGACAATACAGCAGTCTCTTAGCAACGTCCTGCTATTCTCGTTACTTTGACCATCTCCAGTTTCCCGGGTGTGATTTACGAGCCTTGGTTGCTGACGACGATCGTCTTCCACTATCTCCTATCCAGAAAGGTTTCTCTGTCTGCAGTCACTTAACGTGATGTGGAATAGTGAGTATTCGAATCATTACTTCGTACTATTATAGAAGAGTAGTCTTCCACATTTACCCTGCTATTGGGCCTCTGGCTGAGCTGCCATTTAATTGTATTTAACTCGTGGAAGTAATAATTAAAAATGAAACTACAACACAAAGATAAAGAGAGATTGGCGAAGAAAAGCCAACAGTAGGAAACATACTTTTGAAACTATCTGAACTAAAAAGTTAAAAATAAAATTGTAGTTTAAAAAACTAAAAACACGCTTTCGTAGTAATGTGAACTAAAAGGTTAAAAATAATCTTTAAATATAAAGATTTTGTTTAACAGTGATGGGACGTCCCACAGTACAGGATAAATTAATTTTTTTGAATAAGCTTAAAGAATAAAGTCACTGATTACAAAATTAACTTTAATGTAAAAAAAAAAAAAAAAAAAAAAAAAAAAAAGCGTGGGGTGCTCTCTACACAACTTTTGACAATGACTCTACCTTTACAAACAGCGAACGACAAAAAATATAAGACAACTTATATAGCACCCCATGCTTTTTTACATTAAAGTTAATTTTGTAATTAGTGACTTTATTCTTTAAGCTTATTCAAAAAAATATATATTTATCCTTTATTGTGGGACGTCCCATCACTGTTAAACAAAATCTATATATTTAAAGATTATTTTTAACCTTTTAGTTCACATTACTACGAAAGCGTGTTTTTAGTTTTTTAAACTACAATTTTATTTAAATTGACAGTGGTCTTTCGGTTAAACTTTGTAAATGTTTACTGACGGTAAGTGTCATTGTCGTGTAGGCTAGTGAGCTCTTTGAATGAAACCAGTGGAGACATAGCTCCGTATTCCTTATCGGCACCTAGGTAACCGAGCGGAGATAACACCGCCAGAAGTACACTCCACATGAATTACATTCCTGAGGATTTTGGTCAACGCTACTCGTCTGAAAACAGGTTGAGAGCCATTGCAGACGTTCAACTTTGAGGCAATAGGGTAGACTGTAGATTACATCCCACTCATGAAATGCAGTCTTCGGTTGAACTACTCTGGACCGAGCATGGTGGGTGAGAGGCTGGGCATTCGGGAGGTCGGAGGTTCAAATCCCCATCCGGTTATCCAGAACTCAGTTTTCCATGATCTGGCTATGATGGTTCCTTAAAAAGGCCATGGCTCAATTCCTTCCCGTTCCTTATCACAAAACTTCCCCCGTCTCTGATGACCTCGATAACGACGAGGTGTAAAGCCATACGAAGAATAAGAACCTATCCAGTGTTCCGGCAAGAGATTGGAAAAATATTTAGATAATTATCTATGAGCCATATCTTTGATGAATATGAAACTGGTGTTTAAATACGTTTCAATTTTGGCAATATTGAAGAAAAACCTGCAGAAATTAATATAAGAAAAAATTCGCCTCATAATGTTCTAAGTATCTGATTTATTCTGTTTTTGTCTCATTGTTTAGCAATATGCCGAGTATTGTCAGTTTAACTAATTCACAGAGTGATGTTACTCCACAGAATCGTAACTGTCAGTAATAGTTCTTTACCTATTACGTAAGAAGTCCGTTCCAACTTCGCCTTTTTTCGTGGCGTACTAAATCCGAGTCCCATTCAACAGGTAGTACTGATCGTGAGGTGCCTGCAAGAAGTGGGCATTCTCTTTGAATCTTCCTGAAATACTTCAATAGAACTAGATGTGCACAGTGGTAGTTTTCACAGTTTTTTATGTTTAATCTCGCCACTGAGTCATCTCACTGAATCGAACTCAAGAATCACTTTGTCTTCATTCCTGCCCACAGTGGCTCAAGCGCTGGGAAGTAGTGACGCACTATGGACTGATGAAGTTGAGGTTATTTTTTGTCTTTTTTTAATGTAACCATCACTTGCGTGCGCTATAAGGACTAGTACTTCATACGCAAAAGAATATATAGAAGTTAATAACTTTTAACTTCCTTATATTTGGTTGTTAATTATGTGGTTCGGTTAAATAAAGATTAAAAATTAAAATTAATAACAATCAAAATTTGTTTTTCCTTATACAAACCAACCTTCCTTCAGAACTAAGATTTCCAACCCTGATAAAAGTTTAAGAAACCGTATTATTATTCTGAAGCATTATCAGATATAGTATCAGTGTAGTGGAAAATGACTTTAGATGTGACCGTGTAGGTACACAATAAGCACATTCGCTCCCAAAAAAATCTTCGAAATTAAGAGATGCATATAGATGTATAAAACAGTAAACCATATAGCATTACTTGTCCAGAAGATCACGATGTATCTGATGAATAGTCCCTTACAAATCAGACCATGGAACCATACCATCGTATTTCAGATACAGGGTATTTAAGAATGAAAGGATAATACTGCAATCGCTGATAGGTCATATCAATTCTATTTTAGTAAGAGTTTCACCATTTACGAGATATTGATTTTTAATTTTTTTTTCGTAACTTGTGACTTTGTTCAGATTATTCCAGGCCATTTCTACAAATTAAAACATTTTGAACACTTAAAAAAAAAAAATAAAAAAAAAATACTCAAGGATATTTGAGGCATCTAAAGCAATGTTCTTTTTTTTTTCTTAATACATAAGAAACCTTATAAAAATCTTAAATGGTATAATTGTTTTATACTTTTTTTAAAATGACTGTTTTATGGTAGTTCATTCTGCAAATGAGAGCCATTGTACATTTTAAACATATAGTAAAAAAAATATGATAATAATTTTAAAAGATTTTTCTTATTTTTTTAAAAAAAGAACATTGTTTTAGGTGACCCAAACATCCTTGAGAAAGCTAAATAGAAATGGTTCAAAAACTCTTAATTTAGAATAAACTGAGCAAATCACATGTTTCGAAAAAAAAAATTCAATTTCGAAAAGGGTGAGACTTTTACTAAATTAAAATTTTGTCATATAGTAGGACATTGTGATCTATTTGGAATTGCGGGGTTATCCTTTCATTCCTGTACACAAAATAAACTATCTGTGAGTAGATCATAGCCAAAGTATCTTTTGATTCCCTGTGACGTATTGTGATTACTGAGTCCCCGGGTCCCTGCAATTAAAATTCTGAATTCTGATAAGTACACTGTGACTAGATGTGGAAGCAGGAAGAGTGAAGAAGAATTTAGCACGTGAGTCATTGCCTAAAGTTTTGAAGACTGTGAGATAATACTATTCCGATACTGAGCGTAACAAATACCAACTGATAAATCAACTCCGAACAGACTGGTGTGAACACGGATACAACTCAGCCGTGAGCTTTACGCTCGTTTCGAAGGTTGTCAATCAGTCAGGAGCAATGTGGAGTGCGTGCGTGCTAACTAGGACCGCCTCTGTCGGCCTTGGTCCACAACAGTCACTAAAAAGTGAAGGTGCTGTGCAGCCACACTTTCACTGTACACGGGTGTCCACGTGAAGGAAACAGTCTGCACAGTTTAGAACAACGGAACAAAGATAATTTTTAGTACACAGACGGAAAAAAAAAATCCCAACACCAAGAAAAAATTATTGTAGAGTAATGAAATTTGGACAATGCATTTGTCAAGTTAACATGTTTAATTGATTAAATTTTCAAGATCACAGGTTAATTTAAGCTCAAGAAAATGCATTTCAAATGTGAAATACTGTTAAATTAATAGCCGGTGTAACCTCCAGAATTTTGAATGCAAGCCTGCAAACGTGAATGCATTGTGTCATACAGGTTTCGAATGTCACTTTGTGGTATGGAGTTCCATGCTTGTTGTACTTGTGCTGTCAATACTGGGACGGTCAGTGCTGGCTGTGGATGATGCTGGAGTTGTCGTCCAATGATATCCCATACGTGTTCAATTGGAGACAGATCTGGTGATCTCGCAGGCCAAGGTAACATGTCGACACTCTGTAGAGCACGTTGCGAGACAACAGCGGTATGAGGGCGAGCGTTATCCTGTTGAAAAACTCCCCCTTGAATGCTGTTCATGAATGGCAGCACTACAGGTTGAATTACCAGACTGACGTACAAATTTGCAGTCAGTGTGTTTGGTATAACCACAAGAGTGCTCCTGCTGTCATAGGAAATTGCTCCCCAGACCATGACTCCAGGTGTAGGTCCAGTGTGTCTAGGCCGCAGAAAGTTTGGTTGCAGGCGTTCCCCTGGCCTCCTTCTGACCAACACTGGAGATCTGTTGTGTTTTCTGATGAAAGCAGGTTCTGCCTTGGTGCCAGTGATGGCCGAGTGTTGGTCAGAAGGAGGCCAGGGGAACGCCTGCAACCAAACTGTCTGCGGCCTAGACACACTGGACCTACACCTGGAGTCATGGTCTGGGGAGCAATTTCCTATGACAGCAGGAGCACTCTTGTGGTTATACCAAACACACTGACTGCAAATTTGTACGTCAGTCTGGTAATTCAACCTGTAGTGCTGCCATTCATGAACAGCATTCAAGGGGGAGTTTTTCAACAGGATAACGCTCGCCCTCATACCGCTGTTGTCTCGCAACGTGCTCTACAGAGTGTCGACATGTTACCTTGGCCTGCGAGATCACCAGATCTGTCTCCAATTGAACACGTATGGGATATCATTGGACGACAACTCCAGCATCATCCACAGCCAGCACTGACCGTCCCAGTATTGACAGCACAAGTACAACAAGCATGGAACTCCATACCACAAAGTGACATTCGAAACCTGTATGACACAATGCATTCACGTTTGCAGGCTTGCATTCAAAATTCTGGAGGTTACACCGGCTATTAATTTAACAGTATTTCACATTTGAAATGCATTTTCTTGAGCTTAAATTAACCTGTGATCTTGAAAATTTAATCAATTAAACATGTTAACTTGACAAATGCATTGTCCAAATTTCATTACTCTACAATAATTTTTTCTTGGTGTTGGGATTTTTTTTTCCGTCTGTGTATATTAATCCAGTATCCAGTTTCTGTAACAAAAATGAATAGAACACTTCTATGTAAATCACACAGAAAATATAAGCTGGTAGAAGGTACATGGTCTTTGTCCTGTGTAGGGAAGGAGGGTCTTGGGTCCTTAGATAACTTAGGCCCTATTGAGGAGATAGGATCACAGCTAAGGAAGGGAGAGCTATAGAAGGAATACGTACTGTATCTTGCATTTTAAGGAAATTTGGTACCGTGATTCAGTGGTTAAGGCGTCTGACTGGAGATCGGAAGGTGTTTGGTTTGGATTCCTGTCGCGGAGGGGATTTTCAAAGGTCTTTAACCCAATTTTCTTCTCTATCAAAGTTTGCTGTGCAATGTTAAGTATGCTAGAACGCATCCGTGGTTCGGATTTAATTTAATTAATTGCAATGGAGCACAGGCTCCGGTGGCAATTTCCCTACACACTCATCTTCCCCTTATCCTGCACCTACCTACATTTGCCCTCTAAAAATTTTATCTTTAAATTCTTTCAAAGTTTTCGGTAAATTATTCTTGGTAACTCATTCCAATCCCTGACACCCTTACCTAAAAAAGAGAATCTTCCCACACCCTTGTGCCTGAAATCGAGTGCCAGCTTGGTGTCATGGTCATCTTTTCCCTTCCATGCACTACTTTTCATACCTATTGCAATATCTTTCCATACCTCATCGCCAGTATACGCCCTGTACACTCCCATGACCCTCCTCATCCTCCTCATCCTCCTCCTGTCTTGCAATGAATCCCATTCCAGCTCCTTTATCATATCCGTCACTTATTGCATTCTGCGATAATTTCCAGAAACAAATCTAGCAGCCCTTTTTTGCACCCTCTGCAACTCCTGTATTTGATACGTAAAATGAGGGTCCCATACTACACTACCATATTCGAGCAATGGTTTTGTAACCCAATTCCTTGACTTATCTCGTACATCCCCTCATCACTCTCTCCAACAAGTGCAGAACTTTGAAACCTTTTCCTACCACCTGTCCTATGTGTCCTGCCCAGTTAAGTTTGTTATCAAAAGTAATTCCAAGATATTTACATTTCAAGTCTTCAGCAAGCAATTCTTTCCCCACCTTATATTCATAATTAACCTTTTGTTTTTTATTTGTGTATCTAATAAGCTGACTCTTCTTTGCATTTATCTTCATTCCATGTTTACCAACCCAATTAGATATCCTGTCCAGATAACCCTGCAACTGTTTACAATCCTCTATCATTTTGATTCTTTTATACAGCATTATGTCATCTGCAAACAATCTAATTTCAGATAGTAAACAATAAACACAATTATTCATTAGAATAATGAATAGCAATGCTCCCAATACGCTACCCTGTGGCACACCCATTTTTACTTCCACTTCTTTTGATACAACATTTCCTACCTTAACTTTCTGTTTTCTACCTTTTAAAAATTCTTCTACCCAGCAAATGACTTTCTTGTAGGTCCTCAATACCGGATAAGATTGCCTGGTTGGGTTAATGTATCAATGAAAGAGGAGCATGCGTGGCAAAAAGAAACTCTCTCTCAGTCAGCAGTTTTCCAGTCTATAGTGAAATACGCGTTCGCTTGTTGTGATTCCCAGAAACCACGGTAAACGGAAATGACGACAGCAGAATCTCAAGACGTTTTCGTTACAATTCTAGGCTCCAATATCTTGTGAAAGGGATAGTTTTAAACAGATTTGCATAAAAATTCTTGAGGAAGATTTGAAATCATTCGGTGCTCAGTATCCCCGAGTTAAAGTAAGAAATTATTGTTGGATCTAAACTATACTTGTTTCATCACTCGTAATATACAGAATTTACCAATGGAGGCAAACTGGAAATAACTTTGACGCAATTCTAAGACACTGTCCTAGCTTAGCATTGTTTATTTACACTACTGTAAATGAAATAGAGGATTTTTCATTAAAATAGAGCTATATACAACTGTTGTCTTTAACTATGCCACCGAAATTTGTTTCCTCTGCCAAGAACAATGTATCAGTATGAAATAACAGTAAGAATAATTGCAATAGAAGAAAACATAAACAAAACAAGATAGTGGTCTTGAAGTATAACAAAATTATGACAAAGAAATGAAAATTTAAATATTATAATAGTGGTGTTATAATACAACTTCTAAAATTACTTGAACAAAAAAAAAGAGCAAAATTAAAATATTTATGGCTTTTCTGCTCGTCGATGTCTATTGACTGGAAGCAGTAAAGAACTGTGAGCAAGAAATGGGAAGGAATTCGGTCAGGATCTTTGAAAGCATCATCCCAGCATTCACCTGTAGTAATTTGGGGAAACTATGGAAAACCGAAATCGAATGGCCGGAAGGAGATTTAAAACCACGTACTCCTGAATGCGAGGCCAGAGCGTTACCACTCACTTACCACTCTCGTTGGCAATGATGTAATAAGAAACTAGTTAGTGGAAGAGTCTGGCAGAAGGAAGAGAAAGAATAGTAATACATTTTTTTTTAATTTAATTTTTAATTGCAATGGAGCACAGGCTCCGGTGGCAATTTCCCTATACACCCATCTTCCCCCTATCCTGCACCTACCTACATTTGCCCTCTACAAATTTTATCTTTAAATTCTTTCAAAGTTTTCGGTAAATTATTCATCATTTCTCTTGGTAACTCATTCCAATCCCTGACACCCTTACCTAAAAAAGAGAATCTTCCTACACCCTTGTGCCTGAAATCGAGTGCCAGCTTGTGGTCATGGTCATCTTTACCCTTCCATGCACTACTTTTCATACCTATTGCAATATCTTTCCATGCCTCATCGCCAGTATATGCCCTGTACACTCCCATGACCCCTCCTCATTCTCCTCCTGTCTTGCAATGAATCCCATTCCAGCTCCTTTATCATATCCGTCACTGATTGCATTCTGCGATAATTTCCAGAAAGTCTCATGGTATTGATTAATTTACCATTGGGGGAAGGAAAATAAAAATTGTTGTATGTAATGGAGATATCTGAGGGTATGGGATGCTGTGGGTAAGATGAGATTCAGAAATTAGTTCAGTTTTTTTTACTTATGACTTTACGCCTTACCGATGTTGAAGTCATTAGAGGCGGGATGGGATTTGGGACAAGGAATGGGAAGGAATTCGGCCATGGCCTTTTGAAGTAAGCATCCGGGCACTTGTGATTTGGGGAAACCATGGAAAAAACTAAATCTGGATGCCAAGATGGTGATTCGAACCCACGTCCTCCCAAATGCGAGGCCAGAGTGTTATCCGCTCACCCACCAAGCTCGGTAATTAGTTCAGGATAGGACGCGATGGAAGATTACTCCCATTCCGTCGAGATAACGGTGACGCAATGAGTGAAATCAACTTATACTTCCTTGAGCAACTTAGTGTACTGTCTCACACTCAATACCCTTTTGACGAAAACGCGACATCCCAGAAAAATTGCTGTTGCGTCATGGAGAAATATTATATGTGGTTGAAAAGTATTTTCAGTCCTGCAAATATCGATCCAGTATTGATTTCACTGTTAAATGTATTCTCAAAGAAAACGATTAGAAAACGCAACGATCTATTTTAAATGATTGATTGGTTTAAGCAAGGTGACAGTTTGTGATCAGCTGCGCCTGAAATCTGATCATCTAGTCTCAAAACAAGTAGACATTAATGAGAAAACATGGCGGAAGACTTGGTACCACGCCTGGGGTATCGACTTTTACTCTGATGAATGAGAAAGGAGAGCAGCGCTGACTTGCAGATTGGTGTGAATTACACAGTTCCTGCTGGGCGAGGCCCGCACCGAATGCCCGTCAGGCGGATCTGTTTCTTGTTGCCAGAGTTACCCAAAGCCGGGCACTTCGGCGAGGGCGAAGCGTTTTTACGAGCGCCTGGTGAAATCAAAGGGCAGCTGAGCAAAACGGAGAATTCGGGTCGTCTGCATCAACAAGTGAAATTGACCAATGGATCAGCAGAGGACGTACAGCGCCGCAAACCACTATCTTCTAGGGTGCAGGTACACGAATATGCTGATACGCCTTAGAAAAGTGGGAACGGTACGCCTTCGGGATAGGCTCTGCATCAATCTTCTGATCTCGTGAGTAGAGTATAAAAAATCCGTCAAGTACGAGTTATTCTCGTGCGCCGATTGTTTCGTACACAGACTGTATATTAAATTCAGAAAACAATACTTTTTTGTAAAAAAAGTAGTCAGTATTAATAAGTCTTAATTACAGGAGATGTTTAAATCCTGTTCATTATTTACTTTGTAAAATTATCTTTCGAATGGAACACATAAATAAATATAAAAATGCCACCATAATTTGATTGAAAGAGGATAAAATAATTTTACTAACTTCCCTTTCAAATGAAACTCATAAATAAATAAATAAAAAAAAATAAAAAAAAACATCAGAATCATTTGGCTGGAAGAGGATAAAAAGTATCTCCGAAATCCTTGCTCCTATCTACTGACTTCCTTCAAAGTTTTGTTTAGGTATCTAGTCCCTTGTGTTTTATTTA
This sequence comes from Vandiemenella viatica, assembly GCA_031002005.1. Classification (NCBI taxonomy): domain Eukaryota; kingdom Metazoa; phylum Arthropoda; class Insecta; order Orthoptera; family Morabidae; genus Vandiemenella; species Vandiemenella viatica. Next base: position 98,773,168 of record JARYHS010008074.1, on the reverse strand, counting down.
TTTATTTATTTTCTTGTGTTTTGCAATAATTCTGTGGCTCTGCTCATAATTTACTGCACCCTAATTTATCGTAATCTATGTAAGACGAAAAGTAGACTTGGTTTTTTTGTGATATCATCACAACAAACGTGGCAGACAGCTAAACGTATAGTTGACTTCACAAATAAGAGTTTCCAGATTGTGCGCCGAAATTTCTTCCCACTAATTTAGTTGGATATACGTCGAGTTACAGGCGTGAACTGGAAGAGGGTGGCTCAGGATCGATCGGCCTGGAAAGAACTACAGCAAAACTATGTAGAATTAAATTCTAATATATAGCTCATCAGACTTAAAGAGGCTACATCCTGAAAAAAGGATTGATATAGCTTCAATAATAATAAAAATAATAATTTAGTTGAAAGAAGGTAAAAACATTTCTACTCTTGTGCCGTTCGAATTGCGATAGCCTACATTCCTAGTACTAGCTAAATATAGGCGTTAAGAGGCGAAGGGTTTTAACTCTTCAACTGACAGGTTACGTTGTGGCAGTAGAAAATCATTTCTTTTTCCGAATGGGAAAAATGTTATCCATAAGCAGCGAAACAGACGCTGCTTCGTCTGTGTATGTATCTGATATCCAATGCGGGCTTAGATAGTTCATGCCCGGATATGGAAGGAATATTTAAAGAGTTATGTTTGACAGCCTTTTGGAGCAGGGGGTTTGAGCGGACTGCCACCGTTACCTAAATAATAAAATTCGCTTAACACGGTACAATCATCTACAAATACAACAGTTGACGTTAATTGTTCTGGGGAAGATTACCAGAAAACATGACCGTCATCATTTTCTCTGTTGGTTTTCCATGAAAACTATACACGCCTTGTTGACCATGAATGGCATACAACATCCACGGAACTTAAAACTTATAATGAAATAACTAAAGAAAGCAAAAGATACAAACATACGAGCAGGATTAGGCGGATTACCTCACAAATAGTTTTTTTTTGTTTTGATAGATCTGTCACTCCGAGGAGTTTGTCATGAATCATATATTTATTTATGGTTATCATTTTTATGGAGTTTCTGAATCAAGCAAAGGGCAACAGCGGAAATGAATGCTACTTGTTATAGGAGGTCTGGAGCACAAATGGACTTGAGTCAACAAATACTCTTAAATCTCAAAGACATTCATGCCCACCAAGGACTCCACAATAGATACACCACAGATAGATTTACCGTAACAGGTTGGCTATGAGCCAGAATACACACTGCAATCACGTGCAGAGGGAATTCCCTCTGGGATTTTAATTTTATACCGCAAGCTGAAAACTGATAAGATCACGTTAAGCTCTAATGTCTCTTTGTGTTGAGAAAATGATGTGGACATAAAATGTTACACGCAAAATAAACATGGTATGTGATATTAATGACATTTATGAGATAAATGAAAGATCCGTTACATTTGTTATCAAAATTATTTAACTGTACGGACAACTTTCTGCTTTTGGTTCTCGATGTATTTAGCAGTCCTCGTTTCGTCCAAAAGAAATACTCTTCTGTATTTGTAAATGAATCACCGAGCGTGGTGGGTAAGCGGTAACTCTCTGGCCTCGCATTCGGTAGGACGCAGGTTAGAATCCCCGACCGGCAATACCGATTTAGGATTTTCGTGGTTTTCCAAAATCACCGCAGTCAAAAATCTGGATGGTTACTTCAAAAGCCTATGGCAGAACTTATAACAACTCTCACACCCAACCGATTTTATGAAATGTTATATAAAGAATTGTGTGTAGCAAGCTGGGAATTGATTAATTACGGTTTTATGTATTTTCCATGTAATTAATTGTGAATTCATGGATTGTTTTATGGGAATAAACTATTTAAATCTTATTTCATACATGAAGCATTAGTGTTGATGTGAAGTACGATTTTGGAGGACAATTGCGGTGGTTTCGACTTGTTTATGTAGATAATTTTGTGCGTAAATACTTGTAAATATCTTTAATTTTCATTTCCGTGTGTTTCGTGATGGTTGTGAATGATTTCGTATTAATTTTGATTATTTTTTTGAGTAGTTTAATTGATAAAGTATCGTGAGAATTCGATTTTTTTTTTTGGTACTGCTTTACGTCTCTTTTTAACATCGAGGTCTTTAGAGACGGGAAAGGATGGGGGGCAAGGATGGGGGCAAGGAATGGGAAGGAATTAGGCCATGGCCTTTTGAAGGAAGCATCCCGGCATTTGCCTGGAGTGATTTGGGAAACCATGGAAAACCCAAATCTGGATGCCCGGACGGGGATTCGAACCGCCGTCCTCCCGAATGCGAGGCGAGAACGCTAACCGTTACACCGCCCCGCTCGGTGTGAGAATTCGAGAAACGTTGGTCGGGAACTTTTTGAACAATTCTGGTTGTTTATTTAAGCACGCCGAAATGGCTTGCAGAGGAGTTAGTTAGTTAGTTGTCAGTCGGTAGCCCTGTTTTTTTATGGCTTTACACCTCGTCGACGTCGAGGTCATTAGAGGCGGGATGGGACTGCGAACAAGGAACGGGAAGGAATTTGGTCATGGACCTTTTGAAGGAAGCATCCCGGCATTCGCCTGGAGTTATTTGGGGAAACCATGGAAAACCCAAATCTGGATGCCCGGACGGGGATACGAACCGTCGTCGTCCAGAATGTGACGCCAGAGCGTTAACAGTAGTTCTGGGAAGTGTGTGAGCTTAATCGCTGGAACATTTGTTTACGTTTGTACTTAATATCTTTGGTCGATTCGATGCTAATACTGTGTAACGTAAATATAAGAGCGTACTGGAAAAATAAACAAGTGGAAAGTGATTAACTTCGAGTAGTTATTTCATACAACCAAATATCTATCAAACTCCTTCATCCACAATCCTTTCACTCCTCTAATGATCTCTGAATTGACGAGGACTAGATCCACAAAAAAGTAAAGTGTTCAATAAACGGAAGATTAATTTTAATTTCGTTCAGTGTATTTTCTTACATCTAATGGACATGTATCTTCAATTGACGATGATATCGCTGAGTTGTGTAAACAATACGGATGAAGGCAAAGGAAAATGAAACTGAAAACACTACAGGAAGGTGAGCGCAAGGATTTATTACTCCATATATACATGCTCCTTAAATTCATTAACACAGTCAGCCATGCTGGTGTGATGAAATAGTTTATGTGGCATAACAGTAACTGATCTATACTCTTATTACAGAAACTCATATGAAGTGGGTCAGTATTTCTAAAAAAAAAAAAATAATAATAATAATTTAATAAAAAATTCAAAATTAATTTACATTCTAGAAATACTAAAGGTTAAGACTACAGCTGATGAATATGATGATTCTTGGCTGTCCGGGTTTCACCGCGTCATGTTTCTTGAAAACGACGTTTCGACCCTCATTCTGCGGTCTTCTTCCAGGGCAGAATTTTAAGAAGACCCCAGAATGGAGGACGAAACGTCGGTTTCAAGAAACATGACGCGGCGCCACCCAGACAGCCAAGAATCAACTGACTCTGGCCGCGGAAGCCTACGATTACATGATGAATATGATGTTAGTGGCTTTTTGAACTCCAGAAAGGCACTTTAATATTTCAGTAGCATACTCGCATGGTTAGGACTCACAGAAAGTTACAAAAATCTGTAATTATAGCACTAAACCATGTTTTGTTCGTTATCTGTTGGAAAATGATGAAAGTGTGCTTAGTACTCACAATGAAACTTTTTAATTACTATAGTTTGCGTTCCCATTACATACGAGGAATAGCGTAGGTATTTGGTCAATTTCTGTTGGAGAAAAAATATTATGATCGATTACCATTAAGCGTTGATAGCAGACTGCAACTGCTGTATCATATCTCACGAAACTTACCAACCGTTCTGGTTTCCACAATTTTGGCGCTTAATTCGTTCAATACAACAGCCAGAATATAAGTACTAAATGAAAAGTGGGCTAATAGAACAGACGAGTAATTTCGTATTTATTGCAAAACTGCTACCGAATTGTCAGCAACAGAATGATACGCTGTGGAAATAACACTTCAGTTAATCTATTAAGATCAATTAAATGATTTTTTTTATTTGAGAAGAAGGATTTTTTTGTATATGGCTTTACGCCTCGTCGACGTCGAGGTTGTTAGAAGCGATAAAGGACTGGGTACAAGGAATTGGAAGGAACTCGGCCATGGCATTTTGAAGGAAGAATATCGGCATTCGTTAGGAGTGATTTGGGAAAACAACGAGGAAAAAAAAACAAAAAAATTTTGATAACCGGACGTAGATTCGAACCCACGTCCACCCGAATGCGAGACCAGAGCGTTACCACTCACAAACCACGCTCGGTGAGAAGTATGATATTGTTTCAGCTTAGAGAAAGCTCTTTATATTCAAATACAAAAACCTTTCAAATTGTGAAACAGAAGCCAATCTATTTTTAGGATGGAACAATAATTTGATTAGAACCCGGAAACGTATTTTGATCACTATCATTAAGAAACTTCCACACGAAATAAAAAACTTTAATTAAATTATGGTTTATGTTCAGCTTCCATAATACACTAGGAAAACATCCTCTTTTTACAACGCATCCGCACTTTCTTCTGAGAGTCTTAAATTACAAAAATAATTGGTTCCGTTAGCTGAATCAAATAAGAGATTATTTATGAGGCTCCAAAAGTAAAAGGTAGTATCGGGTTATGATGACACAAAAATTAAAGGCTGCAGGAAGAGAAAGGCTGAGTTCATCGATGTGGAAGCGAAGACAAGCGACAAGTAGTAAAAGTGTTAGAAGAATGTTCTAGCAAGGTCACTGAGGTGATTGGAGAAAGGGCTCTAGAATGCTGACTCATCCTCCCTAAAAAGGTTTCGGGGAATCACTGCTTGATGCAGCCTTCCTTAAAGTGCGACCCGACGCTTTTGTTGCCATCGACACATTTCCATCTAGCTTCTACACAGACAAAACGGCTCATTTTATCAGTCCCACTAAATCACAATTAATTTTATTAGCCATACCTTCGGGAAAGTGTGATACATCTAATTCTTTTGTTAACGCCGAAAATAATCACTCATATTTGGCTTAAGGTTATCTTAATCACTGATCGACGAGGCGTAAAGCCATAAGTAAAAAAAAGTAATCACTGAACCGCAATACGGGTTGATCCTCAATGAATAACAGAGGAACGAAAGTCAGTTTTCGCCAAAGATCCATCAGTCCATCGTTGGTTATGAAACACGGAGTGTTTATTACATACAAAAAGCGGAAATTGTAAGAGTTACAACCCATTTTAAGAACCCGTAATAATTGCGGCTATATCCGTGATTCGAACTACTCACATCTTCTGTTACGGTCAAATACCTCTGCACTCAACTTTGAGCATCAGATCAAATATTCTTTGGAAAGACTTCGGAAATCTTTTTCTGTAAGGAATAAATTGTACTTATAATTCGGCTAATGTAGTCAGATGCTTTTGATACACTGCTTCTTCGGAAATTATTTAGGCCTATGTTGTAATAGATCAAGCAGTAGTATACTTCCACATACCTACAAGCTGCCAAAAGCACAGAGGTGTCATCTCACTAATGTCAGATAAGCAGCAGCACTATTATTCACACTAAAAAATTACTTCAGGTAGTTGCGGTATTAGTGTCACTTATGATATCCTGAGCCTGAGGGTAGAAACTCAAATAGAAGAAAGCAACTAAAGTAAATTTACAATTGTTTTGAAGGAATGGTTCCGCATATAGTTTATAGCTATTCCCCTACAGAATAATGGACACGGAATCTATTTTGTTTTTCTAAAGGTATTCTTAACAAAACCACATTGGACAATAATACTAATTCTGTATTAAATTATTCGAATCGATAATAACCGCGTTGATAGATGACAAATTGTTTCCGAAATAACTTATGGAGCAAAGTGTATTTATTTCACAGCGCAATGCACTTCATAGGCCTATAGTACCCGTAGAATAAGAGAGACATGTTACCATTGCAACTGCTTAATTTTTATTATTTAGGACATACGGTTCGTCAACGTCGAAGTCATTAGAGGCGGAAGAGGATTGGGAATAAGGTAACAGAAGGAATTAAGCCATAGCCCAACCTCCTGGTTCCCCCATCGGTGTATCATAAACTACACAAACAAAAATACATTTCTCCTACAGAAAACAGCGTTGTACAAACAGATGGCGATACGATACTTTCCCCAGTTATACAGGGTGGTCAGAAATTCACTCATCGGCGGGTAAGGGCAGTGTTCTGGACGTTGCACTAACGAAATAAATACAAAAAGAATCTAGTAAAAGTCGTACCGTTTTTGAGTTATTCGCAGCTAAAGTTGGCCAATAAGAGCGCTGAGCGGGAGAATTCAAACAGCCTTCCACAGGCGGTGTTGCCAAGCGTACTCGAGACATGGGACTGCCAAAGGAAACGAAAATAAAAACTCTCTTCGGAAGTGGGGATCGAACCCTCAACCTTGAGATTCAGAGTTTGCCATCTTACCGACTACGCTGCCAAGGCTCTAGAATTTCTTTGTTTTTAGAAGGCACTAGAGCGGACTGTTTGTTCGTAATCGGAATTGATCGGTAATCCGCGACATTTTTCGGGAAGTCGGTGGGGCCATGCCTGAAGAAGTCTCGCAGTCGAACGCAACTTACCGATAAAGACACTGTCATCATGCAACGTCATCAATTTTCGTTTGAAGAGTACGCCGATATGCATTTGGCGTATGGTGCTGCTGGACAAAACAGGGCCGAAGCAGTTAAGATTTACACGACTCGATTTCCTAACCATGTGATTCCATCGGCCAACACTTTTGTGTTGGTTGACAGAAGGTTGAGGGAGACGGGAAGTATTGTTGTCCACAGACCCGACGGCGCACACAGGGTTATTTGACACAGAAAGTCGATCAAAATTATTTCTATTTAATTTGGATTATTGTTTATATTCTTTTGTGTATTGGAACTTATAACTGTGAAGTAGGAGTAATAATAAAGAACACGTACTGTGTTCATACACTTTATAACATATTAAGCTAATATTTACAGAATACCTAAAAAATAATCATACATGTACACTAGAATAACATTCTGACGAACCGTCCCATCCTTCGTCGTCGGAACCTTCACCTTATGGCCCGTTCTCTTCTTGAGTACTCGGGTCCCATTAAAATAATATTTTAATAGTTTCTAGATTGAATGATTTAAATGTTTTGGGGGTTTTGTGCCCGATGAAGCTCAAATACGGATCCTGACTTAATGAAAGCCTATTATTAACATCTGTGTTGCACTAAACCCAACTAAGTTTTCTGGAGTGTCTCCCTAAATCGTCGAAAATATTTATCATGTGCCCACTATATATCATTCACATAATAGTATAAAACTTGTCAATCAATGTTTTGTTAATACCTATTATCTCTGCGGACATCATTTGGTAAAATCGGTCAAATCATCGAAATATATTCTAGGCCGACCCACATTGGTCGGATTGGATTTTATGGGGATTTCGATACATCTTTTGAACCAATCATGGTGTTTCTTTAAAAAAAAAAGCACACTCTCAGTTCTCTTAGAAGCCTGCCATTTTCTTTTAATTTCAACTTTAAGCCTTGAAAACTTATGTTCGAACTGTTGTGTTTGTTCGACCGTGAATGTCGGTTGATTTAAAATATTTTCCTCGACTAATTCCAACTTTTGCACGAAATCATTTCCTTTCGCGTATTTAATCATATCATAAATAACTTTTCGGGTCATGAGCATAATACCAGAAGAGCCCATAACAAAGAAAATCTTAGATGAATTAATGTGACGGAAAAAAGTAGGTTTGTTTCATTGTAAATAATCTAGAATTTTTTCGAATAAATAGACGTTTGGCACTTTTTTTCACCTAATTTTCAATGAAACACCAAGATAGTACACTAAACTAATACCATACATGAAATCAGACTCGGGAAAGGTCCGGAAATATAACAAAATCACTCTTTAATACTTTTCGTAATAAAAAAATCAGTACAAAATGAGTCAGCTTACAAAAATGTACAGAAATAAAGTTGTGCGATACTTTTGGATGTATGTTACAATTATTTCAATTATAGGTACCTGGCTGAACAATATCCATGATTAAAATCACCGCTACTCACTTAACATCACTCACAAATTAAATTGGTACAACTTATAATTTTCTTGTATTTGCTTGGTAACAGTACGTAGGTCTTGGAATGTGCTCAGAATATGACTGTTCACTGGGTGAGGAATGAAGCTTATCTAAAAAAATATAGCTGATTGTGATTCTTTAGACATTTGCCTCGAGTCAGGTATATACGGGGTCTTGGAATTTGCTAAAAAAAAAAATTTGACTTTTGATCGACTTTTTGTATCAAATACCCCTGTGTGCGGCGGACGAAATCGGTTCAGGCGGAGTGTAGGATTTGAAGACAATGTCCTGGAAATGACTGCTGATAATCCGAGGACAAGCTCTAGGGTTATTGCCAACGCATTGCAGGTACGTCCAGTCTAAGTGATCCCTCAAATTCACCGTTTAAATGCAGCCTTTCAAGAGGGTCATTTTTGTTGTTTTTTAATTACCAGGCCTCACTTGCCACTGTTTTGGACGTCCTTCACGACGAAGGGTTACATCCCTTTCACTTTCAAAAGGTCCAAGATTTGAAGGAAGACGATTTTCCACTTCGAGTTCAGGTTTCACAGTGGTACCTGTTGCAAAATAATAGCAAGTATATGCACGTTAATCAATAAAAATGTTGTGATTGAAATCTACTGAAATACGATTACATGGAATAAAAGAAGCTTCTTTGCAACGAATAAATTATGTTTGCAGATTTTTTTTTTTGAACAAAAATTAAAGATTAATCTAGCAAGCAGATCAACTAATTAAAAATCAATTCCCATTAAAAAAAATCCTGTAGCCTGTAGTGGGTGCCTTGGTGGGCAAACTACGTTACAATTATCTATCATACCTTTATGATAGATAATTGTGGATTTTTAATTTTAATTTTTATGAAGGAGTGAAAATTTATTAATTTTGCAAGAATCTCGACGTTAGTTGGAATTTAGGAAAATTGTCACAATATGAAATTTATTTTCTTATCACTGGCGATTACAAGTCTGGGCGAATTTACCGTTAACATTAACACAAATTGGCAAAATCATAAAAGCAACGCTCAGAGGTACAATTAGCTGTCATGAGCAAGCAAACAATTGTATATTTACTTTTAAATATATCTCAGAATCAAAATGCAAGAAATAATGACAATTGGGAACAATGAAAAATACAAGTTATGACGACCTCAGACAAAGGCATCATAATACTGTGACTTTACAGTTAAAAAGACAATCATGGGCGCCACGAATGAACAATATATCATTCGAAATTAACTAGTTTGGCAAATTATGCCGCTAGCTCAGGGGTTTTTACAATTAAAAAGTGATAACATGGATCTATCCTCTCAAAGTCGTTTAAGGGTTCTGTTTCACGGAATGCACAATCAGATGGCTTTATAATAAGTTACCATTGTAGTTCTGCGTCTGATGTCTGCGGTGATTGCAGCGGTCCCACTATATGTGAGACTATCTCACAAGTCGGCTACAGGCGTCTCTGGTCTAACAATGCGCGTCATCGCATTACTGGCGGTGTCGCCGTGATAAGCCTGCTCCAGCAAGGCAAGCTGACAGCCAGAAATCGTACAACGGCAGTTGGCGAGAGAAGCCAACTTTCCAAGTCCACCTCAGACTAGACTCGACTAGAATCGCAGGCAGAATGTCCAGCTCCTCGCTCTTCGGTCCACGAGGAAACTTCTTGCTCCGCCCCTTGCAGTCTCGAAGCTCACATATAACAGAAATTCCCAGGATTTTAAGTTATACGCTCATTTGGATTGGATCTTCAGGTCGGCAACTAATGTCACGTGATATCCCCGATATGTGATTCGCCCAGCGTATCTAACAGAGGTCGGACATATTCGGCTAAGTTCGCCGGGGTGAGAGCACATTCGGGTGTCGGGCGGCAGACATTTCCCGCCGGGTGAGTGACCCATCCCCAGGGAGCAGAGTGTGTGGTCCGGCAAACCCCAAATCCGCGACGTCCTGTCGCCAAAGTTCGGGGAGACCAAGATTAGTTTCAAGCCTACATAGCTCAATAATTCTTGAATGTTCGCTTTACCAAGATACACTGTATAAGTTCACCATTTCACTACAGTCCTCATTTGGAATCTTGCGTACTTTATAAAATTACAACAAAAATCTATTTAGGTGGCCGCCCAAGATTTATGTAAATTACCATAACATTATGACAAATACTATAATAAAAATGCACCTTGTAACGTGGCGACAGCGCGGCTCGTTACAAGCCCCACCACCGACTTCCCGAGAAATGTCGCGTATTACCGATCAATTACGATTACGAACAAACAGTCCGCCCTAGTGGCTTCTAAAAATAAGGATATTGTAGTGCCTTGGCAGCGTAGTCGGTAAGATGGCAAACTCTCAATCTCAAGGTTGCAGGTTTGATCCCCACTTCCGAAGAGAGTTTTTATTTTCGTTTTCTTTGGCAGTCCCATGCCTCGAGTACGCTTGGCAACACCGCCTGTGAAAGGCTGTATGAATTCGCCCGCGCAGCGCTCTTATTGGCCAACTTTAGCTGCGAATGACTCAAAAACGGTACGACTTTTACTAGATTTTTTTTTTGTATTTATTTCGTTAGTGCAACGTCCCGAACACTGCCCTTACCCGCCGATGAGTGAATTTCTGACCACCCTGTATAGTGCTCATATTAGATGCGGAAGAAATCGCGAAATTAACACTCTTCCGCGAAGCTTCAGAATAACACCGTAGTGGTCTAGAAGAGAGAAGAGAAATGCAACATGGCGAAAGACGGTATGGTTTAGACAGGTCTAACAACAAGAGGAGCAGTAAGATGAACTTCTCCACTTGTCCTCTGAAGTACCACCCGTTATAACATACGATCTCACAAAATCTGGTGAAAGGAATTTCGCACCTCTATCTTTCCTATCGTGCTGGCCAATTTTGGTATTACGGAAATTTTCTTACCACCAGGGTTGGAACCAGCAAATTATAAGTTGTGATCTAGAAATCGTCACATGCCTTAGTGATATCTAGGGACTCGGAAAAAGTATCGATAGTTCTAGGTATGGAGTACTTTTCTTTTAATACCGATAGTTTTGTACTCGATACTTTTCACACGACACTTTTACCCAATCAGTACTTTTTGGCAGTCATCAATACCAAAATGAGCTGAAGAAATTAGTGGCAATACTACAAAGCCACACAAAGAAAAAGTGAAAATATAATTTAACACACATGACAGTAAGATGTATGACCCCCAAGACAAAAATAGATACATCTCAGGATGACGGTTGAGATGTCTTTCTATGATGGTAACATTTTCGTTTTTAGAACTTGAGAATTTTATGAGAACTTAGTTTAGACAATTCTCTAGTTTTTATTTTCAAAAGGTAGACAGGAGTTTGGAACTCTTGACTCGAAAAGTTAGAGGTTACGTTACATTATCTCTGATTATCAACGTTATCGCTTCCTTGGCTCATATGGAATGTGCGTCAAAAACGGTTTCGAATGCATTGAAGAAATCATTTAATCGGAATGTCCTGCTTGCCAGATCCTAGATTCAAAAACATTCACTTCCAGAATGTCACAGCTTGAGCCATTGCAATATCTACTTTAAATTATTTAGCAGCAGTATAATGTCACCTCCTCCGGTGATCCAGATTCTTTTGCCTATTATTTTTGGAGTCTTTACAAGATCTTATCACATACAAAACAAAAAAAGCAAAACTCGAACATTAAGCACCTCTTTACAGTCAAATTTGAATAATTAAAGGATGAAATGAGCCTTTATGAGGCAATATCACTGCCACTACTGTCGACTTATCCTTTGGAGCAATTGGAAGATACGAAAGTAGTATTCCTTACTTGTATAAGTTAGCCCACCAATACCTGACAGTTTCAGCAACGTCAGTCCACGTAAAAGGCACACAAGACAATAACCGAGCGTGGTGGTGTAACAGTTAGCGTTCTGGCCTCGCATTCGGGAGGACGGCGGATCGAATCCCCGTCCGGGCATCCAGATTTGGGTTTTCCATGGTTTCCCAAATCCCTCCAGGCAAATGCCGGGATGCTTTTTCCAAAAGGACATGGCCAAATTCGTTCCCATTCCTTCCCCCCCAATCCTTTCCCGACTCTAAAGACCTCGCTGTTAAGAGACGTTAAGCAGTTTAAAAACATATATCAAAGGCACGAAACATTCATCGGAATGATTGCTAAATTATTGGTTTTAAATTAATGAACGGAGGCTGAGTGGAAAGTTTAAGATTAGTAGGACTATATATTTTAGCTACTTAGTTCCATAGTTTAATTAATCATGGAATTGATTTGATTTATAACTAAAATGAAAATTGAGTCTGATTAAGTTTAAATTTGCTTTAATTTATAATTCATTTTTCATATATAAGGACTGCAAAAAAGAAACATGACTTTCAGGTGCAGATTTAACCATTATAAGAAATACTGACCGATTCAGCTATAAGAATTTAAAAAAAGGATAAAAATTGACATTAACGCGCAGGTGGCATGCCTTTAATCTTAATATATATATAAAAGAAAATATCAATCGCAAAGCATGATTTGAAAGATATTATGGTATCGATACTTACTTTCGATACTTCGAGGTATCGATAATTTACTTTCGATACTTCGAGGTATCTATACTTTTTTCAATACTTTAGTGAGTACGATACATTTTTTTCCCGATACTACTCGTAAGTAGAGTATCGATACTTTTATTCGATACCGTTTCCCTAGCGATATCCACCGGGAGGGTTGACACCACATCGTTATTCGAGGCCTATCTGTCTATTGCGGTGACGTAACTCATGGTAATGTCCTATGATGCTTGTGACTAGCCACTTGCGTCACGTCCGAGGTGGTTCGCTGCCTGTGTCGCGGCGCTCCCCGCCCCGCCTTCTCGCAGCCCGTAATTCATGCTCCACTCTGCTCGCTGGCTGGCTCTGGTAATTGCTTGCCCTCCGACTGGGAAGAGCTTCGCCGCAGTGAATCAGTAATCGACAGGTGCGGCCACACACCGCCGCCGGGAACAAAACCAAACAACGGATAAATCAGGCGCCAGCAAAATCACTAAATCTTCCCCACGAACACCAACGAAGGAAAAATACGAGTCGAAGGCGTACACAAACTAGGAAAATAAATGAACAGCCGACGGAAAGCTTTTTTCTCTTTGTAAACATGATAGTACCTCGTTCCTATTATATACCTTCATTATCTTCAGCTAGTGGGTAGGCATAGATTAAAATTATATAAACTGGCAGGTTCTCGAAAAATTAAATGCTGACACCCTCTGCATTTTAAATAAGCATTTAATCTTATTTTTTCGTTGAGGGAGGATGGAGCGTATCGAACAGGCAGGAATTTAACCATGGCATTTGCCCAGAGTGACCGAGCGTAGTGGGTGAGTGGTTAAAGTCCTGGCCTCGTATTTGGGAGGACGCCGGTTCGAATCCCCGTCCGGGCATCCAGATTTGGATTTTCCATTGTTTTCCCAAATCACTCCAGGTGGATGCCGGGTACTTCCTTCAAAAGGCCGTAAGGTAATGGCCAAATTCCTTCCCGTTCCTTGTACCCAGTCCTTTCCCGCCTCTAATGACCTTGACGTCGAAGTGCCCAGAGTGACTTGAGGAAAGCGTTGAAAGCCGAAATCTTTTTGGCCAGAAAAGGGATTGAACACATGTTTATCAGGACTTAAGGCCAATGGTCACGATTCACTCACCAAATAAAATATAGCAACAGAAAATTATATTTCTTGTTTCTAATATACCGTTTTATAGCTCGTCTTCAAGGGAAGCAGAAATATTTTTTTTTTAACTGCTTTACGTCTCCTATAACAACTAGGTCTTTAGAGACGGGAAAGGATGGGGGGGCAAGGAATGGAAGGAATTCGGCCATGGCCTTTTGAAGGAAGCATCCCGGCATTCACCTGGAGTGATTTGGGGAAACCATGGAAAACCCAAATCTGGATGCCCGGACGGGGATTCGAACCGCCGTCCTCCCGAATGCGAGGCCAGAACGCTAGCCGTTACACCACCGCGCTCGGTGGCAGAAATAAGATTGCCTGGGATGAATTAAAAGCTAAGGAGCCATTTGCTGCACTCCTTTATGAGGAAACCTTGGATTAACAGAGTCTGATTGCCTTAAACAGTGGTCGAATCCGATATCTAGAATGTAAAAGAAACAGCAATGTCATAAGTTAGTTGCTCAAAATGATTATTCATAAGAACATTAGAAGTAAGTGAGGTTAAGGGATGTTTTAGATTCATAAGACGAATCTAGTAATTATGTAGTAACTAATCAAATGCCTTCTAAACAAACCATACTGTCGTATAGTGAATTAAAATAATGTTTGATAAATACTTTGTGCAACGTATACGCTTGAGCTTTAACAAGAACTGTCGCTAAAATTCAGGTTCCAGAAACTTATTCCTCCCTTATGTCTGGACAAAGAAGGTGCTATGCGAAAGTTAACAGGATTTTGAAGTGTAAATACTGTACATCTCCATACATTTCCTTTATATTTACTGGTTTTTGTTTAAACTCTATGGATAAATTTGGGGTGATTGATGACGATGTATTCAAATGATTATCAGTTTTCCTTGCTATAGTTTGTGTTAATGTTTTTGGTATAGTGTGCAGTTGAGAGGCGGAACCATCCAAGCGTTAGGGAAATGTCGAAAAACGCTTATAGATAGATAGATAGATAGATATGTTCACTTTGATCCCATGTGAGAATAATCTCGGGGATGTGGAACAGTACATACACTTATTAGTAATGTCAATATTACTATATAACTGATAATATTATATATTGACAAGAAGTTAGTTATGACCCATTAGTATAACCAATATTTCCTGTAATCTACAAATACAATCCCGAGTTAGTTAATACTTATTATGTGGAACAGTGTATAAACTTGTTACCAGCATCTAACAACCAATTATTTTCTTACCAACCAGTTACCACAACTCATAAGCAGTCAATTACTTAAAAACCTGTTAGTATCATAATTTTTTACAGCAGTTTTTGAGTGCATGCTATCCCATGTTAGTTACTATATATGAGTGAAATTTTGTAAACAGTGTAATTACTTCATTTGTGAAAAGTTTCAACAGAAAGAAAAACCATATATCATTTTAGTAATTGTGGACAACTTTGTCACCTTTCCCTTCCATACACCATATATACTATTTTATCAGTCATTCTTAGTTACCAAATTCCAAGAAGAAAATTCTTTTACAGAGTAAAATGGATTCTGAAGCAGAAACTCTTTCAGTTTGGACTTAAAGTAGTTGGGTTTTTGTAGACAACATTTAATTTCTGTTGGTAAGACATTGAATAAGGAAGCTCCAGTAAATGTTATCCCTTTCTGTACAATTGACAGTGATTTGTAATCCTTGTGAATATTATATTTATTCCTAGTATTATGGCTATGTATGTCAGCATTAAGATTGAAGTGTTCAGGATTTTCCACTACAAATGATAGTACAGAGTATACATATTGTGCTGGCATTGTTAGTACACCCAGGTTTTTAAATAGATTTCTGCACGACGTCTGTGGGCTTGTTCCACAAATAGTTCTTATAGCACGTTTTTGCAACTGAGATCAGATTAACTGATTCTGTGCAGCCGAGTCTAGAACCACTGTCGTTCCTACTTCTCCTGTTTATCAAAACGGCGTAAAACATTCAGCCATGTGATCGGATAAATCTATGAGTAGAAAAATTACATAAACACACCATCAAAGAAGAGGCTACATATACGTATTTCACTACGGTACCCGCACATATACGTTAATTTGAAATTTTCTTCTTGTTTTCTCCATGGAACTGTAGTTAACATTAAAATTATTTAAACATATATTCTCTTGATACTCCGAAGTTTAGGTGATAGACGAAACAACTAATCTAAAACGTTACAATACTAACAATCTGGGACACTAGTTAAAAACCACCGTCGTAATCTGTTGATCCAAATTGCAACACAAGAACTCAAAACAACAAACGTAGCATATTATTTTTTCGCATTTATTAGAATTGCATATCACATTAGGATTTAATTTATTTACAACGATACATCTAGCCATAGATTAAATAATCAGTGATTACCAGGCATTGTTTAAGTTTACAAAATGGTATCAACACATACATATAAGACATTCTGTCATTAAGGATAAATCTCTTTTGGTCCTAACTGAGGTGTTGAGAAGAATGCCTAAATCCTTAACATCACTAGCTCTCTAGTTATTCTAGGTCAGAAGGAAAAAAAGTTTCTGAACACTTCTTAACTAAGCCATTTTACTATGTATACGGTATATAATCTGTATGACATCCCACGATTACCAGATATAAACTTTGGCAGATGAGATCTTCAAAGGCAAAACCAAATTGGAAGAGACGGGGCTTGAAGGGTAGACCTTCCGCACTGGAGTGTTTGCACCTTGTTATCTAAGATGATATAAGATAGAAAGGAAGCCATAATCGACCTCTGGAGAGAGAAAATGCGTATATTTGTCTAAAGGAAAATACTTCCTCGATAGCGATCGGTATCAGCTTGATATTTATCTTTTAATTCCATCAAAGTTATTTTCTGAGCAGCCTTTAATTTTATGTGTAATAATCGCCTCGACAAACAGCGGTAGCTGGTAAAAGTAGTTATTAGAGAATGGGTACCTTTGTTTATGGACCAATGTGGTTATGGTAGGATAGGCCCAAGTAATATCCTTGGAGGCGATACGGGAGAGTTAACATTACTGTTTTACTGTCGTATAACGGTACACACACGTTATGATTCGACAGTTTCGGAGCAAGACTGGGAATTAGATCTTAACGCCGATCCTAGTGGGTGAGTGGTAACGCTCTGGCCTGACATTCCAGAAGACACAGGTTCAAATATCCGTTCTGCCATCCTGATTTCGATTTTACATGGTTTCCTTAAATAACATTAGGCGAATTCCTGGATGGTTCCTTATAAGGCAATGGCCAAATTCCTTCCCGTTCCTTGTCCTCAGCCCTCTGCTGCCTCAAATGTCTTCGATCAGGCGTAAAACCATAAGGAAAGAAAATACCTTATCCTGCGATTCATCCAACTGATAGAAGAAATAATTTATTCATGTACTCTTTCTGTCCAACTGATTTCTTGTATGATTTATTTTTCTAGTAAACGTTATTTGGTAACACGTCAATACGTCGGAACCCACAAAAATTGTCCTATTGCAGCGGTTCCCAACCTTTATTGGTACACGACCCACTTTTAAGTAAAAAAAATTTTCGCGACCCACCTAATTATGAGAGTGTATCTAATACCAGAATGGGAACCGTTGTATGACCTCGATACGCTATCGACTATCTTATGCCTACGAAAAGGCGAATTTCCCTACAGAGGATATATTCTATCAACAAAAACAAGAATATCCTATCCTACGAAAAGGGCGAATTTTCGTACAGAGGATATATTCTATCAACAAAAACAAGAATTGATAATACATAAAACAAGAAAGATATTGTAGGCCGGTAGGTGGCTGTACAGACCATCACCTCATCAAGTTGACTGATGAAATTCCACGATTAATCACATTAGTCAATGAAAACACACCAAACTCACTCTCACAAAGCAGATAAAGACTGTTTCAATCAAAGACTTTGGTTTTGATTCAAGAATAAACAGGAAAATGACAATAAGAGAAGTAAAATTGCAGGTGGTATGCACACTCATCTCCGCTCTAGAGCGGGGCGGGAGAGGGGGTGTTCAGGGGTTGCCATAACGATTGCGTGATTGCTGAAACTGCTATATGTCACAATGTGGTTATTGCATAATACCGACTGACTGTTTAAAAACACTTTTTTTCTCACAAAGTTTTTATTTAAGCTTTCATGATTATTGCACTTGATAAATATTGTGATATATTTATTAAATATGTAGATGAAATAAAATATATATTTTTGTGATAAAAACCTCGATTGTTCCTTCGACCCACCAAAATACACGCTGCGACCCACTAGTGGGTCGCGACCCATAGGTTGGGAACCGCTGTCCTATTGGTTTGAAATTTGGTACACACATTCCTTATATGATAATATTTGATTAAAAGTGTATAACGCAAGCTTGGAATGTGTGGAAATAAGGTAAAATCACTTCAATTGTGGGTAGATGCACACATGTTATTACGCAATAAATACACGTTATTACATGTCGATATTTATTCTGTGTATTTCTTACTCTTAATTCTTGGTCCAGGCTGAATTTAAACCTAACCACAACTGCTATTAGCAAAAAATTAAACCAACATAAATGCTCTGTATCAAACATTCGTTACGGTAGACGCCATGTTTTTCCCTGTAAGGTAGGCTGGCATGCAATGTATCTTAGCATTGAAAAATAATATGTCAGCCCTCACAGACAAATTGTAAATGATACTTGATTTTCTACTTATTGCGTATCTGCAATTTGCATGTGGAAATAGTTTTTATTCAATAATGAAGACTTAAAAACACGTGGAATAAATGTCAACAGCTATTAACGTGCATTTCTTGAGTAATAACATGTATGCATCTACCCATACTTCGAGTGATTTTTCTTCATTTATACGTATTCTAAGATTAAGTTATACACTTTAAATCACATATTATTGCCCAAGGAATGTGTGTACCAAATTTCATACCAATAGGACAATATTTGTAGGTTCAGACATATTGACGTGGAGCCAGTTATTTTTATCTTGATGAATAAAACGGCATGTGTATGTCGAAATAGTGTAGTAGTTAAACATTTGGTCATGGGCAGTGTAAATACTTCCCTCTTCCACAGTCTGTTCACTCACTGATATTATCGTGGTACTAGATCTTTATTGCCTTCATTTATATACATAAAATTACGTGTTATCAATTAGAAACTTTACAATCTGTCTGATCAGAGTGACAGTCATT
The DNA here is from genome assembly GCA_031002005.1 of Vandiemenella viatica. Taxonomy (NCBI): domain Eukaryota; kingdom Metazoa; phylum Arthropoda; class Insecta; order Orthoptera; family Morabidae; genus Vandiemenella; species Vandiemenella viatica. Next base: position 98,754,140 of record JARYHS010008074.1, on the reverse strand, counting down.
GCTAAAACAATCACTTTAAATCTCGGATAGACTTCAGATTTGGCCAGGAATTTTTATCAAAACTCAATTTAAAAAACTTTTTTTTATTCGAAGTAAATTGCCAACGTTCTGGGGTTGGACTTCACCTTAAACTGTACATTCAGCCACCACAAAGACGATATACGTAGGAGATGAAAATTTGACTGAGAAACTAAGAAATCAGTGTTTTTACTGTTTATCGCAGATATCAGAGTTCAAATCATCCGGCCATTTCTCGACAAGAGATGTAACGTGTAACCTGCTTTTAGATCTAATAAAACTTTGTAGGTTGGATGGTCATTAAGTGATTAGGCAACTACGCACCACTTGACTTACTACATTTTTCCACTGGGATTATCGGGTAATTTTAAATGCGAAAGGTCAAATGAATTTTACTTTTCATTCAACATATTCGTAGTAACATTACAAAACAGAAATCAGACTCTTTTGAAGTTTACCAAGGAACGCTGAATGAGAGAATTATCTTAACTTCCTATCAGCAATGCTTCGAGAAATTCTATTCGTTGCTGTCTGAGAGACATTTTAAAAGCCATAGAGAAAGTTCTCGACGCAAACAAAGGCCCTTCCAGAAGATAAAGCAATTGCCCAACGATCAGGTTACTGTTAGAAACATTTAAATCTTAATAAACATTTAAATCTTTCTTAAAATTACACTACATGCAGATAATCTTAGATTAAATTATAATGCATTTACAAGCATTTGGCATTACTTTTGACAAAGTAAACACATTCTAATATGATAGCTAGTGCAACATAAAATTAGTGTATTTTATTTTTAAATGTTTGATATCGAAATAAATTTAACACAGTTACAAAGTTTGATACACATATTCAGAATTTCACGCAAAACACAGAACAATCTGCCACACACACACACGAAACAATTTCCTTATGAATTACTAGCATTTGCCCGCTGCTTCACGCGCGCGTGCCTTGGCAGGTGTAGAAATTATTTACCGATTTTATTCTCTTATCAGACATTAACGTGGAAAGGCATGAACTGTTAATGTATTCTGAATAGTTTCGTTTAATTTCGGTTAATACGTTAGGTTCGGTTTTCATACTGATGTCAGAGAGTTGTTTTATTCATATTTTAACATGATGCAATTGATTCAATAGTAGAAAAGGTTCCTGAAAAATTAACAGTAGTAATTCGTGGTTGTAATTATTGTGCGAAGTATAAACATTTATTGTTTAGAAAGGCTTTCACGGTTCAAACGACGTTCTTTCTTCTGTGCGCTTTCAGAAGCTATGGATTTAGCGTATAGAACCCGGTTATAGGTCAATCGCTTTTCTCGGTGCAGGTTACTTTCATTTGCTCTAGCTATTTCATCTAGTTCTCTTTGACGTTGCAGACGATGTTGTCAGTCTATTTCACTCTCATTTAGCCGAATATTATTTCTGAAAGCAATATTTAACTCAGCTAAAACATAATATTTTTAAATGCTGATATGGAGGATTCCACGTTAACCGTGGTACCGAAAATTTAAATGGATATATAACAGTTGTAACGTTAAGAAAGCTGATATTATAATAATTATTGTGTAATTTTTTTTGGCGATTTTATGTGTAAACTTTGCCTGGGATTATATAGCTAGGTATAAGCTTTGTTAAGGATGTATCTGTGGATTTAATGAAAAATATTCTTTCCATGATACTTAACTAAAAAAAGTTTATTTTTAAATGTGGATACCGAGGATTGCAACATAATCGCGGTGCCATAAATTTATGTAAATATAGCAGTAATCTACGACTTAGTCCTCTTGGAAGTGTGCTGAAATATAAAAATTCGTTACCAATAATCACAGCATCTCAATTTTTCTGATTTATTTATTTTTTGTTGTTTTTTTATTTTTTGTTGTTTGGATATTGGTTTTATTTTATGTTGATACACCATCAATTATTCCTGCTTTAAAATAGAAATTTACGTGAATTGGAGCTACTCTTGATTTCAAATCGTCGTATCATTACTGTCATTATTTCAGTCAGATATAATTAATCCAAAAATGTCGAGATGTGATCATGGTACAGTTTATGTAGTAACGTGCATGTAACTGAAACAATTATTTCTGAGTGGCAACAATATCGCAAGTTGTGAATCGCTTGAAATGCAACCTGACAGCTGATATGATGCTTTGTTATAGGCCTAAGAGACGATGCCTGCAGCTTTATAATCTATGCGGTGTAGCATTAGGATATGAAACATTTTTAATTTAAGTTTCTTTCAATATAGCCGTATTTTCTAAGGAATTATTTCAGTCGCATATAAGTACCTGGCGAAACAGCCGCCTGGACCAGATGACAGTTGACTCGTTTTGTTTAGCATCAGGCATAACGGGTTTAGTTTTAAAATTTACGCGGTGTAGAATAGAATTTTAGGATGCCTAGTTATATTTGAAATAAAAATTCGTTACCAATAATCACAGCATCTCAATTTTTTCTGATTTATTTATTTTTTGCTGTTTGGACATTGGTTTTTATTTTATGTTGATACACCATCAATTATTCCTGCTTTAAAATAGAAATTTACGTGAATTGGAGTTAATCTTGGTTTCAAACCGTCGTATCATTATTGTCATTATTTCAGTCAGATATAATTAATTCAAAAATGTCAAAATGGATCACGGTACAGTATATGTACTAATGTGCATGTAACTCAAGCAATTATTTCTGAGTGGCAAAATTATCACAAGTTGTAAATCGATTGAAATGCAACCTGGACAGTGATGACAGCTGATATGCTTTGTTATAGGCCAAAGGGACGATTCTTTTAGCTTTATAATTTACGCGGTGTAGCATTAGGATCTGAAAATTTTCAATATATCAGTATTTTCTATGTAATTATTTGAGTCGCATGTACCTGAATTTTCGGATGCCTAGTTATATTTGCACGTTATAGCCACGAGACATATTAATCGAATAAAGTACTTCCAAATATGTGCAATTCCCCACAAGTCATTATGAAAGAAGTATGTTTTATTACTTGCTGATATTTATAATAGCTGTTTTTCAGACATCTCTCTTCGAGAAAAAACTGAATTTCGTATTAAGTATTGGCTTATTTAAGTATTGGCTTATTGTGGCTGTATTGTACAGAATTCACGTAGCAATTTTGTTCCAGAGACAAACTGTATAACAGTCTACCAGAGACAATACGTCTTCAATATTTGTAATACAACTTTTTCGTAATTCAACAGACCTGTTAGGATTCAAGTAAATGCTGATTATACTTGATTCACGTATTCTTTTTATTTTGAAGAACTGCGGTCCAAAAAATGAATCGCAGAAGTTAAAAAAAAAAAAAAGGAAATCCTAAATTTTGTCAGGTCTTTTTATGAAAGGAGTGACCGTCTGAATGTGTATAATTATCTGTGGTCTACAGTTTCACATTTCTGAAGTTTTTTACTGACTTTCTTCTTCCCATGGTACATATTAGTCGTTAGCTACTTCTGCAGATGTTGATCAGCAACATTAGCTTTAAAAATTTGGAAACACCATGCAAATTGATGCGGTAGTTTTTGCGTTATTAGAGATCAAGCCTCACTACAAACGCACCTTGCTTACAGATTTATAATAGTATAGATTACCATCAATTCACACATAGTTAATTACGATAATGAAAGGGAAACTATTTTTCAGCAATATTACATGTTCCCCTGCCATCAGGACCACACAAATTTACTATTTTTGGATTTGTACCATAAATATCGAATTATATGAAAATTGCTTCGGTTTCAGCAGATTTACTTGATAAAACGAGTATATATTAGAAATTAGTAATCTCATTATATGATTTGAGATAATGTCTAAGATACAGTAAGACCAAAATGGAAGCCACGAAAAATCACGATGCCATAGTTTTGCTTCTTTCTCAAATTTGGCGAAGTTATGTCAGTAAAATATTTATTTCTCAACGATCGGAGATACTCTACTACTTCACACAAGAGTTGGTGTGCAACTAATAAAAGCACGAGAACTGGCTCGCTTTCAGACTCACTCAACTCTCTCCTGCGACAGTCCACTAATTGCGAAGCATGTCGCGTAATGCTCGTCTAATGCATTAATGGCATGAGAAAATGCGAGTTTCGAAATACGGCACGCTATTCTCCCCAAGCGGGGGATTTCAAAATGTGAACCAAATGGCGCACTGCCCCCCATTCACACACCTTTACGCAGTCGTGTGCGGAAGTCACGAGCAAGGGTGTGTTCCGCAACACATCAGGACAAAGTTACGACGCAACCAGTGCAGCCTGAGGCACAGACGCTTTTCGCAATCTGCGAACTAGACGGCGCGTCGTGCAAAACACCAACCCAGTCACCTGCAGATCCCTCGCCCGGATGGTCAGTCAACTGCACCCAGTTCCCATTACAGAACTGCTGTTTTGTTGCTCTTATTACATCAGGTTGTCTTCATCCGCCACTGCATTATCTATAATACACGTTTCCTTCGAATGATTTTAAGATTCCTAGGCTAGTTGTCATAAAAGGCAGGAGAGAATTGGAGGCAGAAATTTGACCATCAAATTTTTGTAGAAACCATCCCAATATTTGTCTTGAGTGATTTTGGAAAACCATGGAAGAACAATATCTAGATTACCGGACGGAGATTTGAACCCGTATCCTCCTGAATTCAAAGCCAATGAGTTACTGGTCACACACCGAGTTCTGTATGGAGATAGAATAATCTGCGGTTCAAATACCGGGAGCGGAGGCTTTTAACATTTCCTCGAACCATTGCAAAGCTTATCAAGTCTATCTGACGTATGGTAATACTGTTTGTGGTGTGTATCCTTTATGTAAGTTTTTTTTTTAGCAGAAGTCATGATGAATTGTTCTGCCACACAAAAGTTGCATCACTCATGCGAGTGAATAACTCTTCTAAGTTTTCCTGCAAACCTTACATTCGACAATGATCGAAGTATAGTTACGTGTATTATTATTATTGACGAATTCCCCCAATAAATGGAAGGCGTTCAGGAAATGACCCGATCAAGTTTTCTTTGAGTTCTTCTTGTTGTTCCAGTAGACTTTCATTTTTTTTTTTTTTTTTTGAGAAACCTTGTTTGCGTTCTTCCGACCACTTTGGTCGGTATTGTTTTTGTTTTGATTGCACAGTTATAAATTCCCATTTGTCTATTTTGTGTCTAAAGATGTCTCTTTCTAAGATGTCTGTTGCTCCTATGTTTACACATTTAAGATCCTTCCGATTTTCATTCAGCCAAGGTGTTGGATTTTTAAGTGAAGTTACATAATCTATTATCTTTTTCGTTAATCGATTTTCTGGTAGCCTCTTAAGGTGACCAAAGAATTTCATTCGCCTTTTCTTGATGTCAATTTCGATGTTTTAAAACTTTTCTGTTGTTTTGATTGATTGTAGTGTGTAACCATCTTTAGTGAGTCTTGCTCCTAGAATTTTTCTAATGATTTTTCTCTCTGCTTTTTTTATTACTTCCAGGTCATGTTTTCTGTTAAGTGTTAACGTTTCACTTGCATATAGGGCTGTTGGTTTTATGACTGTGTTGTAGTGTCGAATTTTGGTCTGTCTTGACATGGATTTTTTGTTGTAGAGATTTTACACTAATCCTAACGCTTTTTTTACTTTTTGGAGGCGACTTTTCTGTGAGATTTTCTCAAGGCCTGTCGGTTCGATGAATTCTCCGAGGTATTTGAAGTATGGAACCCTGTTGATTTTACCGTATTTTGTTCTCAAACTTGCTATTTCTGTCTTTGAACATATGAATTCAGTTTTCTTGATGAGTTTTGAAACCCCACTTTTTCTGAGTGTCCCCTGTTTGTGACAGTTTCTTCATCTTCTGCTAGTATCGCCAAATCATCCGCAAAAGCAAAGTATGGTATATAGAGGTTGTTTTTGGGAAAGCCAAGTGGAATTGGTTTTCAACACTTACATTTCTTGAGTTCTTTCTCCAATACTTCCATAACCTTGTCTAGAACGTCGTTGAACAGAAGAGGAGAAATCCCATCACCTTGTCTCACACCTGTTTGAATGTCAAAGTGTTCTGAAATTTCTCCCGTTAATTTTACTTTATATTTAGTGCCAATTAGTGTTTGTTTTATTAGTTCTCGTGTTTTTTGATACAATCCCCTTTCTACTAAAATTTGGAGTAGTGAAGGCCTGTCTATTGAGTCATATGCCTTTTTGAAATCCATAAATTTGCATACTATGAGTCGAGTATTATTTTACTTTTTTTTGGATGATATGCCTATGTTTAGTGTACCGTGCTGTTTGTGCTGCAAATTAATTAATGATGGAAGAAGATAGAGGGTGAAACACTGTGCTGGCTCATTCAGATTTACTTTCTAAAGACACCAGTGGAATCGCAGGGTTTAAAGTCCATATGTGACGACGAATAACAATTAACAGCGTCGTGTATCCTCATTCCATACGCACTGCGGAGAGTGCTAGGATTTAACCCATGACTTTGGTGCACAAACTACCTGCCAACCGGCTAGCAACATGCTGATAGTGAAAATGTCTTCTGCCGCATGTAGTCAGCGTTCCGCAAGCCTCTCCGTAACCTAGGCATTAAGATAGATGTCTAATAACTCCATTATTTCATGTGATCGTTTGATAGCAGGCTTATTCATCGTTCAGGTCTTCCCATACGTTCAACCTGAATTCTGGGCCTGATCGGGATTCGAAATATGGTCTAATTAATTATTACTAAATCACATTTATGACTGAGACACACTACTGTTGTCAATTTTGTACATATTTCTTATCTTACTCTAACAGTCACAACTATGGACAGAGAACATAACGAAAACATATACTTCTAAAGAATATACAAATAGCAAATAAATATGTGGATATAAACCAAACACATACATTCACTATGGCGCGTAAAATTTAAAATATGTTGAACAATTACAGCAGAAAATAAAAATTAACATTTATTCATAGGTTAATACAGAGCTGAAACATCCCTGGCAGGTAGTATTTGCCCACCGAAGAAGCCACAGTGCATGATGTCACACTTTCACAGACACAACGACCAAATTGGTCGATTATTACTATTGATATAGGCCGTAATACTGTTCCAGAAATGGGTTTAGCTAAATTTAAATTATTGCGGAATTTAATGAAATTGTTCCTATAATTTATTTTTTATGTGCTTAACGTCTCTCTAACAGCCAGGTCTTTAAAGACGGGAAAGGATGAGGGGCAAGGAATGGAGAGGAATTCGGCCATGGCCTTTTGGAGGAAGCATCCCGGCATTTTCCTGGAGTGATTTGGGAAACCATGGAAAACCCAAATCTGGATACCCGGACGGGGATTCGAACCGCCGTCCTCCCGAATGCGAGGCCAGAACGCTAGCCGTTACACCACCACTCTCAGTGTTCCTATAAAAGTTGACCTATTTCAACATTACAATCACATGCTTTAAACGTTCAGTACTTAGACAGCGACAGGAGAAATTTATCGTTATTTCTATTAGAATTATTACATCTATAAGAGACACACTTGGAATTATTAAACACAAAAGGAAGTGAGCCACTTTATTTTTTTATTTTTTTTTTTAAAAATGCAAATGTAAATGTTCGTTACACTGGAAGAAATAATTTCTACTCCATCGATTACACTTTGTTTAGAGAGAGTAAAAAGTCAATTATTGCAAAGTAAAAAGATAATTTGTAATAAAACCAAAAAATTTCGTTTTGTATGTGTGAAGCTAATGAGAGTAATTAGCGGCAGGGATCATTAATCATCGTAAAGTGTCCAGGACAAGTGGACCACACGCCTGCGTTCTATCTGTCACGCCAATCACGTACACTCCTTTTGCGTACTTACCCATTGTCTATTTAGATCAGTTCCCTTTTCAGGATCTAATCAGTGTGACTCAATTAAATGGGCACAAGGGAAATGAACTACAGAGAAGCGGAGGGAAGAGTATGTACGGTAAGAAATGTACTTGCTGGGGCCTCCAGACAACGTTGAAGAATACTCTCAATAATGACTGCATCATCATAGTTTCAGTGTTAGAATTCGGAAGGCAATAATATTCCCGCAACAGAATTAGATCGGAATATTCACAACATAACGGTTCCGACGTAACTGCTATAGTTACTACGTTTAAACTGGATGAAAATAATGAGGGCTTTCATCTTATTGAACGTGAATATAAAGTTGAGAATCATTTAATTAACCCATGTTGAGTATAATACGAGAAATAAGCCGATGAAATGCTCAAGGGAGGCCAAGTTGATAGTGTAGCACTGGATCTCGCCAGAGTATTTGACCGGGTGAGTCGCAAAATGGTGGTAAATAAGGTAAAAGTTATTGGATGGCAGAGTGACATGCTGAGTGGAATAATTCCACAAAAGGTAGAAAATTAAGAGTTAGGATGGCAAATGAAGAGTCAAAAGTGCTGGAAGTGAAAATAGGAATGCCACTGATAATTATATTAGGACCATTGCTGTTCATTGATTTGATTAATTATGTTTTCATTGATTGAAGCAGGCTAGATTGTTTGCAGATGACTTTATGATAGAACATAGAATTAAAACTGTAGAAAATTGTGAACAGTTAAAGGAGGATATAAACAGGATAACTACATGGGTAGTCATACATGAAATGAAAAAAAATGTCAAGAAGAGTCAGTTTACTAGGCATGTATATATATTTTTTACGGTAGTGAAAAAATAACTGCATTTTGAGATCTTAACTGTAAACATTTTAACATAAAACTCGATAGCTAAATCAGTTTGGTAGGCGATAACTTTCTGGAGAGGGTAATGTGGGTTTGTACCAAGGAATTTGATTACAAAACCTTAATCAGACCATTATTAGGATATGGTGCTGTGGAACCCTTATTTTATGTACTAAGTTCCGGAGTTGGAGAGGGTGTAATGGAAAACAGCATGATTTGTTTGTGGGATTTACCGCAGAACGCAGTCGGTAACTGATGTGATAAATGAGCTGGGTTGGGAGACAGAAGGTGGGTGAAGAGTGTGTTTGAATTGCACAAAACTTGTAACAGCGATGATTCATGGATGGATATATCGTAAGAGGATTCGGTCTTGTACATGGAAGGGGAGATATGATCATAACCATAAGCTGGTCCTCGATTTCAAGCAATAGAAAGTGGGAAAAAAATTTCCCAGGGAAATGATGAACAATTTACCAAAAACATTTAAGGAATTTGATCCTGGAATTACCTTTTACGCAAATATGCCCGCATTATTTTTTGCTTAAATTCTAGAAATGAATGAGAATGAAATTTACGTTAGCACCAAGTACAATTACGTCAACAGGGATGTTGTTCATTGAAGCTTTTCCAAGAGGGACTGATATTCCTTTTCACTGGTTTCACTTTCCCTAAAGGACAATGAATCTCAAACCTATTCTCCTAAGTCAACATTTTCGCTTTGTATCACATTCCTTTTTATATCTGCGAACCTATGAAAACCGTTTATTGAAAAAAATTTTCGATCGCAAACCACAAATTTCCTTCATTTATGAGCATTTCGATCAATTAGTATGGGTTAGTTAGTTATCAGTAACCTCCAGACACTCTCCGACAAATTTAGTTGATTTCCACACAAACGGGGGGTAGCAGCGTGTTATGGCCAAGACAGGCCCAGTATCGTCCTGAACACATGCTAGCTCAATACTCAACTTTATCTTAATTAATCGTAGGTAGTAACTTATGACCGCCGAAATGAGGGATATTGTTGTGAAGTATAGAAATGAAAATTTCTGTTCCGAATGAAATATTACTTAATTTAATTAGCACTTTTGTTTCAATGAACTTTTAAACACTCGTGCTACATTTCATGACATATTAAATTTTCCATACGACCAACTCGCGCCATACGACATTAGGGAGCGTCCATAAACTACGTGGCTAGGTCTAGAGGGGGAGGGGTTGGCTGGAATCTGGAATCTGAAATCAATAGAGAAAAAAAGCTGCGTGCTACGTGGGGGGGGGGGAGGGGGGAGTGTAGAGACTAACGCCACGTCGAGCTACATGAGGGGGTTCACAAGAAGCCAATATGGAGCTACGTGGTTTATGGACGCTCCCTTATTAGATGGGTCGCTGCTCGCGCTTAGCTGTTGCAACCCCGGTCAAAGATCTCGCTCTCGATAATAATTTAGACTACCAACAGACTACACAAACTACAGCTTGTGGAAACCCTACTAAATACAAATCAAATTACAAATGTTAACACAATTACTTATAACACTTATAATTAGTCAAAGCAAAATAATGTAATAATAAAATAATAATAATACTAAAATGATTAGTGGTCTGTGAGAATGTCGCATCTTGTCAAAAAACACTTTTTTTCCTTGTCCTCGGTTACAATTCTGCGGTTCCCGTTGTATCTTACTTGTGATATCGCTAATCAGTCTGCTGAAGAATAAACTTTCATTTTAATACCATGTGTGTAGGAAATGTGAGAGAAAGAATAACGTATTTTTACCCTTCCCTAAACTTCGACTCGTCTCGACAGTAAACAACATAACATTTAAATGACGTTATGAAGAATATCCATAGTAACGGCATTCACCAAAAGTCGAGAGAAAATTGTTACTAGTGTGGATTCATAGCATCTGAAATATATTCGGAGTGTGAGAAATAGGCGGATCAACTGGTCGACGAAAGAAGTAGTACGCTGGTAAGTGTGGGTGACGCTACAGTGTCCTTGTTTGGAATACTGGCTTGAATGAATGGTCCAAGAACGACTGTTCTTTGTAATACACCATTGCTTATGCTGAATATCGCTATGACAATTCCGATAGATTTTGTTTTGTCAAGGTGTTATGTTGTGGGAGAGTCATGAACAAGTACGACTGTAATAAAGGGCTAACAGCTATTGTCGAGGATGCTGCATGTTACTTAAGCTCTTACTGCTGCCAACGTGTACCAACACTGTTGCAGTATAAAATGAAGCGCTTAGTACATCCTAAAATTGTAACACGACGTACATTATTCTTTATACAATTGTCACCATGCCTATGGTAATTCAAAATCAGTAAGCGTACCAAAAGGAGCAATTATCTGAAACTTTTTCTGGAACTGCGCCACTTTCGGTACCTGCCAGAAACTGGTACTAACCTGTTTATGACACGCAAGCCGTATTTGTTTACAATGGAATCTCTGGTTGCTCGTTACTATGTAAGATGGCGATCATCACCGTATTAAAACTCCGATAAATATTGCGTGTTTGTCACTTTTGTGCGACTTTTTACAAAGGAGTAGAGCTGAAAAGGCATGAAAACATTACAACAAAGAATTAAATCAACATTTTAAGAGACTCACTGATTTTTTCAACGTTGGTGGCATGTAACTGCTGTGCGTCATGTCATATTTCGGCATTTTTAATTAAATTCCTGGCTACTTTTCCGCAATGTATGATCGCAAAACGTTAAGAGGACATGTTGACGAAGCGACTGATGTAAATTTCAACAGGATAGTACCAGTTTCTGGCAGGTACCTTAAGTGGTGCAGTTCCCACTTTCTTTGATGCTAAAAATGCGTCTGCCGTTAAAACTAACTATATTATACTTTAACTGTATTATAACTATAGTTTCACTGCAGACTGTAATTGGATTGTAGGCACCCAAAACACAAAAAAACTTAAAACCAACAATCACATATACCGATCTTAAGCACTTGGAAATATAATTCAGAAATGCTAACTTTATATTCAGTATTTCATTTCTAGTTTATGATAAAAATTGTGAAGTCACAAACTTATATTTGAAAACAGGTTTGTGGTAGTAAGATATTTGCTTTTGAATTAGAGATTGTAAACAAGGAACTTTAAAAAATTTTGTCTTGGCCTTTTGAATGAATAATCCAGGCGGTCAACTAGAATGATTTCTCTAAACTATAATAAACCTAATTCTTGGTAATAATCCCAGTATCTTGTAACCATTATAAATAATATTTTAATATCTTACCATTCTGTAATATTGTTTATTCAAAATTCCGTTTTATAAAATATCATGTAAAGAATTGTGACAGATTTTCTATACGTAATTACTCCATTGGATCACTTTTTAGTGTAATTATTATTTCCTAAAACCAGAAGAAAATAATTACGCAAATTAATTACTTAGAGAATGAAGGAAAGTGTTGGTTGCTTAAAATTATGTGGAGAGTAATTGTAATGTAAGATATGACATATTAATTGCAAATTGATGAAGGAGAAATACAAGTAAGTAAAGAAATAAATTTCTTGAGGTATTATGATCTCGTGTGCGTTTAAAGATTGGTTTGAGCGATGGTACACTGGATGCTACTCGCGTGGAAGGTCTTTGGCCTCAGCGTTCTGTAGCTATCCAGCTCATCTGTCAATGTAAGAATTGTCCAATGAGGACCCTGCGCAGTTATCTCTGTCTCGTTGATTTATCGTCCTCTCAGCTGTGTGTTGTATATTTAGTGTCGATGTTTTTCTCAGTACTTGTCTCCCTGCCCCTCGGTAGCTGACGTCCAGCGCACCAATCCTTGGCTGAATGATGCAACCTTGACTTAAGCAGGCAGCTCCCGATCACCAATAGATTCGAGAAGGTAGCCTGGTATGCCGTGTCCAAACACTTGGTTGATTGATTACTGAAAACAGAGAGGCATAATATCGATGGTGTAGATCTCAGTGGGCAATAACAATACCTAACGACTGACTTGGTATTATTCCAACAACTAAAGTAGTACTATTACTGATGAAGACTTTAGCAATGTTCTCCCTTCACCTTTGCATAGTGGGCCCAGTAATGGAGTTGGAGTTCATGGCAGCTGTTTCTAATAATCTTCCAGGAAAGCCGCACAGATTACCAGCAAAACTTATTGTCACTTTTACGGCACTATAAGCTTCTGCGCCCGACACCTAACCACGTAGGCCGCGCTGTTCACTGCCGACAAAGCTGACGGCGGAATGTTATGTACACAGTTTTATTAACGGCACTACAAATTCCAACACAAGACAAACATAAGAAACGTGATGACGCAATAGGAGAAACTGGAATTACAAATTTCAAAATACAAGTTTTTGTTGCTATTTCTGCGAGCCAACTTTCTACTAGGTATACTTTGTTTTCAGCAAAGTTGGCTGCAAAGAAAAGTGACCAAACACTCTGCTATCTACTTTTACGGTTATATGAACTATAAGAAGATTTTCTATTTTGTAATAATAACATGAATACTAATTTGTTCCTTAAACATTTCTCCTTGTATTTCTTTGCTGTTCATTTTGGTTTGTGATATTTTGAATGCCTCAAGACGTTTTGCTGCATTTATCGATTTTCTTGAGAGAAGCATAAAAGAAAAAAAATGTTGATGGAGAGTTTCCCGTCGTATTGCTGCAATATAATCTTCGCGATTTTCCAACCGAATGGTGTCCTGGAAACCCTACGTGTCTAAGTCTGCTTTCTTCGTCATGTGTAGCTCGGCTTCCGATGGTGCTACCCCAAGCTACTCTTTTTGGAGATAAGAGTCAGTTATCCATGCAAAAATATTTAATACTGTTTAATGATATACAAGGGGTGATCAAATGAAAAAGTACGAAACGACACGGTGGGTACAAATGTAGACTTTATTCAAAATATACACCATAGGCCTGAGCACAACGATCCCACTGATGAACAAGCCGCAGGAATCCTTGTTCCCAGAATTCCTGTGGCCGTGACGAGACCCAGTCCTTCACAGCGTCCTTGAGTACCTTGTCCGAGTTGAAGCGCTTCCCTTCCAGGTGTTTCTTCAGTGGACCAAACACATGGAAATCGCAGGGCGACATGTCCGGACTGTGCGGCGGACGGTCCAACGTCTCCCACTTGAACTTGGCCAGTTCCATGTGTGTGACTCTGGAGACGTGTGGACGCGCCTTATCATGGAGCGGAACGACACTCTCCGTGAGCAGCCCCGGTCTTTTGTTCTTGATGGACCTGCGTAGGCGTCGGAGTGTCTCACAGTGCACATCGGAGTTAATGGTTTTTCTGTGCTCGAGGAATCCTGTCCTCATACGGACTGCCGCATCATTTGGACGCCGCTTTTGATAAGAGCCTGTGCTCTCTATTGCGCATGCTCCAATCCCAGTCAGAGACTCCAATCGCATCCCGAGATGTCTCGCTACGTTCTCCCATGGCGGAATATGCAAATATTTAACTGTTACGTTTTTACGTCGTTTCGTACCTTTTCATTTGATCACCCCTTGTATCAACCTACAGACTCTTTCCACGTTCACCATCTTCAAATAGCATAATCAAAGCATTATGGATAATTTATAACTGGCCAACATAGAATTGAAAATTGCATGCTTAGTGATGAGTTGGTCCCAAAACATCGAATTTATTTTTCTGTTGCACTGACATCGAATACTGAAGAGACGACTTGAAGGCGAACGTGCAATTCCGAATTTTTTAAGAAGGCTGGGATTTCACAACCTCAGTGCATTTTCCTCGGCAACGTGCATTTCCGAATTCGTTGAGAAGGCTCGGATTTCACAACCTCGATGCATTTTCCTCGGCAAAAGACCCTCCCTACATGTTTACACCTAAATGAAACAGGAAAAAAAATTGAAGCACTTGTTATGATATTTAATCGTCTGGAATGTTTGGCCCTCGACATTCGCGCACAAACCTCGCCTCCCCTGCGAGCTGAACAGTAATTTTGAGTAATCATGCAGTTGAGCTGGTTCCTTGGTAAAACAAGTGGGAGTGTCAGAGCCTTGTCTGTCCCCAGCCTTGTGACTCGCCGGCATTTCGGCGCTACTGGAACGGTGACGCGGGGAAAGGTGTCCGCCGCCGAAGGACTTTAGAATGGTAATTACAAAACAGAATTCTTTCGCACCTGGAGACCAAAGTGACCTGTGATCCTTCGAATCTGCGTCAATGGGTGTCTCATTTCGTGAAACACTTGCCCGACGGCTTAATGAAGGTTACATATTTTCACTTTGAGATTCTTGAGCTAGTTTCACTCCTTTAGTTCCTGGATGAGGTGTGATATGTGTGTTATTGAACAATTAGTTCCGGGAGCTGGTTTTTATTTGGTGCGTATCCAAGGAGACTTTCAAGGACTAAATTTTCAAATATTAAGACCACCTGGATTATTCATTTTCTTAAAAGAATGTTGCTATGCCAAACAAACCTAACTGGGCACATATGATAATCACTAAGCTTATCATCAGTCCTAACACCTAATTTACATTCCCTATATCAGTAGTGGGTTATAAATCTTTACATACTTATGTTCTGAACCACTCTCAGTGGAAACAATATAGGGTCCATAAGGTTCTTGAAAGAATTCGTTCGTTCTCCATATACATTTGTAGTTTTGTTTTAATTGGTATGTGTAGAGTTGTATAATTGCTTCATATTGGTGCCTTTTTTGGAATATATATTTATTGTTAAGGCTTTACGCCTTGTAGATGTCGAGGTCATTACAGGTGAGGCGAGCAAGTACTGGGCGCAAAGAAGGGGAAGGGATTAGGCCACGGCCTTTTGAAAAATCATCCAAGCAACAGCCTAGAATGATTTCAAGAAACAATAGGAAATCGAAATCTTGAAAGCCGGACAGGGATTCGAATTTTGCGTCCTCCCAAATGTGTGGCCTGAGCTCACCCCCACCACACTCTGTACAGTGGCGTAGCTAGGTTAACAAGGGCCCAGGTGGGCTGCCTTTTTTTTTTAGCCTTACCAAGTCTTGTGAGGTTAGGTTTGCTGGCAGGGGCTCCCTGAGCTTTAGGAGGCCCCCACCTCAGCTGATCGTGGTCCAGCTGAGCTAAGTGGCGCTTGGGGGCCTCCTGAGTTTGGGGGCCCTGGTGCACGGCACCGCCTCGCCCTCCGATAGCTACGCCCCTGGCTCGGTAATGTATTTGTTCAGCGAGACTGGTAATTTATGACAAATTTAGAAAATACTGCGATCAGGTCGATTGTGATTGAGTTTCTAATAACGCTAAAGATTTCTCCTTCTCGAAGTTGAACTCCCTGAAATGGTTCCTTTTTCATCTGAACACAGCTAGGTATCAATGAGAATGGGGGATGTGGTAACAACTCTACTAAGGTCCAAAGGTTTGCAGTGTGAACGCGAAACTCTATTTCAATCACCCCGGGTCTGTAATAGCCTTTACCAACTTTGAAGTAAGGCAGGTCTTATGTACGCAATATTTCTTACTCTTTCTTTTATTATTATTTTTTTATTATTATTATTATTATTATTTTTAGCCTTGTCGACGGCTAAGGTCATTAGAGGTGGAATGGGACTGAGGACAAGGAACGGAAAGGAATACGGCCATGGTCTTTTTATGAAGGAAGCATCCCGACATTCGCATGGAGTCATTTGGGGAAACCATGGAAAACCCAAATCTGGATGTCCGGACGGGGATTCGAACCCACGTCCTCCCGAATGCGAGGCCAGAACGTCAACCGTTCACCCACCACACTCGGTATATTTCTTACTGAATATTGAAACAATCTTTAAATCTAGGACCTTTATTTAATATGGTAGTGAATCTTCTCGTAGTCAGTAACTGCGGCATTAGATTTACATATTGTAGGTTTAAAATAGTGTGTTTCATGCTTCTGAATACAACAATCATGTAGAGTGTAAATGATATTGGTATTATCTGAGATTCACAATTTTGCTGCTTTCTGCTTGTCAATATTACCGCTATCCACTAAATCGGTAGTAATGAGGTAATCTAAAAGACAAGTTCATTTAATTTCACTTATCTATATCTGCCTTTAAAATTATAGATACTTCCTTGTACTCCATTGCTGTTGCGAAAGGATTTTGATTTTAAGCGCTTTGATTTTCTCAGAAATTATAGATTTATTTTCATGTCTATTCTGATTTCCTTGAATCTCATGCTCAACTCGTGACCTTTCTCTCGACTCTGAGATGTCAGGAAATACGCCCTTCACCTCGGAAGGTCAGAGCTGGTGTTGTGGTAAACATATTTTCCCCGACCTTTCAAACGCGACGTGCGAAACATAGCAGGTCACCGGTTTCACAATAATCTTTTACTACATTCGTGCGAAATTCTTATATCACTGAAGTCATCTCACCGTGAAATATTGCTAATGGTTTTACGCTTCGTCAACGTCGAGGTCATTAAAGGCGAGAAAGACTGGGGTCAGGAAACAGGAAGGATTTCGGCCATGGCCTTTTGAAGGAAGCATCCCGGCATTCGCATGGAGTGATTTTGGAAAACAAGGAAAACCCAAATCTGGAAGCCCGGGTGGGGTTTCGAACCCGCGTCGTCCCGTATGTGAGGCCAGAGTGTTACCGCTCTCCCACCATACTCGGTCTGTTTCTTTCCTTCGTTGCATATTTTTTTAACGTAGAATTGGGATCACGGAGAATTCTGGGCTTCCTCACGAAAACCAAATTAAGCCAGTGAGTGTTCCTGGTCGTACCAACATTCTAACCAGAGAACATCATTTTTAAATGCAAGTGCGTTATCCACTGAGCTACCCAGCAGCGTACAAAACGATCCAGGAACATATACAGATATCTGTTTGACTTGAAAGATATGAAACTTAATGGCCACTCCTGCCACAACGAGGAGCTGACGACTTAGCCAGCGTAGTAGAAGTTTTTTTGGTGTTACGTATTAATTTTTTTCTGGTGTAATGAATAATTTTAAGGCAGGGCCGATGTTGGGGGGGGGGGGGGAGGCGGGAGGCAAGCTGGACAAATGTAACCCGGTCTCACCGGCCGAGATCCGATGAATTTGCCACGGGCCCCAATCGGTTACGTCACTGCTAAGAACGCTTACTCGGGGCCCGAGAATCCTAGCACCAGCCTTGTTTTAAGGAGGATATGGTAACCATCATAACGTCCGCCTAAATAATTGGTTCGTAACCCACTCAAACAGTGATTTGATCATGCCCCTCGTATACAAAAAAATAAGGGCAGACTTCTAAAATTACTTAGTTAATATTAACAATATCGGTGCATTGCTTAAAATTTGATTAAGAAATATATAGTAAAAAATAATATAATATTATTAGTGAGTGTTTTTTTTTTTAAATATTTGTTGCCTTATTTGTTACCAGCAATCTTAATCGCCGCGTTACACAACTGAAAATCTGTTTCTGTTCTCAGCTAATAAATAATTGACAACGCAAAATCCACTTTTAGCTTGATGCTATCGTGGGTATAAAACTAAAAACTTCTTCGTCGCAGCCCTTAAGCCGTATATAATACTTGAAACCATGGAGGCGGTGGTTGATGCTTAGCTCCCCCTAAATTCGTCTTGGACTAGAAACGCCCCCTATAGTCTCTTCAAAGCCCACCGTCGGATGAACCACCCCCGTTTGAAGCCGCTGGAATAAATGAATACCGAAAACCGCCTAGAAACAGTAACTAGAACACCAAGTACCTCATGCATCAGATTGATGCCTCACCGTCTCCAGTAAAACAGAGTTTCACTCGGTCCAACTGGAAGGGTGAAAATAGGTGGTTATATTGGGTGCAGCACCGCCCACGTTGACCCCAGGCTCAGCAGACTTGTCGCCCAGACACCTTCTTTCTCTTTCGGCCGTCCTTGCCCAAAACTGATCTTTACCCGCCGCGAGGCCAGATCGCACCTACCCGATATAGCCTCAAACAATGCGTTCAGTTCCGCGGCCTTGGGCGGACCGTTCCCTGGACTCATGCCCCCAGCACACGGCTCCACGTCGGGAAGTCGTAATAGGTCCCCGGGCATTAACTGCTCGTTCAAGGCCGACTCTCAGACGTGTGTGAGTCGATTTCCTTTAATGCCATTCCCTCGCGCGGAACTAATACACAGTCCTGTTCGAGCGGTACTGTTACCAACGGTCGACTTGAAAACTCTTGAGTTGCTTATCGGACGTGTAAATCTAAATACGTGGAACGGTTTTACTAATAAATCCTGTAATAGCAGTCGGAGTAAGGTTATGTCCCTATAAAACTTATACGGTAGTTAACACAGAAAGTTAATTGCAGTGTGTTCCGTGTATCTAAATCGCTAGAGAGAACTATTCGTCGTGTGTTTTTGATTCCGTTGACGCTGAGGAATTTTCGTCACTGCAATTTTGGAAAATGTCCATCTTGTCAAAGGAGTGTGTGAATTGGAAGACACTACAGTAGCACTTACAAGTTTTTTTGTGGTCTTTAGAGGCGAGAAAGGACTGGTTAGAAAGAACGTTAAGGAATTCAGCCATGACCTTTTAAAGGAGGGATCTCGGCATTCGCTTGGAATGATTTTGGGAAACCATGGAAAATCCAAATCTGGATGCTTGGGCGGGGATTCGAACCGGCGTCTTCCCGAATGCGAGACCAGAGCGATAACCGCTCACCCACCACGCTCGGTACGCTTTCAGAATCATCTACTGCCTACTGACAAGGTCTTGAAAGAGTATAGGTTACCCTGCATTCCCACAAGCCCACTATAAACACGATGATGTGTCGTATATCAATGACCTCGACGTTGATTAATAGAGAACGCTTGAGTCTGCAGTCGAGAGTACGTGCGTTCGATCCTATCTACATTTCGATTCACACATCACTTGTCTCCACTGATAGAATGTGTTCCATAGTAAGGCACTTCCAGAAATTGCGTAAGAAGAAAGCCAGAGTTCTGATCTCCTTGATATTCATGTTGCGATGCCGGTATTCTGGACTCGCGACCTTCTTCCTCACATTGTCTCACATAACAGAAAGCATCAAAGCAAAAATAATACTCAATTTTAAGTCTGACAGTGGTAAAAAAACCACTACGGGAAGAAGGTTGCACGACTAAGGATTGTTTTCATTACCGCATTTGCGGGTTGCGGGATTGGTCAACGTCTCGTGATACGCGCAGTTTGTAAAGTGTTATAAAATTAAATAATAAACGTCTGTTTATTGAATATAAACAATCAACAATATTTTAATTAATCAGATGAAAGATAGAGGTTAAGATCACTGGGTTCCGTCGCTCCTGCACACTTCTCGTAGGATTCATGGAGACAGAACTCCGCACTCCCCGTACAACCTATGGGGTCAGCTCCACGCTCCGGCTGTTATTTACCTTCCCGCGTACTTTGTTCCACGGTACTCATTAGATAGTAGGTTGAGTTGTTTTGGGCAGCCGTTCCGGACATTCAGCTTCGAGGAAAAATCCTCACATCAATTCAAAAATTTTTAGCCAACCTTATATATACTTTGCGCTTACGCACTTTAGTTTTAAATCTAATACTAGTTATTAAGTGAATAATCAAATATGGTATGTATTCAGATCACATTATATGCCGTACAGGAAAGTACATCATTTTGAAAAATAATCTATTAACAAAGCAGTCAAACTATCACTTCATTTGGATAGAACTGCGTATACAGCCGGCGGCCGAAAAAACCATTTCTGTGTCTTCGCTCGTTGGTTTGATTGAAATGATTATAAATAAATTTTTGAAAAGCTGAACAACTTTCAGTACTTTACTGAGATCAATATATCTTGGAACCACTTAAGTAGGGGGATGATACGCTATTCCGATCACGCTTTTTGATTCGATTGTCTCCTCCAGCACTTCGTCGTCTACGTCCGAGTTTTTCATAACACTTGTTCTGTCAGATCTGCAACCAATAACGCGAATTTAGGAATGAAGAACAGAAATTGTCAGCCGTTCTTTAAATAAACAGCATGAATCGAGTATTCTAAGCAAGCCAAGATTAAAATATGTTTCTTTGCGGTGGACATAAACATTCAAATAATGATGATTTATTTTGGAACGTCCACTAATCAAAACTCAAAGAAAATTTTTGTCATAGTTTCTTGAGATATTCAAATTGAACAATCATGTCAACTTCAAAGGTATTTGAAAAATTTATGACTAGAGATCTGATAATATTAGCAGAATTAGAAAGTTGAAATCCACTTAAAAAAAAAAAACCAACAACAACAACAGATTTCTCAAATCTGATAAAGTACAGAAATAATTTATGGTAAAACATTCTGAAAACCGTTTACTTGGTTGATTTTTTCTTTTTGAAATAGCTGCCAATAGTTTTAACCTTCTTTTTGTGTTATTTCTACTTCCTTTTCAGAAACGATTCCAACTGTATCATTTTGTGTGTGTGTGGACTGGACGCTAATTTTGCAGTAAGATAACATAACTCAAAGTATAGTAATGCAGACAACAAAAACAAACGGACCGAGTGTGGTGGGTTAACGGTAACGCTCTGGCCTCACATTCAGGAGGACGAGGGTTTGAATCCCCGTCCGGGCATGCAGATTTGAATTTTTCATGTTTTCCCCCAATCACTGCCGGCTTCCTTCCTTCCGAAGGCCATGGCCAAACTCCCTCCCGTTCCTTATCCCTAGTTCTTTCCCGCATCTAATGACCTCGAAGTCAACAAGGCGTAAAGCCATAATCAGAAAAAATGGAGTTGTGAAGATCTTATAAAAACTTATAAGTGAATCTGTTTACTTTCATATCACGAAATACGACTAAAACACACATTTTTTTCCGCGAGTCAAGTGTCAACTTGAAGTGTACAGGCAATTGAGGCAATACAACCGGTAGAGACTGAGTCCGGCCGGAAAATGACGAAGGAGAGGAAGGTCACGCATACTGAAACACTTTTAAGACCTATTTTGCGGATTGTGGATCCGCTTATTTTTGTGCGGGATCCGCCAGACTGCCAAATGATACGGGATCACGCAACAACATACGCCTTTTACTGCCTATTTCAACTTTGGGAAGGGTAGGATGAAGTTTTTGTCTTTCGACATTTACTCCTGGTCTTATTGGTGGTTTATAGTTTCTGGATAGATACGACATAGAATTTAATGTATTATATTTAACAGATGGTTTGGAGAGTTTATCGTACGAGAGAGATGACTCCTTGTAGGATAATTCACCAGCTCCTTGATTAATGGGTTTGCTGATTTATGTGTTGTATTGTATAAGTTTACGGCTAGCTCCCTGAATCTTTGACGTAGTTTTGGTGACCCTGTGTCTTCATGAATAACCAGCGTGGGCAACCTGCAGTCAAGGTGCAAGACTTTCTTCAGAGCGCGGTTCTGCATTATCCACAGTCCATTAAGGTTTGATTGCATTATCCACAGTCCATTAAGGTTTGATTTGGCTGTGTGCCCCCACATAGGGAAGTCTTATTCCAAGATCGGCCTTACTAGGGAGCAGTAGATGGCACTGCCTCTCCTGCGGGATCGTTGATTCTCCAGGTCAGCTTGGAATCAAGTGTGACTCCGAGGTAGCGTACTAGCATACTGTTTAGACCATGGTGAATTTTTAGCTTTGGGTCTGTCTGCAGTCGCAGACACGTCCATTTTGTTAATAATATACCTTGGGGCTTGGCTGGGTTTGCATGATTACAATCCCTAGGCACGACGGAGCTGGCCACAAACACAGCCACGAGGTCCATTGGCCGGCTGGCATATAACGGCTTTGACAGTAAAGCTGATGACGGACAGTGTGGTTCTGGATTTCTCAAAAGCAGATACCCGATAAAGACTGTATCTCTATGACAAAAACTGGCTGCAAATCCGTGAAGATTGTATTGCAGATTGGTCTCCCGAAATCACTTCATGCGAATGAGCGGTTGGTATCTTTTTGATCGTAATCGTTCCCTTTTCTTGCTCCTCATGCTCTGACAGCTCAAAATATTTCATGTTCTATCTAGAAAAAAAAAAAAAATCTTCGCTGATTGCACAAATTACGATTATTGGTTTTCGGTAACGATTGATTATTTCTATGGAACATTCATCAAAATTTAAATTTTGGAAGTATACTGCCCAAACAATTCCTAGAATTATTCACAGAAGTTAATCATAATGAAACAATGATACATCTTATCTCCAAAAAAATTTATCCGAGAAAGAGGTACGAGGCTGTAATGATGACGACGTTTGACCGAAAAGGAAAAGAAAGTTGCATCGATTTTATTTAAATTAAATCAGTTATATTTCAAATTGCTCCTAAATTTTAAATATTAGATATTAAAGACTTTGACTGCGAGATGCAACTTTCATTTTGTTGATAGACATTAACGCAAAAACAATTCAGCAGATTTTCATGTTGTAATGTGCAGCCCGTGGCCCCAGGAATACAATTGAGGTAATGGCATGTTTCATCTGTATGCGACTTCGGCAATATTGTCTAACCATCTTCCTATTCATTTCGTTGAACGTGATTCATGCAAAAACTGCTGATCGGAATTTGATGCGGTACAACCCATGGTCCCAGGATTAAATAAGAAACTTTTTAAATTAAGGAAAATGAGTCCTGACATTAGTTTATATTTCTCGTTGAACGCTATTCCAACAAATATACTGGTCTGATTTTGAAGGGGTCTACTGATCCAGGATATGTTTCATTTTTGTATTACGTCAACAAGACGAGAAATGAAGGTAAGAATGTTTGCAAATTAGTTTCCATTCAAAAGCAAGTTTCTTTTCACTGTCGAAAATGTTCCTTGATATGCAGAGACGATATAGTATTAAAAGGAACCAAAATCCGGAATTGAAGCCTACATACAACTTTGGCGCCCTAAGTCGCTGGGATTCCATAACAAACTGTTCGTCCCTGTTATGTGGTAGGATTACCAGCCTAGTACAGACAGAGAAGGATTGAGCCTTCGGCCAGGTACTATGTCACTAGGTCATTAATCTTTTTCTTCACTACCTTTTCCCGATCATAGAACTCGGCTCTCGTTAATGACTTTTACTCACCATTGGCATGGTTAAATTTGGAGCTTTCGCCCAGATTTTTATACCTACTGTCTGGTCGTTTAACTCATTTTTGAGACCCGTGATCCCATTGAATTTCTCTCTGCATTTGCGAAATTCCTGACTATGTTGTGACTGCAAATAATAAGGTCAAATAATTCGTGAGAGTAACTTTGGTAGAAGTCCTGACTTCATTTCAATACCATGAGTAAATCCAAGCACAAATTGAACGAAGTTCCGTGCAACAGACAGTTGCACAATATGTGTGTAATGCTATCTGTTTACAAGTGTTTGTTAAATGATGGGATACAAGAAAAACAATGCTTATGGGTTACTTTTTGAAATAAAAAGTTTAAATATGAGGGTAGGCCTACATAAACGTGTCTTCTGATTATGGAAAGTATTGAATAAGTTTTGAACAATCTGGTTTATACCTAGAACAAATTTTATTGTTCCTTATATTCAGCGTTAGTAAGAAGCACATATAGAACAATTCAGTTGAATCCCTTTTACTACTACAGGAATTTTCCGTTATTCGTAGTATATAAGCTCGTGAATGTTTCATGCTGTTCCTTCTTTTAAAAAAATCAAGTTTTTACATACCGAATGACATATTTATTGTATTTCCCAAGCACTTTAATCAGGTAGGTATATTCTCCAGTTCACCTCGGACAGCAGGATTTAGTCCGTTTTATTTCACCTGTTAAGGCCGGCAACAAGGAGTTTGGTTTCATTGGTAGAATGACTCATTGTGTTTGCAAGGCCGTTCTGTCACCGCTGGCTTGAATGTCCTATCCTCGTGGTTTTCCACATTCCTTTCATCAAAATAATCGTCTATTTAAAACACATCCTGTAGTACACACACACATACACACATACACACACACGTGCTGTCAAATTTTATCATTACTGACATTCAAATCATATTAAACACTGACAGATCTGTGAAACTAACGGACTCTGGTAAAGCCGCAGCGTTGAGAAGTCATTGATCACTGGCAATGAAACCTCTCTGTCAGACGGCACTATGCAGATACAGATATCTGTAACGAAATGTACAAAACATTTAATCTCAACCAATTACACTAAACTTACTTTTATTTACAGCTACGTATCGTTATGTATTTCATAATGAAGTACTTAGCATAGCTTAACCCAAATATACAGTTTTTTTTTTTTTTTTTTTTTTTTTTTTTTTTTTTTTTTGTCGTTACATAACATTAGTTGATGCAAACTGAAGAAATTAATCGCTGCTATCTCTTTGTTCAACGTAAAAATCCTTTACAATTAAATCCGTTTTTGTTAATATAGTTACCAAACGTAGAGTTTGATGGTATAAGTAGGTAACGATGTCTTACTTACTAATTCGTCAAGTTGTCAATTCTAAAGCTAACTGTTTTGGGCAAGCACTTTGTTTGCTGTGTGCTACAACATTCGTGTACTGAGGGCTTTAACACTGATGTAACAACATGGTGACAGTGTTTCTTATCCTAACACGGAAGTCCTGCATGGCATGGAAAACCTACAGTTACATGTGGAATCTTCAGCAAGAAAGTATTCTGGTGTACATCACATTTAACAGTAAATTGTGACAGAGGTGAAGGTCGGGTTAAAGGGCTTTGAAAAAATTCCAGCGAAGACTGAGATTCGAACCAGGGACCTTTAGATCTGCAGTTAGACTCATTAAACTACTTAGGCTCCAGATCACTTGGTGTGATCAGTGTTCTGCTGCTTTTAGTAGATGTAACACTATCTGCATCAGAATGGCAAAGGAGTGACAGAGGGGGGCAGATGAAAAAGGGAAGGGGACAGGTGGAATAGAGAATTGTGGGGGAAGAAGGAGAGTGGAAAGAGGAAGAGAGGGGAAAAAGGAGAGAGAAGAAGAGGGGGAAGAGGGAGATGGGGAGAGGAAGAAAGGAGGAAAGGAGAAAGGGAGGTAAAATGACTTAAGTGACTAGTTGGAAAAATAGTTTTTCTTTATTATCTATAGATTACTGATTTGTACCTTTAGAGATCCGACAAATTTACTTTAGTAAATTAGCCAATAGAAGAATTTTCTGGGAGCTACGAGAATTTAAATTCATTGAGATATCAAGAATGTAATTCAGGCGTCAATAAGTAATACACCAAAAGCATTACGAAAGTTTTTCTGACAGGATATTTGCTTTTCATACAGTGGTAAATAAAGATAAATAGGAATTTTGAATTTAAGAATGATTTTATTTATTCAACAGTATTTACAGCCGACATTTGAAACACATTTCCTGCTATTCTAGAACTGGTTATCACAGAAAATGATGTAACATCTTATTTTTTTCCCTTCCGTTTCTGTTTTCAGTTTTAAATTGTAAGTCAACATTTTAAGTCATTTAGAAAATACCCTACTAAATGATCGGTAATATGCGTCCCAAAGTAGCATTTGGTGCTGACATTCATAAGCATCGTTTCACTTGTCAGTTACAAAAAATGAAATTGCATCGGGCACGGAACAAGTACTGTTACGACGTAGTTGTTTGAAGCTATTTCGCCACGTATGGTTCAGGCACAACGCCTGGAGGTAGACTGTACAGCAACACAGAAATCTGCACTGTCATATAAACAGCAGTAAATTGCTGACATACTTTCTCAC
Organism: Vandiemenella viatica; assembly: GCA_031002005.1. Lineage (NCBI taxonomy): Eukaryota > Metazoa > Arthropoda > Insecta > Orthoptera > Morabidae > Vandiemenella > Vandiemenella viatica. The sequence continues at coordinate 98,727,817 of JARYHS010008074.1, read as the reverse complement.
GTCTTAAACATTATGTTTCGGTGCATCAAAGTGACCAGCTGAAGTAAGATTTTGTAATTTTTCGTTTGCTTCATCTCTGTCGAGATGATATCACATTTCTTTGCTTAGATTTACGACGGTAATTAAAATTTAAACTATAACTTATTGCTTATTAAGAAAACTACATAAATCCAATATTTTTTCCTGCTACAATTCAACAAAATCTTCAGCCTTTTCAATTCAATTATGCATATTATTACACCTTACGTTTTGCTTGAGAGTAGTAATGAGAAATGCCCGTATTCTCGTGTTGTTTGGCCTCGATTTATGCAGTTTGTTTTCAAAACCTCAGTTAGCCTTAAAACTTTCATTATTTTTTAGTATTTTATGTCTGAGAACAGATCATGGGAATGAAAAGTTGATGAGTCTACGTTTTAATTTGTGTGGAAATTTAATAACAATTCCGTTTTCACGTTACAATGAATTTAGTTAATTTCTTCTGCACTCGTATGTTCAATTCAAATAACAAAACAATCAGGTAAAACCGTTCATCACTTGTTCATACATACTAACTAATGATACAAACTTAAGTATTAACTTCTTTTTCTAAACATAATTTGAGAGAACATATACATTCATAATATTTCACACGTTAACCATCTCAACGCAATAAACGCTGGTAACATAAAAAGCACGTTCATTTTGATCGCAATTATAGCCACGCAAACCTAAGTTGTTGTAGCTTTAAGCTGTCGAAATTAGTACCATACTGTTCTGCATTTTTAATCATTTGCATGTCTCATACATCATAATAATACCATTGACAGAAACACGTAAACTTTACGCAAATTCATTTGTTCATATTTAGTCCCATAATCATCTTATTAACACATTGAAACTATGCGATCATTGGATTTATTTAATCAAGTCGACGATATGAACAAATATTGACAAAACACATAATTTTAATATGACGATATTCTTGTGAAATTTTGTCACTCAAAAAATGGATATAACGTAGCTCCATAGTGTTGTGTGTTATGGCCATTCAGGCAACGGTGCTATCTCCATTCACCCAACAATGGTAGACTTCGGAATTACAAAATTCTCATTACATTGTGTCTCACTCGATGTATACCGAGGCACCCTGGCAGGAAATCTACGCTATAAGAATTTCTCTGTACCCATAATTGACAATTTTGAGTTAGCTGAGAGAAGCCTAAAACTTAAAGTGCTTTTGTTTTATGTTTGGGTAAGATAGTGTAACGGGTCTAGGGATTGCAATCCAGCAAAGCGGGATCCCGCATCATTAGACAGTCTGGCGGATCCCGCACAAACTTAAGCGGATCCGCAATCCGCGAAATCCGGCGGAAACGCGTGACTCGCTGCCCCACTCGGTCTCTGTCGGATATTTTGCAGTTTGCCTGTACCCTTCCAGTTGGCATTTGACTCATGTGAATAAGCGTTTGTTTTTGTCAACCTTCGTCATTCGTAAGTAAATAAATACACTTTTACGTATTCAACAAAACTTACGTTTGTTTCGAGTACACATTTCTGTAATTTGAGTTATGGTGCGTATTTAGTACGATTTTCTAACTATATAATTATTTTTTAAGTGTCGCACACATTATCTGAACTACACGGTTACAGCTTTTTATTCACGATTTCATTATTCCCATTTTATGTATTTGCAGATAAAGTAATTGTGACAATTTCCTAATTTGCGGCTGAAAATTTGATTATTCGTTGATATGAAACTAATGTTATCGTAATTTTAACGATCGCATACCTATTTATTTAAAAGCTATTAAATGGAAATTGACTTATTGTTGTTTTGGCCGCTGCCTGAATGCGTTTCTTTGACGAAAGCCACCTGCTTACATGCGCCGCTCAGGCTTTCGATTAATCCCTCTTCTCCTTGTTAATATTTCGACTAAAGGTAAAAAAAGTTATAATGAAATTTTTACGGGTGTTTCGACGAATTGTGTTGTAGGAACACCATACTTCGATGGCTGCCTCCGCCGTCTTCCCCACGTGTGTAATTTCGTGTGTTTGCAATGAAATCCGGAGATACAACCTATGAAGACTTCACTGCAATCATTCGCCGAGAAAGTCTCCTTTCTTACTAAAAAGTAATATCTTCCTCTCTTAAAACGTCGTTACGCCACATATGTAAAATTGAAATACTTGACAGTTTAAGTGTTGGTGAGTAGTTTCCTTTAATAACCTTGTTCTGAGCCAAGTCTACACTTTAGAGAGTATATTCACTTCACTTTGTGAAATGGAATGCTTTTCTCGGTGTTATGGAACGTTTATTTATAATTTAAAAAAAAACTCTGGTAACTTTACCATTAAGCAAACCATATTTTTAAACTTTTGTGATGTATTGTAAAGCACATAATATGATCTAAGACTCAATATTTTCCATTTTTATTATTTAGTTAAAAATTGGTTTAGATTAAAAAACAAAAATGTAAAACCTCGGAACACACTTAAGACACGCTAAAAAGTTTTAATGTCATTTTGCCACCAATCAAAATATTGTTAACTGTTAATTTTTATCATTTAACATTAAAAATAATTTATTAATTTAATTATTATTTAATTTATTAACGTTTTAAGTAACTATGTTTTAAATATATGCGTTAAAAAACTGTTTGTACCAATCCCGCACGGATCCCGCGGGATCCCGCGGGATTGGCGCAAATCCCGCGCAGATCCCGCGGGATTGAAAACACTGCGGGATTGCAATCCTTAAACGGGTCGTGTAGTGTTTATACTAGCTATTAGGGCAGCGAGATGGTTAAACCCTCTGGAGTGGCTGTGGGCTAATAAGTTGGCACTTACTTGGTGACGTAATTAATCTCGATGATCCCTGGCCTCCGGAACAGACTCTTGACGTTACTTCACTTACTGTAACTGTCTCTAGTCAGGTTCACGGGCTATATTGTTAAATGAGAACAGTATGTAGCGACGACTAATTTATTCTTCCACAAGGCAGGGTACACAGTAGTTAATCCACCGTGAGGCAAGGTTCCAAGCACTTAGGCTATCATGTTCGATAATAAACTTACATTATTTTACGGCGGGCTGACTGGCTCTGGACGCAGCTGATCTTCAATAATATTCGGTTCTTCAGCGCAGCATAGTCTCGGCGTTACTGTATTAATCGAGAGAGAGCACACTCAACTGACCTCTCCATATACCAGTCAGTAACGTTGCTGAATCCCGTGACCAGTGCGTTAACCTGATGTGCTCGCTTATTCCATACGCTTCGAGAAGCTTTGGCACGTGAGAACCTTGTATCACGCGGCCAGGCCGTCAATTCCTCGGTCCCGCTTACGTCACCACGTGACTTGTAGTCAGCGGCTTGCCGCTACTGCTACTTTTACGTTCTTTATTATAATTATTCTAAAATGGTCCGTTACAATATGATCAATTTTATAAGTTTAGTCATGTTGGAGATGATGGTTAATTTTCAAGATATAGTAACAGATAATTTTTAAAACCCTCAAAAACATGTCCAATGACAATCTATACATCTCTCGGACGTAAATGGATCCATTTTCGTTAATTATTTCAGTGTGAAATGATTACTATCTGTTAATAAACACATCACTGTTCTCAGAAAGTTCCCTTGTTATGTGTCAAATGTATACAATAACAGTCTTAAGGGCACCTGTACCAGACAGCAAGCCTTTTGCATGTCAAACTGTAAGCAATTGACATATAGCATTTCTTTCAATGGAATTAAGGAACATTAATCATTTTTGTAGCTTGCCTTCTTTGATTTTTTGTGAATAGATTGGTATCTCTCATGATCATTTCTTTTGAAATTTATTTGTTAAACAATTATTTAAACAAAGACCTGCAAAGGCAAAAGAAATCAATTCTGTCTACCTTTAGGTACACTTTACCAGGTAACTTACATCAGGATCTTCAACAAATTTATTATCCTCATTCCTCAATATATAGAAATTTGATAACCAATGATAATTACAATTAATACATTTTTTAAAATAAATTATAAATTTGAAGTTTTTTTTTTTAGCTTTTGAACATGGTTAATTTTTTTGTTATAATTTTCAAACTGTTTAACTATAGAGTATGTTTTCTCAATTGCCAAGTAGGTAGCAATGATTTACATATTTATTTAAAAAATCAGCTTTCTCCTTTTAGTAGTTTATGAGAAAAGTGTATAGAAATGTCAGAAAATTACACTTGCGGAAAAAAGTAATTAACTGTTTTCATGCACTTTGAGCCATATCTAATACATTCCAGGCTGGTATTCTGTGCATTTTTGTGCTTCCTCTTCTTCTTTTTTCCAATGCTCCTTTTCACTCTGGCTTCTTTATACACTTCCTCACACTGTTTTTCTGCTTCCGAAACCCTTAATCTATCAATTTTTTCAACGGCTGCCATATTACTTCCAGGTTCTTCTCCCAATTTTTCAAAAACTTTAAATCTGTCTCTTGTTCCATTGTTAAAGCATATAACTGAATAAAGAACACAAAATTTAAGAGTATCAAAACCCACAAATACATTATTTGACAATTTTTCCCAAATGCAATGATTAAAACTCTCATTTGGATTTTGCATTTGACCATGCAAGCACTTCTCCAGTAGTGTTTGATCAGGGAGATCCCTGTAAATTGTTTTTTTAGCTTAGAGCAATAAACACAGTCATTTGTTAGATGAACATTTGTTTACATAGTCTACCAACATCGAAACTGAAAAGGAGTGTGCAGAAACACATCAAAACATCGTGCAAACAGCACAGTTCAAGGGGGCGTCGCGGAGAGCACGCCATATTTAAATCCCCTCGTGGAGGCATTGAATTAGGCGGTATTTATAATAAAAAAAATTATATCAGTGCATTGTACAGACTTTGCAGGGTAAAGTAAGAGCAATAAATTTGTTTTGATATTTTGACACTAAAAGTCATTCAGCTAAATCGAAGTGCTTGATTTTGTAAAACGCTTCATACTCAGCTATAATTCATCTGACAATCCACTTTGTGAATATGTTCGACTGGGTCATATACGTTTTTACAGAGCGCTTGTTAACATTCTATCCTCGACTTAGTGTGTAATTTACACTCAGTTTGACTATGCACATTAAAACGCGTCCTTGCTAAATTCGTGGAACTGCACACGGCCCAGTTTCAGCCTCGGGGCAGGCATAGCGGCCGCACTAATTACAGTTTTTAGACGGTATCCGTAATCATACGCACGAATCCACGGACGGTCCCCAATTACCGTCTTAATAATTACGCATCGCACAAAAATAAAATGAGACCACAAAAATAAAATGAGATCACAAAAACATATTTCAGTAGGGTACGTACCGCAGAATTATTCAAAGATGTTTATTCTGATTTGCATCAAAGGTTTATTCATCTGCGTAAACTATATCCGGAAGTTTTTGATTCATCATTTGGGTATGCCTCACCTTACGTAAATTTACTGGCGTATACGATAAAAAAGGAATGCGCGTATGGTGAAACTTCTGCTTTCAAGAAATGCTCCGTAGCTGAGGGATTACTAACAAATTCATTATTATGCGTCTATTCGATTATATTTCTTCCTGAATACCTCGGCCAGAACTGCCAACCTTCACACACGGTTGATTTTTGCTCCTCAGCGTACTACCCGTTACAATAGTACACCATATAGAGCTACAGATTTGAACAACGACATTTTAATTTCCTTTTCCGGATAAATGACTTAACTGCATAAATACACTAATCAGAAGTTTTCATAACCATTTTTTTTTCTTGTACTCTTGTAACTGAAGTTTCAAATAGAGACGAATTCGATAAGAAAGAAGATCGTCGTGTTTAAGCTTAAGGACGACCCCGACGAAGTAGAAGCTAATGCACTTGGTACACGTATCTAGTTCGATTCCTGTCTGGAGCATAATTAGATGTTGCGTTTGCTCTGTGTTGTTAATAATATTCAGTATAATAACACAAGTATAAAATGGTAAATCCATTTTATGTGGTTTACTTCATGGCCTCTACGTTTTGACGAGTTCAAATTATGTGGAACCTAATAGACCAAGGCTGACCAACCCCAGACCCGCGGGACACGAAGTGACTCGCCAGAGCATTTAAATTTACCCGCCAGCTGCAGTGGTCTAGAATATGCTAGCTCATAAACCTCTGAAAAAGTTTGAATGATGTATTTTACTTTTTGACTATAATAATAATAGTAATAAAAACCGTTGCAAAGGTCTCATTGATGGTTTTTACTTTCTGATTGCAATTAAACTGTATTATTTATATCTCTGTTTTATTTAAATATCTATTGTAACTACAGGCAAGCATTTCGTGGCCCTTAGGCTAACATAGAATTCAAATTATGGCCCGTAGGCTAGCATAGAATCGAAATTTTGGCCCATCTCCAAAATTGGTTTGGCGGAATTGTAATAGATATAGCAGGGGCCATTTGCTAGATGATTTCGATGCTGGCACCCTTCAGTCAGATTATTCTTTCCTCTTACAAAATAATTCTTGATGGAATAGCGGAAAGACATACTGGATAGACTAGTAATCCCCACTACGCACTGATTTTTTTTTTCACTACATTTATTTAGCCGATATTGTTTGGAAACAAAACTGTTGTCACCTTAGGTAATTGCAGTAAAGATCCGTTACAGGAAACTTTTTCAAAATAAAACCACCAACCATTGCTCTAACTCAAGGTTTCTCAAACGTACCTCCCCTTAATAAACGTTTAAAAAAATAATGATTTTTTAAAAGTAATATAGCCACAAATAACAATATGTAATTAATGTGAATGACGAGCTTGTTTCTTGCTGCAGGCTAGGTCGATTTTAGGAGCATTTGGTTTATGTTCAGTCTCAATTATGCGTGTTGCTGAATGGCTGTCTCAAGGATGGCCTTTTTGAAGGAAGCATCCTGGCATTCGCCTGGAGTGATTTGAGGAAAATCTGAAAATCCCAAATCTGGATGCCCGGATGTGGATTCGAACCGCCGTCCTCCCGAATGCGAGGCCAGAGCGTTAAGCGATCACCCACCACGCTCGATGGTCTCCTCTTGTTGCCGCGGTTCCGAAGTGGTCAAGTACATAGGCACAAAGATCAAAGGCACTTTATCTTGCACGTATTTACGGAACTATCGTAAGGACGTTCCGTTTCCATGTATTGTACACTTTACTCGAAATATAATACCGAGCGTGGTGGGTGAACGGTTAACGTTCTGGCCTCGCATTCGGGAGGACGCGGGTTCGAATCCCTGTCCGGGCATCCAGATTTGGGTTTTCCGTGGTTTCCCCAAATCACTCCAGGCAATTGCCGGGATTCTTCCTTCAAATCTAAAAAAAAAAAAAAAAAAAAAGGCCATGGCCGAATTCCCTCCCGTTCCTTGTCCCCAATCACATCCCGCCTATAATGTCGATGAGGCGTAAATCCCAAGCAAAAAAAGGAGGAAATATAATATTTTCGGATAGTTTATTGGTAGGAAAAAGAATAAAGAGTAACGACCTAAAATAAGGATATTTTATTATAAAGTATTTACATGGAAAAGAAAGGGAAAATACACCCAACACTCACCAAAGTTGAAGGGAGGAGAGCAGCAGCAACACAAAAAAACTCACAAACAAAGAAAAAATAATATTTCGATATTAGTCTTAATCATGTGAGAGGCGACACATATGGCAGGGGGAAAGATGTGGTCACATCCCAGCCCGCCACATGAATCATGTGGAAATATTGTTTTTTCTTTGTTTGTGTGTGTGTTTTTTTTTGTGTTGCTGCTGCCCTCCTCCCTTCAACTTTGGTGAGTGTTAGGTGTATTTTCCCTTTCTTTCCCATGTAAATATGGCTTAGCGGCATTTCTTTCCTTTAATTGTTACCTATATTATTATAAAGTATGGTTGACAACCCTATCTGTAATATCGGACATATCAGTGGCGGCCGAATTGATTTTCTCAGGTAGTGACAACAATAAAATGTTTCCAGTGGCGGATCCAGGATTTTGGTTTTGTGGGGCTTGGAGCTTGACTTGGACGAGGAGGGGTTCACCGACAGAAATCTCATTATTCCAGATTGCCGCCCTTTTGAGAACAGTAGAGAGAGAGAAGAAAAAGGTTCCCAAAATCCATGCGGGGGTGACCTTCGTGCCTTGCCACAGAATGACTGAATGTTTCGACGGTTTACTGACCATCATTGAAGTGAAAGGTGCCTGGAAAAACAGCTCAGAGTAAGAATCTCGCAATATAAAGATTTGTAACTTGTGAAAGTCTCATTACCTGCAGTTACTGCCGGATTAAAGAAATGATTTTGAAATTAATCAACGAAATTTTTTTTAAATTGACCAAACAGTAAACATTTAGTGATTAGCCAAAAACCGACAAGTTGGATCTACAAGCAGTGCTGGATTACCCAAAAGACAGGACTAGGCAGTAGCCTGGAGCCCCTGATTTTTGAAGGCCTCTGAAAGTTCACTTTTTTCACTAAATAAAAATAATAAAAAATAAAGTCACCCAGAATAAAACAATCAAAGTATTATGAAAAGCATGGAAATTAATTTTTTTGTTTCATTGCAGTGTACGATAAATAAAAGTAATTTTCAAAATATGATATATCGTAAAATTCGTTTGTTAACTGAATAAATAAATATGACAAATTCTATTAGTCAACTACAAAACCTTTTCTTTGTACTTACAAAATACAGATAATTATTTTTAAAAACAGAGGGAATCAAAACTTTTGAGAGTGCCTAGGGCCCCATACTTTCTTATCCGGCACTGTCTTCGATGACCACGACGACAGACAGTGCAACACATTTCGCTTCAGAATCGTTTCTTGCTACGTGAATTCATTAATTTATGTAATTCGCCATCAGAGAATCTAAGACAAAAACAATATTGCTTGCTCGCGTTGACAAAGCTTCTATGGCAGTGAATCCAAACCTTTTTCAAACCGAGGACCAGTAAATTTTCAAAAATAATTATGTGGGCCTCTAACTCACACAGGCCTAATTTTTTTTTTCTTTCGTTTCAGCCGACTATGAACGACGATTACGCAACTTCAGTTTCCTCTTCTGAGTTTCCTTCCTCCGTCGCCAGTCACCTCCCCAATTTTTCCACTGTCTTTAATGTCTTCCACCCTTGGCCTAATTTTATGTTCCATAATTATTAAAATCTCGGACATGTACCATTATAACATAATAATTCTAAAACCACGTTTTGAATCCTATGGAAACGCAGATATAAAACTGGATGTGAACTATTAAAAGCTAATTACATGTTAATCAGACCAAACCAGACAAACAATAATGTTACTAACCAGATAAATAATAATGTTACTACAGGCTGGACGCTACACTATACCACCGGCCTACATGCATAAACCAAAATAAAAGACGCTAGACCGTACGCCTTTTATTTTTATTTCCTTCACCACTCGCGTTACCAATCTTATCACCTACCGCGGTTCCTCATACCCACTTAAAACCCTTAGTAAACCGTCATTTACTTCATCTCTAGATGCCATATGGAAATGAATAGACTGTTGTAGAAACAGTACTGTTCTATCCTGGAAATGCCACATTTTTGCCCGGTCATTTCAATATTCAAGGCTTTTAAAAAAGTTGGGTATACAGCCTTATACAGTACGGATATGGTATCAAAGTTTATGATATTCTGCCTGTGGAACTGCTGAACTATGTTCGCGGACCACCAGCAATCAGCGAACCACAGGTTGAGAAGCACTGTTCGAGTGGGTATTTAGTTGAATGCTACAAAAATGGCAGCTGCTGCACTCTGCCGGCAGTATTACTAACTTTATTGAGCTGCAGCGTGTGACAGAACGAAGTTGTCTCCATTCCCCATTAACAAAGCGGACCCCCGACCTTGAATATTTACACGAAAACGCTAGAGCGCATGCGCGATCTGAGCCAACTAAGATTTGTCTCCACGACAATGAAAGAGTTCACTGATGTGGCCAACAGATGGAGTTCAATACTTTCACTAGCTGTCGTAAGTTTTTTTTTTTTTTTTTTTTTTTTTTTTTTTTTTTTTTTTTTTTTTTTTTTTTTTAATGGCATTCGGCAACGGAGGCCATACAGCCAGCTCAATGTGTATTTTTTCCAATGTACGGACGCCACAGGACGGACAGGACATTCACACAGACACACAACACTTAACATCCATGCCCGCGGCCGGATTCGAACCGGCGACCATCGGCACGCGGAGCTAGCACTCTAGCCCCTACGCTACCGAGGCCGGCGTTGTCGTAAGTTATCATAGAGGAGAGAATGCCGCATTTATTTAAAAAAAAAAAAATTCTTTCACTGCATTTATTTTTTAATCTATTTATTCTTGATTAGAGGTGGTGACACGTCACAGTGTCACTACGTCTAGAGCCGCCACTGGGACATATACATATTAGGACTGGTTACTTGAGAAGTTAACATCGAAATGGATTACAAGAAGATGAGACAATCTCAGTATGTGGGACCAGTCGTATACTCTATGCATACAGTATATACACTTTGCACTTTCTTTTTTCTCTACCACACACTCCATTTCATGTGTGGACACATTTGCCTTGAGATATTCGTGGCTAACTTTCAATATGCTGGAAATACCACTCCTAACCTTTGCACGTGAATCTCGGAGCGTGAAATGTATGCGGCCGTTGCGAATAGCAACACAGAACTCGGTTCGCCTCTCCCTTTTGTCCGAGTAAACCTCAAGAGGTATAATGTTACCCTTATTTAAATTTAATACCACAGTCTTCACTTTCACTGATCGAGAGTCGCAACAAGAACCAACAACAACTGGTGTGACGAATTGCTCCACGCACAGTCTAGATGCGAAAACGTTTCACCTCAGGTAACATTTCGAAATGTTTTGCAATACTCTTGTTTTGCTGCAAGACACAAAGAGGCTTTCAGACTGTGTCCCACGTTCTAATTTAGAACTATCTGAAACCTCAAGAAATGCTCTATAGTTATCGCAACGGTGAAACCAAGTAGTGCGCTGGGTTCTTTATCACACGTTAGCGAGTTCGTATCTCGGCGATGGAAAAAAAATCCTCCGTTTTCCGGTAGTCAGCATACGCGGTGATATAGCAGGAGACTGTTTCCCACATAAGATGTGAATGTTTCGACCAACGGCCTTATTTTATGGCTGTTAGTTGCTAACTCAAAACTCCAGGCTCTTGGAGTCACTTTGTTTATATTAAATGATTTCGGAGCATGTAGATAACTCACTGATGAAAGATTGTTTAAGCACCTTTAAAGTTTACTGGATTACTTTGTTTATTAAAATATTGGCTTCGAGGAAAATTAGTTTAAATCTATATTTGTTGAAGTAATAAAGTTAATTGTTGTATTGGCAAGGTGCATAAACTGATTAACAAAACTGCAAGACAGACAACTTGAAGACCGAAAATCGATCGCCCCTGCGCTTGTAGCGCACTAGAAATTTATTCTAAAAATAAATTTCTGGAGTCTGATAGAGTGACCACCAATCGGTCTGCCTGTAATTGCAACAATCAACTGCCATAAAACTAATTTATAACACTTAAATATCCTTAATTTCGTTTATAAGAGTATGATTTTAAACAAAAATACAAATAGTTTGAAAGTAACTAAAACAGATAAATATTCTTAATTTAATTTAGAATATATAGTAATGATTTTTTTTAAAAAAAAGTTTTGAATGTCACATCGACTATAATTAATACAAATTAATGGAAGGACACATGGGACTATTTGCGAACCCAATCTTACTTTAAACTGAAATATTAAATGATAAAAACCAACACATTTCTAGATGATTTTCAGGTCATTTATTCTGCTACTTTTAAAATAATTTTCACCAACTTGAATAAACAAATTCATTACCGCTATCTTTATATAATTAATTAATTATTGGCCACCGTTGTGTTATAATGCGTAGGTTTTGAGTGCTATATCCTGTTTTCACCTTATTCTTTGTTCATCTTTATTAACGGCACTTATAACATATTAAATTTAACACTGAATTGTCATAATCTCCGTAAAAGTTCGAGCAACCATATACAGTATATACAGAACAGATTAAATCAAGTGCTCACTTTATAGAGAGAGATCGCTATACCTTGCGCTAAGATAATACCATTCTTTCGGGTTGTTGTACAATAGTCGAACGATCTGGTAGCTCAGTGGTTGCCAGACCTGGTAGCATAGGATCACTGGTTCCAGTCCGGCCGAGGGCCTGCGTGGATTTAATTAAGTGTTATGTACGTATTGTGTTGTCCCCACTTAAATCTATATTGATGATAATATAGTACGAACACAGTTGAAGAAACAGAAACACAGGCTGTATGGCCTAGATGTCCAAATGTCATTAATAAAAAAAGTGGTTAAGGTGCTTTCTTTCAAAAGTTTGCTACTTCAGTTCCGAGATCAAATACCGGTGTGTGCATTAATTTGTAAGAGTTGTGTTTGATCATATGAGCTACGCGAAGTCGTTCCGTGGTTCTGAATCCACGTTAAACTGTTGTTCGAAGAGGAAAGGAACTGGAAGTTACTACCTCTAACACAATGAATGCCTCCTTCGGAAGTATCCAACAAACCCTAAGTTAGTTTCAGTTATACAGTAGTCACTTACATATATTAACGCATGGGACATTCCGTAACAGAATTTGTTCATGAATTAAACATTCCCCCATCCTCAGTGTCCGCCTAGGACGACGCAGTTGTCTAATCGCATCTACTTTATGGCTGAGACCAGCGGCATCTGCGACGAGTTGTCAGTTTTTCCAGATAGACAACACTGAGTTAAAGAATAGCAACACTCAATGTGGGACGTACGTCATTCGTGTGCGTATGCGCAATCTAGCACAATTTGAAGGTAAGGGAATATGGCAGCAGAAGGCAAACGCGAGTGCCTCTAGTAACAAAACGTTTTCGGTTGCAACCACTCTCTTGCCCTTGTGAACATGTCGGTTGCATCCTAGATGACTGGAAAAACGTTGCGTAGTGCGATGAGTGACGATTAGACTTTTTTTTTACTTATGGTTTTACGCCTCGTCGACGTCGAGGTCATTAGAGGCTGGATAGGATTGAGGACAGGGAACGGGAAGGAATTCGGCCATGACGTTTTGAAGGAAGCATCCCGGAATTCGCCTGGAGTGATTTGGGGAAACCTGGATGCCCGGACGGGGATTCGAACCGGCGTCCTCCCGAACTGGACGCCAGAGCATTAGCCACTCATCCACCACGCTCGGCCAGTAACGATTAGAATTCTCAGGAGCTGATGGTGGCTTCCGAGTGTGGCACAGACATCACGAGGCAATTAGAAACCGTTTCTTAGGAATGCTCTGTGCAAGCTGATGGTAGTTCCGTCCTAATATGGATTGTGTTTATATGGCATGAACCAGGACAACTGGTTAAACTGAACCAACCATTAACTGAAAAACGTTATATTCAGCCACTTGGAGAAGATTCACTGTCATTTATGGCCTTCAAGTTCCAAAACAATGATGGTTTAGGCCAGGGCGACAATGCGATATGTCACCGGATCAAATTCGTTCACGATTGGTTTGAGGAATGTTCTGTACAATTGCAGCCAATAACATCGGCAGATGCTGGAAGATTTCTCGGGCGTGCAGCCGGGTAAATTGATCGCAAATGTACGAATTTTCGATGGCGTAACATACCATCATCTTCAGGTAGCGTCCTGAAGATGATGGCATGTTACGCCATCGAAAATTCGTACATTTGCGATCAATTTACCCGGCTGCACGCCCGAGAAATCTTCCAGCAACAGTTACGCCGGGAAAACTTACGATCACACAACATCGGCAGACATGTATCCTGCCACATCCCGCATATCCCTTTCAAACTATCACCCTTTCGGATAGGTGCAATGTACCCTCCGCCACACACTTTTAGTGAATCGCGGAGTAATAATAATAATAACTGGGACACGGTAGAAAGGTCAGTTTTTGAGCAACCTCATGCACCGGCAACACTTTAGCAATTATGACAGAACGTGGTGGGTGAGTTTTTAACACTCTGGCCTCGTATTCAGGAGGACGCTGGTTTGAATCCCCCTTCGGGTATTTAGATTTGGGTTTTCCGTGGTTTCCCCAAATCACTCCCCGTTCTTTGTCCCCAATCCCATCCCGTCCCAAATAACATCGATGAGGTGTAAAGCCATAAGTAAAAAAAATATATATAATAAACAATTACGGACGGCTTTAGAGGAATCATGGCTAAATGTTTCTTCAAGGAGTCCAAGGAGGTGCTGAGCTATGCCTTGTTGGGTTGTTGCACATCGACGAGAAAAAGAAGGTGTCACACTTTACTAAGAGCTACCCCATGACTTTTGGCACTTCAGTGTATATTACACCATTTGACTTAACAAAACCAATTTTAACTTATTATCCAGAAATAATAAATACCCGTACTAATAAAACGATACTGTTAAGCCTCTATTGGCGGGCTATTAACGGCCAAAGATGTTTTCACTCTCTATCCAATGATATTGTTGCTTTAGCAATCTGAGAAATCTACACGATATTTCGCCGTTAAAAAAAAAAAAAAAATATATAAGGCTATGACTGTTATTTAAGAACAATTATATTTTGTTAAACTTCTGCAAAGAAATTAATTTACAGAACATTACGGTAGCCTGTAAATTCTAAAGAGCTTAGAAGCTATTGAATAATAATAATAATAATAAAAATAATTGATGATTAAAAGGTGCTAAAACAACAATTTTTTTTCGGTGTTCGAATTGAAGTAGTTTCCTAGACGAAATACTAGATTCCATGGACGATCTGAAATTAGTTTAGAAAACTACTGCGGTCTTCCATGTTAAGTATTTGTTTTGGTGAACAATTTTCAAGAGGGTTTGTTAAAATGTGTTACAACTCCTAACATTTTGAACTAAGTACTGAAAAAGTGGACGTCAAAATCTATTGCTTTATGATTATTATGTTATCAACGTTCAATTCAACAAGTGGTAGAACATGGAATGAAGCACATAACGGGTAAAACAAGGATAGATGCTGAACTATTACTTGAAAAGTGAAAGCCACTGTGGCATTATACTAGATTTTCATTGGCATCACTACACTCCAATCATGATGTAAAACTGCTTGTGCTACAGGAAGAAAATAGAAGATAATTTTGTAATGGTAATAGATTGTCTTATTGTGTGAATGATATGAACAGCCAGAATCCATCGCGATAATTTACTCCACTTTCAAATTTTGTATATGTTTTTATTGTGTGTGTGTATTTGTGCATTTTAGAGAGGGAAACAAGAGATAACGTGAGAAGCGGGTAAGTTTTACATGCCTACATAATGACACCAATAACAGCAATTAAATTCAAGAAAAATCTAATATTGGTTAGTTAATTTCATTCTTTTCAAAAATTCTTGTTTTAACACGTTTTGTCCATGTTGAAATTAATTTATGTTTTGTACTATTGAATAATCCTTCAATGCAGAATATGGCAAAAACAAACTCCAGCGTCATTTGGGAGCTGTTTAACAATGTATGACTTAATATTATGCAGATATATAATTATAACATATAAGACCTTGCCGATACCTTAGTTGCTAAGGCACCAGCCTTAACGATTTAAAGTTAAATGTTCAAATTCCTGTGCGATCAGGAAACTTTTTAAGAATTATTTTTAGTCATATAACATACGCCAGAATGTTACAAGCATCATATTTCATGTGGCTCTATTTTCAGCCTGGAGAGAGGCGGAATATGTGGTTCATTCAAATTTCATAAATAGATTGTAAAATCAAACTAATGATGCTTTATTTTACACAAACATTAAGAGGAGGTGTTTAACACATGATGTTCCATAATTTTTTATTTGTTCTTGATAAACTCAATTTGATTAATCTTATGTTTCTTCTCATCAACTGCAATGACCAACCGTACTGTAAAAATTCAGAAGGCGATATTTAAGTGTAATAATCACCTCTATTCATCACACACTTACAGTCACAGGTATCTAGAAATTCGTATCCAATTGGCAACAAGAGGAGCTACGTATGTAGGCTTGATTACTTCCATTGTTGTATATAGGTTTCCAATTTTAGTAAATAAAAATCGTTCCTCAAAAAAAAATATAACTAAACCAACGGACTCTTGCAAACCACTTAAAAACACTAATGTAGGTGGGAAGAAGTTTGAACCCGTGATCGTAACACTTCACTACACACAGTAAGCTACTATGCAGGCTAGTGTTTGTAATCGTCTCAAATGAAGTAGAAGGAGATGTTTATAAAATAAGAAGGAGAATGTGTGAGAGTTTTAGAACCAACGGAAACTTATGTTCTGTCTAATTATTACCGATGAAATACAAACCTCAACTACACTAGATACCTTGGCTGTGATAGATTTAACATTGTAAAGGCGCGTTCCCACGATCCCTTGTAACGAAGGCGAGATGGGACGGGACCTCATTAGCCGAAGTGCAGGGACGAACACGGGCCGCAGATTAGTCCTAGCTTACCTCGCCGCCACCTGCGCACCACGTTGCCTAGTGTCGTTTGGCACAGAGCACTTTACAGCAACAGAAGGGGTGCGCACCGCTGCTGCAAACCGATGACAACAGCGCACCACTACACACACCTGTGATGTTTACCCACTCAGAGTGGGTAGCTGCGTCTCGTCGCCGCTAGCAGAGGCGGCCCTGTTCCCATGGCGTGTGGTTGAGTATTCGTCCCGTCCCGCCTTCGTTACGAGACGTCGTGGGAACGCGCCTTAACAGTAGCCCGTCGCCGAGCAGTCGCGTCAGGTAGGCGCGCCGGCGACATGCAGGGACAATGGAGATGTAGCTACCTTTCCTATCGGAGTTGCTCAAGCATATAATCCCTTAGCTTTGAGAAAATACCCCACCGGGGTGAACGTATGGCCGACCTCCTGTCCCCGAGCGGACGCTCCTGAGGTCATATTTGGCGAATATGTCCGAGTTCGCACGAATCTCCAATTGTCATAGCTGGTAGTAGGAGCCAAATAGCGGAACCAATCAACGGCGGACTATCCTCCGCATTTTGCAATTCCTGTGAATTTTTCTGTATGTTTACCACGAGGGACGCGGGAGAGGGACTGGACGTCCAACTTTCAGACGGGAAGGAGTGAATCGTCCGAGGTTGGAGATCGTCCTGCCTTGGCATCGAACCTGAGGGTTCGACACAAGCGTCCTGAGGCAGTGAGGTTGCTGTGCATTCATTCGGTACGTTGACTGAAGGACGTGGTGCACTGTCCACTATGGCCCTCGTGCTATAACCATTCCGCTTCCGAGGGAAACATAACGCCGTCACGGTAATCATTCGACGAACAGTGCAGTGTTGTACTTACATCCAGTCATTGGGCAACCCTGTATCGACCTTTGAATGATTAGGAGTTCTAACCTCCTCAAAATATCGAGCTAGTTGGGACAGAGTTTCATATAGCTACACTTGGTGGATAATTTGAATTATACTGGCGCCCGGCGTTTGAATTCTGATGCAGTTCATGTTAATACTGTACTTGACTTTTGATTCCCGATTGTTATGAAGGGAACTTTCATTTAAAACCAAGTGTGAAGCTTTCTTGTTTTCCTATTAATGTTGGGAATTTGCTACACGATCAGTTAAAAATGTGGTAGGGTTTACATTTTTGTTTGTTTATTAATGTGTTGGTAATTGTAAGGTGATAGTTTTAATAATTGAATGTGTTAATGTTAAAATTATATAAGCCTCACCTGTACACCAGTATGAGAAACCAATAAATTAGCAGCCTAGGGTTTTCTTTGAATGATAAAAAAAAGAAGCTGAAAGTTATCACGCTTTCCTCCCAAGCACCTACAAAAAACTTGAAATTCAGAAACATTTCTACATTTACAAATGTAGTATGATATAATTTTTTACCATTTCAGTGGCTCCCATGTCGCATAATACTTATCCATAAAACTGGAGGTAAGTATAACATTAGTTACTATCTTCCCATTGTCTTTATCTCATAAATATAACAACTGATTATAAAACATTTCAAAAAGAATCTACAAAGTTTTTTTTCTTCCTTTAGAGCACTATGGTTAAACGACGTAAGGCTATCAGATTCAAAAGAAGATAGGGGACTAAGAACAAGAAGGAATTCGGCCTTGGTATTATGCAGAAACTATTCCGGCATTCACCTGGAATGATTTTTGAAGCTATGGAAAATCGTATTCTGCACTGCTGGAGTGGTTAATAGAACTCGAGGCGTATGGACCAATTAACAGAGAAATATTATGGATACAACATTACCTCCTATGTAGCTATTGTTGCAACCTTCGATTCGCTATACCAGAAAACACAGCCAGAATCCTTTTGACGAGGTGTACCTACACAGCTTATCACTATTATACATTACCTTTGTGTGAATATCATTGCCGAAGAACTTCCACGAAAACATAGGTAAACAATGAATTATCATTGATTTGCTCCATAATGAAACTGCAGAGGTGCTTGGAATCCAAGTTTGAGATATTAATCGAAGAACCTTAACATGTTTTCTTTGTCAGTGGTATCTGTTTGGCATTTTATTTATCCCTTGTGATAAACAAAAGAACAATACATCAAAAAATTTCACTGAAAAGAATGCGATTATTAACCTTTGTTATAGAAGGCTACTAAATACTTCATGTGCACATCCTAGGCACAGTGTTTGAATAAATACGCTGCCAGGCTGAATAAAGTAATTTTGATAGTAATGTTCAGAAAATGTTATTGTACTTGGTATTGACATTTTACGTATTCCGCTTAAATTCGTAACTGTAGATTGTATATGAGAAAATGATTAACAGAATTTGCTCTCGAATGCCAGGGTAATACAAATGTGTGTCCCATCTTTGAAAGGCTAAAGTTAAAAAAAAAAAAAATCACTGTCTTGATTTTTCCAATCTCTTCAAATATTAACGGTTTAAAGTAGGATTGCTGATATTTTTAAATATATCGATATTTTAAAAAGTATCAATATCGGCTGTAGATATATCGGAATAAGTATCGATGTATCGATACATCGACACTTTCATAAATGCAATTTCATAAAATCAAATCTTTTAAGAATAAGGCTGTCCACAGATAAACTGATGTGTGATATTGTTCATAATCATGTTTTATCTCAGCGATGATGATTGTTGATTTTGTATAATTTGACCATTATGTATGTAATAATTTTCAAAAAAATTAATAAAATTTATAAAACTAGAAAGAGGTTCGATGCAAATCTTATTTCGTGTATTTTTAAGACTGATTAGCAATACGGTTGAGGCAATTATTTAGGTAGAATTTTCGCTATCATAGCATTCATTATGGCCAAGTTACATAACTTTTTTGATAAGACTTTTTTGTGTCATTTCATTTAGTTTTATATGTTGATAGCTTATTTTTTGTGGTATTTCATTTATTTTTGTATGTTGATAGCTTATTCTGAGTTGTCTTACTTTTTTTGCTCTCTATTTTGCAAGTATTTGTTATTTACACCTCCCACTATTCCTGCTAACATATTAATTACAAGTTTGAGTTCCCTGGACAATGCGCGCACATACATTTCGATTCGTGCTGGGCGGGCGATGACTGCCTACACTGTTGTCATCACTTGAGTCGACTTGGTACCTATAACTTCCAAATTAATTATAGAAACGTAGTAAGATTTACTTAAGCTTGCTTATCTCTATGCGTAACAGAAATTAGAGGGTCATAGTACCATTCCGAGAATGGGCGCTGGGAGGGGGGTGCAAGTGCACCCCCCCCCCGGCGCTCTGAAAGAAAATACACAGAAAAAGCTTATGAAACAAAAAGTTTATTATTAAATTCACTATTTGAATTATAATGTCCAAATTTGTTCAACACCTTGTCCGTTAATTCAGTATCCTTAGTTAATAAGTAATAAGTGTTTTATATAATGTGTAAAAAAGATAAAGATGAACCACCCTTATAGTAATGCTGCTGGCGTCCATGTATAAGAGCAAACGAAATATGACAACTTATTTTTAAAAATATCGACGTTGATATCCTGATTTAAGTATCGAAATATCGTCCTAAAAATATCACTCATTAATATCGATATTTTCATAAAATAATATCGATATTTCGATATATTATCAACAGTTGTAGTTTAAAGTTATAAATAGCAAAAATTTATAAAGATTCAATGCAATGGTGACGGCAAGAAACCTGAAAACATCTCCACGGCTTTAAAACTCAACCCCCACGTTTAAAAGCATATCCCGTGTTACTTTTGCGAATGCTGTCACTATTCTAGTTTTCAGATCATGAATGTTAATCGGCAGTACCGACGAAATCTAAAATTTAAAAAAAAAAAAAAAAAAAAAAAAAAAACAGTTGATTTCTCAGACTGCAAGCGAACGCTTACTAAATTCGTTGGATATTTATTTCAGTTAACACTTTCCTTTGCAAAGATACACTTTTTCACCACACTGAAAAAAAAAAAAAAAAAAAAAAAAAACAATGCACGACAATCCTACCACCGGGAGGAAGAATTTAGCATTTTAGACGAAACTCGGATCTTCAAGGATTCACTTTTACCGAATTCATTAACACAGATGCTTCATCCTGTGGGCTTGCCATCTCGGTGCAAACTAACAACAAAGTTTTGTAATGCAATGAAAAACACTCCTACTGATATAAAAAAAAAATAATTTAAACGGTAAGTAAATGTGGTGTAGTTAGATAAAAAGATATTGTGATGAAAGTGTTATCAACAAACTGTAGACTATCAAACGTACAACTTTTTGTTTATTTGCGAGTGTATATGTCTGGTTTATTCATCAAAAAGAATCGGTGTGCTCATCACTACTGTTTTCTCCTGCTTTTTAAGTGAAAATTCCTGCTCTTTAGTCTCTCACAGTTGGCATCTATTCTTCACTGAAACCTTTTCCAATAAAATCTTAGTTTGTCAACGTAAATTGTAAATTAATATTTTTCTAGGAATAGAAATGAAACATACATCTATATAAATTGATCATAATCAAAGTTAATTGGTAGTAGTATCTATAAATAAACAAAAGATACAGATTAAGCTGCGAGAAAATTGTAACTAGAGTCCAAGGAAAATAAACAGTTTCAGAGTGGTTACAGTAACGGATATTAACAAACTTGTAATCAGAAATGCTACTTTGGTTTAATATCCCTGATGAATGAAATATTAAGAAGTATTATTACAGGCTCAAACAATTGTAAGGACTGAAAGTAGCCATGGATTTTCACTCTTAAGGAAATTGTAAATACAGTGGTATTTGTGCTCTGAAAATCAACAACTAAACAAATACTTGATAGAATTTACACTATGGCAAATATTACCTCCCCTCCACTCTATATGCAGTTGACATGGGTGAAATTAATGAATGTTTCTGGTTATGATTTTATATTATCTGGATTATGGTAATTTATAAAAGGCTTCAACCATTTTTCTTACATCTTCCAGTGCAAAAATGTCAGTTCTGGTATACAATACAGACATCACAGGACAGAAAAAAGACACGATAGTAGAGGGGAGGAGGGAGAGAGGCGTGCTTAGTGCAGTACCCAATGAGCTACTGTAGACATTATCAAAAACATAGTTTCCATCAAATCAAAGTTGGACACAGACGCTTATATTTTAACATTATGGTCGATTGTTGAGGCCTTAGAAATTTATATAGCAAACAATGACTTGTGCAAATGTAGACATAAAAAAAGCCATTGTGGTAAAATGTGCATGGAATTAATACACATATGGGAATAAGAAACAATGCCTTATATGTGTCAAATGTTTATATTCCTTACTGCTAAATGCCTATCCTGGAGATTTTATGAGAGATTTGTCGGATTGCATGGAGTCTGGTAGATACCAGCTATCGATCAAACCTGATATTTAGGTGTACAGGATTTCGGTGTCCAGTCCAACGATCCAGATTCCGGTTAGCCATGGTTTCGCGAAATCGCTACTGCTTCCTAAAAGCGACAGCTGGTAGCCCCCATTTGTTTCCAACCCTCTCCCGAATACAATGATTTCATTGTTTATGAACGTGAAGTATCCGTCCGCAAAAAGGGGTGAATATCAGGGACGATACTATAAGAGAGAAAATTTACTGGTCGTCCTATGCGAAAATTCGTCAGAATATACTATCCATTTTTCAGCAGCTTTCAAAAAACAATTACAAGGATTTTAACGCACTGATATCAATTTACAGGCTTTATTTTACATAGCTTCACCTGTATGTATGAATGTGACGGAATCTTTCAATGCAATTTTCACCAACGTCCAGTTGTCCGTGGTATTTGAAATTTTGCACACGTATTCAGGAACAATGAAAATACAATAATTTCTCAGGAACATCCTGATATTCTCATTACTTTGACAGTAACCATAGAAAAATGGCTCAATGTGATGGAATTTTCAACTGAATTTTAGCCCAATTCCAGATGCCCGATTTGTTTGAACTTTTGCACACGTTTTATAAACTGATGATGATACAATAATCTCATATCTACGTCCTGAAATTCCTATTACTTTGACAGTAATAACAGAAATATTGTGCGGCGACAGTTGAGTCTGTCAGATGCGCATCCTTCCCCCAATTCGCGATGATCTCAAGTCCGTCCTTTTGCTAAGCCTTTGACTAATGATTCACAAAGAGTTTTGACTCTGGGGAAAACTGGCTGCAAATAGCAGTTCAATCCTTCAGTTCGTATTCATTACACGTTTTATATTAGCTTGACCTGTATATATGCAGTGCTGCCATTTCTTCGGATTTACCCGTAGATCTACGGATTTTTATGAAAAGTTAGGATTTTCGGATTTTGTTCAAATATCTACGGATTTTTTACACTTTTTATCATTTGTTGATTTTTCCTTATATTGCTGTTTTGTTAAACATTGAGCGTATAGTGTTAACGCATTATAGAATCGTCAATATTTGTGTATCGTTTCCTTGCAACCACTCGTGTGAACCAACGAATATTTTGTTTGGTTACAATTTTTATAGATTTTAAAAGACTGTAACTATCGACGCACTCTTCATGCAGGGGGCCACGCTCGTTGGAACGACTTATAAAGCAGTGGCTTCTGAGAAAGCTTAACCAATATCCGATAATCAAAGGGCTCGCAGTTTTTTAACATTTTCTGTTACAGAAGATATGCTGAATGTAATGTCAAACTGTATGGTCACTAGCGAAAAAAAAAAAAAAAAAACCTACTACGCATAGCAGCAGCAGTGATGAAAGTGACGATGTATAAGATATGTTCGGAGATATTTCTTACTTTCAATGTAGAATATTATTTTTGTAATTTTAAACACCTGGAAATAAAAGGTATTCTTAATTTTGACCCTCTCGTCAATAATTATTGTTTCAGTCTTTCAGATAGCAAGTCTCCGGATTTTTGTACCAAATCTACCGAAATTTAGCGCCCGTCTACGGATATTCAAAGCCAAGTGGCTGGCAGCACTGTATATATGTGTGCGTGTATGTATGTGTGTATCTATGGATGTATGTATGAAATTAAACGAATTTTTCTAATTTAACTATCACTAACTTCTAGGCCTGAGAATTTTTTTAAATTTTGTAAACGCATTAAGAACCGATGACAATGCAATAATTTTATAGCTATGTCTCATTACTTTGACAGTAATAACAGCAACATTTTCCACCCTTCAGTTTTGTGCGGCGAGCGCTCCTTTCCACTAATTCGCGGTGAGCTAGTCACCATTTGCTACACCTTCTACTTAAACGTGGTGTCATTGGTTTACCTAAACTATTCGCCGTGGCCGTGGCACCGTCACTGCCTTGTTTTACAGGCAGAGTGTTTGTTCGAAGACTTTACTCCACCGGAACTGTGAGGTTGCAGTACATTACAGTTGGTGCGTCGTGTTTTATGGTGTCAGTTTCTTAATAGGCTTAGTGGTCTTCTGTGTTTGTCGGCACTATTATCATAGCGACCAATTGGGCTTACCACTGGGTTTTTACATTCCCTTGAGCTTTTGTAGAATATTTCCGCCAGTTGACGGAAGCTCTCCTTCACTTTTGGTATACCGGCTGCCTCATGGAGTGCGTCCGTGGGGAACCTGTGCGGAAGATGAAGGGCTCCCTTCAGTGCCCTATTTTGAATTTTCTGGAACTTTCTTATTTGACAATCTATAGCTTATGCCCACACTGGACATACGTATTCCATGATGGGGCGTACGAGAGAGGTGTATAGCTTGCCTCCTGTAGATGGGGCAAGTTGGCTATCCCTGTTCAGTATAGGATATAGGTTTTTGTAATCTGGTGCTTGTTCTCCGTCTGACGTCATTGATGTGGCTGATCCAGTTTAATCTCTTGTCGAGAGAAGACCACTTAGCCTATTAAGAAATTGACACCATAAAGCAGACGCACCAACCGTAATGCATTGGAACCCCATAATTCCGATGGAGTAAATGACTTCGGACAAAAACTCTGCCTTCCACCTGCCTGTAAAACTAAGGCAGTGACGGTGCCACGGCGCGAGTCACCCTTAGATAGCGTACTGTGGAGGACCATGGAATATCACGACCGTACAGGCGATGCATTGGGTCCGGATGCATTGGTCGACGGCCCCTGAGTCTCTTGGTTATAATAATGGCTTGTGTCTTGGTTGGATTTATGTAAATGCGCCATCTCCTAGCCCAAGCCTCAGTTACCTGCAGGACTTCATGTAGGCGCCGAGTTTGGTTTACCTAAACTATTGCTCGGCGAGAGTAGGTATTGTCAGAAGCACCACTTTCTACTCATACGCGGTTAGCGTAAGTCCCGTCTTTTGCTAAGCCTCTCACTTGGGCGTAATATGAGCGGTTCACCCTCCTCTTTAATCGATTAGAGTTTTGAATACGGGAAAATAGTGTTGCCCACAATCGGTCTTGGTCTTGCAGTCTTGGTCTTGGTCTTGCTTTCTTGCAAGACCAAGACCAAGACCAAGACCAGGTGTATTGATGCAAGACCAAGACCAAGACTGGCCAAGTCTCGTATTGTTCTTGCATTTGGGCAACACTACGGGAAAAACTGGCTGCAAGACTTCAGTAGCAGCTACATCCATCTGCTCATATTCGTTTAATACCTCTAAGTCATTTTCTTACTCAGTAACGAAGAAACAACTAAGCCAATTTTCGTCATTACGTATGTGGAAAAAGTGAACTTGATTCTTTTACATATACATCTGATGTATTAATTCAAGATGGCTTTCTGTTGATTAATATTACTTGTTAACTATTTAAAATAACTATGTGATGAAGATCGATTATTCCACCCTCCCCTCTCCCAAATAAACCTTGAAGTGATTAACATTAAGCTACTCCGACACTGAGTATAAGGTAACAATTTAGAATTGTCAAAATCTTATGCAACAGTCCATTTAATCCAAATATTAATGAAAACCTGCTTGAAATAGCTAATTACACGCACTGTTTTCTGAACTTTACCCACAAACTTAACGTTGAACTTCATCCGCCAAGTTTTATACTAGTGACGAGACTCCCAAAAGACGCCACTGACGGCCGACTTCCTTGCTGGTCGCTTGAGACTGGAAGGGTACGTGTGGGATACACATTTCCTGGGAGTGGCGTCGTTTGTGTCTCTTCAGTACACAACATTGGAAGTGATATCCCAGATACTTTCAAGATGTTCAAGCATCTGTCGGGTCGCCTGGGAGCTGCGCAGTGTGAGGTGGGTCTCAATGTTAATTACGCTATGGCGCTTCTTGATTAGGATTTCTTACTATGCTGTAGACCATTTTGCCGGTAGGATTACCGGGATAGGAAAGGCTTCGACAGGGATGTGCAACTTATAAGAAACTCTGTCCCTCGGTTACTAACACCACATGAAATTATTATTAGTGGAGGGCTAACCACCCTCTGACTTAAGAATTAATTTATTAATCACACTGTAATAAAAACATTGAAGCCATAATAGTTGTGTGACAACTGTAGAAAATTTTTGTAATTTAAGTAATAAACTAAATTCATATGGTCTTACGGCCTGGTAAAAGTGATTCGCATTCTGACTCTGTCATAGGTGACTGAACCATGGAGCTTCCCTAGCATGCTCGTGATCTGCATTTACGATAAAAACTTGAAATCTGATTGTTTCGAAACAGAGCAGTCTGAAATTAGTTTTCATATTATGCATATTTGTCTGAAAATGAATTAAAAATTGAAACAAATGTATTTTATATATCACAGTCCCCAAGTTCGAATCCTGGGCCTGACAAAAAAAAAAAAAAAACTAACTGTACACACTGATAAAGCTTTTCTTTTTTCACTTGAAAAATGCTAGGGTAATCTGCGGGCCAGATTCCATGTCAAATTGTAGGTCCAGCAACGACAAAAACGAAAAGCGCGTCAAATCCAAACTCTGTCACTTGGTGGCCGTATAGTCCGGGGTCTCACTGTCAACAATGCCATAAACACTTACCTTTCAGAATTTGTCGAAAGAAAACTTTATTACAGTTTTTCAATTTAAGGATCCCTGGAAGTACCATCCAGAATCGCATTTCAACCCGAAGACCTAACAAATCACAGAAAAGTACCGTAAGCAATGTGTCAACAAAACCACAAACATTTCCGAATTTCTGTTAAGAATGTAGATCGGCCTTTTCTCATTTCCGGCAATGAGCTCCAGGAGGTGTAAAGTACATCTTATCTCCCCTCCCAGTGATGGAAATCTGTGCTATGTCACCGATTAACAGCAGGTGAATTAATCTGATGACGGGAACTGAATTATTTCGATTGTGATATGAGGTAAACTGTATGTTATCCTGGCACTGGTCGCCAAATGTTAACTACCATATTATACTGGGAAATAGTCAGCCAATTCTGAGTTAAGCACTCCGTTAAAATGTTAACTACCAATATTATACTGGGAAATAGTCAGCCAATTCTGAGTTAAGCACTCCGTTAGAGAACGATGGCGTGTTATTTAGACGAGAACGTCCCAAATTCTACTCTTTCAAACAATTAGGGCGTATAAACAAATTGAGAGGTACTTTGACATAGTCTGCAAAAGAAAAACTCGGTGTTTTGGTCGAAATGCTAGTGAATTTAATTGATACAGTTCCTGGGAACAATTTTTATAACATTTATGTTACATTGAAACAAGTTTCCGATACATTTCACACACTATTTTATCTTTTGTACCGAGAGCCTGCGCAGCCAACAGGTGTCACACACACACTGCACCTCACACTGCCATGCTACAATTCAGGGGCCCAACGAACCATCGCTGCCTGCTCATCTGTGCTGGCCGGCATCAAAGATTGCTGCGTAAATATAATGACCCTATGTTACCCGATGCTATTGAGCCAGCCAATATTGAAGTCAAGAAACAACACCAAGAAGAATCCCCGCAGTAAGAAATCAAAATTGTCAACAGTCGACCAATGCTTCAGGTGCTAGGGATTCTGGCATCGTTCGAAGGATTGCCGGAACCAAGTTCGGTACGTTCTCTGCGGGGAAAACCACAGCGTGCTGGTGTGCACAAGACCGCTTGATGCGACACCAACTTGCGATAACTGCGCCGCGGACCAAGCGGCCAGCTACGGGGGCTGCCCACTGAGGCGGAAGCTGCAAGCGGCCGTCAACAGAAGCCGTTCCCATATCAGCACAGCGAAGATCACGACGCCACCAGCATCGAGAAAGGATAAGACCACCCACGACCAACTGAGCAATCATAACCACCTGACCAGACACGTTGAGCATCAATACAACAACATCCACCGATGTCTTGCCAACCATATGAAAACCAACTAGGGATGGTCATACAACTGCTCACGCAGTTGTTACCAAAGCTCATCCCCACCAGACGATAAGAATAATCAAGGGTTTCCCTCAAAGGTAATTATATAATGGCAAAAGTCGGGTTTTTCCGTAACGTGTACATTAATGATCCCAAATCCAACCAATATGATCGAGTAAATAAAGCTGCAGACAGTAGCGGGGCTACATAACGCCGTTTAGTCAGCGAAAAAAATTATTTGGGGAGGGGGGGGGATAGAGGTTAGTGATAATGTTACAAAGGTTCACCGCGTTAACTCAAATTATGAGGAGAAGCAACGGTTCTGCGCTTCAGCAGGTTTGCTACCACGATTATGGCGTCCTTCCTCCAACCTGTTCACGGGCACCAATGATTTGAAACACGAATGCAGGACTAGTGTTCCATCACTTATTTTAATTTGTGCTTTAACATTATTAAAGACGAAAAACTCTGTTGGCAAGATACGAAAAGAAAATCTGTAATGGCCTCTACGTGGAAGGAACCTTCTCAACATTGACCTATAGCAAGGCTGCCGAAGCCATGGCAGCCTTGCGGTCTATAGCTGTGGACAGATTAATTGGCGGGTCAGTGTGAACGCGCTGTTGCCGTACTTGGGGACAAACTCGCGATGCGCTCTCTTTCTATCACCTGAAAATTGCAACGCTGTGCGGCCTGTGTTGCCTAGTCCAAGCGTCAACAGCTCTCTAACCACCCCCCAAACCTTCCACCTCCCTTTCACTAAAAATGTGTGAACCTGAGAATCGGAATTAGAAAGTGTCAGTGTGAGTGTGAACTTGCTCGAGAGAGGATATTTTGATTTTTAGCGATTTACGATTTTTACGTGCGATTTAAATAATTCCTTTTGGTTATTTATTAATTGTAGTAATTTAGTGTAATAATTTTACCGAACAAAAAGTAACTTATAATTAGGGAAATTTAGCAAGAGAATCTTGCTACTAAAAATGGATACTTAGGAAGAGACTTATTCTCCTATTCCAGCTGTTTCCGAACTAACGACTCCCAACAAGACGCAAGTCATCGACAGCAGAACCACCGCTGCTGAAGCAGACAACACAGTAAATCTATCATTCACAATGTTTATAAATATTTCAAATTTCTTGTGGACAATGATCGAGAAATTTTGTCTTCTACATGTACGCTAGTAGGAAAAGACTTGAAAGATATGGACGTACTTGATATTGACGAAATAAAAAACTGCAGTGATTTGTTACCGCAAAAAACAACCATATTGCGAAAAAAATTAGGGAATGGACAGGCTATTTGCGCTGCAGCTTGTGGTTGTCGGTTTGAGAACTGTCCAGCGCGTGTGTCGTGAGGGAAAATAACCTACGTTTGTTTCTCAAAAGAAAAATATGAAACAATACAGCACTCTAACAAAGCTATGCGACTTTGACAGTCCTTTGTCAGGAGGACAGTACACGAATTTACGATAGTGATGAGTGGTAATATATAAACAGATAATTTTGTCGTTAATTAAGCAAGTTTTTCAGTGCAGAGGATGACAAAATAAAATTTTGATTTTAGTTATAAATATACAAACTGAAAATAAAATGTAACACGTGGACTTTTAGCAACAAATAAAAGAAGAGTATTTCCATAAGTTTCCTTAGTCTGTCGAGAATTTTATTTTTCTGCGCAGATAATAGAATAATAAATAACAGGTCTTTGAAACCTCCAATTATATTAAACGCATCTGCAATGCATAACTTTCTTAACGAAATGACATGCATCAATATTTTATGACAGAATAGTGATCATAAATTACTTAAAACACGTTACAAACCATTACTACAAGTAAAGAGGCGAATACAACTGTTACGCGCACGGCTTGGCTACGGCGCATTTGACGCCACCCGCCAATTAATCTGGCCAGAGCTATAGAATATGCTAGCTCAAAAGCCTGTGCAAAGGTCTAATTGATGTTTTTTTTTTTTTTTTTTTACTTTTTGATTATAATTTAAAAACCACTGCAAAGTTTTCATTGACGGTTTTTGCGTTTTGATTGTAATTAAACTGTGTTAATTATAGCTTTGTTATATTTGAATACCTATTACAGCTATACGCCAGGATTATATGGCCTGTAGTCTACCTTAAAATCTAAATAGTGGTTCGCCTCCAAAATAGGTTGAGCAGCCTTGATGTATAGTGATTTCAAGAAGCCATGGAAAAACGAAATCACTATAGCTAGACTAGAGATAAAAGCCCCTGAACTTTTGTATCACAATCTTGGTAGAACTTCCAATTGCTTCCACAAATCACTCCATTTGAATGTGTAAAGGATGTTAAATTCAGTCATGGTTGATTTCATTTCTATTCCTTTGCTTGCCAGTTATCAAGAAAATTTTCGGCTGTAATAATTCTGTCGTCTACATAACGCTAAAAAGTATTGCATCCTCTAAGCAAATCAGGAATATTTCTCTCTCTCTGCCCGAAGACTGTAAAATTCAGAAAAATTAAATAACGAAGACACTTCTACAATTCTGCTTCATTGAGAGTTTACAGTAACGTGATTATGAGACCAGTGCTTAAAGTCATTTGAAAGAAGAAAGGAAACATTAACTATGTAGTGAAAGTAGCTGACATAAACATTTCCTTGCAGCAAAACGTCCTGAGCATAACTGATTGCATGTTTTCTCTAACTTTGACAGAGCTGCATGTGTTTGTTAATAATGTTGTCATTACTACGTTTAACGAGATGTGGCTTCGCGTAGAGCCATTAAGAGAGACATAAACGGCTGCGGTCTTCAATTAGTCGGTTGGTCGTTGTAATGATTTATGTGAGGGACGCTGGCGGCATTACTGATTGCATTTCCGCACGTGTCACTGACCTGCGCACTATTTCCTACTGTAGAGCTTTCTCTTTTTTTTCCTTCGGTGCGAAAACCAGCGCGTATTCCCACAGTGGGAAGGAGCCGGGTTCTTTAATTGGTCCTATCATTGTTTGGCACAACGGATATCCCACGCGATAAATGTGGCATGCTACAATTAGCCAATGGACTTCTTAACTAGGGAAATGTCTACTGATGTTCCAGAAACAGTTCAATTTTTGTTTATTTTTGTATTTTTTGTTTTGCTTTTTTGTTGTTTTGTAAATACATTTTGATGAAGCCATTTGTTTGTCGTCTCCAGTATGATTCTGTGAAAGAAAAAAACCTGTAAAATTAAACCACTGGACCATTGCATAAATCATGACGTTGGCTCATAGAGCCATCATACATTCAGCAACAGATGAGAAAAATGAGCTTAATCCCTTATCTGGAACCAAAAATTAGGTGTGACCTCAATTACTCAATTTTCATATTTACGTGTATATTCCTAATTGTAATTTTACCCAGGGCAATGTTTGAATAATAAATACAAGAAGGTTGTACTTACGGATAGCGTACAGTACATTTGGTGTATCAATCTTCTCCAAAATTATAGAATAGCTTCCAAACTATATTATAAAAGCAGGCTGCATCGGAATTTAGTATTATAGTGCCATACTATATTTGTTAGTTTTAGACTGTTGCGCGGCTACGGAAGTCTCATGCACATTTTCCGAAACACTATATAATTATTAATAAAAAAAATGTCTAATTATTCACACCTATGATGTATAGAAACTCTATCGTAATCGGTTCGCTCAGGCTTCATATTCAGGAGGACGTGGATCCGAATCCTCATCATTTCTAGATTTCGGTTTTCCATGGATTCGTGAAATCACACCAAGAAAGTGTCGAGATGGCTTTCAAAAGTCCAAGGCCGAAATCCTTCATGTTCCTTGCTCCATTCCTTTCCTCTCTCTAATGACCTCGACACGGCAAAAAAAAAAAAAAAAAAAAAAAAAAAAAAAAAAAAAAAAAAAAAAAAAAAAATTACATATTTGTGATTTCTCCTAATGTCATACCGTAATTTGCAACCCCCACTATTATGAGTTCCGCTGGGTACGGTTCAACTAAAGTTAAATAATTAACTTAATTTTTAAACTCCCCAGTGGCTACTTACTGTTCCCTAAAACTAGCAACGCTTGGAGACTAGTTATTTTTTAATCCACTCAGTAATGGGATAATCTTTTAAAGAATAATAAAGATATTTGATATTATTTTAAAAATAAAAATGAACAATTAGAAACAATTAGGGGCAGTCCATTAACTACGTGGCTCGATCTAGGAGAGAAAGAGACGTTAGATAGAAAGTTGCGCTTAAGTAGGGGGGGGGGGGTTAATAAGGTAAAGAACACACAATGGAATTTGGATATTTATGTCCGTCATTCAATTATCTCCGTATGTAATTTAGATACCCTGTGTACTGACACTACCGCGTAGCAAGTCGTAGCGTTCGGTTGCACGCAGCCGACTAGTTTGATCTAACCGACACGCCACAGCGCATAACCAGTGAAAAAGATTAGACTTGCCGAAGGATGACTAAATTTCGCTTACAGATGTCAGCCGGGATTTTCCAATGCAGTGACAATTCGTATTGTTTTGATTTTTTGAAATAAAACGGTTATGATTAGAGTAGCCTGCTTGTAAGTACACCTCTAATTGATAATTCTAATTTTGGTCTGACAAATGTTTTTTCCGTGCAACTTTAATTACAGTGCTAACTAAAGTGCTATTTCAAATTCAAAGTGTGGTGTGGAGTGGTGCTGTACAATAAACTTTACGACGTTTATCAAGAATGTTTTTTTCCAACGAATTTTCTCCATCCATCGAATTATAGAAATCTTTAAACAGATCAAAGAAATCCGCGATAAATTAGAAAGAAATGTAACAGAATTGCAACAGAAGGAAAAATGCAGATCTTCTAAGGGTTTTTTTTTTTTTTTTTTTTTTTTTTTTTTTTTTTTTTTTTTTTTTTTTTTTAAGAAGAAATTAATTACCGAGTGTGCCTAAGAAAGATTGTTTTCCAAATATTTGATTATTTGCAGGTGTGGCTAGTGTCAACATTTGTGCCGAATTTCATAATTGGAAAACTAAATAGCGCAAATATCGGTTGTTTTCATTATGTACGCAACAATTATAATGATAGTCTGGTAAGAGGAAACAAAAAAAAATATATTCTGGAATTAGTAGGGAAAAAAGCTACGTGCTACAGGGAAAGAGGAGGGAGCGTCGAGGTAAAAGCCACGGGGAGGGGGAACTCAAGGGAGGCCAAAATGAAGTCACGTAGTTTATGGACGCTCCCTTAAAATCAATCCAAAAGATTACAGCCACTGCTTACACATTTGATACTACCTTCTTATTTAAGTATTCACTATTGAAAGTAATGAGTACATACTACGCCCACACTCACACACTATCACAATAATTTTTGACTGTTCCGTTTCATTCTCTCCCAATCATTTGAATAATCACCACACTAATCAAATTCCAGTTATATTTTAACCACACTGATCAAAGTTCTGCTATAGTCTGTACGGCACTGTGGTCATTTTGCTTGTGCATATTACGGAGTAGCCTTAGGATATCAAACAATTTGTCCCCTGTATCATAATAGCTACCCATCCTGTCCTACAACTGTCAGTTTCATTTCTGTCTGGGATTGTCAAATTTTTATTTTGTACTCTCCCTATACTCAGAACGTGCACTGATACCGAAAAACAGTTCAAAAGCTGGTGGTAACTAATAAGCGCAAACAATAAAATCTTATTAGCGCCACCACATACACTGTAGCACTTGTTAATTAGAGGTCGCCGAAAACGCCGCTGCCAGCGGGGCGTGTGATTGGCTGGCAGGCTCGGCACCTGCATTATTCATGTCAGAGGCTGAGCGACGATCGGGCTATTCCGAAAGAGCGATAACATCGGACCAGCGTGTCACTTTCGGACACGGTATAAATTGGGAGAAGTGTCAGGCGGCCAATGGAGACGCGCTTCCTCCTCGATCACTGTGGTCATCGGAGCGAAAAGGCGTAGCCATCTGATGTAAAGACGCGTCAGTCTGACTTTTATGCCTCACTAATTCAAAATAGACGCAATGTTATTGTTGTTTGCTTACTTATTCACACTCCAGGTAAACCTCATAATGCACCAACGATTTCGATCCGTGTCACCTTGGTTCTCCGTGTGGAACCGCGTCAAGTTTTTTGAAACTAGACGTTTCAGCAATCATTATCTAGCTTTCATCAAATGACTACCAAGCAACAAACAGAATGATGGCTTAAATGTCAGTTTTTTTTTTTTTTTTTTTTTTTTTTTTTTTTTTTTTTTTTTTTTTTTTTTTTTTTTAACGACTCGATTAAACACGCACAATAAAGAAAACATTGACAACGAGCGCAGAGGTCTACGCAATCATCTGATTTCGATCCACTTCGTTCTTTTTTTTATTTTCTGGGATATAGTTCTGGCTGATTCCAGTCTGTATATCAAAATAAAGTTCTATTCAAAGCGCAATTGAGCAGATGTTGATACAACCATATAGAATTTTTCACTAAATTTTTATTAGGTCGAGTGATTAAAAACGTCGTTCTGTCGCTTAAAATTGGTTACTAGACGAAAGTATTTGTTTCCATGACCGCAACACTCATGCTCTAATTATCCTTGGTTTTGTGATCCATGCAGCTTAGTGGTATTAAGAATTTTTCTGGTCAATCGTTATAGGTTTTCAGTTAGAACCGACTGATCCGCCAAATAGAACCGGTATAAGTTTCGGAGTAAGGAGTGGGAAGTTTTTCATTGCTTTACGCCTCATATTAGTGGCGGTCGATAGTGGTGGGAAAGGAAGGGGGCCTCTAAACGTGAAGAAATTCGGTCATGGTCTTTTGAAGGAATCATCCAGGAAACGGGAAGGATTTAGGCCTAGGTATTTGTAGGACCTGTAGTTCCATTCAGCTGGATGAGATTTCCCTAAACTATGGGAAACAGAAATCATTATGCTTGGTCCAGGAATTGAACCTGCATACTGCCGAATGCCAACTCCAAGCGATAACAACTCACCCGCCAGCTCGGTGGAGACCAATAGCGGACCTAGGCATTTTCCGAGCAGGGGCAAAAACAGAGATTTGCCGCTCCTTCGATCGTTGTCGCCACTAGTGGTCATTATTGCCACCCATTTAATTAGGTGAGTCATTATTGCTCGCCACAGATTTTGCCTGGCAACTTTCTGCGGTACATCTAATGCAGTCATCATTCTCAGGAAACTTTTCAGCGTTAGACTGGGGTGCTGATACCCGAATAATTTTCGATGAAAAATAGATACTAATTTGTGTAAAATTTTATCTTCAGTTTATCGAATGTCCAACTTAAAATCAAAGTGACACATATCTTAACTTTTCCCCTAGGATCAGGGGCTGAACATTATTTGAATTCCCATCAAAGTTCAAGTAGCAATTTTTCCTTGAATCAAGTTCGTCCAAAGAGAGAGGTAGAAAGACAAACAAAACCCAGCTAACGAAAAGGAAGTTTCTTCTCGTAGTCGAAATTATTTTTTTCTGTAATATAAGGGATATAAAACGAATACGCTATTGTAACTTTGGTACCCTTAGCTGTTTTCTTCAGTTTGTTATTATTTATTAATGATATTAATGATTAATGATTTATAATGAGTAAATAGATTATCACATTAAGATTTTCTGCAACATCAGAGCTACTAGTGTAACATAATAATCTGTGAATAACACCTGACTTTATTTCTGTGAAATGTTAACCTTGTGTTTGCAGTCAAAGAACTTTTACCTTCAAGTTAGTTTAACATAATCTGTTAGCTGACGATTTTTAGAATACTCTGTTGGTTAAAAGTATAATGTCAATAATTTTTGGATCATTGTAGTGTTTTCCATTATATTTGTATTTTCAATTTTGTGCCACCGATAAAACCTGAAAGTGCCTTTGGTAATTACACTTATTTTAACTGTTAAATTGTATTCCATCTCGATCTGAAACGCTTTACTTCCCCTTGCAGGCTTATGTTCCTTGTGTGAGATTTTTCCCTAATAAACACAGCGTTATTGTGTATTTGTGTGTGTGCTTGTCTTTTTTTATGGCTTTACGGCTCATCGACGTCGAGGTCATGTGAGACGGCAAAGGACTGGAAACAAGGAATGGGAAGAAATTCGACCATGATCTTTTGAAGGAAGCATCCTGACATTCGCCTGGAGTGATCTGGGAAACCATTAAATCTCAAATCAGGATGCCCCAACGAGGATTCGAACCGCCGTCCTCCCGAATGTAAAGCCAGAGCTCTAACCGCTCACCCACCACGCTTGGTATCTGCTTCTCCAGTGTAAGACAGATAGCCCTCACAATGTCCTTACTTCCCACCTCTATGGATTAACTGTATTTTCCTCCGATATTTAATTTTCTTTCTTTGTATATTATTAACATTGGTAAAAGAATTTAATTGGGAAAAGACCGAGATAAACGCCGGTAATATCATAATTCGTAATTATTAGTGGTATTTTTCTTAGTTAGGAACTACTTATGTACTGTACCTATACCGAGGAGCACCATAGATGACTAGGACAAGTCAAAAGTCACCGAGGCTTGGGCAGTGCGATTTCGCACTGCTACTTGCCTTTCGGGAGGACTGGGGTCAACTCGGTTCGGCCATCCTGACTGAGGTTTTCCGTGGTTTTCCTCAGTCACTCTAAGCGAATGCTGGGATGGTTCACTACAAGGTCATGGCCGACCTTCCATCCCCATTCCCTCCCCGTAGGCTAGTAGGCAGAAAGCAGTCTCCGTGACTCTCCAGCAGCCAGCTCAAGGCTAGGAGGATGATTTTTTTTTTTTTTTTTTTAAAAAGTCAAAAGTGCATTGTGGAAATTTATGATTACTATGGAAGACTTCGTTGACAATTGAGTTCATAATAACGATTAGAAGGGAGATTGGTTTTGCTGTTATATCTCATCTAGGAGCTTCCTACAGGATTTGGAAATAAAACAACTATTAATTTGGAGGTCCTTTCACGAGAAAGAAAGAGCTTACATACAGTGATGGGAAAAGTGAGATTAGAATTCAAGGTCTCAGTTGTACTCAAAAAAGGTGCTTCCTGTAAAGATTAGTGTTGCCAGCCGACGGAAAGTGAAATCATATTTCAGATCTCACAACTTGTTAGAGGGACCAAGTGCGGGGTTATTATATTGGGTTTGCACTGTAATCCCCGCACCGAATTAGTCATGTCAAGGTCACAGTCTCCTAACAATGTCGCAAAAAGCAAGAAATGCAACTTTCCTTAATTAGTGCGAAAATTCTAAAAAATAATTCATAACTTGTGAAACATGGTGATCTGTTTTTTTAATTCGAAACATTTATGTAAATACTTCTTTAAAAAATAGGAACTAGTTTCTGTAAAATTTTAAATCAAATTACTTTTTTACTTCAACCGGCCTATAAAGCAAAACGAATGACATGAAATAGCTGAAAAAATTACTTTCCAACGTGAACTTTTTTAAGAAAGTAGTGAAATTAATTCTGGAATCACACATAGCATCTTGATCAACATCTACAGATTATTTCTCAGTTTATTTGTGTAAATGACTGCATGGTGCGCCCTCTCTCGAAGCAGGCTGGTCGCACACAGATATCTCAGGCTAATGGGGAGCTATCTCAAGCAGAGGACATTGGTAGTGAAATTAGACAACGCTTATTGAACAACAAGAAGTGTCTGCGCCGGAATCACGGTTGACCTACGCAGCAAGAAGTGGAGACAGAGCACCGTAGTCTACGCCACATCGCGGTACCCAAAACACGTCGGTCTTGTCGGCCTCGGTAGCGTAGGACTAGAGTACAAGCTCCGTGTGCCGAAGGTCACCGGTTCGAGTCCGGCTGAGGGCATTGGTGTTTGAGCGTTGTGAATGTCGTTTCCGTATTGTAGTGCCCATATGTCCATACTTAGTTGCAACAATACACTGGAAGAGTAATTACAGTCACATTGAGCTGGCTGTACGGCCTGTGTAGCCGAATACCATTAAAAAAAATTATAATAAAGAAAGCACTCGTCGGACGCCGCCTACAAGCAGAGCTCGACGACATCGAGAAGTGGGCCAGAAAATAGAGAATAATAAAATAATTGTTTAAAAAACATAAAAACCGCCTTCAAAAAAGGGCACTAAAATTTTAAAATAACTTTATTCCTTGCTTAGAAGAAAGTAAATCTAAATGGACAATATTTTACATTACTGTTATTGAAATGTTTACATTAATTAGTTATTTTTGGAGTCGGTGCCAGCTGTAAGACCGCGCAGATCGAATTAATTAACTTTATTTGGAGTTCGAGGCGAACCGAGAGTACGAACAAAAATTCCAAACATTTTACGGCATGTCGTGAGGAAGATAGTTTTATTGCGGGAGACAGCTAGGGAAACAAATTAACGGTATGTTATCTGTGGCTCGTCCTCGTTGGTCATCCCGGCATATCTCTGGCGCTATAGTGTCAGTTGGTAGGCTGCATCATGCAGTAAACACTTAATAGTTAGTATAATATCGGTGTATCAACTATATGTTTCAGTTTTGTTGAAAAATGTTTCTAGAATTAATTGTAGGTAAGTAGTAACATGATTTTTTACGTATTATTGTTATTTATTATTGTTTTTATCTTTTTGTTTTTCTTGTTTTGGCTGGCACCGACTCCAAAATTAACTAATTAATGTAAAAATTTCAATAACAGTAATGTAAAATATTGTCCATTTAGATTTACTTTCTTCTAAGCAAGGTATAAAGTTATTTTAAAATTTTTAGTTCCCTTTTTTGAAGGCGGTTTTTATGTTTTTCAAACAATTATTTTATTTTTAAATTTTTAGTGGTATTATAGTTCATTTGAATTTAAATATGCCGCAGCAGCTCTCATTTTGCGAACTTCCTGGTAGCTCAGTGGTTAAAGCGAAAGCTTTAAAAAAAAATCTGTCTTTACAACAACTTTCAGAATGGGGTGAATTGGATGCTGTATTAAGGAATGTCAGTTTACATTTTGGTCCAGGCTGTGATTCGATCTAATCATAACATCTCTTAAAGCTGCTGCTTGATAATTGAAACATGTAACATCTGGATATTAATACATACCACATACACAAATCTGTCTCTGGAATATATCTGTTCGTTCCGGCATCACACAGAAAATATAGATATTTAATTGCTTTTCACAAAGTAATAGGGTCCAAGTTGATATCTGAAGTATATATTGACACATTAGGACACATACATTTTATAAATATTCTGCAATTACTTAAAAATAGCTTAATTGATTTTGACGGTACTTAAAACTGTAGATTTTGTAAAGAACATTGGAAATTATAAACGATGGGGGTAAAGGAGAAGAGGGATTGGGCTTTTGTATACCAAATTTAGACTGTCTTTTCTGATTGATTTAAAGTATACGTTTGTAAATTTCTATTGATATCATATAAAATTTTAGGTGTGTATAAAAAAAATAATTAAGTGGTGTGGAGGTGAAGAGTAGTTTGGTTTTTGTTAAGGTAGTGTGAACAGTATTTTTCTTTGTTATAAAATATACATGTGCAAAGTTCCATCGAAACCAGATAAAAACTGTAGCTTCGTGTAAAGACCATTTATAAAAATTAAATGGGGTAAGGGAGTGAGCGGTTGGGTTTTGTAAACAGAATGTTTCTCTTTGTTCTTAAGTATACATTTGCTGTGTTCCATCGAAATCTGATAAAAACGGTAGGTATCTATAAAGAACATTGGAAATTAGGAGGGGTGGGGGTAGAAGGGAAGAGGGGTTGGGCTTCTGCAACATTATTTAAACACAATTGTTATGTATTTTTTAAAGTACACGTGTGCAAATTTTCTTCAGAATCAGATAGAAACTATGCTTTGTGTAGATTAAAGGGGTGGAAAGGGGAGAGAAGTTTGGCTTCTCTAAACCAAATGCAGACAGTATTTTTCTGTTTGTTTTGAAGTATACATGTGCATACTTCCTTCAAAATCAGATAGAAACGGTAACTTTATATAATGAACATTGACAGTAATTAAAGGGGGAGAAAGGGGAATAGGATTTTTTTTTTTTTGTCAAAGTAATGTGAGTAGTATTTTTCTTTTTCTATTTGCTTTAAAGTATACACATGCTAAGTTCCACCGAAATCGGATTAAAATGTGGGTTTGTACAAACATTAAGGGATGTAAAAGGGGAGCTAGGGTAGTTTTTTTTAAATTTTTTGGTCAGAAATTTTCTCCACAAAAAAATACATATATGTGCCAATTTTCATACAGATCGGTCAAATGGTGTCAACTGCAGCTTTTCAAAAAGAAAATTGACAAAAGTCAAGGGGCGGAAACGAGGAAAAGGGTTCAGTTTTTACAAACCAAAAGCTGACATTATTTTTCTCTTTATTTCACAGTAAAAGTTTGCTAAGTTCTATCTAAACTGGATAAAAACTGTGGGTTTGTATAAAAATTAAATGGTTTAATGGGGAGTGGGGGTGGTTTTTTTATTTTTTGGTCCGAAACCTTCCTCGTGAAAAATTCATATAAGCGCCAACTTTCATGTTAATAGGTCAATGGTGGCGACTGTAGCTTTTTATAAAAAAAAAAATTGACAGAAATTAAGGGTTTGGTAGGAGGGAGTGGGGTTGATCTTTGGCAGACCAAATGTTGACAAGATTTTTGTTTGAAAGTATACATTGGCAAAGTTAAATCAAAATCAGATATGAAATATAGGTTTCTATAAAATTAAGGGTTGTAAAGGGAGAGATGGGGTGGCTTTTTTATTTTTTGGTCAGAAACCTTCTCCATGAAATGTTACATGTATATGACAACTTTAATGGAGATTAGATAAATGATGTCAACTACAGTTTTGTATAAAGAACATTGGCAAAAATTAAGGGGTGGATGGGGTGAGAGGGGTTCAGTTTATTCAGACTAAATGTTGACAGCATTTTTCTCTTTATTTTTGACTATAAATGTCCAAAGTTCCATAGAAATCGGATAAAAAATGTGGGTTTGTATAAAAATTAAGGGGTGTAAAGGGAGAGAAGTTTTTTTAATATTTTGTGTCAGAAACATTTTCCATAAAAAATTACATGTATATGCCAACTTTAATGGTGATCAGTTAAATGGTGTCGACTTTAGCATTGTATAACGAACATTGGCAAAAATTAAGGGGTGGATAGGGGGAGAGGGGTTCAGTTTTTTCAAAACAAAAGTTGACAATATTTTTCTGTTTATTTTTTACTATACAGTTCCATCAAATTCGGATAAAAAGTGTGGGTTTGTGTAAAATTTAAGGGTTGTCAAGGGGTAGAAGGGGTGGTTTCTCAATGAAATTCATATGGGACCACTTTGGAGGTATACTCTATCCACTATAAAAATATCATTTAAATCGGTTCAAATTTGGCGAAGATATCGTTGAACATACATAAAAAAAAATTCAGACGAATTGAGAACCTCCTCCTTTTTTGAAGTCGGTTAAAAATAAATACCTCGAAGAGCCAAGCGATCATGCTGACAAGGAGGCACATGCCACCAAGATCAAGACTTAAGCTCTTCGATGAAAGGATCCCGTGGACGGACACAGTGAAGTATCTAGTCGCGACGGCAGACAGAACGCTGACCTGGAAAGCGCAAGTAGACAGTATACGCCCGAGTCCATCGCTCACTGAGCCAGCTATATCCAGTACTAAACACAGTAGCACTCTGGACCCCACATGTGGTGTGCGCATATATCAGGCGGTAGTGAGACAACTCAGGGAGTGCGACTCCCCGGTCTGGTCTTATGCTGCAGCAACGCACACGGATCGCCTAAACAGGATGCAAAACCAGGCACTCAAGAGGGCACTAAACCTGCCAATAAGTTTTCGCACAACAGATTTACATCATTCGGCAGGGATACTGACTATTAGGCACAGGCATTCGTAGCTAGCCGAAATTTTTACTACCGAGCGCAAGAGAGCCGAGACAGAACAACAAACAATGTAGCTTGATACAATGGAAGAGAAGGAACACATAAAAGGCTGTTAAGCCTAGTTGTGTAAGAGTATATACTATTAAGCATATAAAGCAAAAAAATAAAAAAGAGGAAAACAAGGAAAAATCCCATAGTACAAGCAAAAATAATTAAAAAATCAACACGTGAAGGAAACATAACCTGAAGTTTACAAAACTAACACTAAAAGAAGCTGAAGGAAATGGCAAGTCTGCAAAAAAGTTAGAATTCATCAACTGAAGGCCTAAGGAAGAAAGAGTGATGTTAGTGTTTGTGTTCATGTACCATTCAGTAAAATATTTCCAGCTCTCCATGGAAACTCAGTTTTCGGATCCTTTAAGAATCTACGTGTTTCGATCTAAGAGGGAAGCAAT
The DNA here is from genome assembly GCA_031002005.1 of Vandiemenella viatica. NCBI lineage: Eukaryota > Metazoa > Arthropoda > Insecta > Orthoptera > Morabidae > Vandiemenella > Vandiemenella viatica. The sequence continues at coordinate 98,685,808 of JARYHS010008074.1, read as the reverse complement.
GGTTGTGTAGAAAGATACGCTGCATCATCCTTTGGGGGAGGGGGGGGGGTTACGAGCCAAGAACGAAGCTTTTATTTTATTTGTCACAGTGAAATTAAAAAAATAACACTCACAATGGCATGTGGATTTTTATGTCTGTCATTTAATTATCTCCGTATGTAATTTAGATATCCTATATACTGACACTACCGCGCATGAGGTCGTAGCGTTGGGTTGCTCGCGGTCGACGAATTAGTTCTAACCGACACGCGACAGCGCATAGCATTCGAAGAAGATTAATGCCTTAGGTAGATTCAATTTCGTTTACAGATATCAGCCGGGTTTTTCCAAGGCAGTGAGAATTCATATTGTTTTGATGGTTTGAAATAAAACTGTTATGATTAGAATCGCGCGCGTGTAAACACACCTCTTGTAAATAATTGTAATTTTGTTCTGACAAGGATTTTTCGTTGCAAATTTATTTATAGTGCTCACAGAAGCAGGGGCGTAGCTACTATGGGGCTAGGCGGTGCAGTGCACCGGGGCCCTCACGCTCAGGGGGCCCACAAGCATACCTCAAGGGGCCCCTAAGCGCACCTCTAGGGGCCCACGAGCCTTCACGGGAAACTGGCGACCTTTTTTTAGCTCTACCGTCGTCTGAGGTGCCCCTGAAAACACAGGAGCCCCTCACTAGGCACTAAGGGCCCTCGCTGCTCTCAGGGGGACCCCAACCACTGCTCAGGGGCCCCTAAAGAACAATTCAAGGGCCCACATCATCAGTTCAGGGGGCCCCTACCAGCACACAAAGCAAAAAAAGGTCACCCGTCTGGCCTGAGGGCCCAAAATAAATTTTTTGCACCGGGGCCCTTGTTGACCTAGCTACGCCACTGCACAGAAGTTATTAAATTGACGAAAAATCTGCATTCAACAAAAGAATCATTACGATTAAAGGAAACCATACTACAACAGATTGGAACATCGATTCCTCTAAGAATGCACTAGTTCAAAGTACTCCTATCAATTATACAACACCCAATCTGAAATAAAAATAATTTCTACACGTAAAAAAAAAGGTAATGAACAAAAATTTAACTATAACCTAAAATGTTGCGGTTATATAAGTCCTCTATTACAGAGGATAATGTTTTCCGAAAGCCGTAAAATGATTTTAGGAATACTTCAAGAAGAAATGAATCACTGACTGTTCCTGAGAAAGAGAGTTTTCCCAATCATTTATTATTTGCAGGAGTGGTTACTGTCAACATTTCAGTCAGAATGTAGAAAAGTAAATAACACAAATATCGGTTATGTTCATTACGTACGCAATAATTATGATAGTATAGTAAGAGAAAATAATGTAAAATTTATTCTGCGATTACTAGGGAAAATTTACGTGCCACATGGAAAGGCTGGGAGGGGGGGGGGGGGTTGTCGAGGCAAAAGCCACGTCAGGCTACGTGTGTGGATAGAGGTTCAAATGAAGTCAATAAGGAGCCAAGTATGGATGCTCCCTCAAAATCAATCCAAGGTATTACAGCTACTATTAGCATATGTGATACTACGTTCCTAACTAAGTATTCACTATTAAAAGTAATAAATAAATACCATACCCACACTTTCACACTGTCATAACAATACTGGACTGTTTCGTTTCGTTCTCTCACAAACATTTATATAACCACCACACTGATCAAAGTTCCGCTTTATTCTGTACGACTTTGTGGTCATATTGGCTGTACATATTGCAGAGTAGCCTTCGGATATCAAATAAATTGTCCCCTGTATCATAATAGCTACCCACCCTGTCTTAAATTTTTATTTTGTACTCTCGCACTATACTCAGAGCTCGCACTGATAGGCCGAGTTCTTAAGCTGGTGATGGCTCATAAGTGCCCAAAAGTGACGTAGAAAAAATAAAAGCTTATTAGCGCCACCACATACACTGTAGCACGGTGGCACTTGTTGTTAATTAGAGGTCGCCGAAAACGCCGTTGCCAGCGGGGCGTGTGATTGGCTGGCAGGCTCGGCACCTGCATTATTCATGTCAGAGGCTGAGCGACAATCGGACTATTCCGAAAAAGCGATAACATCGGACCAGCGTGTCACTTTCGGACACGGTATAAATTGGGAGAAGTGTCAGGCGACCAATGGATATGCGCTTCCTCCTCAACCGCCGTGGTCAGCGGAGCAAAAGCCGTCGCCGTCAGATGTAAAGATGTGTCAATCTGACTTTTATGCCTCACTAATTCAAAATAGACGCTATGCTATTGTTGTCTGCTCACGCATTCACACTCCAAGGTAAACCTGATACTGCACCAACGATTTCGATCCATATTGTCTTGATTGTCCGTGTGGAACCGCGTCAAGTTTTTGAAACTAGACGTTTCAGCAATCATTCTCTACCTTTCATCAAATGCCTACCAAGCCACAGATTGATGCCTGAAACGCCAGGCTTTTAAAAAATTGACTCGATTCCACCCGCACAATCAAGATAACACTGACAACGAGCACAGAGGTCTTCGCAATCATTTGATTTCGATCCATTTTTTTTTTCTGAAGTCTAGTTCTGGCAGATTTCAGTTATTTATGTGTCAAAATAAAGTGTTGTAGACAGCGTAATTCAACAGACGTTGCCACAACCATATAGAAGTTTCCAATTAGTATTTTATTTGGTCGGGTTACTAAAATCATCGTTCTGTTGCCTAAAATTGGTTACGAGAAAAAAGTATTTGTTTCCATGACCGCAACACTTATGCTTTAATTAGCCTTAGTTTTGTGATTCATGCAGCTTAGTGGTATTAAGAATTTTTTCAGGTCAATCGTTATAGGTTTTCAGTTAGCACCATTTGATCCGCTAATTAGAACCGGTAGATGTTTCAAAGTAGGAAAGGGAAGTTTTTATGGCTTTAAGCCACGTTGTAGTCGCGATCGTTAGTGGCGGAAAAGCCAGAGAACCAAGGAAAGGGAAGGTGTTCTGTCATGGTCCTCTGAAGGAAACATTCCGGAAACGGAAAGGATTTGGGCCTTGTCTTTGTAGGAGCTATAGATCCATTTGTCTCGATGAGATTTCACTAAACCATGGGAAACAGAAATCAGAATGCGTGGTCTAGGAACTGAACTAACTTCCTCCCGTATGTCAGGTCCAAGTGATAACCACTCACCCACCAGATCGGTGAAGAGCAATAGCGGATCCAAGGATTTTCCGTGCCGGGAAGTAAAATTAGAGATTGCCACCCCTTCAAACTTAGTGGAGCTAAAAAAAGGTCACAGTGGTAAATTTGCCGTCCTTCAAACACAATTTTGCCACCCCCTGAAGTTGTCGCCCCCTGACTTTTCCGCCCCTGTAGTTGTCACCCCTTGAAGTTGCCACCCCTGAAGTTGCCACCCCCTTAAGATGCTGGCTCCTGAAGTTGCTGCCCTCTGAAGTTGATGCCCGGTGCATGTACCCAGGTTTAACTCACCCCCCCCCCTCTTTCCCCGCTTAAATCCGGCACTGGTGGAGAGTAGTGAAGATCACAGCAAAGTTATGGTCAGCTTCAGTTAACCATTCAATGTAATATATATTATGTATCAAATTGTATTTTAAAACATTCATTACGGTAGAACACCAGCATTTCGATGGACTTAAGCATATAAGCTTCCTCAGAATCCGACGAACTGATTGTGGGAGCTTTCTGTAGCGTTATACGTATTACTAGCAGTTAATCGCAGCTTTTCGACCCAAAGATTCGGAGGGAACAATTTTTCGAAAGTCCACCAAAATCCATCCAGTAGTATTTATTTAGTTATTTCGTGTCGAAACCGCTGCTGTTACAATTGTTAGAAGCACAAACAACAGTATTAACAAGAACAGAAAAAATCAGAAAAAAAAGGATAGCAATCAACATCAATACATTTATATTACAGATAATCGAAAGTCAACAACTTTTACAGTGTTGTCACTGGCAATAAGGAGGTCTGGGCACCGCGGGCAATTGTATAAATGCTGCATTATCTGTTTGCTCCACATTCACATGTAGTGTTTGGATCTACGAGATAACGTCATCACGCTAAATTTTCTTTTGTCCTGCCTACACCATTTCTATGTTTGTTTAGCGCTCTACTTGTTTTCCAGTTATGATTGTCACCTGGTGGTAGTGCCTCTACAGTACCCGTTTACATGAGTCATTCTTGCTCGCCACAGATTTTGTTGGTCAACTTTCTGCGGTACATCTAAAGCAGCAATCGTTCTCGGGGAAACTTTTCATACGTTTCAGCGTTTGTCTGGGGTGCTGATACCCGAACAATTTTCGATGAAACATAGATACTAATTTGTGTAAAATTATATCTTAGTTTCTCAACTGTCCAACTTAAAATCAAAGTGAAACATATCCTAACTTTCCCCTTCGATCAGGGGTTGAACATTATTCGTATTCCCATCAAAGTCCAAGCAGTAATTTTTCCTTGAATCCAGTTCGTCCAAAGAGAGAAGCAGAATTACAAACAAAATCGTGGTCAACGAACTGGAAGTTTCTTCTCGTAGTCGAAATAGTTTCAACTTGTAATATAGTGAAATTTAAGTAGTAAGTGATTACCATCAGAGAGAAATAAACGACTAACGATTATTGTTACGTGAAATATCGATATGTGTGTGTTCGTATTGTTGATTGTGTGAGATAATTGTAGTGATCTCTTGTATCAGACATTCAACAGGAAAGTGCCTGTACTTCAACTTGCACACGATTCTGACATTTGGCGTGTCAGACTGCCACTGTCTTCACTCGGCGCCTCTCGACTTTCCTGCTCTCCTGGTGTTCGCCTCGCCACGTGACTGCTACTCTTCCTCATCGCCTGAGTCTGTTTTCCTGTTGCGGCGTCTCCGCCGTACAGGGCTGCTCGGCCCACTCTACATCTGCTGGACGTCATGATGGACACCGAGACGGACAACTCGACTTCCCAGGACAACCGCAACTCTGCAGCCGACATCCAGCTGCCCTCTTCGTCACCATCAGCAACAGCAGTTACCATTGGTATGCATAAACTCCCACCTACTATTACTAAACCTTCATATAGCAAAATACTTACCATCCCTGACTATAGAAGCAAACCATACCCTACCATCAAACCCCAAAACCCTCAGACATCCACAACCGCTGACGAACGCCATGCTCAAATGACTATCTTCGGCCCCCAGCAAATGGACACCACTACCGACAACTCCACCATCCTATCTAATCAATCTCCAGCAATCCATAGCTTCCTCCTGAAAAACTATGAAACCAGATTTCACACATCCAAAACCTTAGCATGCCAAATTAGGAAATACCTACCAAATTCAAATATCTCCCAAATCATTCCGACCAGAGAAGGTATGATCATCAAAACCCCTGATCCAAACCTACGGACGACCTTAATAACTAAAGTAGGACCAACAATTTTCGGCGATAACGCCACCATCATATCGCTTAACCAAAAACCTAACAAACAACCTCAACCACCACGACGTCCTACAACCTTGACGGTAGTAATCAGGGGAGTTGATCCCACAATCTCCGATTCTGAAATAGAGGAAGAACTAAAATTAAATAGTGAGCTATCAATTAGGAAAGCATTAAGAATCAGGAACAACAATGGACCTACCTACATGGTAAGAGTTTTTACAGAATGTCCCAACACAGTTGACTTTCTATTATCCAATGGGGCTACCATCTATTATCAACGTCACCGTGTGGAACCATCCAAGACCGCACCACCTCAGCCAATACGTTGCCAAAAATGCTTAAAATACAATGACCACAATACACAAGATTGCCGGAATGATCCTATATGCCCACACTGCAAGGCCAACCACCCCCATAAAGATTGCCCCAATCTACAAACTCCTCCAATCTGCAATACCTGCAATCAGAACCATCCTGCATATTCGCTTAAATGTAAAGCGAAACCACCTGCGGAGAAACCAGAGTTGACTGTTCCAATCCGACCTATAGACCCACCTACTCCACCATCAAACTCTATCCGCCCCCCACCTTCAGTTGAAGATATCATCCGCTTTACTACTGTAGTTCTGCAAAACATCCATCCTTTCAACCGACAACATACCCTACAGCAAATAATACTTGCTGCCCGTAACATTTTCCACATAAATGTAACAGCTACGTATTCCCAAAACAGTGCCCATTTCTACTTCCAACCTATCGAAACACTCGTATAAACTACACACACCCAAACACACACACACACACACAAAATGGACACTTACACATACAATATTGTATTCAACAACATCCGCTCACTAAACACTAACAAAATACTCTTCCAGAACCTCCTACAGACACACAATGTCTCCGCTTTTGCTTTAAATGAAACTTTCCTCCAACCGACTCACCATATCCGGCTTACCCCTTTTGAAATAGCCCGATCAGATAACCCTCTACCAATTGCTCGAGGCGGTGTAGCCATCGGCTATCACCGCAATATCCCGGCAAAAATACATCCACCTCTAAACATCAGAAATGAGCATCTATTGGTCACAGTCTTCCTCCCATATCTGACAGTCACCCTTGTTACTATCTACATTCGTCCAAATGAACCCCTCCCCTTTAACTTCCTACAGTATATAGATAACACATTTAGTAATTACATAATAATGGCCGACCTCAATATCCACTCCCGATCAGACTATGAAAAAAGAACTCTACGTGACAACCTCGACGCCTTACGCGGACAAGACATTGACATACCAGAGCCGACACGACCAGCTACTAACACGACGCCCGACATAATCATAGCATCCCCTTCTCTCCTTAGGCGCACCAGTCTCATAGTGCTCGATCCTATCGGTAGCGATCATCTACCAGTGCTCATCAAAGTAGCATACCATACTCGACAATTCAGAAATCATATCGACCCATCACAAATCCGCAAAATTCAAGATTATAACAGAACAAACTGGACTGAATACAGACGACATATAGACGATGCTATGAATGATTTCCAACCCTACTTCCGACATGCCGATGATGTAAACAGTACAGCAGACTTCCTCCATGACACGCTAACTTCCGCAATTGAAACGCAAATCCCCAGAAAAATCGCAAATCCTCATAAGCCGGCTCTCCCTCCCCATGCAGTCCTGCTCCTCAAAGAATCCCGCCGCCTCTACCGAACGTTTCTAGCCACGCGTGACCGGGATGCACTCACCCGACACAGGCAGCTACAGAGACAAGTACGCAACTATCTCACTGCCAAAAAAAGACTCACCTGGCGAATGACTTGCGACAGACTCAACTCAACCATGACCACCAACTCGGGACAGTACTGGAATGCTTTCAACAGACTGACTGGAACAAAAACTGCAGTTTCCTACCCTATCATCCACAACAACCGCTCCATTCCCGATGATGAATCAAAAGCCAACCTGTTCGCAACCCACCTTGAGCTAACCTTTTCCTGCCCTCTTGAATCACACTTCAACTACGAGATGACTGCCGACATACATGAACGAACCGACACCAACCTACCACCTCTAGCACCCGACATTCAGTATTATGAGACCACGCCACGACATGATCTAAATTCACCAATAACAACCGAAGATATCCGACAGGCACTAAAAAAGAAACGAAATACTGCTCCCGGTCACGACGCTATCACCTACCGCCACCTAAAAGAATGCCCTCTCTCCTTTCTACATATCCTACTATCTCTCCTTTATACCGCAATCTTATATACAGGCATATATCCGGAAAAATGGAAAATATCAAAAATATTGTTATTTCCTAAAGCTAACAAACCCAAATCTGAACCCTCCTCGTACCGCCCTATTAGCCTCACATCTGTATTCAGCAAAGTCTTGGAAACAATTCTAACTCGCCGCATCCACCAACATCTGCAACAATTCCTTCCACTCCCACCCACCCAAGCCGGTTTCCGACCAAACTACTCTGTAGACGACCAGCTTCTCCACCTGACGCAACTTGTGACAAATCAACTAAACAAAAAGAAATCGGCCATCCTCATCTCTTTAGACGTGGAGAAAGCCTTTGACAAAGTTTGGCACTGCAGGACTATTATTTAAACTACAGTTATACGCACTACCAATAAACTACGTCCGCCTTATTGCAGCCTTCCTTACCAACCGACAAGCCTACGTCATCATTAATAACTCCCGTTCCAGGTACTTTACTCCAAATGCTGGTGTGCCTCAAGGTTCCGTTCTCTCTCCCACTCCTTTTCCTATTGTACACAGCTGATATTCCCCAACCACTCTCTCCCATCTACCTCTTACAATTCGCCGACGACACCGCCTACCTCGCTTGCTGCAATAACCTTCAACAATCCGCCAAAGCATTACAAAAACACTTAGACAGCTTTATAGAATGGTGTAACAAATGGAGACTGACAATCAACCCACAAAAGACGCAAGCAATAATTTTTGGACGAACTACAAGACGATTTAGACAACATGACTTTAACATTACAATCTACGGCAAACATATTAATCTCACAAAAACAATCAAATATCTGGGACTGACGCTAGACCGCCAACTTACTTGGACTGCCCACCTAAAGACGATCAAAGACAAAGCTAAAACACGACTTAACTTGATAAAAAGACTGACAGGACATAGGTGGGGTCTAAACGCCGGGACTGTACTCCATACGTATAAAACATTAGTAAGACCTATTTTAACATATGCCAACACCGCTTGGATATCCGCATGCCCAGCCCATTACAAGGCACTGCAAATAATAGAACGCCATGCACTCCGCCTCGCTTACAGAATCCGTCTACCCTTCCCAAACCACACCCTGTACGATAAAATATCCTTTCCGCACCTCCTTCTATTTCTCGAACGCCTCAGAATATCCTTCACAGTACGCAGAAACAACACACACAACCCACTCTCCACTCCACATATCAAAACTCCAGACAGCACTAAAACCATATCACAAATATATACCACCAGCTCTCCACCTCTACGCACTACACACATTAAACAATAGAAACTTCAATAGCCTCCCTATACCCAATCAACATATCCGCCCAGAAATATACCCTTCATTTCAATCATAACTGTCAGTCACAGAATGAAAATGAAATACCAGAATTAATAAAATCTATCATGGAACAATCCGGCAATCTTAAAACTGTGTGCAATAAGTTCTAAAAGTAAAATAAAATTGTACAACATTATAAAAGCTATATATTAAAATATGTATTGTAACATATACAAAGTATACTGTAAACCATTGTAAGAATGATAAATTGTAACAAATAGACCAGACTTGTAATAAAAAATGTAGGCTGAAGAGCGGGCGTCACCCGCTGCCAGCCCATCCCCATGTGTGGGGAAATGAAATAACAAATAAATAAAAAAAAGTAAGTGATTACTTTCGTTGAATTAATTGCCTGTGAATCCTTTCTGTGCGGCTTAATTTGTATTGATAATTAGTGTAAGTCCGTTACCGTTTTTTTTTTTTTTGCATATCGTCACGGGTCTACAATACTTCCAGTTTTTGCGGTCAAAGATTATAAGAGGTTGAGCTGATCAGACGAAATATGAACTTGACCTGTGTTTCACCTTTAGGGTGAATAAAATCTCTTGACCTTGAAGAACTCAGAAGTATTATTAAACATCAGTATTAAACACGGACAGATAAGATCGAACAATGGTATAATTGTTTCAAAGACTTGAACTTGTTTAAATACAAACTTGACTTGAATTTGAACCTTAAAGTTCACTCCGCAAAATTTAAAAATTTCCTGCATGCTTCTAAAGCATCACGTTGATTTTTACTCAGACGGGGCAAACACTCCTAATGTAATAATTGCTCACAGTATCTGTAATGGCAAGAGAACTTCCATATTACTATACAGTTCAGCAATTCAGAAGAAATTAATTGGCAGAATAGTTGATTAGGTAACATATTTGGTCTGGTATTGGTTTAATATATCGTAATAACTTACGTACAGCGATCATGAAGAAAAACCATTAACGAAGAGCAAATATTCCGTAATGCATAAACTTTGGTCAAGCAAAAACATTAGTGAAAGTTTTAGTTAAATTGAAATTTATCATAAGTCGAAATGACAACTGGCATTTGTAGTTACAGCAAAGACCGTGAGTATTTTAATATTTTTAAAAAAGTTTTTTTTTTTTTTTAAGTTGCTGTCATTAGCAACATGTTACTCAAAAGCAGATCCACGTTTTATCAGACGTAAAGTTTATCGACATTGTTACCTATGAAACACAAGCTTAATGTATGTATTATGGCAATTAATTTGGTACCAGTTGCTATTAAATTGTGGACATAATCACGAATTTCTTCTAATGATATCTCAGGTCGCTGTTTTGCGAGCGAAGCCTGACACGTTACACCGTTCTGTAGACAGTAGCTATCGAAGTGAGTGAATGAGTAACCTTACGAAATTATATAGTAGATTAATAATAATAATTAATAATGCATAAATATATTCTTACACTAAGATTTTCTGCAACATCACATCTACTAGTGTAACATATCAGAATTTAAATAACGCCTTTCTTTCTACGAAATGTTAACCTTGTGTTTGCAATGAAATAACTTTTGCCTTCAAGTTAGAGGGTCATAATCTGTTAGCTGAAGATTGTTACTATACTCTTGTGGTTAAACGTATAAGGTAACTAATTTTTGAGACTGTTGTAGTGTATTCCATGCTCCTTGTACTTTGAATCTTCTGCCGCCGATAAAGTTCCATTATTTCAGCTGTCAAATTACCTTCCATCGATCTGAAACACTTTGCTTCACCTTGCAGTCTTCTGTTCCATGTATGAGATTTTCCCCTGATAAACACACTGTTTTTCTGTGTCTGTTTGCCCTTTTTTTTGCTTATGGCTTTACGCCTCACCGACGTCGAGGTCATTAGAGGCGGGAAATGAGTAATGACAAGGAACGAGAAGGAATTCGGCCATGGCCTTTCGAAGGAAGCATCGCGGCATTCGCCTGGAGTGATTTGGGGAAATCATGGAAAACCCAAATCTGGATGCCCGGACGGGGATTCAGACTGCCGTCCTCCTGAATGCGAGGCCAGAGCGCTTACTGCTCACCCACCACCCTCGGTATCTGCTTGTTCAGTGTAACTCCAGTGTAAGACAAATAGCCATTACACTGTCCTTACTTCCCACCTCTATGGAATAACTGTATTTTCCTACGAGATTTAATTTACTTTCTTTGTCATTGGTCAAAGCATTTAATTTAGAAAAGACCGAGATAAAAGCTGATAATATCATACGTCGTGATCATTAGTGGAATTTTTTCATAGAGATGGACTGTGTACTGTACCTTAACCGAGGAGCACCATAGATGATTAGGACATGTGATAAGTGCTTTATGGAAATTTATGACAACGATGGAAGAATTTGTCGCCGATTGTGTTCGTAACAATGATTAGAAGAGATTTAGCACAGCTAGTTGCTTAATATAGGATTTGGAAATAAAACAACTATTGATTTGGAGATCCTTTTACTAGAAGGAATTAGACTACATGCAGTGATAACAGCGCGATTAGAATTAAACGTTTGTTGTTGTAATTAAAATCAGTGCTACTTGTAAAGACTAGTGTTGCCAGACTACGGAAAGTGAATGCATGCTTCAGAACTCGCAACTTCTGATCGGGACCAAAAGCGCAGTTATTATATTGGGTTTGCACTATAATCTCCGCTACGGAATTAGTCCTGTCAAGGTCATAGTCTCCGAAGAATGTGGCAAAAACGAAAAATAATCAACTTTAAGAAATTAGTATAAAAAATTCTAAAAAATAATGCATAACTTAAGGAACACGCTGATGTGTTTTTTTAATTCGAAAGATTTATGTAACTACTTATTTTTAATTAAAAAAAAATAGGAATTAGTTTCTATAAAAGTTCAAATCAAATTACTTTCTTCACTTCAACTAACAGAAAAGAGCTGAAAGAATTACTTCCAAAGTGAAAATTTTTAAGAAAATACTGAAATTAATTCTGGCAGCACACATAGCATCTTCAGTAATCCCTATAGATTATTTCACAGTTTATTTGTGTAAAAGACTGCGCGTTGCGCCCTCTCTCAAAGCAGTTTGGTCGCTCGGTTCCTGTAGCACGCAGATATGTCAGGCTATTGGAGAGCTATCTCAAGCAGAGGACATTCGTAGTGAAATTAGACAACTCTTATTCAACATCAAGAACTGTCTGCGCCAGCGTCCCTCGGGGCAGTGTCCTTGCTCTGTCCTGTATACTAAATACACGGCTGACCTGCCGATGCAGCAAGAAGTAGAGACAGCGCTCCACCCGGATGACACCGTAGTCTACGCCACATCGCGGTACCCAAAATACGTCGGTCTTGCCGGTCTAGGTAGCGTAGCGTACTAGCTCCGTGTGCCGAACGTCACCGGTTCGACCGGCTGAGGGCATGGGTGTTTGAGCGTTGTGTCTGTGTGAATGTCGTGTTGTTGTGGTGTCCATGTGTCCATACTTAGTTACAACAATACACTGGAAGAGTAATAAAAATCATATTGAGCTGGCTGTATGGCCTATGTAGCCGAATGCCATTTAAAAAATTAATAAAAAGCACTCGTCGGACGCCGCCTACAAGCAGAGCTCGACGACATCGATAAGTGGGGCAGAAAATGGCGAATAAAAATAAATACCTCGAAGAGCCAAGCGATCATGCTGACAAGGAGGCGCATGCCACCAAGATCAAGACTTAAGCTCTTCGACGAAAGCATCCCGTGGACGAACACAGTATCTCGGCGTGACGCTAGACAGAAAGTTGACCTGGAAAGCGCACGCAGACGATATACAAACAGGAGTCCATCGCAGACTGAGCCAGCTATATCCAGTACTAAACAGAACAAGCACTCTGGGCACCACATGTGGCGGACGCATATATCAGGCGCTGGTGAGACAACTCACTGAGTACTCCTCCCCTGTCTAGTCTTAAGCTACGGCAACGCACATGGATCGCCACAGAGGATGAAAAACCAGGCACTCAAGTGTGTGCTACACCTGCCAATAATGTTTCCCACAACAGATTTATATCAGTCGGCAGGATGCCGACACTTAGACATGGCCATACGTAGCTGGCAGAAAACTTTTACTACCGAGCGCAAGAGAGCCGAAACAGAACAATAAACAATCTAACAAGATGCGATGGAAGAGAAGGGACACAGAAAATACCGTTAAGCAACCTAAGCTGAAATTCACAAAACTAACACTAAGACAAGCTGAAGGAAATGCTAAATCGGCAAAAATTTTAAGGTAGAATTCTTCAGCTCAAGGGCTGAGGAAGAAAAAAGAGAGCTGTTTGTGCTCATGTACCACAAAGATAAATATATCCAGTCCTCCATGGTAACTCCGTTTTCTGTTGCTTTAAGAATTATTATCACTGTACACAATGGACCGTGTTCATGAGAAAACTTGAGAAGCAACATCAAATCAAAAAATAACGTATCAAATACAAGGGACATATCATACTCTGAAATGGCTGCTCAGAAATACCTCCATGTCAGTTGTTTTTAACTGGCCGAACTTAATGTTATTTTGTTTCCTTGTTTGTTTTAGGTAGCATTCCTTAAAAAAAAAGTAACCTGCAAGTTGGGAATATTATTTCTATCTGTTAATGTATTAATGCACCAATTGTATGAACCTGTTATAGAACAATAATACCATTAACAGCAGGCCCTGTCCAGATCGGTCTTAAACTAACGAAATAAAGCGACCGCGTACAAAGATACGCATATGGCAATGTCGCCGAAGGAAACTAGTGACTAGCGAATGATGAGGGCAAAGTAGGCAGAGAAGACTGAGTGACCTTGATCGGTCGTTTTCATGCCGTGAACCAGAGCAGCCCGATACACCTCCATTGCGGAGGTATGACCCTCCGCAATTTCTTTCAACTTAAACTTTCCATTTGTATGTTTCATATATACACCATTTCAAATACAATTTCGCAAAACCAGTTATAAATTTGATTTTAAAATTAATTGCTTTCTATTTCTTGCAGGCAGGATACGTCAAGCGATGAGAGCTATTCTGGAGCTGCCTGGCCAAGTCGCTGCCGCTATCCAGGCAGGTCTTACAAGCTCGGTCCACGGTGGCCATCAATATGCAGTATGACAAGACGCGACGCTCTCCGACGTATGCAGTCACACCGTGCTAGTGGTGTGGGGTACCAACGACCCACGAGGATAACATTACACCCAGGCTGAAGACTGGAAGAAAGGCCGGTCGTCCACTGGTACCGAATTCGTCCTCAGCAGCCACGCCAATTTACTGCCTATTAATTTCCGGCAGAGGGTTTTTAAGGCTTTGTCGTTAGACATTTCCTCCAAGTTTGTTAGGTGAGTCATATCCTGGCTGTAGGTTTGTCTTTGGTTTGGCGTTCTTACTTGTCTATCGTAGATTCAGTGTGTCTAATGGTTCGTGATAAGAGCAATGGGTCCGACATAGGGTCCTAGCCCAGTTGGATAACTCCCCAGCTCTTTTATTAGTGGGTTTGCAGAGTTTTGCACTAGTTTGTAAAACTTGATAGCAAGTTCTTTGAATCTATGTCTCAGGGTTTGGAGACCTGTAGCTTCATGTATGGCATTAGTGGGGAACCTGCTGTCTACGTGCAGGGCTCTCTTTAGTGCTCTATTTTGCACAGTCTGTAGACGATGCAGATGAGTGTTGGCAGCGTAACCCCATACAAGGCAGGCATATTCAAATATTGGCCTGATCAGGGAGCAGTAGGTCCGCACGCCCGTGGACGCAGGTAGCTTGCTGTCCTTATTGATAAGCGGGTAGAGTGCTTGCAGCCTGGCGCTGGCTCGTTTACGCAGGTCCTCTATATGGGCTCTCCACGTTAGTCTTGAGTCCAGTGTAACTCCCAGGTATCGTACAGTTTTGGACCAAGGTATCTGATTATTGTTTAATTTCAGCTGAGGGTCCGGCTGCGGACGCAAGCGTGGCCCTCGTCTTCTAGTTAACATGATGGCCTGGGTTTTGGCGGGGTTGATCTCAATTCTCCAACGCCTCGCCCAGGCCTCGGTTTTCTGTAGCACGTTTTGCAGGCGATGAGTGACGATGGCCTTGCTATGGCTGCTGGTGAAAAAGGCGGTGTCATCTGCATAAGTTGCTGTACCGACTTGTCTGTCGTTTATGGCCGAATATGATCGACTAAGCCCGAGACAGGTAAAGGTTTTGTTACGCGTCCACTGGGTACGACCTACTCGGACGTATAAGGCCCTATACGACCGAGTGACGGACGAATCCCGTTGAAATGGGACTAATGGGACGTATTTGGCCCAATGGCAAACAAACACCTTTTGCTCTCTTAATAAACAAATCTTAATTTTCTTATCTTTTATGTGACTGTATTTTTCAACTCAGTATTATTTAAAAATACCTAAGGAAAGGACAATTCTTGAAAGTGAGTCTAGGCAGTTACAATAATTATTTTATTAGAAATTGGTACAGTAAAGACAATTATTTAGATTTCGTACTGCAATAATTCTAAAACGATTATTAGATATCTCCCCTATCAGGAACGCATTTATGTATTCCTTCTTTCCTCGATCTGTTCGGGATTGGAATGCGCAGAATTAGGATTGGCGCTTAGCACCCTCTGCCACCCACAGTATTTGTGATTTGCAGAGTATAGATGTAGATGTAGATGTAGATTTAGGCGTAGGCTATATAGGCTGCAGCCCATGAGCCCGCCCTACAAAAACAAAATTTGCTTGTTTCTTATTCCTACTTTTTGTGTCTTGTTTCTTCTAATATGATCATTTATTTATAAAACAGAAATATTGATTTTTGCAAACCTGGCAACACGGTCTTGAATTTTAACTTTGCATTCTTTTTGTTTTATAATTGTTCCGCATCAAAGGTTCAAACCAAGGGTTTACACATCCTCAATACGGTCCTGATACTCGTAATACTTCACTAGAGCAAGGTAATGTCTGCTTTTACGAAATGTAAGTCACTATACAGTTTATAAAAACCAACCGTTCACTTTGTGTTGCAGCAACAATGACGGACTGACAATGTGTGTCGGCTTCAGTGGATGAGGTTAATGATATTAATCGGACTACCTGGTTGGCCGAAAACGTGGACGTTACTCGGACGAACACGGTTCAAACAAAATTCGGTTCCAGTCAAAGACCGGCCTAAACCAGCCAGTCAGCCGGGAATGCTCGGCTGGCAAATGACACCGTGATGATGAAACTTGGATGTGCTGAGCTGGTATGACGATTGCATTAAGAGGTTTCTGAAATTCGTGGGAGGTTGTAGAATAGAAAGCAACTTTGTTAATTCAATTAAAGTAATTTTGAAACAGAAATCCCTTGACGATTCTATTCAGAGCGAACACTTACTTTCAGCAAATAAAGGATATTCATTCGCTTTATGAAATTTACGTCCTAGCATCAACCAGTGGTAGGAAATAAGTGCCACTACATGTCAAATGAAACGAATCTGAGGGATCTTGGCGATTCTTCTCAACTGATTCAGTTTTTATCTACCAGTCAAAGTTTTCTCACTTTGGTCTAGGTCCAAGCAGTTCCGATATAACTCTTTTGCGATTCCAGTCTGTTCTCCAAGCTGTCACTAGACGAAACACGATTTAATATTGGCACAACTTTTTGACCTTTTTGAAGAATCTTCCAACAATACAGCGATCGCTTTTCTCAGTAAACCGAGCATGGTTGGTGAGTGGTTAGCGTTCTGGCCTCGCATTCGGGAGGTCGCCGGTTCGAATCCCCGTCCGGGCATCCAGATTTGGGTTTTCCTTAGTTTCCCCAAGTAACTACAGGCGAATGCCGGAATGCTTCCTTCAAAAGACCATGGCCGAATTCCTTCCCGTTTCTTGTTCCCAATCCTAACCCACCCCTAATGACCTCGCCGTCAACGAGGTGTAAAGCTACAAGAAAAAAAATATATATTGCTCAGTGACACCACTGGAAAATTCACGTTATTTTGTGTAAAAATTCATTTGATTTTAACCTAGTTCTTTCAATTAGATCATTAGCGACATTTAATTGAAATTGAACAGCGATCTGACAAACAAGAACTATACTTCAAAATAAATATTAGAATATAATTGCCATTTGTATGAGTTTTAGCATCAGTTGATATCAAGCAGTAATATGCCACCCTGAATTCATTTCATTAAGTTGTTATTGAAGTACAGTAATTACATCTATTTCCTTATAAGTAACTGCGAATAGGCCGTTTACGGAGATCTATAGGTTAAAAATGTGTAATTTTTCTCTCTCGAATACGTTGTACGCAACAGGTGTTTAACGGGATCGGGAAGGTTGAATCAACATAATCACCTATGCTGTTTAAGAATTAGCTGTAATGCAATTCCACAGTTCATAGACAATGTAGTGGAGATACTGATTCCATAATACATCGTTCTTAATTTATTCACTTGGTGCAATGTTAACGTCCTGTAAAATCAAGTAAATAAAGCCTACTCTTTTTTCTAAGAACATGTTTTAGAGAATCGTAGAAAAGGCCTGAAGTTAAGCGCACTACCGAAAAAAAAATCTGCTCGTGGTCGGAAATCCAAATACCCCGGAAAATAAGTTCTTTTTGCACCTGAGTACAATTTTCCACGCTAATTGATTTCACACATAATGGTAATCCACCGCTCGCTGCATATCCGGTTTAATACCATAGGACTAAAACCGTTGCTAAGAGGTTATAATTAAGAGCCCCCGTGGTGATTCGGTGATATATCTCTGGTTCTAAACCGTCCATTAGGAAGTAACGACGGTGGTTTGGTGGCCATATATCTCTCTATCTCTGACATTGCTGGTTGGGTTCCGAATTGGTCAGGACAGCTGAATGGATCAGATAAGGGGCATTGCTAATGCAGGAGGTCAACAAGTGAAGATGACCTCTGGAGTACACCGCCAAAACTCGTTCCCAATTACAGCAGACAGTATCTGATGTTATTTTTCTCTCTTTTTTTATAAAAAAATAAATAAAATAGATATGTAGTTAAAAATCAGTTTTTAAGGTGACAAATCCAGTAATAATGTGTTTAGGCGTGCTTAGTTATGAAGTTACATATCTAATAAGTCGTCAAGCAAAAGACGATTTATGTGCAACATAACTATGTCGTTTACATCCCCCACATATGCAAAGAAATAAGGTTACAGGGTGACTGCATGTAAATAATCATTCCAACCTTGTAAACCATTAGGCAGTCAATATGATACACTCACATTTTCATTTTTTTAAAAGTATTTTCCGTTATCGCAAATTAGGAGTTGTAAACTGTATAGATGATTGGATGGTCGCGATGAATGGCTCTACAGATACCAAGAAAGAGTGAGCTCTGTTTTCAGCACATTTATTTCTCTAAGTTTGAGTGTCATAGCGTCGTATCTCTACAATTAGAGACCAGTAGCTGTTATGGGAGTTGAAGTTTTTAAGCAAGTCACTCCAACAATGATATGGGAACGAAGGGAAAGACATAACACAAACCATTAACTCCGACGGAGGTGTGAAGTTTTATTCAGACTGTGTGTGTGTGAGAATTATACTATAAAGATTTCTTGAAGCTAAATAAATGAACTGATTCGCTCTTCAGTTCAGTGGAATTGGCCACAACTATACTACCCATCCGTAAGTTTCGACATATGTATTTCCATAAATTGTCGTGATTATAAAAAAAAAATTAGTTTCACTGTGTCTGCATCTGTGTTTATCCGATCTGTATTGAGGTTTATTACAGGAAATTACTCAGTTGACTGCTTAACGCGGAAAAGAATTTTCCAGAAATTATAAAACTTTGTAGTAACTTAAAATCCATTTCCTGCCGAGTTCAGACGAAACAGCCGATTGACGTGAAGGATTACGTACAGAAACTGTATAAATGATTCGCCTTTGATGACAGTTGGTTGGAGGTAGAGGAATACACGTAAGAAATTGACATAACAGATATAGTTTTACGGACTGAATCTTACAAAGCTTTCAGTTTTCAACAAAAACAAGGAAGACAAGTTAATGAAAATCTCTCCGAACAGTCAGTCTGAAAAGTAAATCTTTTCTGGTGAAAAGCACTGGGGCCCGCTACATATATATATAGTTGTTAAAAAGTTAAATTTTGCTGCCTAATCAAATGCAATACTTTAGATAGAAAGAAGTTTCGAACAGTTTTCATTAATATAAGAGGAAGGTTTTAACTGAGTTGTCTATTTTTTTTTTTAATTACAAACACAGCATATATCAAAAAAAAATTAAGGCATCGGCTTTAGCCACCAAATTTGAGAATTCTCCACTGATATACTGAAAAAAAAAAATAGTCCACAATGAAAGAAACAGAATGAGGTAAATATTACGCACCAATGACACTTGTAAACCCTCACACTTCCAAAATTATAACTATACTACTAGATTATCGCCTTATCGTTTGACTGCCGGTACCGGATAAAAGTCATTCAACAGTTTAATTAGTATTTTGAAACTCATTTCCCTAGCTTGATTTTGCGATCCTGTCTCAAGCCATTCTACCATCTTACTGTCGCCAATATAACCCGCACCTATTATAAATGAACAGTTATTTCCATTGTTGGTAATAACATTAATTTGAATTGGTAGGCGATTGTTGTTTCAGACAGGTGATATTTCTCACTATCACATACATTTGTCTAAAGAGACAAACAAAAGTAGGCCAGAAATGTTACCAATATGTAGTGATAAGTATGCTGAACATATGTCCTCATTACCAAAAACTGTACAAAACGTCTTTCTTAATTTGTGAAAATTATTTGTTTCCAATCAGTAACAATTTTTCCGTCGAAATTGGTTAAACAAATACAAAGTGAGTGACAATAATTAGTGTTTATAAATCTGGAGATAATGAAGCTAACGTAGGTCAAGAAATATTAATACATCTGAGACAAATGCGTGCGATATGATCCATATTTTTCTTTCTTTTTTCCTGACTAATAATCAGAGCAAATCGACACACTACCGAACATAGCCTTCAGGGCGAGTTGAATGTTTCATAAGCGTGCACCTTTAGTTTGTGAGGTAAGCTCGTGTTACGAATACCTTGACTTGCTTTCAAATAACCAGATAAAAATCTATCGATAAATGTGTTGCTAACTGCCAGTCACCGATCCCTAAATTCTTGGCTACCTGGTCACAGAGAAACTGTGTTTAAAGTAGATTGTGTCTATTGTTTGAACGACTGTAATTTTCTCAGTGATGTCTAATATAAAACGACCAACATAAAACAGGTGATCAACTCCTGTAGATAACATCTTTATTGCATGAATATTGAATTGAAAACTGTATCAATATCTTTGGTAACACCTTTCTATCTTATTTATTTTTTTCAAGCAGAGCAATAAATTTTGATACTCTTAATCTCTTCGTTTCAGTTTACTATAAATGGATGTAAATTAGGCAGCAACTTATTTAGGTACTTTTAAGGAAGGAAAGACGAATATATTTTTTATCTCATGTATTATTATCCCTATTAAAGCGTAATATTCACAAGGGGGAGAAGAGTAACGCTAATAAAAGATGTAAATCTCCTTCTTTTTTTTTTTTTTGTAACAGTTTAACGTCCCTTTTTAACAACGTGGTCTTTAGAGACGGGAAAGGATGGGGGCAAGGAATGGGGGCAAGGAATGGGAAGGAATTTGGCCATGGCCTTTTGAAGGAAGCATCCCGGCATTCACCTGGAGTGATTTGGGGAAACCATGGAAAACCCAAATCTGGATGCCCGGACGGGGATTCGAACCGCCGTCCTCCCGAATGCGAGGCCAGAACGCTATCCGTTACACCACCACGCTCGGTGTAAATCTCTTACTTATGATTCCTGCTATTAATACCGTAATTTGAAGAAAGTTCAATGTGGCTACAATACAGCTTGTATCATTTTATATGATTACGCGCGTTATAAACGACAGAGACCGGCTATGTATCAGGTAACTGGCCTGCTATAATGATATACGGGATGTGATCCTTATATTTTAAACATCTCTTTCGCATGGTTATCATGGAAGATAAGCTCATATTTCACGGCTATCTCACTACTGTGGTACCAATTAATTGCGTCATCATCAATAATGATATAAGTGAATGCAAATGTGTGAGCATAAAAACTTAAAATTTTAGTTATTTCTACTACAATTACGTTCTTGACGAACAGATACTGTTACATACCACTAGCCAAAAATTTTAAGCTTGATGTAGATCCCACTGTTGTTTCTATATCGTTTACGTAGAAACAGCGCAAATTAAAGACGTGATTTTGGTGTAAATATGGCAATAAAAATTTGCGCTGGTACAATTGTATATTTAAGTACAAGTGAATAGATTATAATTGTGTATGGTATTGCGACCAACTTCGTAAAACCTCTATTCATTTCCATGATAAATAATGAATATCTCGTCCTCTGAAACATACTATCACTTAATGATTATATATAATCTCAGAAAGCGTTCTAATAATTAAAATAATTTTGATTTATGTTCTTGAAATAGTCTACTTTGCTGTTGGCTTGAAAATTTCCCTTTCCGTTCGTCTGTATCTGTTACTGTATCCCCATTTATCTATCCTTCTTTGTTTTTCTCGTTGAATTTGTAAGGAAAACATGGATATTATCGTTTATAATATTATTTTCTGGTTTTGAGTAGTAATTACGGTTCTATTCGTTTAACACAAATTATTTGAAGCTTTGTTGCTACTGTCAGAGTTTAGATGACAGGAAAAAAATTTATTTCTGTCTAAAATAGAAAATTTTGAAGCTGGTTATTGTATCACTATACCCATCAATCTGCCGTAGATACCAAAATAAAAACCAATAGTTTAGCTCATAATTAAAACAGATTCGTTGATATAGTTGTGAAGATTTTGTTACCAACTTCGTTTCGAAGAAATGAGGTTTCGATTATACCGCAATTTTTTGTTGTTAGCTGTTTTAACGAATTGTTCAGGCACCTAACTTTTTTTTCTGTTCAATATTAGAACGAGAACTGTGCAGGTAAAAACGATTCTGTCACCGCAAACAATCCAGCAAAATTTAGTTTGGAGCATAGAGTTAGCTGGTATGACGAAGGACATGTAATCTATAGCGTAAGGATTGCAACGAAATAAAACATAAGAGAAATACACCCAGTTCGACTGTGAACTTTTAGAAAATCTTTTGATTATCCCTATCACAAAGTAACATTCTTTGGAAATGATATAAGTTTTTAGAAGGACAAATGTAGAATATAGAAAGCTTTACATCAGAAAGGTTCACTTTATTGTGTGTGTGGGTGCATTTTTACAATTTCCATAACCATACAAAACTGACAACTTTGAAATCAAGTTGAGTCCAAGATACGTTTTAAAGGAGATATTGAAAGGTTTTAACCTCAGATTCTTTCTTGATAACCAAGCAGTTATTTTGATTATTTAACTAACATGAATAATGGATCAATTACATTGATAGAGTCTGTTAAGACGCTGGATACGTGCACCGATGGTGGAAATAATTTTTGACGACAAGTACTTGCCAGCTAGGGTGGTCAGGTTCTGTTAGACAATTGATAACTGTTAGTTAGTATATTAAGCGCTTGGGTTAAAACACAAAAACGTCCGCAATTCGCGTGCCTTGAGATTTTAAGAAACATTTAATGGTGATTTGTCTGTAGGGTAGACATACAAAACTTGGAATTCCGTTCGTGTCCTTTGGAAGCGAAAGCCTGAATGGGCCTGCACCGGACTGCACCCATTCCTTCAGGTTCATATACAAAACGCAAAACAACACATCGCAGTTTACAAGATTTATCAAATTCATCTACTGACCTTTTTGCTTCTGCACGCCATAATTCACTTCCTGCAGTAATATTCAGCCAACTTTCTGTTTACGGACCACACATAACATCAATAATATTTCTGATGCACATAACATAAAGACGACTATATGGCTTTATGCCTCGTCGACGGCGAGGTCATTAGAGGTGAGATGGGATTTGGGACAAGTAACGGGAAGGAATTTGGCCATGTCCTTTTGAAGAGAGCACTCCATTATTCGCCTGGTGTGATTTGGAGAAACTTTGGAAAATCACATTCCGGATGTCCGGACGGGGATGCGAACCCGCGTCCGCCGTAATACGTGACCAGAGCGATACCGCTAACCCATTACGATCGACAGGAAAGACTCGTCAGTTTAGCTAATGCGCTGAGGCAAAGCACTATGGATCGGGAAGGTACAACGGAATGGCCACAAGCCTATGCCCCCGCGTACCGGGCATCCTGATTACGGTTTTAAGCGGTTCATCTAAGCGAATGCTGGGACGGTCTCCAATCTTCGGCTCATAAACTACCCATTTCACATTTAAAAAATACGCTTATCGCATAGAACACACAAATTTACCCGTTTCGCAGACAAATATTGCACAAGAATTTCCTCCAGTAGATAAGGGTGAAACCATAAATTACGTGAGGTGTTTTTACGGATTTCCGGACCCCTCCCCACTCTCTGGTGAGACTTCGTGAGATCTGCTCCGAAACCCCCCCTTACCCCTCTGGTGAGATCTGAGGACCCCCCCCCCCCTCCTAGAAATCGCCCTCGCACTTTTGGAAACCCGTTTTTATTTTTAGGTGTCACCCTTCCAAAGCTGGTTACACCGCCACTTTTCGACAAAAAAAACCTAAAATCGTCTTTCGCGTCATTTTGTTTTAGCTCTACAGTCCCGCTAAAATTTTTAAAACTTCACGTGAGATCTCCGTTTTTCCCCCCCCCCCTTCCCCTTGGTGAACTTTCGCCGGGTCCCCCCCTCTCCCTATTTCACCTCACGTACTTTATGGACGCCCCTAATGTACGCTGTGCTTAACAGGCCCGGTTAGGGTGTATCCATTAATTACGTGAGGTGTTTTTTCGGAATTCCTTAACATCCCCCGCCCCTCTGATGATACTTCGTGCGATTAGTTCGGATCCTCCCCCTCTACAATGACATGACATTTTGACGAAGAACACCCTCCCCCTTGCTAATAGACCTCGAAACTTTTTGAGACCCCTTTTTTAGGTCTCATGCTTCCAAGGGTCTTTATACCCCCCTAAGGTCGGTTTTTGGACCAAATCCCCCACCCTAAAATCGACTTTTGCGTCATCTGTAGACTTTTTTTCTTTTTAAAAAAATCTACAGTCCTACTAAAATTTCAAAACCTCACGTGAGTATTCCGTTGATCCTCCCCCTGTTTCCCCCTTGGTGGGGTTTCATGTAATTTCACCTGACCCCCGCCCCTTATTTCACATCACGTATTTAATGGACTCCACCTTAGACTTGTTGCAGGAACTCAATTATCCCCCCCCCCCCGCCCAACCTCTCTTAATTCTCACTGGCCACTACCCAATGTCATCGTGGTCATTCGTGGCTGAATCGGAGTGGAAAAAAAGACGAATAGAATTTGTTATTTATTCGCTAGGACTGTCCTGCTGCTTATTCAGCAGGGTAACTGACATTGAAGTGCAACAAAACGAGCTAAAACGAAATATCTTCATTTCTCTCGGAACATACTGGAGGTAACATTGTGAGCTGGACCACCCTGACTGTAGCCTGCAGCAGCGGGCCCCATTAAAGACAATCATCCGTCCTGTGGAATTCTGAATGCAGACGGCCATCGTCTGCAAATGGAGGCGATTATGACCAGTCCTTAAACGGCGGAAGTTGCCTTCGGATCACAACGAAGCACAGTAATATCTATGTTAATTTTAAACGTGTGCTAAACATTCATGTTATTTATCCACTATCACAGGTTTCTTATTTCAAGACTGTGATACGGTCTTTATCTTTAGGATGTTGCATCTTACTCCCTTTCTGCGCGGGCCAAAACGTATTTACAACAGGGATAAAGCCTAGAATAGTACTCTATACCTTGCAGATGTTTCAGTTTAAGTCAACAAGTCAACAAGGAGCATGCAAAACAGGTTTTTTTTTTCCTCTCGTTCACAATTTTGGCGTTTGAAACTTCTTAGAGACTTCTAAGCATTGAAATGTCTCTTATAAGAATATGTACAGCACTGTGCAGATGTCACACAAGAATGTATTGGGCATCACAGAGAAAAAGAGAGTGTGTTCCGGAGAAAGATTCCCGGTGTCAACAAAGTGTCGAAGGCAACATACGATCCAGCATAGAACAGTATGAATGGACCAATAACATTACCACCAAAATGAGACCTTCTGCGCGTATCTGGAGACAATGAATGGATAGAGAAATGGAAAAGCCATCCTGGATGTCTGAAAAAGAGATATAAAGATATAAATGAGGGAGGTAAAGAGCCAACAGAGAGTCGGAAGGGTTTCTGGAAAGAAAGTTGATGAATCAAGGGAGATTTTTGATAAACGATCAGCTAAACTGCCATACATTTCGGAGGAGGAACGACAGACAAGGGTGAAAGAAAATAATATAATGGGAAAAGTAATGCAGCTACCTTATGTACTAGGAACTCACAGTTGACTGTAATGATAAAAATAAATACATCATAAAACTGAGTTGACCCAGCATTTAAGCCGTGCATGTTTGAGCGCCGTCATTCTGCACAATGGAAGGGTCTGTGCATTGCGTCCAGATTCGAACGCAAGTCAATTCTGATCACGGGTTTTAAGTTGTTCGTCTTACTCACCAACACGAACGCTGAAACAGTCTCCACCGTGCACTCGAATCAGATTTTTAAGGGCTTTACGGCTGGCTGGTGATGGCATCAGAAGAGCCGGTTAGGATTGCTTTTGTGTGGAATAATTTTGATAATCGTGGAAATTCGAAACATGAATTCGAGATAGAACAATCTTCCACAGTGAAAGGCTCAAAATTAAACCATTCAGACACTAGACCCTGTTCCTCAATAAACAAACAAGAAATATCTTTCTGCGAAAGTTACAAATCTGTCGGACATATGTCAAAACTAGCTATCCATTTTGAAGCGTGTCACACAATGTATTGCAAAATAGTAAAGCTATGTTAAGCTTGTTATTCAACCCGAAGGTTGGTTGGACCCCCCAGAGGAGGTATACTTAGCCTGGTATTGGAGATATCGTGGCCAGTTCCTTTCCTTCTTACCTAAACTAACCCGGTAATACACCGTATCGTCGTATCCGAATCACTAAAGTCGTACTACACGGCAAGCTGTGCTAAAAGTGAAGGTCGGGTTATGGGCCTAATCTATACTAATATTATAAAGGCGAAAGTAACTCCCTCTGTCAGTTTGTTACGTTTCCAGGCCTAAACGGCTAATCCAGCCGTGATGAAAATTTACAAGGAGATGCTGTTTGCCATTAGGAAGGACATAGGATACATTTTTCTGTTTAAATAATCGTTATTGTCATGAAATTTTGAAAAATTACTGAACGGCGCATACAGACGCATATGATGTATACGTCTCTGTTGTACCTTTCGGTGAGACGGTGTCGTAGTTCAGTGGTTAAACCACTTGCATACTAATGTTTCTTGCGTGATCTCCGGTTCAAATCCTAGTGGCAGCAAATAGTTTTAAGAATCAAGCCTAAATAAAGCTGCCCTCAGTTATACTCTCTCCCCCCCCCCCCCCTACCACACACACACACACACACACACGCGCGCGTCCCCGCAACTTCGTTTGTTTTTCTGTTTTTGAATATATTGAAAATTGAGTCTCTTCATGAAACAGGTTTGACGGTAGAGTGATATAGTGACTCCTTTTCCGTCATATTATGCCGACTCGGTATTGTTTGGGACAAATCATACGTTGTTTACAGATTTCTATATCCAATTCTGGCAATGAAATTCTAAGTCCACACGTATGAAGTCGCGGGTAACAGCTAGTAATAAATGAAACTAGGGCAAGTAGTATGGTATCTACATTATGGAATGCATGACGCGTATGGTTTTTAAACGGATAAAGCAGTATTTTTTCTAGACGTACTGAAACCTATTCTATTCTGTAGACATCAAATTAGCGGCCTGATAGCTAGGGTAAAATTATCTAATAGCTTTTCCTGCAACGCTGTGCAATTCTGCTAGCGAATTTCCTCAGTGGTGTTATTGGGTTCAGAACGACGACCTCTCAGGGAGCATTATAGTTTAGGGAAAGCAAATGAATCCGATGGACTTGAGTAAGTTAAAAACGCAGTTTGGTGAAAAAACGTATTTTTTTTTTCTTGATTAAAATTCTCTTCTGATTAGTGATATACTGGAAGAAAATCGTCAGGCGAAACGAAATCCTGTACACACTTAAAACGACTCAAACAAGTAGATAATAATAGCGTACAGCAGATAGTAGGTACAGATTATTTGCCTACAGAACGCAACCCAAGTTGGTTGCGGTGTAATTTAAGATGTAACGGCTCATGAACTCAATGGCCTCAGCTTGTATATGGCAGCGACTTTATGGGTAGATTTGATATAAATTGAATAACCTTGTTGTAACCTTGATTAATAGTAAAAATCTCTGAAATAAGGAGAGTTAAATTCTTCTAGATGACCAAATCGTATCTTACCAACTACTTATTGTTGATAGGCAAGACTGCTATACAAGAAACTCTTGTAGTGCAATATATGCCTAATGCTTGTTTCTGTGCCAACCACTAAAATCAGACACGGTTATTAAGGTTCTGAATTTGTATTACATGCAATCTAGACACCGACCACTATCCTTGATCTACCACTTTAGTACTTATTACCGTACGCGACCAACAGCAGAAAACAGGTTTCATATGAGGTGCAGTTCATGTAAAGATTAGTTCCCATATATTCAGTTTAAACTAATAAAGGTGGTGTAATGCACCTATTACACCAGTTTCTCAATCTCCAGTTAACAAAGTTTGGAAAAGCCAGGGCGGCCATTACTAAATTACTACGAAAAGACGTAAAACATTTCTGTAATACCGAACATCCAGCCTGATCTCTGACGGAAATGTTTTAAGGAAAGTGGATCAGACGGAGGCAACTGGCAACAAAATAAAATGGGTGCAATCTGAAAATTCATTCGTTGAGCACAGCGTCAAGATGAATGAAAATCCAAATGATTTGTAAAATCCTGTCCCGTGTAGTCACTTCGTTTCAATAAACGCAATAAATTGAGCAGAAAGGTAAAAAAACGAAAAAAAATCACTTAACTATTTCATTAATAAAGGAGCTTTTTTGAAAGCATTCTTCTAAATTGTATCGTCTAACAATAATATATTAAATTATGGGAGTTCTTAGCAACCACCAATGTTTTTCTAAATGTCTGTTGCTCTGTACGTGAACCGCTGCGTTAGTGAAAAGTTACTTTCCGTTTTCGTCTCTCCATAACCTCAACCTCCTTCTACTAAGAAAGGAACTTAAATAATAATAATAATAAAAACAGTGGATTTTCAAGCCTGAAATAGTCCCGGCCACCCAGGGATCCAGATACAGATGAAATGTTAAATTTAATTAACAAAAGTTAAATCTTTACCAAAAATCAATGAAAAGTTATTTTTTAGTAGAATTCATCATTCATTCTGCGAAATAGTATTTAATAGTATACACGAATCAAACCCAAAAAGTTATAGTAAGACCAGGAACATTTTTGAACATTTTCAAAAAAAGTATTTTCACATCATTTTTGTAAAATTTACCTTTAGATGATACAACCGATTTTTTGTCAATAAAAATTATTCTATGTAGTATCATATTTATCAAGATCAATTACTTTCTTAATTTACGAAAACCGGAAATTAACGAACGATCGCTATTGTTTTTGCGTAAACATTAGCTGTTAGCTTATCACTGTAAATTTTGAAAGATTTTTCGGACTATTTTAATTTACAAAATAATGGGATGGAGTGGAAAGAAAAGTCCAATCATTGTGAGAGTTTGGTGTTGTCAGCTTTCATTTGAAGATTATCCAATACTTCCAGTAAATATTTTCACCCTGCAAGAATTTTCGGAATTTTATTTTATGTTAATGTAAGTAATACCTGAAGTACTGTCCAATTTAAATGTTAATGCTCAAGAGTTAAAAATTTAGGATGGCATGACACAATCGGACGTACAAAAGAGGGAACCTATAATAGTGTCCCCCTCCCCCAGTCATATCCCTACCCACCCCCAAATAAAAAACCTGCCGTCCTATTAATTCATGTATTTACTATGTAGGTATTAAGAATCTAAACTAATTGTAATCCCACAAGTTTCATGAGAACTTTTTTACGCTGGTTGGTTTACTTTGTGATTTATAAAATTAAATAGAAATTGGTGGAATTATAATATTTCTAGTTACTCGTTTTGAACCAACGGTGCTACTTGCTTCTTCAGTACAATTAATCCTGTGACGGAATAAAAAAAACCTAGACACTATTAACTTAAAGAGTTTTGAAAATATACACTGAAAATAACTACAATATTTTAGTACATTTCAAAGTTTTGCCTCTTTCCGCAGACTTTCCTTACCCACTCCACATTCATCTGAGTTATTATTAGATCTGGTTCAACCACTTTCTGAAACAGCTAGTCTGAGTAAATGTTACTCAAGTTTCAATACAGTTGTACTGCTGTATGTAATTTGAGAATGTTAGGTCTTAAGCCAATTACGGCGGTTTTAATCACAGGATGCTGGTCATACCGTACACGTAAAAGCCTTGACCCGGACTTCTCGCATGAGCTGCGACAAATGTCAAGACCCAAAGGAACAGGAAACGACGTCATTACGAATTTGTTACGGGTCAGCACAGGTTCCAGCAACAGGTGTTGGTCGACTCACTCAGCTGTGATGACGAGGCAGACATTTCGTTTCCGGCCATGAAAATATTACATAGCGACGAGCAAGTAGATATGTTACTTAACTTGAACTTTCTGGGGAAATGATGAAAGAGATAGAGACTGAAAACCGTCACCATTAAGGGAAGAATTCGACATTAATTTAATGTACTAATTTTTGGAGATGCCAACAGGAGAGAATTTCGACTCTAATAAAACTAATGTCACGAGAGAAATTACAATACACTGCAACAAAATCTTTGAAATCAGGGTATACTTCAGCGCCTGTATATATTACTAAATCTTTGGATATGTAACTAGTCCTCAAGGTGGAGCAGTAACTTGTTCCAGAGAATAAAAATGTTTTCACTTAAAAATTATCTTTCCGTTCCGAAAAATTATAATTACCCTCATGCATTTGACATAAATCTCCAATTTTAGAAGTATAAGATTATTGGTTAGTAGGAAATACGGCTTACTACTTGTTTCTATGTGTATTTTTTTTAAAACAAAAAAACAAAACAAAACAGAAATATTGTTTTTAAAGGATACTTCTAAAATTTGGTAAATTTACATCAAACTTGGCAATATGGCCATATCATTTGAATGACGGTAGCAAACTGTTTAACTTTTACTTTCCTACGTGTTTATATTTTGACATTCGTAATATACCAGCAGCATTGCAGACTTCATTCCGTGATATCCTTTCCACTGGTTGGCGTGTGCAACACGAATGTATGTTTCAGTAATAATTTTCATGTAGATCTCATCATGAAAATCCGAACTTCGTAATATGATAGCATTAACTGAGAAATTTGTATTATGTTTACGCCTAAAGCTGCAAAAACTGGTTCCCTGTTTCTAAGCTTACAACGTCTTTTAGCTGCTGTACAAAGTTTGTGTTTTCACTGTTTTCAGATACATCAGGTGATAGAAATAATTGAATTTACTGTAATTCATACAACATTGAATGTTCCGAATAACCGATTTTTAACATTCAGGAAATAACTTTGCTCTTTTTTTTTATCGTACTGACTGTGACTCTTGATCAGTTAAGAAAATACTTTTTCCTTGAATTCTAGTAACTAGGATATAGTTTCCCACTGAAGTCATGAAGTGCTGAGGCTACCAGCTCTCAAAAATCTGAGTCATGTTGACGTAGCACAAATCGTTGAGCGCTATAGCAGCCATGGTGTGCATGTGAATGTAATCTTCCCACAGAGCGTGATGTGTGAGTGGTAACGCTCAGGGGCTCGCATTCGGAAGGACGGCGGTTCGAATCCCATTCCAGCCATCCAGATTTGGGTTTTTCGTGGTTTTCCCAAATCACTCGAGGCTAATGCTGGTAAGCCGAATTCCTTCTCAGTCCCTACCCGCCTTTATAATATCCTCTACGTTGACGAGGCGTAAAGCCAGAAGCAATAAAAGGGGCAAAAATCATTTCTCAAATCTTGGAACAGCTTGTACTGCCAGTAGCCAATGGTATTCCACGCCAAAATTTTTTGCTCCACTGTATCAGTATGTTACCCGTAAGAAAATGCCGCTGATCTTCTTATCCAAAAAGATATTATTATATTTTTTTAAGAAAATGTAGTGTTTAGTAATTTATATCTTCGTCTATTTCATGGCATGTATACAATTTCCAGACTTCTTACTGTGTTAATTCTAATATGACGTAGTTTGATATACATATTTTCATTGGTGCAAGAGTATTGGGGCAGGGAGTGGGAAAGATTTCAGTCATGGCTTCTTGAAGGGAAAATAGTGACATTTGCCTGTACCAATTAAAAAAAAAAAAAAAAAAAAAAAAAAAAAAACCACGGGAAAATGGAAATGTATATGATCAGTTGGAGGCTCGAACCAGTGGTCTGTGGAATGCCAGGCCCGAACCACACCACTGACATACAAAGCTTGATATGGGCTTCCTTATTAATACTTCTAAATAATTCCTCTTGGTACACTCTGTTAGTAGTCGATGAGTAATTTGATAAACCTACATTGAAGTAGGTCTTTAAAATTGACGCCGACGTCTATTCATCCCGATTCACCGTTTTAAGGAGGCATAAAGTCGCCTCATTTATGGTGTCTCCTATTAATTATGTCTCTTTTTTTTTTACCAATTTTGGGGCACATAACACTTTTTGCTATGACTGTTATAGTGGCAAACAGTTCTGTAATTAACCGTAGTTTCAATACGATATTTATATTTGTAATACAATTTGTAACAGATTCTTGATTCTACAGGCATTCTAACGCACATTAACTATTTCAGGATGCAAGCAACGCTTTTCAGTTAGTAAAACTATTTTTAAAGGAACAACTGCGTAATTCCTGAGATGCAAACGTTTTATCAAACACCACGCTCTGCGAGCCTTAGCCTTCGCTTCGAAGACCTATCACCGCTGCCAATATAAGAGCAGATTGTATCTGGAGCATTGTTAAAGACAATGAGGTTCGAGAATTTTTTTCGTTTTATTAGAATTTATACCAAGGCAGTTGCAATAACCAATGAGATTTTTGCCGCCTGTAATTAATAATACGCACAGTAACGACGACAAAAAGTGAATACACTTAATTAGAAACTCGCATACCCAAGGCCAGACTAGAAGTAACGGCTCTCGCACTTCGAGGCGAGTGTGCTTGCCGTGATTAAGTGCTGTCTCTGTTAGCTTCCGATAATCCGTAAATATTAATCTACCCTCTTTCCATCAATTCTCTCACATCTGAATTTCGTATCGTTGTTCTGATTCATTTAGATAGCCGGTACATGATACAGAAGACTGAAACCATAAATACAAATTACAGTGTTCGTAACCTTTCTACAGATCACTAACAACTCTGAAACTGCTACTTTTCCACCAAGCCACAAGCCATAAATGAGATGACCTGACTATTTAAATTCTAACTCAAAACTTGTGGTAGTAGAAGGGGTTTTCGTGGTAATTGAATTTATAGCATTCCATTTGACATTTTATTAATTTTAATATTAATGATTTTGTTGATCTTATCAATTTAATAATTTTAATCATTTGATTTTATCAAATAGGAAGAGGGTGCAAAGTGATATGCTATCATGCATCACTAATAAAGTCATAACCTGACAGATTTATTCAAATTCAACATTGAATGCCTACAGACGCCGGTGTACTTTACAGTTAATTCAATTCATGAAAATCAGGGGTTCAAACAAAATTAATACCGAGTCTTACAATATGAGGCATAAGACGTTAATTTTAAACAAACAACTATGAAATATTTTATTTGAAATTTAAGTACTATGTCAACATGCTTATTTATAAATACAAGCTTATAGGAATGAATTCAAACAGGGCTCCATCAAGTCTTGGACTTAAAATAATATATTATTACCTGATTGATAGGAATTTATAACAGTCTTCCCGTATCAAATCAGGTTGCTCACGGCTATTAAAATGCTCAGAAAGATTGTCGAAGAGTGATACTCTGCTCAGAGGCGTTTTTTTTTTTTTTTTTTTTTTTTTTTTTTTTTTTTTTTTTTTTTCTCTTAACTAAACTTTATTAAAA
The DNA here is from genome assembly GCA_031002005.1 of Vandiemenella viatica. Classification (NCBI taxonomy): domain Eukaryota; kingdom Metazoa; phylum Arthropoda; class Insecta; order Orthoptera; family Morabidae; genus Vandiemenella; species Vandiemenella viatica. The sequence continues at coordinate 98,652,589 of JARYHS010008074.1, read as the reverse complement.
CATACACATGAAAACCAGCATAAACACTCAATCGAGAAATTAACAATAATAGTTCATTCCCCTTTTCGTTATAAACACACACCACCATTATTCTCAACCAATGTCCACCAAGCCCGAACAGGCGTCTCGACCTAACGGGAAACCAAAACCTTCATCCGCTGGTCATCTCTTGTTTCTCGTCGAGGAACGCGCAAAACTGAGTTCTTTTTAATGGCTGAATGTCTTTACCGTTTACACAGCAGGAGCAAAACGTCGCTTCCTTCAGACAATAGCAACAGATACCACAAGCCAGAGGTGGCTTAAACCGTACTCTTCAGAGTGTTTTCGTAATCGAAGACCAGGCGATGACGTGACCACACTCTCCGCTAGTCACCACCGGAAGACCCCTCGAAATCCTCCCTCTCTCTCTCGATATCGGATCGGAATCCCTTCCAGCTCCGTCGAAATCCAATCCGTGGGCTCGTAATACATCAAAGAGCTTGCTATTATTTTGTAACGTTCACGTTGATTGGGAGTTAACAATCACATGATTCACACCTCGATCTGCCATACTTTTTCGTTAGGTGCGGGGATCTCTCATCTCGCAGCACAATAGATTGTCCAGCCGAATTATTCACTTCACCGGAGAAAGGTCAGTTACGCCGGCACCTGCCGGAGATCAGCGGGCCTTCACTTCCTATTGTGAAATACGTTGCACTCAGCCCAGGTATGAAAGGGGTCGCATCCTTCAGACTTAAGCACAAATACCATCCTGCTCTGGCACTCTCGATCAAAATATTCCTACCCTCCTTTAAATATGAATTATTGTTACTTTTTGAAACATTGTACGAGTCTGACACAGCAGTCTCGTTACAAACTCCATTTCAAAAAACAAATTTGTTATTTGGAGATGTAATATAGAGGTAAGCGGTCTATAGCTCAGTGGTTACACGATCAAACTTGGAATTGAGAGGTACCAGGTTATAAATCAGAATTTGTATTGAAAGGTACCATGTTAGAAATTTCGGTAAATGATGTGTGTAATTTTTATTTTTTTTTTTATTTTTTTTATTTATTTATTTTTGCTCCAGCTTTACGTCTCGTCAAATTTGAGGTCATTAGAGGCGAGAAGGGACTCAAGGAATGGGAAGTCATGGCCTTTTGATAGAACTATCCAAGCATTCACCTAGAATAATTTGGGGAAACCATGTACAACAGAAATCTAGATTGCCGGACGGGGATTTGAACCCACATCCTACCGAATGCGAGGCCAGAGCCTTACTGCTCTCCCACCACGCTAAGTGTAAAATCATGGAAAACCAAACTATAAATGATTGGACGGGAATTTGAATTTGCGTCTTCCCAAACACTACCTTGCTGTGTAACACGTTCAGACTCAATTTTTTTTAACTGCTTCACGTCTCTCAACAGCGTGGTCTTTAGAGACGGGAAAGGATGGGGGGCAAGGAGTGGGAAGGAATTCAGCCATGGCCTTTTGAAGGAAGCATCCCGGCATTTGCCTGGAGTGATTTGGGAAACCATGGAAAACCCAAATCTGGATGCCCGGACGGGGATTCGAACCGCCGTCCTCTCGAATGCGAGGCGAGAACGCTAACCGTTACACCGCCACGCTCGGTCCGGATTCAAGGTTAAACTCTAAAACCGCTTTAGACCTGTAGGATTACCTGGTAATGGCAAAGGAGTAATGGTCCCAGGCTATGTGATTTTATTTTCAGTTTTCCGCAAATAACGGTCCGTAACTAGTGTTTCTGTACCTAGCGCAATCACAGCCCGCTCATACACGTCTGGTTGTGGTTTACTGCAAGATCATAGGCCAGTATCTATTAGCGCCTAATGGTCGTCTGAACACCTCGGTCGAGCTCTTAGCTCGTCTGGTTATTCCAGAGCATATGATTACTGTAGTTGCGAGCGCGTGAAAGACTTAACGGGCTGCTTGTAATAACCAGTCGGCGATCGCATACAGAGCAGTCTGTTAACCTGCTGATTTATTCCGACTGCGACCGAGCGTCGCATGACAATCGCGCGTGATTTATCGCCCGGGGTCGCGCTGACAATAGCGCCACGTTCGTAGCTTTTACTGCTTAATTGGGCATTAACTGCGGTGCAGCTAGCCTTGGGCTCACGCATACCTGGACAGTGGTGACTGCGGGCTTCTAATAATGCTCAGGTGTCAATTAAGTTGAAAAGAGAGCGGGCTAGAGACATTCAGACCAAATCGAGCAAACACGTAATGACCCTTGACCAACTAAACTGTGTCACTGTTCGTGTCGTAATGATTGGCTAAGAAATAGCACTTATTACGAGCATTAATTTCATCTCCACCAATAGCAGCTAATGGCTGGCTAGTATTGTGATGCATTTTTCTTTCAGCGAAGAACTAGTGTTGAGGTACCAGGAAGAGATTGTGGTCATGGAAAGGAAATAAAATTGGAGCGGACTGGTGGCTCAGTGGTTAAGGCGTCTAACTGGAGATCGAAATGTCCCTGGTTTGAATCCCTGTCTTAGGGGGGTTTTCGTTGGTCCTTAACCAAACCTTAACCTCTAGCACAGCTTGCTGTATAATGTGAAGTACCCCAGAATACTTTCATGATTTGGACTGGGTTAGGTTAGATAAAGACGAAAGGAACTGGTCACCGCACCTCCAATACGAGGCTGACTCTATCTCCTTCTGTTTGAATACCAAGCTTTACGAAGGAATTGGACAGAAATTGCTCATAGAGTTTACAAAGGAACCGTTCCTATATTCATCTGCCGTGATTTCTCTGTGATATGAAAATTGAAATCTAGTTTACCGGATCTGGAATGGAACCCGTGGTCTCCAGAATTACAGATTTAAACATTATCGCTCATCAATGACGCAGGTTTCGGGAAGATTTCTCGCGAAAATGCAGCCGCCAAAAAACGATGGAGGATGTATTTTTGCGACTTTTGGTTTCCTCGGACCCCTTTATTACGAGCCTCAGGAAATTGCCACAAAAAAAGTTGAGATCGCTGTCAATAGAGGCATTAGATCTACTCAGTCCGCCAGATATCGCAACACATTGCTCTGATGTAACTGATTCTGTGACGGATGAATCAACGACAGATTGTTGTGATTCCGATAGCGAATAAAATATTAAGCATTCGAATTTTTGTACAAATAAAAAATGTTTTATAAGTAAAATTGCATAAAACTATTTTTCTTTTTTCTTCAACAATACAATTTTAGACATTTTTAATAAAATATTATCAATAAGCAATTTTGTTTTTTATTTTAAAAATGAACGTAGATGTACGTCCTCATAAGTCCCGTTTCATTATAATTTTTTGTTTGTTTGAAAAAGATACTATTTTTCTGTTTGTAAAAATGTCCACCACAATGGCTTTGCCATTTTTATATTATAAGAGCTACACAGACGGAAAAAAAAATCCCAACACCAAGAAAGACTTGTGTTAGATAAACGAAATTTGGTAGGCGTGTTTATACATCTGAAAGATGACATCGATTCAAATTTCGCGCTTCGCGCATAAGTGTGGCGCTAGTAGCGCTACTCAGAGCTTGCAAATCAGGTTTGCTTTAAATACGCGCTGTAAAGTTTGTGAACGTTATTTACCGCTGAGATTTGACATAGTGAGTTGATGTTAGCCAAGAATGCCTTTAAGAAGACGAAGAAGCCATTATCAACAGCTCACCGAGTTTGAACGAGGTCGTGTAATAGGGCTACGAGAAGGTGGATTTTCTTTTCGCGATATTGCAGAAAGACTTGGCCGGAATGTATCCACTGTGCATGATTGTTGGGTGCAGTGGTCAAGGGATGGTACTGCCTCAAGAAGACCGGGTTCCGGGAGGCCACGTGGCACTACTGAGAGGGAAGACCGCCGTATTCGGCGTACAGCTGTGGCGCATCGTACTGCGTCTGCGGCAGAAATTCGAGCTGCAGTTGGTACCACAGTGACACAACGAACTGTTAGAAATCGGTTACTTCAAGGACAGCTCCGAGCCAGGCGCCCTGTAGCGTGCATTCCACTGACTACAAGCCATCGCCGTTTGCGACTCCAGTGGTGTCAAGCCAGAGCTCATTGGAGGACGGAGTGGAGATCTGTTGTGTTTTCTGATGAAAGCAGGTTCTGCCTTGGTGCCAGTGATGGCCGAGTGTTGGTCAGAAGGAGGCCAGGGGAACGCCTGCAACCAAACTGTCTGCGGCCTAGACACACTGGACCTACACCTGGAGTCATGGTCTGGGGAGCAATTTCCTATGACAGCAGGAGCACTCTTGTGGTTATACCAAACACACTGACTGCAAATTTGTACGTCAGTCTGGTAATTCAACCTGTAGTGCTGCCATTCATGAACAGCATTCAAGGGGGAGTTTTTCAACAGGATAACGCTCGCCCTCATACCGCTGTTGTCTCGCAACGTGCTCTACAGAGTGTCGACATGTTACCTTGGCCTGCGAGATCACCAGATCTGTCTCCAATTGAACACGTATGGGATATCATTGGACGACAACTCCAGCATCATCCACAGCCAGCACTGACCGTCCCAGTATTGACAGCACAAGTACAACAAGCATGGAACTCCATACCACAAAGTGACATTCGAAACCTGTATGACACAATGCATTCACGTTTGCAGGCTTGCATTCAAAATTCTGGAGGTTACACCGGCTATTAATTTAACAGTATTTCACATTTGAAATGCATTTTCTTGAGCTTAAATTAACCTGTGATCTTGAAAATTTAATCAATTAAACATGTTAACTTGACAAATGCATTGTCCAAATTTCATTACTCTACAATAATTTTTTCTTGGTGTTGGGATTTTTTTTTCCGTCTGTGTAATTTTAATCAGTATTAACAAAAGTTGTGATATATTCAATATCGTATGACATATTGTTTTAATTTTTTTCATTATCACCGATTTCATATACTTATAGGATATTTTATACATTCAACATAATTTTTTGTACTAGCATCCGTCATTTTGAAGTTGCCATTTTGTTTTTTCAACAAAAAATGTCCAGATTTTTTATAACAGATATTAAACCACCCCATATTTATACTATTTTTTAGATAATCTGCCATTTTAAATATTTTCTGCCATTTTTGAACCGACATTTTGTTTATTTTTATTTATTTTTTATAATTGACTTAGATATTCGTTATCAGCGACGTAGACAGATCATGTATACAAATTTTCATGAAGATTGAACAAGTATTTCTGTTTTGGCCAGCTTTTCGGGATTTCAGACCACTGTGCGACGTGGCGTTTACTCGTATTTAATCGCAAGCAGTTGCAGCAACAATTTCCTCGGCAGTAGGTCATCACTTATAATTTTTTTTTTTTTTTTTTTTTTTGATAACCACATGCTAGAGTGTTGATTATTACGATTTTATTTTTCAAGTTCGAAGCTAGCAGTTTACTAGAGATATTCTACTGTTTATTCTTATATAACGCTTATTTTTACATTTTCTGTCATCAGGTGACCTCACGATTTCCGTCTCTCTATGGCGTCACGCTATGACGTCACGCTTTTCGCCTTCGTTGCACAACTGACGACCAGAGATGTTGTTCTAGGTTATACACGTTATTTAATAACACTTCTACCTAGCTAAGTATCCACGAATAAATTGATTATCAGAACACTGAAAAAAGGACGTATTCCGTTTAAATCGACATAATAATTAGTAATTTCTTATATTTATTTAATATTCGTTTTATGTAAAACTATTAGTTAAAATATTTGACCACAGATATGTAAGATAAAAGCTTAATTTTTGCAATGTTCGCGGCAGTTTTTATGGATTGTTATTAGAACTGACATTTGGCAGAGGGCATCAGTAATTTTTTTAAAAAAATAATTTAATTTGGTTTCAATTTTATTTTGTCTTTTTTCTTTATCATGATAATTTTCGGCTGTTTGACTAACGTAGGTTTAATTTCTCCCACAATCTTCACCATCGGATGGCTGCGTGGCTGAGAAATTTCACGTGGCTTGACATAAGATCTCGGTTAATGAAACGGTTTCTCACAACCGCTGCCTATCGTAATCAGGTCAGCCGATACTATTATTATTAGTCACAGCTGAGAACTGCCCGCCGTGCCAGGTATTTAAAAAAGAATGTGCGCCCGCCAGGATGTAGTTCAAGGAAAGAAAGTGGCCTCCGAGACTGCCGACACGGCGTTATGTAACGCTATGAATGGAAGGGTGAGTAATGCGGGCGGCAGGCACCATTACGCGCTCATCAATGGCATCCGTCCGGCACACTACATTGCATCAGGATAGCCAACCTTACACTGCTATGCCAACGATCCTAGTAAACTGCATTCGACAGAAGGAACCAGAGATTTCATTCATATGAACAAATTTAGCTAGTAGCCATGGCAAGACAATACAAAATTTAAGCACATAAATCATGCTGCTTGTAAATCATCGTCTTAATAAATACATACGTATTACGTTAATCTGAAGTGACACGTGTTGTTCCAATAATTCATTATTTTTAAAATCTATAATTCTAACAAATACTTTAAATCAAAAAATTTCTTAGACTGCGCTTCAGTCATACCGATACGACACAACGGATTATTATGAACTTTATAATTTAAACAGTCCATATCCTGCATTAACATATATGATACTTTTTATGCCTCCAGAATGCGAGGCCAGAACGTTAAAAGCTCACCCACCACGCTCGGTAAGAATTATGCCGTTTTAGCTAATCTGAAATACTACCTGTAGCGTAATTTTAGAATTATAACATGCACTCATACAGTTTGTGCGTCTTATATTTATTAGTTTTATGTAAACTATTTATTATTTAATATGTTTACAGCAAAAATCCTGGAGTAATTGGAAGTTATGAATGAATATACTGTATTTTCATGATGTCAACTTCTTTGATTTATACTGTGTCGGATATATTCTCCTTTCTCCTGACGTTTAGACGTTAGTAGGTAGAGCAAATTCTAGGCTGCGATTCATAGGTGGTATCTTGAAAAATTGTAATGAACAAACAGAGGAGATAGCGTACAAATCTCTTGTGCGTCCACATTTGGATTATTGTTGTGCCATTTGGGACCCGTTTCGTAAGGGATTGTTCGAAAGTATAGAGAAAGTACAGAGAAGAGCCGCTTGATTCGTGACCGCTTGCTACAGTCCTTATGAAAGCGTCACAGAACTGATTAGTAGATTAGGTTGGGAGTCTCTGGTAGATAGACGACACACGTTTCGTTTAAACTTATTTGAAAACATGCGTACTCCCACTTTCACTTTTGAGTGTAGTGAAATACTTCTTCCACCAACCTATTTGAGTCGGAAGGACAGGAAAGATAAAATTAGAGAAATAAGGTGCCGCACTGATTCTTATATGAATTCTTTTTTCCCTCGTACCATTAGGGATTGGAATGCACAGCAAAAAGATTAACTTTGGTGCTGAGCACCCTCTGCCACCCACAATTTTGTGAATTGCAGAGTATATATGTAGATGTAGATGTAGACTCACGATCTTCCGAGGGATCAACCTTTTTTTTTTTTTTTACTTATTGCTTTATGCCTCGTCGATGGCTTTGATGCCCGGACGGGGATTCGTACCCACGTCCTCCGGAATGCAAGGGCAGGACGCTAACCGTTCACCCACCACGCTCGGTCCTAGGGGTCAAGACACGCGACGAGTCTACTAGAGATTCGCGAAATAAATTACAACATTATGATTGTTGCGAAAAACCGTCAAAGTTTTATAACGTTTTCAGGTTAGTACGAGTTACAGGCATTCGCAGTAAGTTAAGGGACGTCCAAAGTACTAATCCAATTTTTTATGCTCCATTGCATCTGGGCAACGGAAAAGGAAAGGAAATGATTCATTGTAGATTTTACCCTGTTCACTCAGAAAACGCGGCTCAAGGTCATGTTCCGCTGATCCCACTCCTCAGCTCATCACCCGTTCCTGTCCCTATCACTCCGGGCTGACCGCTACTCCTCACCTGCAACCCCTTCCTGTCCCTATCACTCCGGGCTGACCGCTGTGTTCAGGTAGACGAGAGGCAATTTCCCTTTTGCACAGGGCAGCGGAGTGGGGATATAGCAGATTGACCTTGAGCCGCCTCTGTTAACTGAACAGGCTATAGCATGCACAATTGCATCAGCCACCCATCAAAGCAAAACAGAGTTTTGCTGTGGGGAGAGCATAGTGCGTGACTTCAGTACAATGTGACACTTAGTGAGGAGTAGGCATTTACCCATGAGGGTAAAGCTTCCCCTTTTTCAAGCATTAACTTTTTTTGGTAAGAAGTAACAAAACCAGATGTGCAGAAGCTCGAGTTTCGGGCGGCTTAACAGCTATACGCGTGTCTGACCCCAAAAATCTTCCTATGCCAACCAAGGGGTTTTATCTTATTATCCTGGTTCTCCGGGTGAGCCGAGCCGATGTATTAAAATCTAACTTTTCAGCTATCGTCGAGTTGTCGAATAAATTAAGTTCCAAGCCCCGTAAATCCCAGATTAACCAACGTTAAAAATACTAACATGTTTTCATGATTTCAAATCGACTTATTCCTCTGTTGGAAATAAATTTCCAAATTTAATTAAGATACCGTAACAAATTTAAATCATGTTTTGCTTATATTTCACCTTTTCTATTTATACCGGCAGAACAGATACGTTGCTGTTCCATTAAATCATCCACAATTAATAATGCATGACGACAACAAGTCAATCACTAATTAAGTTAAATTTAATAATAAGACAAATGTGGACAGCCAAACACTAAACTGAAAGAGAAAGATGGATGAAGGGCTGCAACATTTAGTTCTGGAGATGCGTTATGCTGCTGATCATCTGAATTCCATTTCATTACGGTCATCTTTTAAATGGTTTAAAGAGAGGCAAACAGCTTGGAAAACTACAAATACTTTGAAATGGAAAGTATTTACACTTTGATGGATGAATTTTGATTGTTTTTTCCAAAAGGATGTGTGCGTAGGCCTATTATCGCCATACAATCAACGAAAGACCCCGAATGCGCATAAAATTTGTATCATTAAGAGCAGAAGAAAATTAGTGTTGTTTCCTGAACCTGCGTCTTGTGTTGTTTTGAGCACAGTTCGTTGCCATTTATGGGAGGCTGTCCTACGGGCTGGGTGTGTTCCTCGTTAGGCCAGCGTTTGCCTGCGGCTCCTTTCCTTACCTTGTTAACAGTAAGCCGTCTGAATGTCTTGTTAACGGCTGTTCTGTGACCGCGGGGCGCTGTTCAGCGACCGCGACCGACATAATAAACTACCTCCTCACCTGAGTCCGGATACGCAACACTGTGCTCAACCGCCTGTCGTCAAATACAGTGTATCGCCACGTAGAACTTAGTCTAGGTTGATACTGTAAATGTTGAGTACATCGTCTCACAGACCCCAGCCTAAGGTGTTTTGAAACATCGCCCATTTGTTATTACGAATGAATCCTTTAACTCGAGATCAATCTGATGGAGTAAAAAATGTTGGAAGTGAGTTCCTTTGCAGTCTTGAACGGAATAGTAAATCAGAAGCCATGAAATATCTTATAGAAATCGTAAGATTTTCGTTCACAGATTGAGCTTCATCCAGAAATTTTCTGTTCCAATCATACAACCAATGTTGATCTTCCACGACGGCACGGTTTCTCTCAAATTCAGATGGAGGGTGCATCCATGAAGAATATCAACAGATGCTTCCGATTTCTTAAAATTATAAGTTATTTACGTTTTTCTTTCAACTATTTTGGCAAGTGAGATCCTGGAGCATAAAATGAGAGGAACAATTTTCACTGACACCTGCAAAGTTAATAAGATTTTCCGATATTTTTTTTAAAAAAAAAAAAAAAAAAAAGTGCAACAATTCGATATCCTCAGTGCATTAAGTTATAAAAACATAAGAGACAGCAGATCATAGAATTAAAAACACACGTTGACCATAAGTTGAGATGAATTCACTGATGAATTTCCTACAATCCGTCCATTATGATAACGGCGTTACCAGTTCAGAACACTTTGAGGAGAGTTTCAACAATATTAAAATAATGAATTGGTTACACTATGTTAACACAACAGGAAACAAGCGTGAAGATTGATAAATACCAACTAATGCCACATCCGTATCTGTCAGCGAAATCTTTGAGTGGAAATGATGGCTCTATACCTACGTTTCAGCAAGGTAATAAAGTTTGACTGATACATCTCGCACATCGTGATATATAAATTTGGAATTTCATTTTTGCCTTTATTGCAGATTGCCCTGACACATAAAAACATTTGATAGCTTCATCCAGTAATCACGCAATACCAGTAATTGATCTAATATCAACTGGACGCATAGTAAATATGATAATCGATCGATTGACTGTAACGACATCAGTCAACCATCGCAAATAACCTACCATGAAACATTTTATAACAACCAATTTCTTACATAAAAAATTAGGAAAAAATGGACCCGTTAACAAATAAAATTAGGAATAAGGGATAGTTATCGTGATCAGAGAAACAGTGCCCTGTGCAGAGCAGAGCCAGTATGATTTCGCTGCAATGAATCAGTATTCTACCGGCAACATAGTCGGTATGACTAGCGGAATATCTACATCTAAATCTACATATATACTCTGCAATTCACAAAATTGTGGGTGGCAGAGGGAGCTCAGCGCCAAAGCTAATCTCTTTGTTGTGCATTCCAATCTCTAATGGTACAAGGGAAAAAAAGAATTCATATAAGAATCAGTCCGGCACCTTATTTCTCTAATTTTATCTTTCCTGTCCTTGCGACTCAAATAGGTTGGTGGAAGAAGTATTTCACTACACTCAAAAGTGAAAGTGGAAGTACGCATGTTTACCTCTAAGTTTAAACGAAACGTGTGTCGTCTATCTACCAGAGACTCCCAACCTAGTCTACTAATCAGTTCTGTGACGCTTGCATAAGGACTGTAGCAAGCGGTCACGAATCGAGCGGCTCTTCTCTGTACTTTCTCTATACTTTCGATCAACCCCTTACGAAACGGGTCCCAAATGGCACAACAATAATCCAAATGTGGACGCACAATAGATTTGTACGCTATCTCCTTTGTTTGTTCATTACAATTTTTCAAGATTCGACCTATGAATCGCAGCCTAATTTGCTCTACCTACTAACGAATTAATGTGTATGTCCCATTTCATGTTCCTTTGTACTGTTACTACGAAATATTTTATAGAATCGACCACATCAATAACTGTATTGTTTAACTAGTATTTCTGAACAATTGGATTCTTTTTGTTAGTTACGCTCATTAATTGCACTTTTTACAATTTAGAGTAAGTTGCCACTCATCGCACAAAACCAAAATAACATCCAGATCGCACTGAATTTCAAAGCAATCGACCAAATTTCTTACTTCCCTATAAATAACCGCATCATCAGCAAACAATCTAAAAAGGCTTTTCAGTTTGTCTACGAGATCGTTTATAAAAATTAGGAAAAGAATTGGTCCTATTATACTTCCTTGAGGTACACCCGATGTAACATCTAGATTAGAAGAACTTTCTGCTTCAACGACAACATACTGCGACCGACCGGTTAGAAAATTATTTATCCATTCAGAAAGCTGATCCGATATACCGTACTGCTCGAAGCTTCGTTAAAAGGCGGTTGTGTGGCACAGAGTCAAAGGCTTTCTGGAAATCTAAAAAAATTGCATCTACTTGTTCGAGCATATAATATGCTCCATAACTCTACTACAAACAGATGTTATAGATATGGGACGATAGTTTCCAGGATCACTTCGATCTTCGATCACCTTTTTTGAAAACCGGAGTTACTTGCGCGATTTTCCAGTCTGAAGGTACTTTTCGCTCTTCTAATGATTTACTGAATATATCAGACAGAAATGGCCCGATTTCCGCCGCATACTCTGAAAATACTCTTACTGGAATTCCATCCGGGCCCGGTGCTATCCCCCACTTCAGGAGCTCTAATTGCTTTATGATACCTGCAGTAATCTATTCGTAATGATTCCATCACCGACTCGCCACGGCGTGGGAAAACGGGAATACTATCCTTATGTTCATTTGTAAATGAATTTTTGAATACAGTATTTAGTACGTTAGCTTTGTCACGGCTTTCATTAACCTCGGAACCTTCATGAATTAGTGATGGAATATTGCTGTTGGTACAATTAACTTTTCGTACATACGACCAAAATTTCTTATGGTTTTCTGTGAGACTCTTAGAGAGAGAGTTGGAGTGAAAATCGTTAAAGGCCTCGCGCATTACATTCTTAATACGTCCTCTTAAATCAGCTAAGGTTTCTAAATCGCTGCTACACCTCTTCCTTCTTGAGCGTGCGTGTATTTTCCTTTGTTTTTTTAGTAATCTTTTGACTTCGCATGTGTAACACGGTGGATCATTCTCCCCCTTTATTGTCCGCTTTGGTATATATATTTCCATACCTTCCCTGACTATACGTATAAAACGATGCCACATCTCTTCAACGGTGTCCTTTGTTGACTTGAAGTTATGGCAATTATTCCTCAGGTTGGTTCTAAAACACTCCTTTGAGGCCTTACTGAATTTGTATACAATCCGCCCTTTATTCCTTTTTCGCTTGGTCATTAATTTGATAGTCGCAGTTACCGCTTTGTGATCGCTTATTCCTGTGGTCGTTGAAATGTCGGTGAATAATTCTGGCCTGTTGGTAACTAGCAAGTCTAAAATGTGTTCGCTACCGTTATGACACCGCATAGGTTCATTAACTAGCTGCTCGAGATGATTATCTGAATATCAGCCTAATGGACGCTTTTTCCTGAATGTGGAATTATGGATAGTGTGTTCACAATAAAAAAAAGAATAAAACAGTAAGTGACAAAATTTCATTGAGGTTTTCCATTAGTGATTCTCAAAAACTCGGTGTCACCGACATTTTAATTCATGGTTCCACCATGTCAGAAGTAGAAGAAAGATTCTTTTCTGCCCCTATAGTGTGAACCGAAACTCAGCTTTGCTGACGGAAACAACTATTTCAACTACTGCCCCTTTCATCGTTGTAGCAAGACGGTGATTGTCGTCTATGTCAAAATGACGCAGGCGACTCTAATAGAAGCGAGCGTGGTGGGTGAGCGTTAAGGCTTTGGCCTCGCATTTGAGAGGACGCCGGATCGAATCCCCGTCCGGGTATCCAGATTTGGGTTTACCATTGTTTCCCCAAATCACTCCAGGCGAATGTCGGGATGCTTCCTTTAAAACGCTGTGGCCGAATTCCTTCCCGTTCCTGGTCCCAATGCTTTCCCGCCTCTAATGACCTCAACGTCGACGAGACGTAAAGCCAAATAAAAGCGTCTCTAGCTGCTTGCTATTGTTTCATGACTTCTTGACAGCTAGGTCATTATGTGTTTATGCCGACGAATGTTAGCGATCTGAATGATCTACCGAACACAAAGCCGAGCTCGGCTGCAATTTCTACATAATCTGATAGAATCGCGAGTTAATTTCCCCTACTTACATTCGCTTAATGTGGTTCCATTACATCAATACTATCCTGGTAAACAGCAATACCGACAGCGGAAATCTATTTAAATAGCGTAGTACGTATTTCCCCAAAGAATTGTAGAAATATCCATAGTACCCAACAATTCTTCGTAAAAATGTCACTGGAAATGAAATAATATGGAGATGTAGTGGTTGCACAGTAGTAATGATGCATTACACACTGTTTACAGTTCTCTCCTTTCATGAAAAACTGTTGTCAGATTTAGCCAATAGGCTACCGTGAGTTATTTCTAATGCTGGCTGGAAAACTCCAACCAGGAAGCTGAAATTGCTACCCAATTCACTAACACCTAACTTATTCATCTCTGATGTGCGCTGATTTCCTAATTTATGCAAGTGTTGTTATAACTGTGAAAACTGTTTTCAGCAATTGAACTTAATAACGTAGTTACCAGTCTACTGTTACCTGCTTCTCCTATTTTTAGCAGAGTTGTGCTTCAGGTCATTGGTTCAAATGACTTTTTAATCTTAAATTACTAACCAATCCTCTATCAGAGCTGGTAAAATACATGTTTTAAGTGCTTCCTGGAATTACTTTAATCGTGAGCTATCACTTAATACATAAGATTTACGCAGCGATATTTACGATGGTATATATCGTACAACTTTTGCAGACTTTGAGCTTAATATTCTTTACAACCACCATCCTTCCTCTTGTGTGTACCTCTTTTACGCTGTAAATATTTAAATTTTTCCTACGTAACAGTTCTGTTATTCGAATTTGACTGGTAGAAGGTGGTATCTCAATAGTTCAGTTAGCTTCGTCCAATCTACTGCCTGACGCCTAGGAATACCCAAAAACATCGGATCGACTTGTCAGTTCTAATTTCTTGATCCTTATTTACATTATCATAACAACCTCAGATGTAACTGAAAGCAATATTATGAAATACTGGACTACAGAAAATTGTGATTGAATTTTTTCTTTTCTATCCGTTTTTCTCCTCAGGGCTTTAAATTATATCAACGACGCTGCTTTTTTGCATACGACTTTATTTAATAACCAAATAGTCAAAATTGATTAACAATATCATCGTTGTAGATCTCATTGCTCATTTGATTGCAGTCAACATATATGCTTAGTTGTAGATGAAACACAACGACCCATGTTCTGATCCATCACTCTTATTCTTATCTTAACTTTTTAAATTATAAAATGTACTCACTTTTTTAATTATCAATCCAATTTACTTTTCACTATGGCAGAAAGCATTAAACTCTTTGGCGAGACTAAAGTAAATACAAATTATTCGTTAGGACGTCGAATTTTCTATAATATAACAAATATTCCTTTTATGTTCCTTTTATAGGTTCAAAGATTAATCTCTACTCTATGGGACTGTTTTGTTTGACCAAAGACCGCGGAGTATCTTAATGCTTGGAATACACGTCAAATAGTTTACTCTGACTCGATCCCATTTCACACACACACACACACACACACACACACACGCATTTATTTTTTATTATATAATAATATTTTTTTCACGCTTTATATTAGCTTGACCTGTATGTATGAATGTATTTATGTACGAATGTAACGGAATTTTACATCTCGATTTTGACCCACTTCCAGATGTCCGAGCTGTTTGAAATTTCGCACACATATTAAGAACCGGTGACAATGCAATAATTTCATAGCGATGTCCGGCTAATCTCATTACTTTGACAGTAACATAGAAAAATGGTTGAATGTCATGGAATTTTGTATTTTAATTCTAACCAAATTCCAGATGTCCGAATTGTTTGAAATATTGCTGCTGTATTAAATTACCTATAAATTATTGTATTGATTAAAATACAATAATTTCGTAGCTATGTCTTAATATTCTCAATACTTTGACAAAAACAACAAAATTTTGTACACGTTTTAACAGCCGTTGACAATACAGTAGTCTCTTAGCAACGACCTGCCACAGTAAACTTGACGGTAACAATAGAAAAATGGTTACAAGTAATGGAATTT